>OY757314.1:129167408-129868288 GCA_963583905.1 Stenurella melanura
GACGCTCTCCATATATCAGTAACATATCGACCTTTTCATTTCTGCTAAAATTATTCATTTTCTTTAATTTTTACTCAAAGAGATTTCCGCAACGCTTTATTTTGTATCTGTCTGACAGCTGATATTGTTTTATTACATTCAATGGCTACTATGATTTTTCCAATGTTATTAGGTTACCAGATTTACACAGAAATGTGCCATTTTAGTTTCCAAATATCAATAATCTATTATCTATTAGCCGCATGTGTCTAAAAGCTTGGTTGCATTGTATTTTGGCTGAATCTCAAATATTTCTGAGCGGATTTTCAAAATTTTGGTATCATTAGATTCGTATGAAAATTAGGTATTTAAAAATGTTGGTGAACGATTAAATTCCCATTTAAAAAAAACGAGTTAGTGGGTAAAAATCACATTTAAAAATTTTAAACGCCTCTAGAGAATTAAGTAATGCAATCATATTGCTCTTTTTATTTTTATAGTAACTAAAATATATTTTGGGCACCACAGCACTCTGGATTCAGAAATAGATTTTTTAATAAAATTTTTAATGTTTATCAAAAAGTGACCAAAATGGATGTATTGTATTCAACATTTCCTCTAGATTCCAAAAATGTAAAAATATATAGGGTGTTCCATTTAAAAATCGAAATTTGTGGGCATTTCCGGTCAAACCGGATGTGCACCAAACTTGATTTTTTATTGAGATGGCATTTTAGTCGTGTAATAAGGCCTCCAAATTTCAATTTTCTATTCCAAATATTTTAGGAAATATCGGGGCGAGCGCAATTTGTGACTCACCCGGTATTTACCTACCGAATTACTACTACGCACATTTAACCATTAAGTAAATACATTTATTTATCTCTAGCTTATTAATTAAGGTGTATGTGTGTGTGTGAGAGAGAAATACAGATTTGTTTACCTGTTGAAAGTTTATTATAGTAAATTTATTATACGTTGTTTCTCCTTTCGTAAATTTATTAGCAGGTACATCCTGTTTAAAAAAATATATTTCCTTCTCATAAATTATTGTAAATGCACAGACTAGTACAGAGTACATAAATGATTTGTTTATATTTTGAATCCAATTTTTGCTAATACAGCTAATACAGAAAGTCTGATACTTTCATTAAAAAGGAAGTACTTCTTCATTTAATAGGCAGGAATATTAGATATTCTCCTAGGAAAAACCAAGCTGAAAAAACTAAAGCTGAAAATTTGAAAACTTGTTCGTCAACTGCACTTAACATGGTGGTAAGAGATATTGTCGAGGGGTAAAATATACCTATGTATTTCCTGAACTATATTAAAAGTGTACTAACTTCTCATGTTCCTATCAGCAATGCTACCGTCCAAACTGTCCATTTTATTATTAAGTTTATTATTTGTTGACAATGTAGACAGTGTAGACGCGCAAGAATTACGTATTTCTTTTTTTTTGTTGCATATTACTCAATGCTATATTAATCCAGTTTAAACCAAAATCAGCTAATATCAATATTCACGCTTGTTACAACAATGGTAATCTTGGATTTTGATTTAAACCGAATCGATATAATCCCTCCTAGTAAGACTTAAATTAATTTACGTGTAAAGGCCGTTACTACTGTGGGTCTTGATTAAACACATGGTTAACTAATCTGCCTGCTAATTTATCGAAATAAACAGCCAACGCAACGCTTAAAATTGGTTGCGTACTTTGCGACATATTTAGCAGCTCAGTTAGTTGATCCAGTTTTTCTTTAGTTGGCATTATTGATTTGTCGGTTCCTCTTCTTCTGTAATATTACTTTATGTCTAAACAGTCTAGAGTAGACATACGTTCTAGATACGCTATAAATAGTTCTAGTTCATATATTAAAAAGAGATAATAAATAGAAGCCTGTGTTATTAAGTTTCTGGAGATTGAGGTTATGCTTATTTTAATTAACATTAGTTACTATTTGTAACACATGTTCAATTTGCGGCAAAATTGTAGTTGCCACAGTACATTTGTTTAAAAAGTTCCTCATTAGTCCATATTTGCGTATGTGGAAGCGATTAGGTCGCTCTTTGGCAATAATATGTATTGTTATAAATTACACCCCCTTGAAACTGGAGATTGATACGCCTATGCTTAATAGTGAGTGACTGGAAACTTGTAGAAAGAGATAGAGTTTTCTGGAGTGTGGTGAGAGAAGATTCTTGATTGTGTTCTGGAGGGATCTAGAGGCAATTTCAGAGTATATAAGGCGCGATTACCGGCGCAGAAGGAGAAGTTTGATAAAAGTGAAATTTGGCAGCGAAAAAGTGAGGTTAAATATAAAGTAAACAAAGTGTAAAGGCTATTTTGATTAATTAAGAAGTATTTTGTAATCAGCAAATTACTAAATAAAGTGTTAGTGGTGTACCCCTTGTTAAAATTATTTAGAACCCACGGATTCATTCAGGGTGTTTCCCAAAAGGGTGAAAACACGTAACATTATTTATGTACTCCAAGTTCTCATCATCATTGTCGTCAAATAGTTCAGCCAATTCACGTAAATCCATTTTTCAATATAAACTTTAAAAAGTGAGGTAAAAACGTCACGACTAACCTTATCTCACAGACATGGTGAGGTTTAATCTCGATCATCTTCGGTAATCGCATCTCGATGCTAAGATTAAATTTAACTACAGCCACGCCCACATTTAACGATCAAGCCCTAATTGAGCTTCAAAGTAACCAAATTAACTGGTTAATATTTAATCAGAAGCTAAATTAACTTAATCGTGGCCGAAAGCAACGTCCTCTAAAGTAACTAATTTTTTTTCACAGATTAAGATATTTTTGAGGAAAGTTTTAGGTTATTTTTAACACACAGCACAGTAGCGCACTCCTGTGACTAGAAAATAAGTTCGTTGTAACTTAAGCATATACTGTCAAGTTGTTATAATACTTCATAGTAATGAGGTTATTAGGATAAAATTGAAAGATTCTCAACTTCATAACATTTCTCTTGCCTTAGTTGCTTGTTTGCTGGTTGAGTGGTATTAGATTTTATTTAATAAGAATCACATGGGTTTAAAATGGGTTGTTAAATATATTTCAGCGATGTAGTTGGATATGGTCATTACAGTCTACATTTGGTAACATCTTCCTGTTTAGTTTTATGTAAAAGTAACTTCATTTTCTCACTTCTCGGCCCAAAAAAACATATTAAATGATATGCTACACGTTAATATTGCTTCACAATATAGTAGCCATTTTCTGACGTTGATATTGGACGTCATTTTGCTAAAAACAATAAATCATATAAATAATGATTTATAAACCTGCCGCAAGGGCCTTCCTAAATGTTATTTCCTCTGCATTGTGTCGCGTCGTATCGACCACAAAAACTAATATTCTATATTAAGACACCTTTTAAAATTCGCCTGTAATCTTATTTGGGATTTTAGCACGCATAACAATATTTTTAAATAGTTTACGTTAATTCATTACATTATCAGGTGTTCTGCGTCACACCGGGAAAATAAAAATAGGTAGATTAATTCACCAGCGCCGCGTGTTGTTGTGTTATGATCTCGACGAAAGCGAGAGCGGTATTGAACCTGCCCACAGTGTTGCCATCCCTTCTACCGGGATATCAAAAATTATCTTGGTCAAAGATGGCCACGGAATTAAAAGCTACTGTCTTAGCTTATGTCATCCTTTTTTAATCGAATCTCAGCTAAAATTAATTAGGGTTACGTTGTGCATCAAATAAACAAAAGATCAGAATGCAACAGCTTGTAAGCGCCTGTAAGCACATAATTCACTGAAGTCAAATGAGCGTTGTCAGTAACTACCGATTGCGTTGAGGAATGTGAAGAATAAACATCTCCATATCTGGTCGTGTGAAACAGTCGATGTCTTAAGTACCCTGGGAGAAACCTTCTCCCCGGTGAGCAGATCAGAACCCCTTGAGAGTCTTGTGGATGATTATTATAAGTATAAACTTTGTAAATAGATTGCGAGATCGCGGGACTAGTGGTTGCAAATTGCTAGCTCCTCAAGAAAGTATTTTGTGGTACTATTTGTATTTTTAATAATAAGACGCTATTATTTAGATAAGCCATAATTCATGTTACCTTGTTATTTATATGACAGTTATTTAAGTGATTATATTGTGTTTATCAGCATGTGACCTAAATCTAATAGATCCGCCAAGAAATGCCCCTCGCCCCTGTCATCTTCGATATATTTAAATTCTAAAAATACAGCCTATAACACATTGGTACAGAAAACCAAAGCGAAAACAATGGTTAAATACATACAAGATCTTCGTCCTTCCGTCCTTCGCTGACACTACCTTTTGCTTTTCGGGCAGTTTTACTCCATCGACTACCGCTCCGCTCTCACGCCAGCAATTCTCCATTTTTACAATGGAACTGTAGCATGATCTAACTAACAAGTTTTACGTTTTTGTAAGTTTCTTCTCATTTTTGATGTTTCCATACGGATTTCTAGATTGGAACCAGTGTAACATCAATACACCCTCTCATATATATATTATTATCATCATTACAAATGCGAGCAGACCTATACACTAGTGCTCTCCACAAAGGTAGCAGTCTGTTCCAGGGTTGATCCCGAGGTTCCTCCGGCTGTAGAAACTGCCTTTGGAGATGTCTGTACCTTGACGCACCTAGACATGCGCTACTGCAACTTTCATCCACCACTCCGCACATCCAACAAATAGGGTTGCTTTTTAGCCCCATTGAATGAAGATGTTTATTCAGGGTGCAGTGTCCTGTTATCAAGCCTACTACCAGTCTCATTTTTCTCTATCGAGCCCAAGCAGCCACTTAATGGCTAATGGAGTCAGCCGAGGGCCCCTTATATTGCCTCATTCCAAGGGCCTGAAGTCCAATAGCTGTTGAATCTTGCATGGCCCAGTCTCGAATCTCTGATTAAGTTCGACTTCTTGGTAGTCCGAAGGGTGGCTCAGGTCCAGGGAAAGGAGTTGTTGCTCCTTCTCTCGCCAACCAGTCTGCTTTTTCGATGCCCTCCACATCTCTGTGCTCAGACACCCATATGAGTTTGACAGAGTTGTCTTCACACGTACACTTCTGTCAAGATATTCCGACAGTTTCAAACCAGTCTTGAGGTCAGTTTGTTTGACGCAAGAGCCCTCAAGGCTGTCGCTGTATATGTAAATATGTTTGTTGGCGAAACCTCCTCATACACATATATAATTTTTTTAAATTGTTAAATTGTTGAATATAATCGCTAATTATAGGTTGAATTTCCAACCTGTAAATATCAGTATATTTTTTTTAAATCAACAATATCAAAAACATATATGTATTAATTGAGAGTTTTTATTCATGTTACACTGGTTCCAATCTAGAAATCAGTATAAAAACATTAAAAATGAGAATAAACTTACAAAACGTAAAATTTGAAGTTATATTAGTCATACGGTGTGACAGCACCTTTCACCTTGCGATACTATTACTAATTTCTCTCTTCTCTCACATCTCGAACTAATATCTCTCTCAGCTCTATACATACAAACGCTTCTGCTTTCTCTCATCCAAAAAACTACTCAAATTCGCCGTCCTTTTCTTAACAGTTCATTCATAAGCACCCACTTGACCTAACCCTACTAAACACTTCAAATCTGTCTTCTTCTAGGCAACACAATACATTTCAATAGAAACAATATGTAGGTGTTTAAAGGGGCGTCGCATAAGTCTTACATTGACATCATCTGCAATAATGTGTACTGTTCCATTTTCTAAGTAGTGCGTGAATATTTTATTTGAAAGTTAATTTGAAATGATACGAATTTGTAATGTATAAAAGAAATTGATGTTGGACGCCAAGTAGTCTATTTACTAAATTTATACACCACAGAACATTATTAACATGATTACCTGTACTCAACAGGGTAAAAGTTGGTTCAATTATGTTCAACGATCAGGATAGCGCAAGCAAATAGAATAAACTCAATGTTGAAAGAACAAATATAAATTTTACTATCCGTGAACATACTGTATAAACGAAGCTAAAATATTTATTTCTTCGATTTTGTAATTTGTAAGCAATAAAGTCATTGACATGTTTGATAAGAGACTTTAGAATTTCCGTAGAAATCAAAATAATTCGGGAAATCGGTAGATTTGGTAGATATACTGAAAAATAGGTTGAATTGGCAACGCCGCTTGCTACCTTAACGTATACCCAAATAAAACTCCCATTAATTTTTTAAGTGTGCGACGCGACGTTCTGTTTTTATAAACATAATTCATCTGAATAATTATAGTAAAATTATGTACGGCATTGTTTTTTTACTTGTTTTTATGTGAAGTTAAAGGAAATATATATATTTTTTTAAGTAAAAACGTTAACATGTGTTCTGACCTTGCTACTTGGATAACGACCGGCTCGTAATTTACGGGTAAATTATGTTGCTTCTTTTCGTAGCGACAGAAATTATGAATGAATTAATTTAAAGCCAGATTTTAATGTTAATATGAACGAAATATAAAAGACTTCTCACGACAATATGCAAAGATCTAAGAATATTTACATACTGTAGAAAGTAGTTTGTTATGAGTTATGTCACAACCTGGACATGATTTTTATGTTGAAGCCGTTTAAATTCAAAATTAGTTTCAGATTAATTACTTCCTAAATGATTAGTCCTGGAGTTGTGTTTCTGTGTTTAAGTTTAAACGTGAATTCCTAAATTTGTACTTATTATGTTCATACGAGTGACAACAATCCCTTTCCCCACATCTAGGAATTAAAATTTGAAATATGGTAATATAAATTGTGATACAAAAACCATATTTTGCATTTCTTGGATGAAAAATTTCACTTCCGATGTAAACGAAAGTGGTATCAAGTATTGATTTTTAAATAGGATCCTGTATCTAGTATTGCATAGCTGGATGCTTTATTAAATTTTCGTTACAATCATCTATTATTACAGGTAGGCAACTGTTTTTAAAATCGTCAATAAAATTATATAAACGAAAAAAAAAAATCGGTAAAGGTATTTACACAGAACTTCCCTCGTTATTTGTGCATGGCAGTCACTCTAAAAAATTAATAATTACGAAATGACATTGAGAATAATAATCGGAATAGAGTTATTGCTATTATTACAAAGAAAACTTGATAAGTTTTGGTCAAAAAAATATACAGATTGCTCATCCAACAGCAAAAGTTCAATACTAAATAGCAGGTGCCACATATGGCAGGCTTGCGCAAATACCTTTACAAATGTCCACCATGACCATGAATTATTTCTTGGGATGACCACCCTGTACATTTTTCAATAAAAGTATAATAGGTGCATATGCCAGATATTATTGCCATCTGTCACATTTTCAATCCAACATTCACGTAATGGAGTGGAAGTGTAGGGGTGGTTAAAAAATTTCATTTTTTTTTAAATTTTTCAAAAGATGTTGGTAAAATAATTTTCAACATTTTTTCTTCTGAAATAGGTTTAAAATGTCAAACGTAGAAATTTTAAATTTGAGCAAAAAGGAAAGTTTCCTTCTATTCTATAGTAGTGCTAAAAAAAGTTTAAAAATTAAAAATTACGTATTTTTTAAAATAGGTTTAGAATACTATGAAACGTGAAAATTTTAAATTTGAGCAAATAAAAAAAAATTCGATCCATTTTAGTGGTAAAAACTTTTTGAAAAATGGTGAAAAAAAATTTCAAAAATTTTTTCTGAAATACCTAGGTTTAGAATGTCATTTAAATTTGAGCATTCTAGTGTTAAATTTTTTTCCAAACTGGTAACAAAATGTTGCAAATTTTTTTTTCCGAAATTGGTTTGGAATATCATGAAACGTGGAAATTTTAAATTTGAGCAAAAACATTTTTTCGTCTGTTCTATAGTAGTGATACATAAATGGATTAAAAACGTTTTCAAATTTTTTTAAAAATTCTTCAAAAATATTTTTAAATTTGTTTCAATAGTTTTAGAATGTCATGGAAACGTGGATAGTTAAGATCTGAACAAAGAAAAAAAATTGTAACATTTTTTAAAAATAGTAAGAATAATTTCTAATTTTTCTTTTAAATAGATTAGAACGCTATGAAACGTGGAAATTTGAAATTTGAAGAAATAAAAAAAAATCCATCTATTTTAGTGGTAAACAAATTTTCAAAAATGGTAAAAAAAAATGTCAACATTTTTTTTTTAATCAGCCTTAGAATGCCATGAAACGTGGAAATTTTAAATTTGAAGAAAGAAAAAAAAATTCATTTTAGTAGTAAAAATTTTTTCAAAAATATTGGTGAAAAAAATTTTCTAAATTTTTTTTTTGAAATAGGTTAAGCGTGTCATGAATCGTAGAAATTTTAAATTTGAGCAAAACAAAAATTTTTTCATCTTGGTAAAAATTTTTTCAAAAATGTTTGAAAAAAATTTTCAAAAATTTTTTTTTTCTGAAATAGGTTTAGCGCGTCATGAAACGTGGAAATTTTAAATTTGAGCAAAAAAAATTTTTTTCACTATTTATTCCGTTTAGACGGTCCACCCTGTATATTTTCCAGTGAAATTTCTACCATTTCTTCGCTGACAGTAGCGTCAACTACCTACCAAATTTGACTGCTCTCCGTCAAGTAGTTTTTTAGTAAATGCACCAACAGACAGACAGACAGACAGACTGACTGACGGAATTGAAAAACCTATATTTTCGTAATCTACGTGTTCTGAAACGTCAGAATCCGAAAAAATCTCGGAGGGTGATTTATTCTCGAATACTTCCCTTCGGTATGCGAGGGAAGTAAAAAAATCGGTAAAGTTATTTACACAGAACTTCCCTCGTTATTTGTGCATGGCAGTCACTCAAAAAAATTATTAATTACGAAATGACATTGGGAATAATAACCGGAATATTATTATTATTATTGATATTATTACAAAGAAAACCTGATAACTTTTGGTCAAAAAAATATACAGAGTGTTCATCCAACAGCAAAAGTTCAATACACTAAATGTCCACCATGAGTCAATTATTTCTTAGGATGCCATTATTCAATAAAAGTATATAATAGGATATGCCAAATATTATTGCCATCTCTCACATTTTCAATCCCACATTCACGTAATGGAGTGGAAGTATAGTGGTGATTAAAATATAGAACAAATTTTCAAAAATGTTTTCTGTCTATTCTAGTGTTAAATTTTTTTCCAAATTGGTGAAAATATGTTGCAAATTTTTTTTTCTGAAATAGGTTTAGAATGTTATGAAACGTGGAAATGTTAAATTTGAGCAAAAAAATATTTCGTCTATTCTATAATGGTGATAAATAGATTACTAAAACATGTTTCCATTTTTTTTTATTTTTCTAAAACATTTTTAAATTTGTTTTAATAAATTTGGAATGCCATGGAAACGTGGAAATTTTAAATCGGAAAAAAAAATTCCATCTATTTGTGGTAAAATTTTTTCAAAAATTTTTAAATTTTTTTTAATTTTTCTTTAAATAGGTTTAGAATGCTATGAAACGTGGAAATTTTAAATTTTGAGAAAAAAAAAATCATCTATTTTGGTGGTAAAAATTTTTTCAAAAATGTTGGTAAAAAATTTTCAAATTTTTTTTTCTTTTAAATAGGTTTAGAATGCCATGAAACGTGGAAATTTTAAATATGAACAAAGAAAAAATTTTTTTTTAGTGGTAAAAATTTTTTCAAAAATGAAAAAAATTTTCAAAAATTTTTTTTTTCTGAAATAGGTTTAGCGCGTCATGAAACGTGGAAATTTTAAATTTGAGCAAAAAAAAAATTTTTCACCATTTACTCCGTTTAGACGGTCCACCCTGTATATTTTTCAGTGAAAATTCTACCAGTTCTTCGCTGACAGTAGGGTTAACTACCTACCAAATTTGACTGCTCTCCGTCAAGTAGTTTTTTAGTTAATGCACCAACAGACAGACAGGCAGACAGACAGACAGACTGACTGACGGAATTGAAAAACCTATATTTTCGTAATCTACGTGTTCTGAAACGTCAGAATCCGAAAAAATCTCGGAGGGTGATTTTTTCTCGAATACAATACTTCCCTTTGGTATGCGAGGGAAGTAAAAAAAGAAAAAAAAAGAAAAACAAAAGCTTTTGTTTGAAAAGTAAACAATACTTTTTTTTAAATCATACATCTGGAAACGAAAAAGGTTTGGGGGCGGTCACTTGTGCAAAGTAACTATGCAACAGTGTTATGTGACGTCCTCAAAGATTTTGTTTTTCCAGATGTATGAATTAAAGAAATCGGGAAAGGTATTTACACAGAACTTCCCTCTTTAGTCATACAGGAAGGTCACTCTAAAAAATTATTAATTCAGAAATGACATGAGAATAATCGCCCTATTATTTACAGAGAAAATCTGATAACTTTTTTCCATCATCCACTCTATAGTGGTAGGGAAAATTTTTTTCGAATTTTGTTTTTTAAATTTCAAAACATTTTTTTTGTTGAAATGGGTTTAGAATGTAATGAAACGTGGAAATTTTAAATTTGAAGAAAATATTTTTTTCATTATCTATTCTATTGTAGTGGTAAAAAAAATATTATTATTTTTTTAATATGTTTAGAATGTCACGAAAAGTGGACATTTTAAATTTGCCAAAAAAAAAAAAATTTCCATCCATTTCAATTTTTTTTTTTTTTTCAAGAAAATTTTTTTTAAGTAGGTTTAGAATGTCACGAAACGTGAAAATTTTAAATTTGAGGGAAAACACTTTCCTTTCATCATCTGTTTTATTGTAGGTAGGGTGGTAAGAAAATCTGATTTTTTTTTTCAATTTTCAAAAAAAACTCTTATTTAAAATGTTTAGAGTGTCAGGAAACGTGGAAATTTAAAATTAGATCAAAGAAAAATTCTTTTTCCGTACATTTTACATAAAATTTTCAAAATTTCAAACAAAACATTTTTTAATTTTCAAAAAAATATATTTTTTTTTAAATAGATTAAGAATGTCACGAAACGTGGAAATTTTAAACTTGAGTGAAAAAATCGGTAAAGGTATTTACACAGAACTTCCCTCGTTCATGGCAGTCTCTCTAAAAAAATAATAATTACGAAATGACATTGAGAATAATAATCGGAGTAGAGTTATTGCTATTATTACAAAGAAAACTTGATAAGTTTTGGTCAAAAAAATATACAGATTGCTCATCCAACAGCAAAAGTTCAATACTAAATAGCAGGTGCCACATATGGCAGGCTTGCGCAAATACCTTTACAAATGTCCACCATGACTGAATTATTTCTTGGGATGACCACCCTGTACATTTTTCAATAAAAGTATAATAGGTGCATATGCAAGATGTTACTGCCATCTGTCACATTTTCAATCCAACATTCACGTAATGGAGTGGAAGTATAGTGGTGGTTAAAAAATTTCATTTTTTAAAAATTTTTCAAAAGATGGTAAAATAATTTTCAAATTTTTTGCTTCTGAAATAGGTTTAAAATGTCAAAGGTAGAAATTTTAAATTAGAGCAAAAAGGAAAGTTTCCTTCTGTTCTATACTAGTGCTAAAAAAAGTTTAAAAATTAAAAATGATGTATTTTTAAAATAGGTTTAGAATGCTATGAAACGTGAAAATTTTAAATTTGAGCAAATAAAAAAAAATTCGATCTATTTTAGTGGTAAAAACTTTTTGAAAAATGTTGGTGAAAAAAATTTTCAAAATTTTTTTTCTGAAATACCTAGGTTTAGAATGTCATTTAAATTTGAGCATTCTGGTGTTAAATTTTTTTCCAAACTGGTAACAAAATGTTGCAAATTTTTTTTTCCGAAATTGGTTTGGAATATCATGAAACGTGGAAATTTTAAATTTGAGCAAAAAAAAATTTTTCGTCTGTTCTATAGTAGTGATACATAAATGGATTAAAAATGTTTTAAAATTTTTTAAAAAATTCTTCAAAAACATTTTTAAATTTGTTTGAATAGTTTTAGAATGCCATGGAAACGTGGATAGTTAAAATCTGAACAAAGAAAGAAAAATTCTATCTTAGTGATAAAATTTCAAAAAACTTTTTTTTTAATCAGGCTTAGAATGCCATGAAACGTGAAAATTTTAAATTTGAAGAAAGAAAAAAAAAATTCATTTTAGTAGTAAAAATTTTTTCAAAAATTTTGGTGAAAAAAATTTTCAAAATTTTTTTTCCTGAAATAGGTTAAGCGTGTCATGAAACGTAGAAATTTTAAATTTGAGCAAAAACAAATTTTTTTCTTCTCGGTAAAAATTTTTTCAAAAATGTTTGAAAAAAATTTTCAAAAAATTTTTTTTTCTGAAATAGGTTTAGCGCGTCATGAAACGTGGAAATTTTAAATTTGAGCAAAAAAAAATTTTTTTCAACTTGGTAAAAATTTTTTCAAAAATGTGAAAAAAATTTTCAAAAATTTTTTTTTCCTGAAATAGGTTTAGCGCGTCATGAAACGTGGAAATTTTAAATTTGAGCAAAAAAAAATTTTTTTCATCTTGGTAAAAATTTTTTCAAAAATGTGAAAAAAATTTTCAAAAAATTTTTTTTCCTAAAACAGGTTTAGCGCGTCATGAAACGTGGAAATTTTAAATTTGAGCAAAAAAAAATTTTTTTCACTATTTATTCCGTTTAGACGGTCCACCCTGTATATTTTTCAGTGAAAATTCTACCAGTTCTTCGCTGACAGTAGGGTTAACTACCTACCAAATTTGACTGCTCTCCGTCAAGTAGTTTTTTAGTAAATACACCAACAGACAGACAGACAGACAGACAGACAGACAGACCGACAGACAGACAGACAGACAGACAGACAGACTGACGGAATTGAAAAACCTATATTTTCGGAATCTACGTGTTCTGAAACGTCAGAATCCGAAAAAATCTCGGAGGGTGATTTTTTCTCGAATACAATACTTCCCTTCGGTATGCGAGGGAAGTAAAAAAAAATCCATTATCTATTCTCTTTCATATTTTCCAGTGAAAGTCTAACCATTTCTTTGGTGGCAATAGCGTCAGCTACCTACCAAATTTGACTGCTCTCCGTCAAGTAGTTTTTTAGTTATGCACCAACAGACCGACAGGCAGACAGGCAAACAGACAGACGGAATTGAAAACCTATATTTTCGTAATCTACATGTTCTGAAACAGTAAAACGTGAAAATCTGAAAAAATCTCGGAGGGTGATTTTGTCTCGAATACAATACTTCCCTTCGGTATATGAGGAAAGCAAAAAATCGGTAAAGGTATTTACACAGAACTTCCCTCTTTATTCATACAATTCATACATACAATTATTAATTAAGAGATGACATGAGAATTATAATCGCCATGTGGTTAGCCCTATTAATACAGAGAAAACCTGATAACGTTTTTCCATCATCTACTGTATAGTGGGGTAAATTTAATAACATATATTTTTTTAATTTTCAAAACATTTTTTTTGTTGAAATGGGTTTAGAATACAATGAAACGTGGAAATTTAAAATTGAAGAAAAAATTTTTTTCCTCCATCTATACTATTGTAGTGGTAAAAAAAAGGTTTTTTAAAATATTCAAAACAATTTTCTTTTTTGAAATATGTTTAGAATGTTATGAAACGTGGAAATTTCAAATTTGACCAAAAATAAATTTTTTCCAACGCCCATTTTATAATTCTTTTTTTTTTTTTCTAAAATAGATTTAGAATGTCACGAAACGTGGAAACTTTAAATTTATATTTTCCAGTGAAAGTCTAACCATTTCTTTGGTGGCAATAGCGTCAGCTACCTACCAAATTTGACTGTTCTCCGTCAAGTACTTTTTTATGTTAATGCACCAACAGATCGACAGACAGACAGACAGACAGACAGACAGACGTAATTGAAAACCTATATTTTCGTAATCTACATGTTCTGAAACATTAAAACGTGAAAATCTGAAAAAATCTCGGAGAGTGATCTCGGTATGTGAAGAAAGTAAAAAAATCGGTAAAGGTATTTACACAGAACTTCCCTCTTTATTCATACAAGACGGTCACTCTAATAAATTATATTATTAATTAAGAGATGACATGAGAATTATAATCGCCATGTAGTTAACCCTATTAATACAGAGAAAACCTGATAACTTTTTTACATCATCTACCGTATAATGGTGGGATAAAATTAAAAATATATATTGTTTTAAATTTCAAAACATTTTTTTTTTGTTGAAATGGGTTTAGAATACAATGAAACGTGAAAATTTTAAAATTGAAGAAAAACATTTTTTTCTCCATCTATTCTATTGTAGTGGTAAAAAAATGTTTTTTAAAATATTCAAAACAAATTTCTTTTTTGAAATATATTTAGAATGTCATGAAACGTGAAAATTTCAAATTCGACCAAAAAGAAATTTTTTCTATCGCCCATTTTATAATTTTTTTTTTAATTTTCTAATTTTTTTTTTTTCTAAAATCGGTTTAGAATGTCACGAAACGTGGACATTTTAAATTTATATTTTCCAGTGAAAGTCTGACTGACCATTTCTTCGGTTTGGCCTACCAAATTTGACTGTTCTCCGTCAAGAACTTTTTTAGTTAATGCACCATGAATTGACGGAATTGAAAAACCTATATTTTCGTAATCTGCATGATCTGAAACGTGAAAATCCGAAAAAATCTCGAAGGGTGATTTTTTCTCGAATACAATACCTTCCTTCTTTGCGGTAAAGATAGCGGCAAAGATCACGGACAATAAATCTGAGGTAAACTACACTATATTGCATCGTCACCGGACTTATACACGCGTTCAATATTTCAAAGCTCTAACTTAATTAGAACTAGTCGAAATTTTGACTGCAAGATTTGACCTAAACATACTGACAAACTATCATACAAAGCAAGTTAAAAGTTTTTGAAAAAGCTAACTTGGCTACTACATCTTCATTATCATATTATTGTAAAATGGACGAAGGTTGTATTGGAAAATAATTAATTAAATTGCTAAAAAAAATGTTATTCGCTATAATATATCTGCGGTTATTTTGAAACTTCTCCTATTTTTGTTTATTTTAATACTAGTCTAGTAACGTAATTATTTATTATTAATATAAATTGTATTAACCGATGAGTCATAACTACCGAACAAAACATATATTATTATATTTGTTGAAGACAAATATTGTCATCGCAAACCGTAGAAAAAAACAACCTTGAATAAAAATACGGAGAAAGAGTTGTCAACGTGTGTATGCGAGGAAATGTGTTTTGCTTACTCTTCGACAGATCTTTGCTAATTACCTCCACATCTTGGAGTAGAAATTTAGTAATCGTAAAAAAATATGTCTGTCTGTCCATCAGTTTGTCAATCGATCGATCTGTCTGTAACGTTATTTTGTGCACACGTTTTCTATGCAACGGTTTAAGATATTGACTTGAAATTATGTGTATCATTATTAACTTTGTAATGAAATTTTCAACGTAATGCACTGCTGTAGACACTCAGTGCTGAATTTAATGCAGTACGCCTATATCTAAAAAAAGACGCCGATAAAAATTGCTTTATTTCCGTTGCTGTGACAACCATTTTCAGACAATGACGTTTATGCTCACGTTCGAAAGAACCTCATCTCAATTAACGCATAACACCTCAAACCAGTTTGTGCCCCTTTTTATGCCGGCCTCTTCAGATTTTACCGAGATCTAATCTTCATTTTATCTTCCAATTAAAACGTCAACTTAAGAATAGTACGTATTGTCTGCATCAGTATGGCCTTTTTAGTATTACGGTTTAATTCTATAGCAGACGCTCTTAGAATTATTATATTAAACTTTATTTTTCTAGCTATACGCTAATAGACCGAGCTCCCGTGTCAAAAAAGGTACCCCATCGAACATCTCAAATTTAAAAGGTAAAAATGGTTGCAAAACAAGTGAAAATCATGTTACGCACGCCAGTCTAGTAAACATTTGTTAATTGTTTGTTATAAATTTTCGAATTTAACTAGAAAAAAACGGTTCTACTTTCCAAAACACCTGCTTGAAATTTTCGCAATTTGACAATTTTTGTTAATAACTTCCGACAGATCTTTTGTTATAAATTATTTTTTTTATGAAAGTGCACTTCATAACACCTTTATTTTCGTTTTAAAATGAAGTTTTAAGATCTCTCCTTTCTATTGCAACTTGTCTGGCTGACAATTTTTGTTAATTATATTGTCAGACTTAATTTTGAATGCTCAGCATCAATGCATCAGGATTAATCACTGGCATCGCATAACACCTCATTAAAAAAACAACTGAAGTTTAAGATCTCCTCTGTGCATAAAAATTTGTCCGCCATTGAAAAAATTCATAGATTTCGCAATCCTTACAATCATCGGAACATTGGAATTGATAACACCATACATAAAACATACGCTTATTGCGGACGAGGAGAAGCCGAATCCGGAAACAGCTACCATCCGTCCCAAAAAACATGATTTTAGGTACCTACTTGTTACAAAAATAATTATTCGCTATTGGTCAACGTTTGTGAATCCATGGCGACTACGATTGGCACTGATCACAACCGCATTATAACTTCATGTTCTCGACGCATACTCATACTGTGCACACTTGCTCAGTATTACGTCATCGGATCCCGACTCGCGCTAATAATAATTATTAACCATTAGATATCAGAATAAAAACCTATTAACCTAATCTAAAGAAATCACACGAAAGAATGAATTTATTTTAAGCAGAATAAAAACCTACTAACCTAACCTAAAGAAATCCTACAGAAGAATTTATAAAAAAATATACTATTCGTCACAAAATTAAAGAAAAAAAATTTATTTATTCCATTTTTTTAAATACAAAGCATTGCCTTCCCAGGTCGAGATCCGGAGCCAGCCGCACAACCACGTCGCGCAACGCCGCGCCGTGGTGTTAGTACGTCTGGGCGAATCGCGACCGGTTCGGCTCAATAAAACTTATGTATATTAAAAGACAAAACTCCTGCCGTCTGTGACGGCTTAAAATTGTCATTAAAATTGTACATATTAAAAGAACTTAATTTTAGAACACTGAAAGGTAAATACGCTTAATCTACAATTTGATAAAACACTGTTTTTAATTTTGTTGCTGAAACGGGGCTTAACTCAATGGAAAAACCCCGTTCGAAGCAGTTTGCCCCATCGGTCTACTCGCCGTACATTACCTGTGCGTCAATCGTTCGGCTGATGATAAATAGGGCAAGGAATACACAATACACAATATCACGCTTCTTTATTCGTCTGCGGCAGCAGCACTAATGCGCCCCGGCTCGATGTTACAAGATTTACTCTCTACCTCGCCTTTTGTGGAACAGGCGATACAATATCGATCGGCGCTGACCGACTACACCGCATCATCGCTCCCCACATAGTAACAGGTACTTTCATGCCGACGGCCTTGGAAAAACCGTTTTTTTTAAGTAAGCTTTTACAATGGCCGCGTCAAAGCACCACCCTAACTCGTCTCTGTAATTCAGTTTGATATCTCTCTTATGCATAAAAATTGATCTGTCAGCGACAAAATGTTTTTCACTGCAACTGACTTGATTTTTTAAGTGTCGCGACCACATTTCTTAATGTCTGACATGGCGAAAAACATATTTTCAATGACAGACAAATTTCTATGCATATAGGAGATCTCAAACTTTAGTTTTTCTTTAAGAAGGTGTTATGAGAGAATGATTGATCCTGGTGCATTGATGCTGCGCATTCAAAATTAAGTCTGACAAATTAATTAACAAAAATTGTCAACCAGACAAGTTGTAATAGGTAGGAGAAATTTCAAACTTCACTTGATTGATTGATTGATTTGCCAGCGTAAGGTGGGCATTGCTGCTGATTCCGGGCATCCATGGAGGTTCGTTCCAACACGCAGCTTGGTCGTCCGTCGAATATCCCCAACGGACGGCCAAACCGAATGCAGGAACCAAATCTCGGATGTTTTATATACCGCCAGGACCGGCTGCATCCGCCGGGTTGGACATTGGACATGCCTGTTGTCAGCAGCGACAGCAGCATAACGCATGGGGTAGGAATATAGGATGGGAAGTGTAGGTGTTTGTGAGATGCTTATTTTAAGTTATCATGCTTCTTTAAGTTTCCATCTATCGTCACCTTATTTTTCTTCTTCTATGTTTTCAGTTTCTTCTGTTTCTGAATCTCGCAGCTTTAATTTTTTAATTATTATTTTTTTCATTTATTTATTAGCCATTTCACAGGTAAATATCCATTTACAGTGGAGTTGCTGGGAAGGACCCTATCTCGCGGTAACAATATTTTTTTGCGCGTTATGAGAAAAAGTAGGTCCAAAGGGATAGTTTGCTCACCCTATATGTCGTTTCTTTGAGACAATCGGTTCCAATTTCATTAAGATGGTAAAAATCAGATAGAAAGATAGAATAGAATAATATCAATTAAATCAGATGAAATAAAATAAATTAATTTATAGCTTATCTGTCTTTCTGCAGCGTCTTGTGACTGCTCTTTTATTTTATTTCCTTTCCTTTTTTTTTCTTGGGTTGAGTTGATTTTGTCCATTTAAAAACTTTCCACTGTATACAATTATTTTAGATCACAACACAGATATTGCTTTGTAAACATATGTGCCTCATTTTGACACTGACTATGCTGTTGTTTATTGTCCATGAACCACTTAAAAAGTATCTTGTTGGGTCGCCTAGGATGTACGTAGGGACACTGCACTTCACTTGAGCTTGGTTGCTTTATTTGATTTAATATTATTAGAAAATCTTGTAATTATTCATTCCATATGAACTCTGTTTTTCTATTGAGGCGCTCCATTTCACGCAGAATTTTTTAATCTACCGGTGGCTGAAATTTTTTCGAGTTTAACGGGGTTTTTATCGCTTTTTTACCGATTTTTAGAGAGTATCTTATAGACATGTCTATTCACGGCGACACTTAACTCACTTCCGCCTAGGAGAAATTTCAAACTTCCCTTTAAAACAAAAGTCAAGGTGTTATGAAATGCACTTTCATAAAAAAAAATATTTATAACAATAGGTCTGTCTTAAGTCATTTAACAAAAACTGTCAGAGAGACAAATTTGTCTTAAAATGGTTCATTATTTACCACAAATTGCGAAAATTTCAAGCAGGTGTTTTGAATACTTTTTTTTGCTAAATTCAAAAATTCATAAAAAAAACGATTAACAAATTTGTAGGTACTTGTCTAACGGGCGTAACGTGATCTTTACATGTTTTGAAACCATTTTTACCTTTTAAATTTGATATGTTCGATGGGGTACTTTTTTTGTCATGGGAGCTTGTTCTATAAGCACAATATCTACACTGCAGATTAATCAAAAACAGTTTTTAGTTGCATCACGGTGAAGGGACCCTTCTGCCTCTTATGTCAGGTAAAATGACATTTTGTGAAAAGAATAGATTGTAGGTACCTGGGAAGCTAAAGGCGGTCATTTTACCTGACAGAAAAATAGATTGTTCCTTTATGGAAAGAATCAGTGATTAATTAACGAGTAGAAGTTACAGCTGGACGTGCCATTACTCATTTGATTAACATTTGGAATAAGATACAATGTAATTCTATAGTTTGCTCTAAAATGTTAATAAAACGAATTTTATATAAAAATGACAGTTTATGCACCTCCAACGAGCGCTCTATACGATCCAATTTCAATATGTAGTGCTCTACTATATAGCATTTTACAAATGTTTCAAATTTTAAAAAATATGTTAAGTCTAACAATACTTATCGTGCTTAGTAAATCCGCATTCGGTAGCGTCCAATCGCAAACTTTCATTCAATATGCAATAGCACCTTGATGACATTTTAAAATTTTTGTCGGGTTATACTCGCAATAATATTTTGTAACCCATTATTTATTTATTTATTTATATTTTTCTCAAACAGATAAATCTAATTACAAGGGAAATACAAATTATTATACATTATAATACTTTTTTAGCTTTGAAGCTTAATAACTATACACAGAATATTAATATTTTAATCTCAAACTTACATCACAATTTATATTTTTAAATTTTGGGGGAGAAGGAGCTATGAATTAAGCTGAAAAATAATACATCTAAAACAGAAATAAAGAGATATGATTCAGTCTAGGTTTGAAATGAAACAATTTAATAATTTGTAAAATCTTTTGGAGGGGAGAGCAAAATCTAACTCGGACAACATAAATATATCATTTGTGATTTTTAAAACGGTGATCAGAAGCGATGAGGTGTTTGTAGTAAGTGGAGGTATGTAAAAGAACTGCACTAATCTGGTGTTTATTGGGTATTCTTATTTTTATATGACTTAATATTTGAGTAAAATTTAAGAAATTGTTGAGTATTTTGTAGCAAACAATTACCATTTTTCTTCGAGATTCAAGACTAATGATGCCAAATTTTTTCCGCAGACTGCTGTGCGTATAAAGTTATATATAATTAGGATATGACTCGTATTTCCTCAAGTACAAATACCTCAGCAACCTGTTTTGTATTTTTTCTATAATATAATTACTTGAAGTAATACGGGTGCCATATTACGGACGCATACTCCAGAATCGGTCTTACTAAAGTATTATACAATTTTAATATTGTGGCGATATTTTTAAACTTACTGGACTGTCTGATTATAAAATATAATACACGCAACGCTTTTAATGATGTCTTACATATATGCTCGTTAAAGCACATTTTGTTATCATAATAAATACCCAGATCCTTAATTTTCATTATCCTTTGCAGATTCTTGTCATTGATTATATAATTATAATTTGTTTCATGATGTTTCCGAATCCATGACATAATTGCACATTTGAATATATTAAAATGCAAGTTATTATCGATGTTCCATTGGTAAATTTGATCAATATCTTGTTGCAATGACTGGCAGTCAATTAATGCTACTACTTTTTTGTAAAGTTTCATATCATCAGCAAATAACAGGCAATTGGAATGTTTTAACGCTTTGGCTATATCGTTAACGAACATGAGGAACAACAAAGGTCCTAAGTTAGAACTCTGCGATACCCCAGAATATGCAGTGAATTTTCCTGAAGTTTTACCAGCAAATTTGACCGAAAAGACACGATTTCTAAGGTACGTAGAAAAATCCTAGTGTGCTTGGGGTTGCACCAACCTCACAGAGCTTCCTCAACGTGACATCATGATCGACTTGATCAAATGCTTCCTTAAAATCTGCGCAAAATATATCAACTTGATTTCTATGTTCCAAATGTTCCATAGCGTCAGTTGAGAAAACCAGTAAATTTGTTACAGTTGATTTTTTTTTTTCAACAAACCCATATTGTTCCTCACATATGCTTGATCGTACATCATTCCATAATTTTGCATAAATTATATATTCAAATAGTTTGGCAATTGCAGAGAGCACTGCTATAGGCCTATAAATTTTCCACTTGGTATATGCTGCCGGATTGGTGGATGGGCGTTACACATACCTCTTTCCACAAATCAGGAAACGCATTTGTTTTTAATGACAAGTTAAATATAAAAATTAGTAGTATTTCTAGCCAAACGGCACATCCTTTATCTCTCATGTCGAATATGACATAAATCTCAGGGGCTTTTCCTAATATCTGGACATTGTCCTTCTTAACAAACTTTATTCAATAATTAAAATATACAGGCATTGGCTCCCCGGATCGAGATCCGGAGCCAACCGCACAACCACGTCGCGCAGCGTCGTGGTGTTGGTGCGGTTGGGCGGGTCGCGACCGGTTGGGCTCAATAAAATTAGTTAAAATAGACAAAACTCCTGCCGCCTGTGGCGGCTTAAAACCGCCATTAAAATTATACATGTTTAAAACTTCAACTCTAACACTTTTTAATAATTTGATTATTTCACTGATGGAATTTTGATTTCGAGGCAATTGGCCTCAACAGTCTGTTTTGGTAATTAGAAAGGAAGATTGAGTTTTAAGAAAAGTTGGAATTTTTGTAAAGTTTATCGGTCTAAAATGAATTTTTACAGACAAAAAGGGACAAAACAACAAAAAGTACAAAAACACAAACAGATTACAAACAACAAGAAAGAGAAAAAGGATAGGTACAGAAAATTACGGTGGTGAAAAGTGTATGATAGATAGAACTTTGGGTAGAAAAGAGTTTGGCTACAGATGTTGCCGAAAGATAGGCAACGCCTGGTATGGTAAGGGGTGTTTTATTTGGAAAGGGGCAGTCCAGATATAACGTCTATTTACAAAAAAGGAAGAACGATTTTGCGAATTACAGACCCGTAGCCATCTTATGTAACTTTTGTTAAGAGTTTGGGATTATCCTGCATAGCTTCATTTCGCCTCGTATCCAACATAATTACAGCTGAACAATATGGTTTCATGCAGGGCCAATCAACATTCACCAAACTTATGCGTGTACCACAATTTATATCTGAAGGCGTTAATGGGTGAAGTCAGGTAGACGTTATCCACAGTAACTTCTCCAAGGCGTTTGATGGGCTTGACCATGCATTACTCCTATATAAACTCAATGCGGTTGGACTATTCACAGGACTAACAAATGTTTGTCAAGCATAGCTTACGACTCTGTACTATATCGAATCTTTAGATCCAACTTTTTCATTAATTTTCAGATGTTCCACAAGGATCAATTTTAGGACCCTCCTACTTTATAGTATTAATCAACGATATTGCCAACGACATAAATGTTCATTGCTGATGACATTAAATTATACTGCAAAAGAGAGGCCGCAAAAAGACGCCAATAATCAGCGAGAAAAGAAAGAGTGACCGGCCCTTGCAATCGGACTTAATTTTAGTACTAATTGATATTTAATGATAAGACATTGATCCCTTTTAAGTTTTAATCAGTAAGCTATGATATCTTAAAGTTGTCGTTGTATACCATCAGTAGTCTATAACACAAACCCACAAAAAAACTAGTCGGCGCGAAAGAGGTCACTAGGCTAATCTTATATTTCTGGGGTCGCTGAACACAAATCCGATGTCAGAATTACCCTATCCCGCCACAATTTTTTCTGAACTAAAATAACAGCCGTAAATGATAAAAAAAACAGAAGGCTGATGGTATCCAACAGCCACTTTAAAATCTCGTAACTCCGTAATTGAAGGGATGCTCAACTTGAAACTGAAATGGGATCAATATCTTACCATAAAATATCCTGTAGGAGACTAAAATTAAGTCCGATTTCAAGGGCCTCGAAATAGGCGATTTTTGCGGTCACTCTTTCTTCTCTCGCTGATTCTGAGGACCTTCAAAGGAACGTTAGTACGCTCGACAGTTGATTTATTACAACTACTGTTCAATTCCAACAAGTGCCAATGCTCGTGCCAATGTTTGCTGATTAAGTAAAATCCTCGAGAGGAATGCTTCTGTCAAAGGTTTGGTAGCCTTCCTTGTCTCTCAGCATAGTTCCTAACATCATATTGATGAATGTTTAAGTGATGCATATAAAAATCTTGGTTTTGTTATGCGTAACTCTAACAATTTTAAAAATATTTCTACACTGTGTCTATGATTTATTACCGTTGCTAGACCAAGTCTTGAGTATTGCTCATTAATGTTCCATGTACACAACTCATTAAATCGTATTTTAAAAAATACCAATTTACTTTTCATCTATCAATATGTTCCATAAACAAACATACTAAACTAAACTCACCTTTATTCACACTTGATATTTTTCACATTTCCTTTCCACGTATTCTTTCTTACCTGAAACAAAATAGAACATATTTATAACAGCTGTAATGCAGTCAAGTTGATAGGGATGGATTAAATATACACAAAGACGTTTAACTTTGTGAAGTGAAAAAAAATTATCTTTTGAATTGTGAAGAGTAAATCCAAGAGTTCTAATACAGTTTGAAAGCGAAAAAATTTCACCAATAAATTCATATTGTTCGCAGAAAATAATAATCGTGAAAGTGTGCGCAGATACATATACACAATGTATCCATCGAAGGATGCTTACACTGAGTTTGATTGTATCAGGCTGCCTGCTTTCTGGGACACTGGGCTTGGTGACTTTTGATTTGGGGGTTCTATGGATTCATTTCTTATTATCATTTTATTAGTGGTTAGAATTTTACCATCTTAAAGTGCCACGGCAAGTGTGTCTGTATGAAAAATTGAACATTATTCTGATTATAGGGTTTTGCATAATAGTGCAGTGCAATTAGTCATTAAGAATGAAAAATGACGAAACCCAACTATAGTGATTGGATTTTCATGAAACATTTTGCATTGTGTTTCTAAGACAGAGTAAACATGTTAAAAATTGCCGCTTTTTACTTGGGGGTGGTTAACCACCCCTTCTAGATGGGTGGGCAAAAAAGTAAAATAGTATCCACCGAATCTGATACAGAATCATATTGTAAGAGGAAAAAGTTGCTTACTGTCTTTCATGAAAATTTATATTTTCCAAGTTACAATGATTTGAAGATTACGATTCCAGCTTTGAATAATTGATACCTTGAATTGTTTTTCATAAATAACTCAAAAGTTCTACATTTATGGAGAACATGGTACTTTTTTAAAAGTGAATTATTTATTATTTGTTTGCTTACAGTAATGAAACATATTCTTTATAGGATTTTGGAAACAGCGGAAAGAAAAACTATACATGAGAACTAAAGGAAAAACTATATATAAAAATATTAATGAAATCTTTGCATTCTTTCGATAACCTGACTTCTGGTTATGCTAACAAGTAAAAATTCTTATTTGTCATTCTCATTTTAACACTAGCATCCAACATAGTCTCCTACGGCTAGACAGGCTAAACTAGTATCTACATGATCCCCTACGATATGTAAATTCAGTTAAAAATGAGAACAAAGGCCTGAAATTAATTTATTTACGTACCTTGTCTTTAAAAATTTGTTCATTCTAATGAATTACATTTTCATAAAATCTCATTCAGTTTCTTGGAAATGCTTAGCCTTTGAAACGTTTTTCGTCCTTATTGTGGACTCATCAGAAAAGCCTAAAGCCACTCATAACGATGTTCCATGCAAAACTAAGACAATATCCATGAATAAGTATGTAGAGGTATTTCAAAATCTCATGAGCTGTGATCTTCATATGCGCAGGGACAAAATCTCTCTCGTGGACTCAGTTACACTGCTTACAAATATTAGATTTATCGTTTACAGTTTATCACGACCTCTTGTTTATGTATATAGCAAGGTAGCTATCAGTGTTTTCAAAATACACTTATAAACCCAGTACAAACTTTGCCTTCTGCGCATTTCGCGGTTCATAAGATTCTGAAATACCTCTAATATTTATATTTGACATTGACTGATAAACTGAATGAACAAATTTTTAAAGACAAGGTACGTAAATAAATTAATTTCAGGCCTTTGTTCTCATTTTTAACTGAATTTACATATCGTAGGGGATCATGTAGATACTAGATTAGCCTGCCTAGCCGTAGGGGACTATGTTGGATGCTAGTGTTAAAATGAGAATGGCAAATAAGAATTTTTACTTGTTAGCATAACCAGGTCAGGTTATCGAAAGAATGCAAAGATTTCATTAATATTTTTATATATTGTTTTTCCTTTAGTTCTCAGGTATAGTTTTTCTCTCCGATGTTTGCAAAATCCTATAAAGAATATGTTTCATGGTACTTATGGTAAAAAAATAATGTTATGATAGTATTTTTTTTGTTTATTTCTGTACGTTGAATAGTTCTAAAAACACCATAATTTAAAAATGGCGTTCGGACATTTATCAATTGAGACGCAATGTTTAAATCTCAAATATGTCAGAAACTGTCAGTAAGATGTTAAAAATACATATAATAGAAATTAAAGGGCTATAAGTACTCTTTTATAGGAATATCTTTCTACCCGTACAGCTTGAAAGATAACAATGTTATGTGCAAAACAATTAATTAGTGCTTTGTAATTTTTTGTTTGTTCTTTTTTAAGAAGATTTTCCTGCTGCCATCGGCCATACAATGGAAATTCAAGAAATCTATACCAGATTTTATTAATATATAACATTACTAACATGCTCTAATTTTTTAGCATCTTTAAAGCAGCCTTCCTTAAAAATATACCTACTTTAAATTAAGAAGAATTTTACGATTTTGCTGAAAAAAATTCTTTTTTTGTGAATAACAATTGCATTAAAGGGAAATACGACAATGTAGGGAAATAAAGCATACACTTACGAGACGCTTCGAAATTTGGGTTGTTGACATAGGAAAAAGCTGTGTCAACAACCCAAAATGTGAGAAATAAATGGATTTAGAATGTTTTGATTTTATCAGCCTAAAAGGAATAGACAAAAATGGACGAAAGGACAAAAATAATAAAAACAAGAAGCAAAGCAATAAACAGAAAACGAAGAAAATAATAAGAAGGAAATGATAGAAAGTTAAAGGTAAGGAAAGACGGAATGTGGGGTAGAAGAAATTTATTCAATGTCTTCAAGTATTGTAACGCACCCCCCCCCCCCCACGCCTATTATTTTGTTGTTAAATTCTGGTTTGATTAATTCCCAGTTATCCTCCCCTCTCCCCTGAATGTCTAATTATTAACTTGATTAAACTAATTTGGCTGTGTGATCGTCTAGTTTAGTGGTAGGACTCAAATTTACGTTTATGATTTGTAGTTTATTGTTACCATAATTCTTTTTCTAGGTTTGATATTACTGTTTCTATTTATTTATTGAATTGATAATTAACTATTTATTATGTCATTTAATGATTCGTTCTTTACACTAACTATTGCTATTAATTTATTTGGCAAAGTTCTAATTATAGTTCTTTATTTAATTGTTCAAATTAAGCACTGAATATTGTTTTGGCACTTGTTTATTTAATTGATAAAATAATTAAGTATTTTTATAATACACTGTATAAAGTTCAAACTCAACATTATTCTTTTTATTTAATTTACTGAATTATTTATTTTATCTTTTATGTTAACTTTTGTTTAAGTTTTTATCATATTTTAGATTTCATTTTTATTCACTATTATAATGTTCAAGTAAACCTTATGTTTACTTATTTTATTTTAAATATTCGTTTTATTTAAGCCCAAGTAAATCTTATATTTACTTGGCTAGTTTTTCTGGTAATTATGCACTTTATTTCAATTTCTGGTAAAGGTAAAATAATTAAAAACAAGTAACGTTTTTATACGTATAATCAGACAATTGTCAGGAAGGATCGGTTATAAAAATATTGGTGTGGCAATGGCCAGAAAATAGTTGCTTACATATAAATCAAAATGTGAGTAATTCAACCACAAATTTATATTACAGCAACAGATTTCGTTGGGACAACAGTCACGTGTAAGTTTGTCGAATGGTCAAATAAACAACTCCAATAATCACTAAAAATAATAATGATTATAACGAGAATACCCGTTCAAAACTGAAGTAAAAAATGTTGAATTCGGAACATGTAAAGTTCATACTTGGGTGGCGAAATCTCGCAATAGTTTATTTAATTGAATGCACGGCAAGTTGAAATCTCAAGTAATTGCCTATTCAAACATAGTTTGACGTTGCGAAGAATAGAATGATGTGATCTGATCAATAAACTTGATACAGAACCAGCCAATTGGCTACCAATAGGTTTTTGTGTTGCGAAGATTGTAATTGTCCAAACAATTGAATGAACAAGCAATTTATATCAATTTCAACTCGCCCATGACATAAATATGTCATCGTGAATGAATAAAAGGTAAAACACCCAGTACAAAGTTTAACATGTGATAATATTTAAAAGGATAATTATGTTAAACTAGCAGGGGGCAAATCACAGGCCTTATCAGTGGATGACCCACAAAAGTCCAGTGACAGCATCCCTACAAGTAGGACATAAATAAACCGGCAGGTCCGAACAGCTGTAAAACTCTTCGTACCATCAAATATTGTAGAAGTTCATTGACCACACGACAAAACAAACCGCAACAGAAATTGTTTACCAACAAAAATCTGCCGCTGTTGAAAAGTAAATATTTTACAAGTTATTGTTTTAAATAGGACATGATGAACATAGTCTGAAATTCAGCAAACAGCTAATTATGCTGCAAATAAAAATTAACATTATAGAAATTTTCTAAATAATAAAATTCTAACTAGTCAAAGTGCCACAATGCCAAAACCGCGATACCGTAAATTTAAGTTCCGAAATATAGAGCCGAAGTGTAACAAATTTAATTAAAGTTTTTTTTTCCGGTCCCGTTTCATTTGAATTTTGTAATTATTTAACGAAGTTACATTTAAAACAAAAATACTTCTCTCCCAGTTCAGCTTGGTTTTAACAAGTATCTGGTGGACAATGGAAAATACAGCGGATGCTGTGGTCAGTTGGTTCGCAGCTCCCAGTCTTATTTCAACGAGCACTATGGCGAACAATAAAGTCCAGTGTATAATCTTAGCTAATAGCTAGTTATATCCAAATAATTTGTCAGCGGAGTAGTGGTCAGTTGGTTCGCAGCTCCCAGTCTTATTTCAACGAGCACTATGGCGAACAATTGGATTCGGTCAATGATAGATAGCGACTGACCCCGATATAAAATTCCCTCGCGTATTTATACTTGAAAATACCCCCAAAAGTCGTGACGTTACACACTAAAAATTCCTCTCTGGCCTCGTTCCCGTGAGAAGACCGTACACCTGTGTTTATGTTATCGTCGAATGTTTATGTTGACCATATAATCTGAAGTGTCTAATCGCTGCAAACTACCCTAACTTCGCCCGAGATGTACGTTTTTAGAGATTCTTAAAACGGTATGCATTCGAATG
Organism: Stenurella melanura; assembly: GCA_963583905.1. Classification (NCBI taxonomy): domain Eukaryota; kingdom Metazoa; phylum Arthropoda; class Insecta; order Coleoptera; family Cerambycidae; genus Stenurella; species Stenurella melanura. Next base: position 129,196,131 of record OY757314.1, read on the forward strand.
ATTTGAAACTTCATCTTCACTGCAAGAATACACGTAAAATATTTTTATGTGAATACTGGGTGATATTAGATTTCGTACCGAATCGTGTACAATTTTCAGAAATATGTAAATTTTGATTAATAGACGCGGGAATAAGTTTTTGATTAATATAGGTGGGTACGGTCCGTTTCACTATAGTATTTCTACTCTTAATTTAGAAATTCAATCTAAAGCGTTGCTATAAGGATAAATCATTACAAAGCCTATTTATGATAGAATAACACCGAGACCGTAGTGCTTGAATATTATATTACAAACTATACAGGTATACAAATATAGTTAAGCAGATGTTCTGCGCTTACCTCAAACGAAAGTAATTGATTTTTTACCTGGCTCATCATTACAATCCGTTACCTGCCTTTCGTTCATTCTTAATATTGCCGGTAGCATCGCCGTAGGTTAAATGATATTATTTACTTTTATTGAACCATTTATAGAGTTGTTGATTAAGCTAACATTATTTATTATAAATAAATGTATTATAAATAAATAATTTACATTATGCATATCAATATAAAGTTGTAAAACAATATTTACAATAATTAAAAAGCGATTCCAAAAATTGCCGGTCGACACTCATGACCATCGCTGGTGTTATGAAGTATTCCTCTGTTGGTTTTTTTATTGTTTTCAAACTGACTTTGGATATCCTATACCAAACGATCAGACATATTCCGCATTTTCGAGATCTTAAGTCATAAGTTATAATTCTTAAAGTAGGCCTGGGATTTCCATAAGATTTAAACCATTCTGTAGCTCGTAAAAATCGACACAATATTTGCATAAATATTTTTTTTGCACGACTGATATTAAACAAGATATCCTTAATGTCTTCGATACAATGGACAGCCTGTATATGTTTTTACCAATATCTTACCTTTTACTATCAAATTAATCATGTTCATCTTTCCCGATTCTGCCAGACAAGAGGTAAATAAGGGCAATTTCGGTTCATAAAAACACGATTTGTTTCGGAGTCAATAAATTTTCACAAGTATACATATGACAAGTATAACATGGATGGCACAGTAAATATTTGTGTTAAACGATGTCTACCACTTTATATTTCATCACTATTTACTCAAAAAAAGGAAAAGTGCAAATATGGTAAACACTTGGTTTATGAAATACTAATGAATTATCGATATAACTTTGAAATGTAAATATTTATCATTTTAAATACAAAGTTGCAAGAATCTAATGGGTCAATAGATAAAATTGTGAAATTTGTTATCTGTCAAAAATCTGTACGATTGAATTCTCGTGTAAACAAGTGTGGGTTTGTTGATCCGTAAATAACTGCGTTATTTATTCATACACCTACTTACCGATTTTTCAAATAATTTATGCGAACTAAAGAAAATAATAACAATAAAAAAAGTGGTGAGACTTTAATCACCATTGAATTCTACTACAAAGCTAAACTGAAACTACCTAATATTACTATTAAATTCAGACAGATGTACAGTGGGCCGAGAAATTTTGAAAGCAGTCAGAAATGAAATGTAGGTTTTCGTGCAGGGAATATCAGCATTTTTCCTAAAATAACAAAGGCTTTCGAATACATTTAAGATGCAGTTTTTTTTGATGAAATCAGTTCTGGGGACACTAGCGGTTATTAAAATACACGTTGCCGGACTTTTTTTTGTGCAATAAATTATTTTCTATAATAAAATAATTTTTAAATTGTAAAAAACGTTATAAATAATTATTTATTCTTGAGAACTTCATTAAATCCTTAACTCTCGATCTGATGCTGTGCACCTGCTTTGTATGCTCTACATTTCTTATAGTCGAAATCATTAAACCCCCTCAAATAAAGTAAAACAAGCCTTCCCTTTCACAGAAAGTAGTAAAAAAACAAAAACTACCGACAAACAATCATACATACAATACTTGGTTACATGAAAAAAAAGCCAATTTGACGGAAAAAAATTTGCCCACACCGAGGATGGAACCCGCCACCCGCGCGTCAAATCTTACTATTTTCACGTTGCGGGAAAGAATATTTTAAGAGTCAAAAGCGCGTATAACTTCTCCAGGGATTGAATATTTTTTTGTAGAACTGTTTGTGGTTGATGGAAAAACTTGTTAGCTTTCATTTGCACCGAACCTAGTGTCCAAAAAGTTGTTAATAAACAAAGCCTTATACGCAATATCACTTTTATTTCCGGTTTCTGGTCTCAAAATGTTCCTCTTTCCAAGCACTTTCATTTGCACAAAAACCCATTTCGATATGCTTACCCAGGGCCGAGTTATTCCATTTGTTAATTTGCAAAATTAAATTAAACTTTAAATAAACAAAATAAAAAACTTGCGTTCGTGGCAGACTTCTATGGGGGTTATGCCCGACATCAATATTTATCGTTTGAAGTTCAACATTCAAAAAGTATTCAAGATATTGAACCAAAAAAAAATATGGTATATTCTTTGGTATATAAGGCATGTTTTTTGAAAATAACAATATCCTGACCTCATTAGTTTCGGAGTAATCAATTCGTTAATTAAGAAATTTATTTTGGCTATAACAAATGAACGGGTTGACAAAATGAGTTGCGCCTGGCGCCAAACGACGCGTATTGAAAATATCTTTCGACTGAATCAAGATATTTTCGGATTCGTGAAACTGTTTTCATCTTATTAAATAAAAACGAAGAACATTTTGTTTAAACAATTATTTGACCATAAAGGTCACGGTTCAGGAACATTTTTTATAAGAAAATCTTGTTCGGCGGAATTTTTCCTATAAGAATCCGTTCGCTAACTCAAATGGTATAGACATTTTTTGGGAAAAGTCCCAGGCAGACTCGCCTAAAAGGAAATATTACATTTTTAAATCAAACAATGTCGAAACATATTTTTGGGCACGACACATTTTATATGCACCTTTTCCCGCAAAACGTCGACTTGGCGTTGACCTGCCGCGCTGAAAATAGGTCAAAAGGTACCTATCGTAAAAAGAAAAGCACCCACAGAGAGAAAATCGCGGCAGCTCGTGGCCCTTCCCTTTCACGGTCTGAAAACTCTTTTTTCCGCGGAAAACTTGACTTGGCTTTGAGCTGCCGCACTGGAAGTGGGTCATAGGGTTCCTATTGGTAAAAGAAAAGCATCCACAGAGAGAAAATCGGCAGCTCGTGGCCCTTCCCTTCCCTTCCACGGCCCGAAAACTCTTTCCCCCGGAAAATTCGAGTTGGCGTTGAGCTGCCGCGCTGAAAATTGGAAGGCGGTTAGTTTACACTGAATTATGATGATTGACACAGCCCGAATCGCGGCAACTCTTTGCATGTGCATTTCAGAGCCGGAAATTTTTTTTATATCGGAAATTTCGATCCGGCAACGGCTGCCGCTTTCCACCACCGACAGGCCTCTTCTACTCCTTGAAACAAGATAATCCCCGCCAGCGGTGGCGCGGCCGCTCATTACGTTGCAGTTTCAGACCTAGTGTGAATCTGAGGTGCTAACTCTGGGTGCCAACTTTATGTTCATGCGTTGGTGTAAACGCATTTAAGGCATAAAAAGAAAGATGTGTTCCTAAAATATAAACATGTGGACACATAAGTGTCCTCCTGGCTAAATTTCAGCAACATGATGAGTACACGATTTTTAGACACATTTTAAATATATTTTGCCGAATGGGTGTCGGCACGATGTATCCAAATTGTGTCTAATTTTCCCAAGTAGGTTCAAGATAGAAACATTTTGGGCACAATAAACCAAAATGTTTCAATTTGAACACCGTGCCTGTTTTGACACGATATTTCGTTAATGTGTCGACACATGACCCAAAAAATTTACCATTATGACACAATTTTCTTCCTGACTCAAATTTTAAGCTTTGTGTCGACACAGTGCAGGCACACAATATATTGTACCCAGGTTCAGACACATTTTGTACATTGGGGGGGGGGGGGGATTAATCCGGCCCTGAATAAATGTTTGCAATATAATAATTACGTCTATATGAGAACTGTCTCTGGCACCGGGATAACATTCCCGATCCCTGGTTTATTACAGATAAACCGACTATTTACAATACTACCAAAATACTTATTGTTAACACTAACAAATAACGATAAGAGCTGAAAAGGTAAAGAATAATCAGTTACGCCACACATCTTTTATTTAACTCAGTTTTGTATTATGTATTATGTATATATTGTTTCCATCTTGTAAATTATTCTGGTACTGTTAGCAGATGTATGAATAAAATTTAAAAAATTAAATTAAACAAAAATAACATCAAACTTCCAGTATAGCGGGTTCTCGGCACTGCAAGCCGTAAAAACATTACACTTGTTTATATTGCAATTTCATAGTAAAAGTTACAGGCGCAATGCACTTTTATACACACTGCCCCTACATGCATACGTAATAGAAGCTAAAACAGGAAAATATACAATTAAGTTCGTGTTTAAAATGTACCGTATCAACTGAATGTCAAGTTACAACAATAAAACTAATTAACATGCGGGGATTTCTGTTATCTTACATTTCTTGTGTATATAATAAATTTTATCTGTCACAACATAAGTTGTTGTAGAATATGAAATGGCGAAAGTTTCAAACGCATGCATACCTCATATTATGCATATTTCATTTTACTGCAACTGGTTCATTAACTTTATTATGTAGCTGTTGTACGTGGTCGGAATAGCCTCCACTTAATCAGAATAAAAAGGTCGCCCATTGTTGATCAGGCCAAACAGAAACAGAGTAGATAATTAATCACAGTGCTGGTAGTATTCAACTCTGCGGGAACGTGCAAGATGTGGTTTCGCAGATAGCCCCAGTGATTAAAAACGTCATTTAATTTCTTGAGAGCGTCGAAGAAAAACGCAAAAGCTTCTACTGAATCACAATACTGGAATGGAATCAATGCAAATATACCAAGCAAAAATTTAAGATTATTTCAGATGTAAGACTCAAAAAATATTAGACACTGCTTTTTTATTATACAAATATACAGGGGTACAAAGTTGAACCTAGTTCTACAGGGTGTTTTCAACGATTATCCAAATTATTATATTTTTAAACTGCCACGCTAAATTAAAAAATGGAACACTCTGTATGTTTTGACTTAAAATGTTTCAGGTTTCAATTACCTACACGCTGAAATCCATATGATGATATTTCTTTGACATAAATTTTTCAAAAACTGTCAAAGAAAAGTGGTCGCTATGACGCATAAAATTAAAAATGGTCAATTCCACATTTTGGAAGTTCAAATGCAATGTCTAATGATATTATAAAAAAAACTGTACTCTAAAAAAATAATTTTTATTATACTTTTATAACGTCAACAACGAGAAATTGGCGTTTCTTCAATTTTTTTAAATTAATAACTTTCAAAATTTCACACATCACTTTTTTAGCCATCAGAAGTTGGTTTTTGTGTCGTTACCATGGCAACCCAAAAAAATTTCGGAAATTTTCATCCTCTAGGGTACGCTGAACGAAATTAATAAGTGGAAATATTTCTGTCAAATTATTGACATATTATCATATTTGACATTTGCCTTTACATAAAAATGTAATTCTATTTTTCATATTAAACGAGACAATTATAAAAAAAATCATTAAGCTTTGTGAAAAAACATTCTATTTCATGTTTAATTATGATCATGAACTTCTCATTTTGGATTTCCTCCATGTTACACTTCTCAATCAGGTATGATAAGTATTTCAATTTTGGATGGCTTTTTATAACTTCACAAAGTTCTTCCCAATATGCGCATATTGTATATTATGTTCTTTTTCCATACTCTACAATCTTATTCTTTAAAACAGCTTCAACAATAGAAACATTGAGCTTAAACTGGTTAAACTGTCGAAGAAATAATGATATAGTACATTGTGTCACAAAGGCAGAAAATGAGCATTAGTAACCCGCGGATATTAGTTGCCTGAGCGAGCGAAGCGAAGCGAGGGCAACTGATAGCTAAGGGCTGCTAATGCGTTTTCTGCATGTGTGACACACAACTGTTTCTAGCCTAGCAGTAAACAAAACCAAAAAAAGGAAAAATATAACAAAAACCTTTAATGTTATAAATACCAACAGGGAAAGATATAACAAAAATCACAACTTATTGTTATTTTACACCTTTATTGTTTATTTTGACTTCAAATTTTGGTTTAAATTGACATTTAATGAAAAATTATGTGAAACTTCAAAGTATACAAATGACAATCAAAGGTGTCTAGATTGTCAAAAACTACGAAATCGTGTTGTTTTTCTTTTTGTAAAAAAATTATTAAAAAAGGCGTCTGCTGGAGGAAAGATGACGGTGACCAGGGTTATAACCAGGGGTAGCTACAACCCCTCCAGGAGGTGGCTTCTTTTTGTAGAAAATATTTAACATTTTCAGAGAGGGGGTTTGATGGAGAGACGATGAAACTGACCAGGGTTATAATCAGGAGTGGTTACAACCCCTTCAGGGGGTGGATTTCTTTTTGGGAAAAATATTCAACATTTTCAGCGAGGAGGTTTGACGGAGGATGAGGAGGTGGTTACGACCGGGGTCAAAATCTTCTTTGGACCCCGGAATCGATTTCACCACCCTCTAAGGCGGGAGGACTAGATTGGCGCAGTAGCAGATATTTGTGAGTCCTTCCGACTCCTGACCTCCACTCAAACTGATTCCAGCAAAAAAAAAACTTCCTGCGAGATGTATTCGATACTCATGCTCCCACAGACTGGTCTATAACCTCCAACACTATATTGCCTCCCTATTTAGCTTAGAGAGCAATAAGAAAGGCTTAGAATGAAAATACGCCAACACATTATTTCCAAATAACAATCTCCACGCCGTAAATCGTTGATTAATTGGAATATTAAATTAAATGTCATAAATCGCGACAGTAACTTTCATCAAGAATGCTAAGCCAATAAAAATACTTTTTAATTAAATATCTGTTTGAGGAGCAACAAAATCCGACTAATTAACGACTTTTTTCAATTATGTTTAATGGTATGCAAATTAATATTACACGGTAGAAGAATTTAAGAATCTACATTTCTAAAACACCAACAAAATGTTTAAACATATGTTTAAGCGAGCTATAAAATAAAAAAGGTTTAGTATTAGAATCATTTAATTTGTTGTTTAAACAATTAAGAATCCTCTCCTAGCGGCCTTTTCATGCATGGTTGCCGGGTACTTAACACAAGGCACATATTGCTGAAGTCACATAAACAATAATTTTGTTGACGACAGGCTATGTGCAAGGTTTTTAGTAGCGTCGCTGGCGGCCAATGCAATGGTATAAAAATTGGACCCCCCTTCTGTCAGTGTCACGTATGGTGAAACATATAAAAACATATACACAGGGTGTTTCAAATATGCGGTCATTAATTTCTAGGGGTGATTCTACATAAAAAAATATGAAGAAAAATTCATATAAACATCGGTCCGGATATTCCCCTAAGGGGCGCTGCGGGCCTCTGAAGGGGGCACTCAAAATGAGCGAAATTGCATTTATTTTCTTGAATAAACCAAGTAAAAATAACAAATTATTACTAAATTAAAGTACTCAATAGGTTTTAAAGATTAACAAATTAATTTTTTTTATTAATTGTAAAAAGTCGGTGTGCGAACAGTGTTACACAGGGAACAGTGTTACATTTGAATTTGCCGCCTTGTTCTTGTATTTGACTTACCAAAAGTGCCAACAGATGGCATATTTAGATATGCCTTGTGCTACAGTGATATTTATTCTGCCTTCTGAGAATCGTGTAAAATCAGGTGAGAAAAACTATTATTTAGGAACAATTTCTATTTACCTTCCCACCTCAATGACCCACTACTTTACTGGTTTTCTAAATTTTTATTAATATCTCAGTATCTGCAGTATTTAGATACATATATTGGCTTCAGTTTGTTGTAATCAACATAACCTTAAAATAAATTATTCAGTCGGTAGCTTGGTTTTAGAAATGATGTTGAAGTTGGAAACAGTGTTACATTCTCTTGTAGGGAACACTGTCACATGTAACACTGTTCCTTGCATAGTTAAAATATTTGTATTATTTGAATTAGACTTCTATCTTTCTTTCAGATATGCCACGGAGACCAAAAACAAACAAAAAACGACTTTCTCAATGAAGAATTATTTGTTGATTTTTTTAATATTTTTTTGTATATAAGTAGGACTTTTATTGACTTCAGATCCATGAATAATAATACCATATTTTATAAATGAATGTTTATTTAATAAAATATTTAAAAATCTTTCGTTTTAGTAAAAATAATTTTGATGACTGCCTACAAACATCGTTGTTACCAAGGATGTAACACTGTACCCATACCCCTGGGTACAGTGTTACAATTGACACATGACTGCATTTTATTTTATTTAACTAGTTGTATAAAAGTCTAGAATAAAACTACTTCGTGGAGACTTACATTAAACTGTATGTGTCAATATTAATCTATGTGTGCATGCCAATTAGGGTACACATAGTAAATATGAGAGCATAAAAAAAAGTGTGACACTGTTCCCACACTTCCCCTACATATGGTCGTCTGTTGATCTACCCTTGATAAATGCCGTTTGATAATCTGGTAGTTCGCCGATGTATTTTTCCATTTCTCTGAGGAAGAATTGTGCGTAGTATTTGTACCCTACACTGCAGAGTGTTATTCTTCTGTAATCGTCCACGTTTTGTGGTGATTTGGTTTTAGGGAGCGGTATCTGTATGGTTGTGTTCCAGAGCGGTATCTGTATGGTTGTGTTCCACTCCTCAGGCAGGGGTGTGGTTTCCGTCCATGCGTTGGTGATGATTTCTAGGGTTAGCTGTTTTAACTTGAACTTAACAGCTATAAAGTTTTATTGGAGGCTTGACAGTTACCTTGATATGTCAATCATAAATCAATAAAGACTAAAAGATAATTTAGTTTTAATGTAACTTCTTCAAGGCCTTTTTAAAACTTACTTTAAAACAAGACTACCTTAAGTGCATTTGGCATTTAATAAATCTAGCATAAATCAGCGGGTCTATAAGGTGACCATTATAAAACACCGATAGAACCTAAATAAATCTAAAAAGTATTTAAATTGTTACTTGGGCGACAGCCTAGAACACAACATTTATTTATTGGTGGCTTCGTTTTCTTCATATTTTGTGTATAATTGAAAAACACTATTATAATATAACTCTACGCATTCAAATAACTATTTTTATAACCGAACAGATGGGAAAATCCAAAAATTTACAGCTATGGTAACCACAAGCGCTGGCGTCAAATTTAGTAGTAACTCTTACACATAGTCTTTTGGTTATTTTGACATAACAACTAAAAAATTGACATTCCAGTACAGAATTGCAAAAAATATTTGCATCTTCTACGTCACTTAGTATGCATATGTATTATGCGTATAGTAACATATCTAACAATTGTTTCCAAGATTATTTCGAAATAGTTTTTAATGTCACGACTGATATAGTAATACTAACCTTGGACGATTCTAATTTTGAATGTAAAAACAAAGTTCCCGTTATTTTAATAATATTTTTACATCGTAAATTCCACTGCAGCCAGCAAAACATCAAAATGATTTATATAAATGTTTCTCAACTGCATTATTTTCATAGACAATTCCGCATACTTGTCTCAGGTCATTAGATTTTTTTTAAATCCGTGCCAAATGAGATGACAGATCTCGACAATCAACCCACCACTAAATACAGCACGATATAACATGAATGGCTGGTGCTTATAAATAGCAAAACATGCATATGCAATTATAAAGAAGCTAATCATACGACGATATTTTATTGTTGTTTCATCGCGTCAGTTTTAGTTTAATAATGATTTGTAGTGAACAGGTGGAGCAATATTTAATCGCCGGCATCGGGCAAAAATGATGTACGAAGGGAGAAATTTTCAAGTTTTACTTCAATGGTTACTTTAGTAGTAATTATAAAAAATATATTTTCACTTATTTTTTCATTTTAACGTGTTATATATTAACATCCTGGCGTTTAGCCACAGATATTTCACCATTCAATCAGTAAACACACATACTCAGACAGCAACACAACATCCATTTCTTGTGACATTACCATCTGCCGTAGCCGAAATTCAATTGATTGAATAATTGATTGATTTGTCAGCGTAAGGTGGGCATTGCTGCCGATTCCGGTGCATGGAGATTTGTTCCACCACGCAGCCCGATCGCCCGCCGATCATCCCACCGTGTGCCGGAACAAACCCCCGGTGCTTTTATATACCGCCGGACCGGCTGCATACGCTGGATTGGACATTGGGCATGCTTGTTGTCAGCAGCGAGAGCCGCATGACGCATGGGGTAGGAGTATAGGATGGAGCGTGTAGGTGTTTGTGAGATGTTTCTTCTTGTTCTCCTTCTGTCTTCATCGGTTTGTGCGATGCTTCTTTTAGGTTTTCGTGCTTCTTTTTACTTTCAGGTTTTTGTGATATGCTTCTTCTTAGTTTCTGTCTGTGATCATCTTCTCTCCTATTCTACTTCTGAGTTTTCTGTTTCTTCTGTTTCTGAGTCTGGCAGTATGTATATCCTTGATATTTCTTTATTGTATTCCGTTTTTTGTTGTGTCGATTTTTCCCAGTGTGTATAATCCTTTCCTAGCTTATCCATAATCCTCTCGATTGATGTTATCCCTGTGTAGCATGGCCTCCCTATTTTCAGTTTGTTGCTGTTCAGTCGCAGCGCTTTCTTTAGTAGGTGTGTCGTGTCTCGTCTTTGGACGTGTCCCCAGTATTTCATTGCGTATGATTCTATTCTTTTGATTATTGTTCTTCCCTCTAGTAATGTTGACGTTTTCTGTCGTTTTCGTTGTTTTCCTGTTTTTGCTAGCAGTTGGAAACGCATTAACGACAAAGGCCAACAGAAGAAGCCTGAGAAGAGCTGAAAGGGACATTCCCTTTCAGCTCTTCTCAGGCTTCTTCTGTTGGCCTTTGTCGTTAATGCGTTTTTGACTCCATATATCATCGTAGGCATTATGATGGTCGTGTATATCTTTTTGGTTAGGCTCCGTGGTGGTTTATTGTCCTCAATGAAGGGTAGTAGAGCTCTTGTGACTCTGTAGGCTGTTTTGATTCTATCCCTTACTGTTTCCCTCCTTTTTAGTTGATTCGTTAGGTATGTTCCTAGGTATTTCATTCTATTCGTGGTTCTCAGGGTGTAGTCTCCTATTTTGTATTCTTCCCCACTTGTTGCACTTGTTTTTGTCAATGGGCCTCGGACCATTATTAGGTTCTTCTTGAAGTTTATTTTCATTCCAGAGGAATCCAGCTGTGGTGTCATGTTTCTTAAAAATTTAACGATGTCTTGTTCTTCCTCGGCGATGATGAGTATATCGTCGGCGTATGCAGGTACGATGGGGGCTTTATCGTTCCATCGTTTCCATTGAAATTCTGATTCTCCTTTATTGTGCTTTCTATCACTTGGTCCAGGACTGTGGTGAATAGTCAGGGGGATAGCAGGAAAAATTTCTCTCATAAACAAATATGTCACTAAACAGTTATACACAAGACTGGATTCGAACTCGGGACCACTTCGTTTCAAATCTAAAATTTTCCATTTAACCAACTTTATTATTTGTTAACATTTTTAAACTTCAGACCTATTTTATGTAATATTTCGTTCTGCTATACAAATGAATCAAATTTGGTTAACCTCGGCGTGAAGTGTCTAGGACGTCCGATGACATTACTACATTAGGACGTAGTTGCGAATGTGCTCTGTCAACCACGCTTTCGAAAAAATATTACTCATAAAATTCTCAGTACTCACAGTGATATTTAATAATAAAAATAATAATCTTTATCTAATAAGCATTAAATTACAATCACAACAAACATAACTATATACTTAATAATAATGCCTATTAAAATAGGATATATTAACATCTCTCTGTATGAGTATACAGAGAGGCCCCGTCTTCTATATATCCTATGGGTTTACACTACGCGGGAAAAAACAAAAAAAGAGACATACACGATACATGGTTACAATGCAAATGAGAACAGCAGTTATAACAAAACTAAGACGTTTTAGTCAGCATACTAAGAGAGTGGACACTTGAAATGCTTTTAATTATAAAAAAAAAACGTCAACTCTAGTAAGCACACTGACTCGACTAATATTTTTAATTTGCACATTGCACAGTTAAATCCGCGAGAATAGGCTTAAATATTGAAGTCTATTGCAAGATTATTTTCAAGTAGCATTCTTTTTAGCACACGCTTGAAAACATTATTTTTTTTATTTATAAAATCCAAGGGCAGAATATTGAGGACTTTGCAAATTATGTATGAAAACGATTTTTTGAATCCGGTGGTGCGATGACATGGTATGGTTAATAAGACCTTACGACGAGCATTTATATTATGTACGTCCGATCTAAATTTTAGTTTTCGATGTAAATAAGTGGGTTTCTTGAGTATTAGTAGCTTATGGAAGAGTCTGGCACAGTGCAGAAACCGCCTTTTTTCATCGGCGGCCAATTCAATTCTATTAGTTTTTGTGACACCGGGTGCCTTCTCCGTAAGTTCAAATAAGTCAGAAGGTCCAAAACTACTGTAGTTTTAGCTCTTTTAATAATATGATTAATGTGAGAGTCAAAGCATAGTTTATAGTCCACGTATAACCCAAGAATTTTGCAGCCATCCGACTTATTAATTACTTCATTATCGATCTTGATTTCAATATGTTGAAGTGACCTGTCCCGAGTAGATTTAGGCCCTAAAACCATGACTTGCGATTTAGTGGAGTTTATCGATAAGCAGTAATTTTGCGAGATGTCAAACAGGGATTTTAGGTCATTATTTATTCATCTGTTAGAATCTTCAATTTCAGACTCGCCATATACATTTGGGTGTCGTCAGCATCAAAGTGTGATTTACATGCAGTTAGACAGTTTTTAAATGATGACGTATACACAGAAAACAGTAGGGGTCCCAGTATTGATCCCTGGGGCACTCCACTTAATGCATATAAGATGCAGATGATGCATCTTTATATTTCGCTATCTGGCGCCTATTCGTAATAAAACCTTTTATTAATTGCACTGCATTGTTACTAAAACCTATGTTATGTAAAATTGCAATTAATACGATAATTTTACCTTTAATGCTGGTATTTATATTATTTAATGCACTATAGGTAGGTAACAAGTTCTTCGTATGAAACTATTGAGATTGCAAGGAAGGACATATCGTATAACTAGTTATTTTCAGTAACGAACTGAGAAATGAGAACGAATTAACAGAAACGTTAGTCGTAAAACGTAGTATTTACTAAAAATAGATCAGAAATGTTTTCCCTCGTCTTTCGTTGTCTAAATTTACATCTCATACCCAGGATGACTAAGTGATTTTGGTACATTTATGTATGTATTCGGTCGGTCTGCATTTTGGATTATAACGTATTAGGTTAGGGTCCCTAGCGATTAATGACCAAGCATTATTGGTCGACATGAAATTGTTACCATGGGAAACTGGCGGTTGTTGATGGAATTCCTAATGAGATATTAGTCCAGATTACTATTCGAGTTTCAAATAAATTGTTTTTATTTACGTAAAGAAGGTGACCCCTTGCGTGCAAGCGCCAGAGGGCAGATACTTATCTATATTTTTTTTAATAGAGAACTATAACGGTAACATTCGTTTTTACTTAATGCTGCATATGAACAGCTTGCGACAATATAATTTAATACAGGCATTGCGAATATAGTTATTAATAAAACAAACATTCTGACTGCCGAATATTGACGCCATTTTGATAAAAAGGCCGCAACCATGATTTTTTTCCTACATGACTCAAACACCGTGGGATCTTGAAAATGGCCACGACACTAAAATAAAGCTTAAACATTTTTTTCATTTTTTGTACAGGAATTGCGAATGTTGTTAATAGTTCAATCAAACAAGCGTTCCTGCTGCCAGAATGGCCGCAAAACTGATTTTCCGTAAGCTATGATTTGTCATTATAATCTATGGAAGATCTTGATATAAGAGGGAGGTCCAATTATAAACTTATTCAGCTTGTTCTGGGCTAGTCAAAAAAGTGCATTGAAATAAATGCTTCACTTCCCGATTTCGACACCATAAAATATGACGTACCACAAGGCGCAGTACTTGACCCACTGTTATTTATAATTTGCGTCAATGAACTGTTCTCCATTCAAAGCAAAGGCAAAGTTATTAACTACGTCGATGACACAGCAATATTTTTTTGAAAATTTCTCCTAGAGCGATTTAATAACATTTCTGATTTTAAAAGACTGAGTTCACTTTAATAAACTTCAACAAGAACACGATGTGCCAAAATAACATAAATACAACAATTCTTAAAGGAAATTTGTAAGCAACCATACCATAGAACCTAAGAAAGAAATGAAATAATTGGGTGTTAGTTTATACTATTCATTTTTATCCGTTTTGATTCGAATTCATCCCTCCAAGGGTGTGAAATCAGCTAACTGAATATCAGTTATAGGAAAAACCAATGAAAACAAGTGTTTTCAAAAATTGCTGATTTTTTTATGTTTTCGTGTTTGGGGGTAGTTTACCGTTCGTAGGGGTTGTTTTTTCATCAAAACTAGCGAGAAATATTTTTTCCATATTTGTCATGACATGAAACATTTAAATATTCTATTTTTAGAATTTCTAAAAATATTTTTGATTTTTTTCATATTTTGGGAATGATATCACCCTCTTCGAGGTCCTATGGGTGAAGTTTTTATACTTCTTTGCAGAAAATACATAATTTCGTTTTTTTTTTAAATTGATTTTAATAGAAATAATACAAATAGAATTTTTTAGATCTATTGATATATTTAATTTCAACCCTTGAATAGGGATGACTACTAAACATCTTCAAAAACCCAACAACCTCTCTTGGTTTTTAGCATCGATTAATTTGAGACCTGCTAAACTCTTTATCGATTTTTCCCAAGCTCGCGATCCGCAACGCAAAAACAGGCGGATTTTGCGATCACCGTTTTTATGAAGGTGGAACTTTTACTAATTTTTACATCCCTCGCATACCAAATCGAAGTATTGTATTCGAAAAAAAAACCCTCCGAGATTTCTTCGGAATTTCACGTTTCAGATCATGTAGATTACGTCTGTCTGTCTGCCTGTCTGTCGGTCTGTTGGTGCATTAACTAAAAAACTACTTGACGGAGAACAGTCAAATTTGGTAGGTAGCTGACGCCACTGCTGCCAAAGAAACGGTTAGTCTTTCACTGGAAAATAAAAAGGGTGGACCGTCTAAAGGGTCCACGTTTCGTGACATTCTAAATCCATTTAAAAAAAAATTGTTTGAAAATTTAAAAGAAAAAAAATTGTATAAAATAGATAATCGAAAAAAAAATGTTTGCTCCAATTTAAAATTTGTCATGAAATGTAGTTTCATGACATTCTAAACATATTTCAAAAAAATACATATTTTTTTGAAAATTTGAAATAAAAAAAAATTGAAATTTTGAAAAAATATTTGTTTTGAAAAATAAAAAATAAGTACATATATTTTTTAATTTTTTTACCACAACAGAATAGATCGAATATTTTTTTTTTGAAAACTAAAAACATTCGAAAATTTTTTTAAAAAATGGACGAAGGAAAAAATGTTTTTGCTCAAATATAAAATATAAATAATGGATAATCGAAAAAAAATGTTTGCTCCAATTTAAAATTTCCACATTTCATGACATTCTAAACATATTTCAAAAAAATTTTTTTTTGAAAATTTGAAATAGAAAAATTTTTTGAAGTTTGAAAAAAATAATTTTTAATTTTTTTATCTCAACGGAATAGATCGAAAATTTTTTTTTGAAAATTAAAAATATATTTGAAAATTTTTTATAAAATGGATGACGGAAAAAAATGTTTTTGCTCAAATATAATTATGCGCCCCATTTTCATGTCATTCTAAACATATTTCAAAAAAAAATGTTTTGAAAAGTAAAAAAAAACTTTAGATTTTTTTACCACAATAAAATAGATGGAAAACATTTTTTTCTTCAATTTTAAAATTTCCGCATTTCAGTAGGTACATTCTAAACCTATTTCAACAAAAAAAATTTAGAAAAATAAAAAAAATAAAAAATGTTTCCTCCACCACTTTAGAGTAGATGATGGAAAAAAGTTACCAGATTTTTTCTGTAATAATAGGGCTACTAACTACATTGTGACTATAATTCTCATATGTCATTTCTTAATTAATAATTTTTTAGAGTGACCGTCCTGTAAGAATAAAGAGAGAAGTTCTGTGTAAATACCTTTACCGATTTTTTTTTATTGTCATTACTTTCATTTAACTAACATTTTATTTAGCAGTGTTGACCTTGATGTACACTTTTGGCCAAGAGACTAACTAATTTTCACATTTTGCGGAAATCTATAAATTCAATCCTAAATAAAATTTTATGATCACCTAATTTCTTCCTAAAAAAATCGGTAAAGTTATTTACACAGAACTTCCCTCGTTATTTGTGCATGACAGTCACTCAAAAAAATTATTAATTACGAAATGACATTGGGAATAATAATCGGAATATAATTATTGGTATTATTACAAAGAAAACCTGATAACTTTTGGTCAAAAAAATATACAGAGTGTTCATCCAACAGCAAAAGTTCAATATACTAAATAACAGGTGCCAAATATGGAAGGCTTGCGCAAATACCTTCATAAATGTCCACCATGACTCAATTATTTCTTGGGATGCCATTATTCAATAAAAGTATATAATAGGATATGCCAAATATTATTGCCATCTCTCACATTTTCAATCCCACATTTACGTAATGGAGTGGAAGTATAGTGGTGATTAAAATATAGAACAAATTTTCAAAAATGTTTTCTGTCTATTCTAGTGTTAAATTTTTTTCCAAATTGGTGAAAATATGTTGCAAATTTTTTTTTCCGAAATAGGTTTAGAATGTTATGAAATGTGGAAATTTTAAATTTGAGCAAAAAAATATTTCGTCTATTCTATAATGGTGATAAATAGATTACTAAAACATGTTTTCATTTTTTTTTTATTTTTCTAAAACATTTTTAAATTTGTTTTAATAAATTTGGAATGCCATGGAAACGTGAAAATTTTAAATCGGAAAAAAATTCCTTCTAAGTATTTGTGGTAAAATTTTTAAATTTTTTTTTATTTTTCTTTAAATAGATTTAGAACGCTATAAAACATGGAAATTTTAAATTTTGAGAAAAAAAAAATTTGGTAAAAATTTTTTCAAAAATGTTGGTAAAAAATTTTCAATTTTTTTTTTCTTTTAAATAGGTTTAGAATGCCATGAAACGTGGAAATTTTTAATTTGAACAAAGAAAAAATTTTTTTTTAGTGGTAAAAATTTTTTCAAATTTTTTTTTCTGAAATAGGTTTAGCGCGTCATGAAACGTGGAAATTTTAAATTTGAGCAAAAAAAAATGTTTTCACTATTTATTCCGTTTAGACGGTGCACCCTGTATATTTTTCAGTGAAAATTCTACCAGTTCTTCGCTGACAGTAGGGTTAACTACCTACCAAATTTGACTGCTCTCCGTCAAGTAGTTTTTTACTTAATGCACCAACAGACAGACAGACAGACAGACTGACGGAATTGAAAAACCTATATTTTCGGAATCTACGTGTTCTGAAACGTCAGAATCCGAAAAAATCTCGGAGGGTGATTTTTTCTCGAATACAATACTTCCCTTCGGTATGCGAGGGAAGTAAAAAAATTTCAAAAAATTTAATTTTTTTTTTATAGTTTTAGAATGCCATGAAACGTAGAAATTTTAAATTTGAGCAAAAAAAATTTTTTCATCTTGGTTTTTTCAGAAATAGGTTTAGCGTGTCATGAAACGTGGAAATTTTAAATTTGAACAAAAAAAAAATTTTTTTATCTTGGTAAAAATTTTTTCAAAAATGTTTGTGAAAAAAATGTTCAAAAATTTTTTTTCCAGAAATAGGATTAGCGCGTCATGAAACGTGGAAATTTTAAATTTGAGCGAAAAAAATTTTTTTTCACTATTTATTCCGTTTAGACGGTCCACCCTGTATATTTTCCAGTGAAATTTCTACCATTTCTGCGCTGACAGTAGCGTCAACTACCTGCCAAATTTGACTGCTCTCCGTCAAGTAGTTTTTTAAATGCACCAACAGACAGACAGACAGACAGACAGACAGACAGACAGACTGACGGAATTGAAAAACCTATATTTTCGTAATCTCCGTGATCTGAAACGTCAAAATCCGTAAAAATCTCGGGGGGTGATTTTTTCTCGAATACAATACTTCCCTTCGGTATGCGAGGGAAGTAAAAATTTCAAAAAATTTAATTTTTTTTTTTAATAGTTTTAGAATGCCATGAAACGTAGAAATTTTAAATTTGAGCAAAAAAAATTTTTTCATCTTGGAAACAAAATTTTCAAAAATTTCGGTGAAAAAAATTTTCAAAATTTTTTTTTCCAGAAATAGGATTAGCGCGTCATGAAACGTGGAAATTTTAAATTTGAGCGAAAAAAAATTTTTTTCACTATTTATTCCGTTTAGACGGTCCACCCTGTATATTTTCCAGTGAAATTTCTACCATTTCTGCGCTGACGGTAGCGTCAACTACCTGCCAAATTTGACTGCTCTCCGTCAAGTAGTTTTTTAGTAAATGCACCAACAGACAGACAGACAGACAGACAGACAGACAGACTGACGGAATTGAAAAACCTATATTTTCGTAATCTCCGTGATCTGAAACGTCAGAATCCGTAAAAATCTCGGGGGGGGTGATTTTTTCTCGAATACAATGCTTCCCTTCGGTATGCGAGGGAAGTAAAAAGAAAATCGATTTAGGCAGGAGACACTTATTTCACATTAAGGGCTCCATCTTGATATAATTAATAATTATTGTAAAGAAATACACAATGTAAATCGACCGAAACGTTATTTTTGAAGATTGTCTGTTATATCCCAAGCGTGATCGATAGGATTAAGATCTGGCGATGGCTTAAAACTCTAAAACCACCCGCAAACGCATCAGTACTTGATGCATTTCGAAACATAATACGATTTCTAGCTCGTGGCTTACGGTCAATTTATCCTTTTCAGAGTCCATCATACACAATGATGTACTTAATAAAGTAATACTTTGTTGACGTGCTTGAAATTATGCAGATATTTCAGCGTTAATTTTAAGTCAGGGACGTCTGGCAGGGTAATCTAGGTTAGAGGCACTGGTTGAACGCATTGTATAGCTCCGCTGGCTCGTGCTACATGTCTTAATAATTCTTCAGAGTAACATGACACATGGTGTACATGTTACAGGAAGCTGACATATCTAATACAAGTCGTGATGTTCAACGTGCTAATATAGGCGTAAAAACATCTTGATAAAAATACACAACAAGCACACTGATGGAAATTATGATACTTCCTGATAAGGTTATTGTTTGCAGAATTTGTCATCCCGCATAAAAGTAATGAATGCTATAAAATATCTAATGTAGCTGCTTCCTATATTTTTACGTTCATTCCATTATTACTTTGTAATGGCATAAGTAATTTATATGAAAACTAGGTCACTAGAAAAGGGGAATTCTTTAAACAGCATTTAAAAAATGGTTAGTAAAAATTATAATATAACACTAACATTCAATTTTTTTACGTAATAATGCGATCATAGTCTGTTAATGTGAGAAAAATCTATTAACTGAACTCTCGTAGTCGAAGATATCGTTATTACTATTGCTTATCATTAAGGCGTAAAAAAATAAGTAGCAGTGTTTACACAATATATGGAGATTTACATAATAAATCTAGATGTGCAACAAGGATCAGTTTTGGACCCGTTATTTTTTCAAATTTCCGCCAAGCGGGAGCAATTTCTATTTTCCATAATTTTAAAGATGTAGATAATTGAATGAGAATCATGACTTTCTGTTGTAACATGAATAGGGCCAAACTCTGTAGAAAAAGAAATAAATACATACAATGGAAATATCTTCATAAATCCACTACCGTCTGTCGAAGCTTCAACCGTAGGCAACCCTATATACACCAATTCATTAGTTACCAAATTATTAATTTTGTCATTATTTTGAAGTCAGTTTTAAATTAAAATCATTTTGTATTCTTAGAAAGACACTATCAAACATCTTGTTATTAAATTTCCTCATTTATTTATGTTACAACAATACAATGTGTTGGTACCTCGACAAATTCCCTAGAAATTGTGTGTGTTGGCTGGATTGTTGATTGTCATTGACAAACATGGAGATTCGGCAGCCACACTTTCCTAGAGGTTATAATTGAACGGAAATCGTTTTTTTGGTATGTAGGAAAGATCACTGGAGGGGAAACAGAGAGACCATTTTGGTCCCAGCTCCTCAAAAGAAAACACCACGCTGGTGAAGAGAAAAAGCCATTAACATCAGGTACTTAAAATAATAATTCTTTAACGTAAATTATCTTCTACTAAATACCTTTTACAAATAGATAAATGAAAAGCAATATTTTTTTGATTTACTTCAGGCTTTTTTTGTATGGGGCACAAAGATAAAAGAAACTTGAGGCCCAGATATTTATGGTTATGTGGAGACATACATTCAACCATTGTTAGGGATAATTTTATGTTGCAAATTGGAGGGTGAAGCCGAAAGGGCTGTATGTGCCGTTGGTTTTGGTTTGATGAGACAGAGAGACAGACTGTGGCGGATGACAGGAGTACAGGGCGTTGTGGAAAGGTTTACCACGAGTACGAAGTAATGTTACATTCTTCTACCTATTTTTTTTTTCTTAACTGGACACCGAGGTATTTAAACGTTTTTCTTTTGATATAAACTTCAACATACGAGGGTTTGGTTTCAAACGATCAGTGAATTGAGCTACCATCCAACATATATGTGTGTATTTATTTATGTGAAGATTTTTTTTGTGCTAATTTTTATTTACCACAGTATTTATTTGAAGCTTGTGAATATTTATTACTTAATTATTTAACTGAAATTTTTTACCATATTTTTGTATTACATTGTCAGATTTTTCTAACCCACTAACCCTAAGTTTATGTAATAAATTCTTTTATTCAAATTTAATTAAGCCACAACTTCTTTTATGTCCCTTTCCTCTCCTTGAGGGCTTTAACATTAATAAATCAGGGAGAGTGGCGCCTGGCAATAAATAGTATTTTCAAATCAAACCTACGCCCCGACTCTGCGACAAGAACGAGCTGCCGTCTTGCACTTTGATGTGTGTGGCTCTGAGGTGAGTGGCTGCTTTAGTGCTACACTGTTAGTGGGTTAGGTTTGAACTTATAACTCGAATAATAGTTTTGATATTAAAAGAAATAAGTGGACAATTAAATACCCTCCTGAAATACTCAGACATATCTCATTTTAATTTGGAATACCTCGACCTTTTTTACCAACCTCGTATAATAATACCATCTTATTCAGAAATTACCACTGTGAATAACTTGATGTTTAACAACTTAATGGCGGAATATTCCAATCATCTGCATATATTCACTGATGGATCGAAAATTGAGGATAACACGGGGTGTGCCATTTATATTCCGTCAAAAAATTTTGAAAAGAAAATTAAATTGGACAACATTACAACTGTATTTACCAGTGAGGCCATAGCAATCTTGAAAGCCTTAGAGTATGTTAAGTGTTACGAAGTAAGCAAGCCGTTATTTTCTCGGACTCTCTAAGCGTTTTACAAAATTTAAAAACTGCTAATATAAATAATTATCTTAACATAAACAGTTATGCTCTTCGAATATTACTCCTTCTTTGTAGCCTATATAAAGAACAAGTTATAATTGATTTTGTTTGGGTAAAAGCTCATGTAGGCATACACTATAATGAACATGTGGATAAACTTGCCAAGGAAGGAGCTGAATCTGGCGAAAATATTAATCTAAAAATGAGTTTGTTGGATTGCATGAATTTTTCTAAAAAGCGTATTTCTATTAAGTGGAGGGAATATTACAATCAGTTCAAAACTGACAACCAAAATAATAGATATACCCTGATTGAAAATGATTTAAATAGAAACCCGTGGTTCCATCACTTGGAAGAAAGTAGAAAACTAATCACTACTGTTACCAGATTGAGATTTGGTCATGCTTGCTTTCCACAACACCTGAAGAGGATTGGAGTTATTGACACAGACATATGTACGTCATGTGGAGTCATTAGCGATTTAGATCACATCTTTTTTGCCTGTTCAAATCATAGTAGAGCCACAAATGATTTTATTGATAGTCTTCTAAAACTGAAGATATGTCTTCCAATTAATCTCCTCCATCTATTATCCCTGAAGAATATACATATATATAAAGAAATAGTACGTTTCCTGAGTAAGGTAAACCAGCTATTATAGGGCACTATAGGTTTAGATTTGTTCATTTATGTGTTTAACCCTGTGTTTATTTTACCTACTATCCGTGGTCTTAATCCTGTGTGTCTTTATAAATGCCCTGATGGACCCCTGGGCGAGAAGAGGGTGTCCCTGTTTACGTCCTTGTTGTTAGTCTTCAATTAATCCACTACGTTGTTTAGGTTAGCTTTCATTATATGCAACTGGCTAATGGATTAGGTCCAATGCCATAAAAAAAAAAAAAAAAAGAAAAAAAAGAAAATATGTATATCAGAGATCATACTCTTGGTTAGGTATTAAGAAGATTTATTACCTACTATTATTTGTTTATCATATGCAGTAGCCGTTGAAGTAGCACAAGGTAAACAAATGTGTTAGTTAGGCGAAGAACCATATTGTTTTGAACAAGATGGATCAATAAATAAAGCAGTTATTAATTATTTAAATTAAGGAAAAAAATTTCATACTTTGTAATTAAACAAAAAAATATCTAAAACCAACACTATTTACAAAAAAAAACTGCGAAGAGTATCCTATCAATAGGGTGGTCCTTAGCTATAGGTGCGTATTTTTTTTTAATGTGGTCTTCTCACCCACTCATTCTGTTCTAATATAAAAAGAAAGTAATAACACTAAATTGAGTGGTTAGCTTAACCCTTTTCCGTGTCTCAAGAGGTAAATTTTACTAGGTATTTCTTATGGGTAAAACACATTTTTTGTGAAATTTGGTGTCGAACTCTTTCTTCCAGATCTTGCCTTGTGGTTGGAGCAGTCTTGTAGACTCTATTTTTCAAATGCGCCCAAATAAAAAAATCGAGTGGTGTTAAGTCAGGCGACCTTGCAGGCCATCTGACTGGACCATGGGTCCCAATCCAACGATCTGGAAATAATTGATTTAAGTAATCCCTAACGATAATAGCATTGTGTGGTAAAGCCCCGTATTGTTGGAAGTAAACCTAGTCAATATTGGTATTGGGAATTTGATTAATCTGTGGAACTATTATATTTTGGAGAAATTCTAGATATCTGGGTCCAGTTAGAGTTTCGTTAAAAATTATTGGACCTATGATATGGTCGCCCAGTACGCCTAACCAAACATTGAAGCCAAACCGCTCCTGAAACTGCCCCTGTCTCATAATGTGAGGATTATCAATTGCCCAATATCGAGTGTTGTTTCGATTAAATAACCCAAGGTTTGTAAATCTCGATTCATCAGTGAACAAAATGTTTTTGATAAAATTATCATTTCTTAATTGGCGTAACTGTAACCAATTACAAAAGGTTATTCTTCGTTGATAATCATTCTCATACAAAAATTGATGCAATTGATATTTATAAGAACGATCGCCGTGTTTTTTTTTAATTTTTCTGGCTGATTTTTTCGGAACTGGTAATTCATGTTCAATTTGTCTTATCGAAATGGTTGGGTCAACATGCACTAAAGCTAATAGGTACATTAATTTCCGTTTCTTCATCCACAATAAATCTTTCTTCAATTTCTAAATTAGGTTCAGTTCTAAATTGTTGCTCCGACCGGGCGAAATAGTTTCTCCGAAGTTGTCTTCTTTCTGGATATCTCCGTCCATACAGACTTTGTGTTCTAGTTGCATTACCTCGAGTCTCTCCATAAATAATGATTATGTCAACTTTTTCATCTCTTGAACAATTTTCAGCAATTTTATATTAATTTTCTTGTTTATAACAACTTTAGTATACTTGCTTCAGAAAATTAGTGAGTAAGTCAAGACTAATTCAATTGTTGCGAATGTCTGTCATTTTCATGACTATCTGCAATTTTGGATTTAAATGTAGATAGGTACCTTATTAAAATGATTTGTTGAAGCTTATTTTTTTAAAATACATCTATTATTACGAAGGATATCGTTAAGAAATGATTAATGGCGAAAAAATTATAGTTTATGAACCATAATTTCTGATTAATAAAAGAAATGGCACAGTTCCATTAAAAAAATTCCATAGGACCCCTACGGAAATGTAAATGAAATTCCGTTTTTTTTTTAAACTAAAAATACTGGTACCTATCAGTAATTCAAACAACTATTTTCTTCTTTACAGACAAGTCTACAACCTTACTAATAATTTCCATAGCCTACTTAGTAATTTTCTTACATCGCATTCATCTGACGCGGCCACTTTGAAAAAATTAAAAAATTGTTTTTATCTCACTTATTTTTTGGAATTTTTTACATCTGAAAAAACTGTTGCACTTAGAAATTTATGCTTAATGAGAAACCATCTAAAAAATATAGTCATTCAATTTAAGAAAAAAAAGTTGATATCACTTCCGATTCATTCCTGTTAGTCTAAAAGTAGCTTATTATTGTTTAATTTATGTGTACCAAAAACCAAATTTTTAAATACAAAAACAACCAAAGTATTGGGGGCGTACATATTGACTCGTGGCCACCCGGTATACTAAAATTTCAGATAATTCGATAGGGAACGCTCTTCCATAAGATTAGTGTGTGGTCCTTTATAGCAAAATGTAATTGTTTATATATGAAATATTAAATAATAATTATGAAGAGCATTAAAATATTAACACAAACTGGAATGTGACTAACTTAAAATAATTTATGCCAATGAATCGCAAATAAATAATAATAAACGTCAAAAATATGTGATACCCTACTTTTGCCCTTTTGGGATCATTTTGGGGCCCTTATAGGGGTGTAATTCGAAAAATTATCATTAATTCGTATTCTTTGGACAATTGTAAAAATAAAATAACATGGAAATATTGCCATTTATTGTAAAATAATGAACTATCCTTATTTTGCTAATTCCCCTGGACTATTATAGCACCCCTCCTTTTTGCGTAATGGGTTAAAAAGACAAACGAATATAGCGAACCACATTATACTCAGGTATCCAACCGTTCTACAGTTTCCTCGTTTTTACCAAATAATCAAATAATTTAATTTGAAATCAATAAAAACTGAAGAACAGGGTTCAGACTTTGCAAAGCTGAAAAAATTCCCTGAATTTTCCAGGTTTTCCATAACCAAAAATATTAATTTCCATACATTTTTTAGTGAAATAATTTTTTATTTGACACAAAGTAATTTCCTGAATTGAATTGAATCAGTGAAAATTCTAAAGAAGTCTATGATTTTCCATATCGAGACGCCGAATTCCCTGATTTTTTATACAATTTACAAAATTCCCTGATATTTCCAGGTATTTTTAAAATATTTTTCAATTCCCTGAGTTTTCCAGGTTCTCCAGGTTTTGCAAGTCCAAACCCTGAAGAAATACCAATCTAGCTTACATAGTAAACTGGTTGATATATTTCTGCTCTCTCGAACGAAAGAAATCTTCTCAGGCGTTCCGCCACACAAGTAGCTACTAGATAAACTATTCACGTTTCTAACAACGTGACTTACGCACAAGCCTGATGTTTATCATTACATGCGTATGTCATACTCGTATTTGCACAATAAATTTCATCATTTCGGCTGATGTCAGCTCAGATCTAGGAATACATTTTATACGTAATCAAAACATTTAGTTTATTATGAATTCCATATTAAACGAAATTTAAGAGAATTGGCTTTTTGGACGCAATCAAAAGTGAGAGAACACCCTGTAGAACTAGGTTCAATTTTGTACCCCTGTATGCTTTGACTTAAAATGTTTCAGCAATGATACCTACATGCTGAAATCCATAGTGACAACTATTCTCCGACCTGAATCTTTCAAGAACCATCGAGTGGTCGCTATGAGGTATAAAATTAAAAATCGTCAGTTCCATTTTTTGGAAATTCATAATCATGGTCTAAAGATATTATAAAATATTATGCATTGTAAAAAAAAACCTTTTTAATTAAACTTTAGAACGTCAAAAACAAGAAATTGGCGGTTCTTCAATTTTAAAAGCTTTTATTTAACTTGCTTTGTTGTTTGCCTGCTACAAATCTTGACTGATTGATTGATTGATTTGCCAGCGTAAGGTGAGCCTTGCTGCCGAATACGCCCAAAGGACGGCCAAACCGCGTGCCAGAACCAAACCTCGGATGTTTTATATACCGCCGGGCCGGCTGCATACGCCGGGTTGGACATGGCACATGCTTGTTGTCAGCAGCGAGATCCACATGACGCATGGGGTAGAAATATAAGATGGGAAGTAAAAGTGTTTGTGAGATGCTTCTTTTAAGTTCCCATGCTTCTTTTTTAATTTCCATCTGTCATCATCGGATGGGACGTGTAGGCGTTTGCAAGATGCATCTTTTTACTTTCCATGCTTCTTTTAAGTTTCCATCTATCATGATCTCCTTATTTATTCTTCCTACAAGTCTTATGTTTCTTCTGTTTCTGAATCTAGCAGTGTGCACTTCTTTCCGCCAGCTTGCGTTCACTTCGTTTGTCTGCTAAGACATATATACATTATGTCGCAGCAAGAAGCCCTTTTTTATTAACCGCTCCACAGGTAAATATCCATTTACGATAGAAGCGCCCTATCTCGCGGTAAAAGAACTATTTATGGCGGGTTATGAGACAGAAAATATTTTGCACACCCTGTATATTAGTTTGCTTCTGTAGTAATTACTTTCAACTGTCGCTTTCCAATTCCGGGTATTTTCTATTTCATTACCTATGTTTAATACCTTTTCGATTTTACTTTCAAAAATTTTCACTGTTGTGTAATAAACTAAAAACTAATAAAACAATTACAATTAATAGACCAGTCTTATCTGTTTGTCCCCTTTGCGTGTTTATGTTGGCAGCTTCCCTCTTTCTTCTGTAGTATTCCCATACTACTTGCACCCATTTTCCTCCTTCCTGGAAATCAGCGTGTTGTCATTCAACTCGATTTCATCCTTCCAGATGTTGTTAAGTGGGTACCATCCACTTAAAAACTTCACTGAACCCTTGCTTTTCGATGCAATTTTTGCCACTTTTACACTTCAAGGTGGGACCGGGTTATTCAGATACTATTCACCACACTTTATTATTTATTATTAATTTTGCTTGATTTCAAACTAATATTGTGTGAAGCAGAATTTTTTTAGCCACAATGCCGTATAAATGTTATTTTATTGTCTCACAGTTTGACCGGTGTTTATGTGATTTAAAGTGGAGCGACTCGGCATGCGTCTAGTCTCTCTGAAGAACCGCTTCTGTCTGCCTACTACAAATTTTGCAATCAAAATTTCGGCTAGTTCTAATTAAGCTACAGGTTTAAAATTTGGCTCCATAACAACGCCGCGTAGTTCCTTTGTCTAACTGCGATGATCTGGACAACACATGTCAAAAATACATTTAATGTGAATAATATTCGCGCGAAAATGGCACGTTTAAGTGAAACCGAGCGTATCGAAATTTTAATGGTCATAGGATATGGCGATAGAAGACGAAGTTGTGACTAAGTAGTGAATATTTTTAATGAATTGCATCCCGATCGGGAACTTCTTTCTAAATCAACCGTTTCAAAAAATTTCAGCGTTTTCATGGAATTGGAGGTGCCAAAAATCGACCAAAAGTGGAAGACCGGTAAGCGTTACAAATGAAGAATATTCTTTGAATGTCATGTTAGATGTGGTGGATAATCCAATAAATTCGACACAACAGACGGCTTTAAACCATAAGATGAGTCGGTATTCCAAAATTTGTAAACGGGAAAAATTCCATCTATATAATTATTAATTTGTTACAGGAATTAAGTGGATAATTTTCTTATTATTGCCTTATTTATATTAACGTCCTGGCGGAGTTCAGCTATTGCTGTTCTACCACTCAACCAGGACACGTACACATAGACATCAACAATCAACACAACAACCATTCCCGTCTACCGCAGCTGAGACTCGATCTAGCTCACTGCTACTGTCTCGGTAACACATAAAAAACGCCATTATACATCCATACCCTGGCCGGGATTCGAACCCGGGACTCCGTGATCGCAAGCTAAACACCTTAGCAATGCGCAATCGAGCTGGGATTTTGTAAGTTATTATGGATAAATTAAACAAAAATGTCAACTTTGTCAACCACACATTGTTTTCAGACGAGTTTACATTTTGTTTAAACGGGCACGTAAACCAACACGACTGGTAGGTATTGGTCAGACGAAAATCCACGTTGGATGGAGGAAGTTCACACCCAACGACCACAAAAAGTAATCGTTTGGTCATAGAACCCTATTTTATAAACGGAAAGACCTCTGAACGATATTTAATACTTTTGCAAGAGCATATTATTCCAGAGCTTAGACGATTATTCCCGAACACTAACAGTGCCAATTTACCGGCAGAGCAAATATGGCTTCAACAAGATTTGGCTCCTTCGCATTTTGGACTTGTGGTATGGTCACATCTAGACAAAACTTTTTCTTTGGTAAATGGTTTGGCCGCAGGGGGGCAATTTAATGACCAGCTAGGTTTCCAGATACGACCCTGCTTGACTTTTTTCTGCGGGGCCACACAGTGAATGTAGTTTACAAAAATAGGCCGCGAACTATTGAATAGTTGCAAGAAAGGATAAGGCATGAAATTTCCACTCTATTTCTCCCAACACCCTTTTAGATTCTTATAAAACAGAGTTTGAAAGAAAATATTTGCTGTTTATTAAAACTTGTTTTGTCTTTTTTTTTTTTTCGGCATAACTATTGTTTTCATAAAACCTAAAATACATATTTTTCGTTTCATGCATTCTTATCAACCCCGAACAATCATGCTTTTTTATTTTCTGTAAAAAAAATAATATTAAAATTTAATCATATCCTTATCCTCCACCTTGTGTAATTTTCATAATAAATATGACATCATTTCGGGCTTTTTTAACAAATTTGAGAGTAGTAAAAACTTATTTTCAAAATCCAATATTTAGAAAAAGGCTAAGTTTAGGTATTAGTCGGCTGTCAAATGTACAAAAACAGGCTCCCGTGGGCTCCTTGATGATGCAAGTTTGGGAGTGGTCTCAATCTCTTCGTTTGACCCTGGCGAAACAGAATTTCGATGGTGGCACTCTCGAAAATGGTGCGTTCGGGTGCTGCACGCGATAAACAAAATGGCCGTCATCGCAAATACTTTTCCCATTTATCTAAGTAGAAACTGATAGAATGATGGGCTTTCCGAATACAGAACAAAATAAACATCACGAACTGTCCGACAACAATGTTTTGAAACTAAAAGAAGCATTTCAAAACTCAACAAATCCCTTTCACTGCAAAAATCCTGAGCTCATTCATATTCTAACTCAGCGTGTCTTTCCACAGGAAGTACAAGTGTCTTTAGACAGCGTGGCAGAAGTTGGACAAGATCTCCAAAGTACCTTACTGCAACAGCGAGTTCAGAGTAACAGCATACAGTTTTGGGCTCCTATGAAGAAAAACGTAATTAAAACGTGTAAAGCAGCAGCGAAGAAAATTAAAATTACCCTCAAAGACAAAGCTGTAGCCATGAAGACGGATCTGTCTCTTATTTCGAGGTTGTTGATAGCATCCAGAAGCAGGCCTGACAGATTTAAAGTCCAATTTGAGTAACTACGAGTTTTCAGCACTGCCGAGGTAGTTGTTTGCTGCTGATGGAAGAATGCATCATTGCCTAGCTAAATACAAATTTATGGATGCTCTAGAATCATTACAAACAAACCCTGCCCAAGAAAATGATGATCATAATGGGACAGGTGCTGCAAATTTAGAAGGGCATGAAGAACTACAGGAGAAAGCTGCCATAGTAGATGGTATAGCCGTTCTTCATACCTACCACAAACCTAACTCAGTGAAAACATGCCGTGAACTCGGTGTAAGCTTCAGTAAATGGATTGGTCAGAAATTCAGCAACTATAGTGAGGTTCATGTGGTTTTCGACTCTTACAAAGAGAACTCATTGAAAACAGAGATGAGAGTAATTCGGCAAAAAGGCTCAGATCCAATCCAGTATAAAATCGGACCGGAAACAATAATTGGAAGTACACAAATGAATAAACTACTGGCTCATGATAAGACAAAGGATGAACTGACAGAGTTCCATTCCGACCAGATTCTTCAATTCGGTGTGACCTATGGGAAGAAGTTCGTGGTCAGTTGGAAGGACAAAGCAGGTTCATCACATGGTGCTGATGTATCGAGTCTTTCAAGTACCCAGGAGGAGGCGGCCCCGAAGATCATACTACACGCTGCGTACTTAGCACAGAGAGGAATCAAAAACACCCATGTGTTTTCACCTGATACTGATGTTGTGGTTTTACTACTAAGGCGATATCCCCAACTTACACCAAAGTTTGGAGTTTTCCTTGGTCATGGTATGAAAAGGTTTGTTCAGCTAGCTTCAGTTTACAAAGCACTGGGGCCACTAAAGGCCTCTGCACTTCCTGGATTACACGCACTTTCAGGAGCAGATGTAACAGAATCATTTGCCAACAAAGGGAAAGTAGTGGAAGTGGTGGAAGACATTGAATTCCGTAAGTGATGAGCTAATAAAAGCGTTGGCCAAATTGGGGACTACTCTTTATCTCACTGAAGATGTCAGAGCTAGCTTGGAAGCATTTGTTTGTGAGCTATATATCCCCAAAACAACGCTGACTGATATAGGAGCTGTAAGATGGTTGTTGTTTACACAAAAACAATGTCAAGATGAGAACCTCCCTCCAACAAAATCTGCTATGAACCCAGCTTTGTTAAGGGCTCATCTTCAGGCTTTTGAGTGGAATCAGGACCTTATTCAGCATCCCAATAACCCATCACCTACAGACTTCGGGTGGAAGAAAGTACGGAGTACATACGAGCCAGTTGCATGTACCATGCCCTGTGTTCCAGAGCTTTTATTGGAACTTTGCCGCTGCTCATGCTTTCAAAGGCGTTGCTCTTCTCCATGTACATGTTAGTCGAATGGATTAAGGTGTACTGAGATGTGCACCATTTTCGAGAGTGCCACCATCGAAATTGTGTTTCGCCAAGGTCAAACGAAGAGATTGAGACCACTCCCACACTTGCATCATCAAGGAGCCCACGGATGTACATTTGACAGCAGACTATATATAATGTGCTATATGAATTTTATTTAGAATTCCGAGAAGAATTGAATATGGAATACTAGACAGGGTGTTTCATTAAAGAAGAAGCTACTTTGTTTCGTCATGACTTTTGGACTGATCCTGATACTTAATTTTTACATTTACATTTTACGCTAGCTATCTTACATCAGGAGATAATCGACCGTACATATCAGCGACCCTGTATGAATTATTGTTAAAATAAAAATAATAAATTGCGGAGAATATCGGGACTGCAATATACATTGTGTCTATCTGACTGCAACGAACTTTGCGTAAATTAAGTGACATATCAATTTCATTTTAAAATATTCCTGTTTAATCAGACTATTTATTACAAAGGCAATGAAAGTTGCAGTCATGCACCGTCGAATACCTATTTGAAACCGGGAAAAACCACTAATGTCATATTTTGATAAAATCAAGAATTCACATTTTATCGCATCACTAAACCACCCTTAATTTTAAGGGTAGAACAAAATTATATAAAACCTCTAGAGATATTTGTAAATGGACTCTAGATATCGAATTTAAACGAGATCGGTCAATTAGTTTGAGGTGCGGGTTAGCCGACGGTCACAAAGATACACGTACGCATACGTAGACATTTTTAATAGACTTTAAAAAAGTTTTAGAATGTTCTTTATTTGAACCTCTAGACTAGTATCGGGACGTGACAGAATCAAAATTCGTAATAGAAATCGAAGTTGAATTTTTTGTCAACTACAACACTTTCTTCACTCTAGTGTCGGAAGTAAAAAAATATTTCAATTCCACTGGTATCAAGTGAAAGTAAATTGTGTCGCATTGGAGCAGTGTTCACCTCTAATCGTTCATATCTACGTGCAAGATATACTAATAAACAACAACACCATTAATTATTGTTAGCGATAATGGCATAATGATACAGATACTAACGAACCTGGCCTCCAGAAAAAAATCATTGTCTCGGTAGGTGCTTAAATGTCAATTCTAAACAATATATAATTGTTTGTATCAACGTACTATTATTAATTATATGTCATAAAAATAAGCCCAAGGTTATCTTCATTTTAATATTATGTTGATAATTAATATTTCAGAAGTTCAAATACTAAATATGCAAATTCAGTATATTATGATTGTTTATAGAAGAATATTGGATATTTGCGTTATAATTTAAAATTAGATAACACGAATGTTTAATAAAACCACAATTTCAAAGTAAACATGGAAACAAATTAAGCCGTCATACTAACGAGCAAGGTAATGTAATAAAAACGATAATGGAATTTTAAATAATACTAGGAACCTTATTATATCGAACAGGATTTGAAATATGCTGAAAAATAGAGCTATATCCCTGAAAGAAAAGTATACACTACATCAAGATCCTTCGATATACTCTGCTGGGTCTATGGGCATTCTGAAAGCTTTACAATATATTGAATACCACGATTGCAAAAAGGCTATAATTTTATCTGATTCGCTGTCTGTGCTAACATCCATTAAAAATAATATACACTGCTGGCCACTCGAACTTACACAGAGACTTTTAGGCAAAATTTAAAGTTCAATATTTTCAACAGGAATGCAAATTTTTGAACGCGGCTTGCAAATTTTAAGAACTAGTTTTTTTCGGATTAAGCTGCATGACGTATATTTATCGTAGGACCATAAGTTTGTTATATACGGGGTGATCAATGAAGTCATGCAAAAAATCAAAAAGTTTGTATGAGTGAAATTTCCGCAAAAAATTTTTTTGGTCGTTGCAATATGGTTCCTTACTAAGGTAACATCAATATCTCTAGACGGTTTTGTCAGTTTTTGGATTAAGGCCCTTAGGCCTTGTACACACTACTCAACATAAAATTTGGATACCGAAATCTTTAAAATGCTATAACTTGACATTGGATTGACGGTTCTTGATGATTTTAGCGGATTTGGAATCCTTATTTCACGTAGATTTTCTATGGTCTAAGCATTTTATTTGAGGGTTGAAATTTACATACCGGGTCGATAATAAACAAAAACGTAGCGACAAGAAGAAGTTTATTACATTTAATTCTACAATATACAACATTGCTTAACAACGACCAAAAGTCAATTCTTAAAAAATTTATAATTCTAATTCTGGTAATTTTTAATAACTGAAAAAAAATTTAACTAAAAAATTAAAAATTAATTTAATTTAAACTTAAATTAAAATTAAATTAAAATTAGGTACATTAATTAAAAAAAAGAGAAGCTAATATTTTGTTGGTCCTCCTGCTCGGAATATTACTTCCCGACATCGATTTGGTAGAGTATCCACAAGATTATTTATAAAATCTTGTGGAATATTCTCCCATTCTTCACGAATGGCCTCACTGAGCGTTTCTAAGGTTTCAGGGGATACATCAAGAGATCTTACTTTAAGTTTTAAATAAGACCAAACGTGTTCGATGACATTAAGATCCGGAGACTTTGCAGGCCAGTCCATCCTATTGATGTTTTGTGCCTGCAAAAACTCTGTGATCCTTCGCGCTCTGTGAGGTCGAGCGTTGTCATCCACCAATAGAATTTCTGGGCCGTAATGTCGAGCAAAAGGAACAACAATAGGTTCCAAAATTTCCTCCTGATAAACAGTAGCATTAATGGTTTGGTTGGTAATGAATAGCTCGGTTTTACCATTTCTTATGATACCTCCCCACACTGTAACACCTCCGCCACCAAATGCTTCTTGAGGGGCCATATTTTCCTCCAAATATCGCTGATTTGGCCTTCTCCAAACTAACATTCGGCCATCGGAGTGAAACAAATTAAATCTTGTTTCGTCAGTAAATAAACAATGGCTCCACTCTGCATTACCCCAATTCGCATGCCGATTTGCCCATGCCCGCCTATTCGCTCTATGGCGTTGTAATAACCGCACACATTTTGCTCTGCGACGGGCTCTATAATTTAAAATGTTTGGCATTATGTCATGTTTAAAGAAAAAAAAAAATCTTACCTCAAGTTGTTTTTATTTAATGTTCTTCTCACTGTTCTATCCGAAAGTCTCACCCCAGTTTGTTGTCTTAAAGAGTCATTTAGTTTTCTAGAGTTCTTTGTTCTATTCCGCATAGTTTCTCTCATTAAAATTCTTTCGGTTCTTTGGTTTATTTTTTTTGTATGTCCACCCCCATGCCTATAATTATGATCACCAGTAGTTTCCACGCGGCGGTTCAAATTATAAATTGTCTTTCGGCTGACATTGTAAATGTGCGCAACTTGCTGTTTTGACATTCCTTCGTTGAGAAGTCGAATGCAATTTTCCCTTTCTACCGTGGTTAAACGCCTCATATTAATTAAACTTTACAAAATTATAACATTGAAATATGTCAGATTATTTCTAAAATAATGTAAACAGTTTTTAATTCCATAGCAACAAATTTGTTTTTCCAATGCCTACTTTGAAATTGACGCGTCGCGTAGAAATTACACCCGATCATAATTATGGGCATGGGGGTGGACAAAGAACTCTGTAAACCTGAATGATTCTTTGAGACAACAAACTGGGGTGTGAGTTTCGGACAGAACAGTGAGAAGAACATTAAATAAAAACAACTTGAGGTGAGAATTTATTTTTACAAAAACTTAAATAATGCCAAACTTTAGAGCGCGTCGTACCCTACGTTTTTGTTTATTATCGATCCGGTATAATGTGTAAATTTCAACCCTCAAATAAAATGCTTAGACCATAGAAAATCTACGTGAAATAAGGATTCCAAATCCGCAAAAATCATCAAGAACCGTCAATCCAATGTCAAGTTATAGCATTTTAAAGATTTCGGTATCCAAATTTTATGTTGAGTAGTGTGTACAAGGCCTAAGGGCCTTAATCCAAAAACTGACAAAACCGTCTAGAGATATTGTTGTTACCTTAGTAAGGAACCATATTGCAAAGACCAAACAATTTTTTGCGGAAACTTCATTCATACAAACTTTTTGATTTTTTGCATGACTTCATTGATCACCCCGTATATAATAAACTTATGGTCCTACGATAAATATACGTCATGCAGCTTAATCCGAAAAAAACTAGCTCTTAAAATTTGCAAGCCGCGTTCAAAAATTTGCATTCCTGTTGAAAATATTGAACTTTAAATTTCGCCTAAAAGTCTCTATGTGTAAGTTCGAGTGGCCAGCAGTTTAGATATGAATTCTTCTTTTCTGTAAACCATACATTATGAAAATTAAATCTGTATGAAGTAAATTGACTGAGAGATTAACATCATTAAATTTGCATGGGTCAAAGCTCATATTGGCCTTGAGAAGCAACGAAAAAGTAGACGATGGCATTGGAAAATGCAAGTCTTTAAAAAAAAAAACAGTGGCCTCAATAGTGGAATGAATACTGCTTTAGTAATCGGACAAGGTATACACTTATCCAGCAAAAAATTCCAGAAGAACATTAGTATAATAGCGTTGATTATTTCAGAAGGAGCATAACGCATATAACCAGATTTAAATTTGGTCATGGCTGTTATCCATATCTCCTGCATAAGATAGCAACATTACTATCAAATATGTGTGAACAGTGTAGTGAAATAGGGGACCCTAGGGGACACTTACGAGTTGCCCCAACCCCACAATAAAAGATCTAGAGGGTTTAGATCAAAAGATCTAGCTGGCCACTCTACCAATCCATGCGTTAAGGTTCAAGATTTAACAAAATAGAGAAATGTGTTTAGAAATCGCCCTGTTCGAATGATTCTTTGTCACTTGCTTTTTAATAATTTTGTCGATATGCATTCCTCATAAACTCACTATTGTTTATGGTACGAAACTCCCGACATACTAGTCCGTCTTGTATCTGACTGGTTTGTTATAATGCTATAATAGTGAACCTCAAGAATGTTAGTGTCGGCGAGGTTTTTAGAATTATGCAACAGGTCACATAAATGGCCTAGATTCACTTGTTCATTCTATGAACAGGAATTTCATTCAAGCATAAACGAGTGTCAGGAACTTAGACGCCAGCATTTCAAGTCATACGTTTATTTACAAACGATACGTATCAATAGACAGTAGTTTCATTTAGCTTTAACTAGACCGGTCTTGAAAGCATCAGTAAATGGTTATTTAATTTCCGCAAGGGCTTTCTTGTGTATAAAGTTGGCTTTGGGCTCACTTTGTAGATGAGTCATATTTCAATTAATAGGTATGCTCATTTCGCTATTTACACACAATGCGCTACAGGTTATATGCCTATAGTACTTTGCGTTAATTAGCGTATTAAATTACTACTATAAAGGTGTGCGTAGGTGTTGTGGTTTACTCGGTATCCTTCTGTATTATATTACTTTGTTGCAGATTGAATTGGTAATAAATGAAACTTCGATAATAACGTTTTCTTTCTGTCGTAGAAGAACGGTTCTCATATAACAAATCACTGACGACGCACAGTGAGAGAAAATGCCCTTTTTGGACAAAAATCTGCCGGCAATTAAAATTTTTAAAGATGGAAGATACCCTTAAGATAGTGTACTTTATATTGTAGTAGGAGTATTGTAGGAGTTAAAACTTTTAAGTTTATGTGCAATTGTGCAGCAAGTGTAGCCAAGAAAAGTTTACGCCTAAGCTAGATAGGATTTACGGTGATTATTTTTTTGATTAGGGGTTGGCTAAGGGTGTGTCCCACCACAGTTGATATTAATTTTTCAATTTTATTTGATATTTGTTCAAGTGAACGTTCGAAACTTTAGGTACATTGTTATTTAATACATACAATTTTTCACTTATAGGTTATAATTCATTTTAAAGCTGTTAATTAGTTTAGTCTAAATGCATAGAAATAAAATCATGTGGATAAAAAACTATCCTTATTTTTACCTGTCAGTAAAATAATATTTACAAGCCTAAACATGCTAGTGACGAGTATTTGGAATATCATAATTTTTAGATCAACCCCTGTTTCCATTCCTTGGAAGGATCAATGGGATTCGAGTAAGGTTAAAGATGAGGTCAGCATAAAAAACTCTGAAGAACAACTTTTAATCACTTAAACTTTATTGTCAATTTTCACCACCATAAATCTTCAACTCCTATTTTAAACCCTTAAGGTTAAGGTTAGGTTAACTCAAAGCCACTTTGCGGCGCCGCAACATTATTCTAAAGTACATTGCCTTAAGGGTAATATCTATTTTTTTAAATTTAAATTGATTAATATATCTATTGTCGGTAGATTTTTGTCCGAAAAAGGGCACATTTGTCCCACTGTGCGACGCCCAAGGACGAGCTGTAAATTTTGTCGACCATCTTCTTGTAAGATCAGTAACGATTTTTTACTTGCCCAGCATTTAATATACAAGGGACTGACTGCTTTACATCTCCTCTGCAGGATGGTACATCCACTGCGCAATCCTCGCCTAACATTACATAATTTCTGCGTATACGCTGATATATAAGATGCTAGAGGTCGTTATACTTCTGTAGGAGTTACCTTTGTGCGTTAGTGAAGTTCACCAGCAAATAATAATGTACGTGCTAAATTACACTGCAAACACCGCAACGAGTTTTACAATGCAACTGTTGAATAAGTTACCTATAATATCTGTCTACCCTGTGATAATACGAATATCTCGCATTTGCTTTATACACACTGTTTCACTTTTCATGAGTACACCATTACATCACTGGAATTAAAAAACGGAATCATTTCAAGTTTGGGTAAGTTGTACATTATGGTGGAGTGAAAACAATTAATTTCATTTTTTTTTATTTCAAAATTTAATACTGCAAAAAAGTTGTCCAGTATTATGGTAAAAATTGGTTGAAATCGGTGAACATGTTCTGCCTCTCCAACGACCTTGAATTTTTGCAATATTTAAGATTATTGATGATATTGTCTAAATGTTATTTGTGGCATTATCCATTGAAACTTGAAATTAAATATTTCGCCGACGTTTCGGAAATCTAATCTGTTTCCTTTTTCAAGGCTTTTTTGAAAAATCTTTTTTGCTGTGGATGATAAATACATTGCCAATGTTAAAAGAAGAACTTCACAAACTTCTCTTGGGTGATCTGTCTGAATACTCGTCCTGCCCGTTTGTCGGAGGGCACATGTACTCCTAATATGCATATGTTTTCCTTTCCAATTTGTAAGTCTGCCATAGTTATGTTTTCGTTTACTTTTCTTGTCTTTATCTGGATAGGGGTGTTCCGTCTTATTGCCCATGCGATTCCTCTGCTGGTTTTTTCTTTGTCCCCTCCACTTAGATGCCATTTGTAGTTTTGAGTAACTGCGGTTCCGTCTATCATGTGTGTCTCTTGTATGCATGCAACGTGTATGTGTTCCATCATAAGAGCCTCATCGATTTTTTCTCTTTTCTCCCTCGTTATGCAGCCTCTGACATTCCATGTCGCCAGAATGATGTCATCGTGTTGTAATTTATTAAACTGAAGTTATGAAAAAATAATACATACCCGTGGATCAAAACTCCATAGTTTTACAACACAAAATACACCAAGGAACTTTAAAAGCAGTGCCATTCACTTTAACGTGTAATATACGATAATTCAGGTAACAATTGTTTCCGCCACAAAACCTTTTTTTGTTAGCGACATCTCTTTTATTTAACGAGGAGACAATAGAAACAGCGTTTTCTCAGTAACCTCCTGTTTATTCTACACTGAGAAATGCTACAATTATTGAAATTTACATCTACATAATTTTGGATTATTGCACACATAGATAATTATTAATTTAGACCAGTGTGCGTCTTAGAACACCCTTGTGCTAAATTTAGTACACTTTATTGACCCTTGTCTTAATATAAATAAACGGTCAGTTGTTTGTCTGTCAAAATAATGGCGATGCTCGATTAGGGGATAGTCTTTAAAGTTAAAAACTGCCAATTTGACCTTGCTTCCTTCCATCATTTTAATACCATAAGCGTGTTGAGCGATAAAAAATGTTTCTGCACCTTTGTCAAAATGGGGAAAAATGCCTGTTTATTAACATTGTCTTTTTTACATTTGTAATATAGGGGATACATCCTTACTCAGATAACTACATATACGTGGTGCTAAATATTACTTTATTGTATAAGAACATTAATTAATTTAACTAAATACCTCTTATAATCACTTAAAAAGGTATTAACAGAAAAAAAAATTAGAAATATCCAACGAATTTAAGATTGAACGTTTCACTAAAAATTAAGAGAAATTTATGTCGCAGTTTATTGGCTAACTTTATGTTTGGTTTGGAAATATATATTTCCACCTATTGAATAAACAGACGTGTATAGATTGAATTTATAATAACTTTGTTGAATGATTCTATTTCAGGAAAAGTTCCAGACTTAAAATTAGGTCACCGATTATGTATGAACAAACTGATAAGCTAAAAAATTCAATGTAGAAGATATGTTTTCATCGTTTCTGCTACATTCTGCAATATATTGATTAGGAGAATTACGTAAGGATGTTTTTGTCCCAGACGACATATAGTAAATTCAGTTAACATATGGATGAAAATACATTATGCAAGCTAGCACCAAAACATTCATGAAGGTCGAGGACACAGTGGGTCCAGAGGAATAATTGTTTTCTCGTAGACGTAAAAATTACCTCGAGCTGTCATTTTAAACTAAGAATAATAAATAAAATACTATGATATTGTTTTATTACATTCAATGGCTACTATAATTTTTCCAATGTTATTAGGTTACCAGATTTACACAGAAATGTGCCATTTTAGTTTCCAAAGCCCACTAATCTATTATCTATTAGCCGCATGTTTCTAAAAGCTTGGTTGCATTGTATTTTGGCTGAAATCTCAAATATTTCTGAGCGGATTTTCAAAATTTTGGTATCATTAGATTCGTATGAAAATGAGGTATTTAAAAATGTTGGTGAACGATTAAATTCTCATTTAAAAAAACCGAGTTAGTGGGTAAAAATCTCATTTAAAAATTTTAAACGCCTCTAGAGAATTAAGTAATGCAATCATATTGCTCTTTTTATTTTTACAGTAACGTAGCACACAAACTAAAATATATTTTGGGCACCACAGCACTCTGGATTCAGAAATGGATTTTTTTAATAAAATTTTTAATGTTTATCGAAAAGTGACCAAAATGGATGTATTGTATTCAAAATTTCCTCTAGATTCCAAAAATGTAAAAATATATAGGGCGTTCCATTTAAAAATCGAAAGTTGTGGGCATTTCCGGTCAAACCGGATGAGCACCAAACTTGATTCTTTATTGAAAAGATGGCATTTTAGTCTTGTAATAAGGCCTCCAAATTTCAATTTTCTATTCCAAATATTTTAGGAAATATCGGGGCGAGCGCAATTCGTGACTCACCCGGTATACACCAAATCTCAAGTTTCTAGACTCTTATCAGTTTGTTTCACTTATTTTCCCCCTATTTACTCTCCCATCTCTTCGTGGAAATAACTTCAAAGTTCTAGCATAAAATTGGCAATGGTAATGTAACAAAGCTACAAACCTATTTACAATATATTTCAGCAACGCAAAACAAACTGAAGACAATTTCTTACATAGTAAATCTATATGATATTTCCAACACAAAGAGTTATCAAATGTATACCTAAGAATTTTGTTGTCTGGACTTGTTCTTGGGATTTTTCGTGCCATTAGCCTTGGTACAAAATGTATAAATACTGTTTTATTTTCATTTACCACTGATTTGTATTGCGAAAAACACGATATATGCTTGCTTAATACCTCATGAGTAGTGTTCCTTAAATCTACTATATCGTTAACCGTACTTAAACGTCGAAATAAAAGTCAATTTTTAACGCAGGAAATTCCTGACAAATCTCTAACAAACAATAAAAACAGTAGCGGTTCCAGGACTGAACCTTGGGAAACTTCACAAGATATATTTAATATACCAAACTGGTGACCATTTATTAAAACTTGTTGCTTCCGATCAGTTGGATATGACTCCTATCAGTCACCACATTGATGTACGTATTGCCATGCTCCAAGTACACTGGAATGTACTCATTTTTCGTGCACTCAAAGTAAATGTAGGCCCCTTGTAAAAGTTCTACAAACATAAATACGTAAATGCGAGAGCAAAATGAAAACGTTGCCAATTAGTAGCAATAGAAACAGATTATGGACACTATGAAGGTGATAATTTTGAAGTTTAACTGTATTATGTCAAGTTTGTTTTGATTAATTTATTTTTTGTTTTATATTTCTTCGTTTTAATTTGATAGTTATATGAATTAGTATTTTCTTATTTGTGATTTCCTTTTGCGTTGCGTTCCTGATTGCCAAAGAGGAAATGAAAAAATTCTCAAAAAACAGCATTTTAATTGTCTTTTATTTAATCTCAAAATTTTTTAATTTCATCTTATTTTTGACAAAAATACAATTAAAATACGCTTTTCATGAGGACCTAATTAGACGCTCACAGTAAAAAATATTACTTCACATTAAACATTTTCTGCAAAAAAATGCTGAAAATCGCAAAAATATTTGCAACGGATGCGTCTAGTTGTAGCTAGTAACCATAGACGGCTGTTAGACAGACAAACAATATTGATGAAATTTTCTTGATGGCATTGACTGCAATATGGTTAAAAACTAACCTTGTAAATAACCACAATCAGCATTCGAAATATACCACAGCTCCTGTCTGTTATCTTGTGATATTTGCTTTTCGAAATCAACAACTGTATAATATCATAATCAGGGTTGGCAAAAATTGTGTTTTTTTTATTTTAATAAAAAAACACGTTTTTTTTAATTTAAAACAATTCAATGTGTTTTAAACGTGGATTTTTAATTGTTGAAAAAAAAAATGTTTTAAACAATAAAAACTATGTTTTTAAACTTAAATTTATACGGGCGCGTCGACCCAATACATTGTTTATTCTATAAGCCATGCCCATATTGCATCATAACAAGACGAGGACGATACTTGACAACGACTCGGCCAATTCGGTGTAATAAATACGTCAAGTTGTGCAACAGTGCAATAATTGTTTGGTGATTGGTTATTGACTACACAGGCACATAAAAAAAAGTCGAGTGGGAGAAGGCAGACCTAAGTATTCCTATGAATTTTGACCTGCTGATCATGAATCCGATGTGCGTTTTGCCCGATTGGCTCTTGCATTCTTCCTAATTTCAAAAAACACCGT
The DNA here is from genome assembly GCA_963583905.1 of Stenurella melanura. NCBI lineage: Eukaryota > Metazoa > Arthropoda > Insecta > Coleoptera > Cerambycidae > Stenurella > Stenurella melanura. Next base: position 129,238,679 of record OY757314.1, read on the forward strand.
AAGAATGCCCGAAATAATGAAAATGTAGCGAAAAATCTGAAAAAATTGAGGGGTACATAGGATGGCGATAGAAATCGAACGACGCAAACCAGACATCCCTGCGGTCCTTCGTATTCGAGATAGAGCAGCTCAAAGTCACCGGAAGGAAAAAAATTGTTTTTTTCGCACTCCTCGAGGCTCTATATCGGAAACCAAAAAAGCTATAGAATTCTAGTTCGCGCCATTCGATTTCTCTCGCCATTCTACGTACCTCTGCATTTTTTCAGATTTTTAGCTACACTTTTATTTTCTAGGGCATTCTTACGGTGTTTTTTTTTGAGGTTAGGAAAAATACACGTGATAATCGGGCAAAACGGACATCGGATTCGTGTTCAGCAGGTCAAAATGCATGGGAATACATAGGTCTACCTTCCCGTACTTGACTCCTTTTTGTGTGTATCTGTGCTATTAATCGCTTTAAAATTAACACTTAAGAAAATAAATAATAACAGGTATATCTTCTATATAATAGTAACATGTTTCGTTCGTTGTACTTATACTACTATATTATTATAACTAGTTTTATTGCATTACATAAAAGTTCATATTTTTTTATTTTATTATATTTTTTTTTACCTTATCAAATACAACGATGTTCCAAAAATTATCCACATTAACACACTGAAAAAACGCATTGAAAAAATCATGTTTAAAACAATTGTTTTAAACGTGTACAATTGTTTTAAACGTGTTTAAAACAAATGTGTTTAGAACAGGTTAGTGTGTTTTAAACACTTAAAAAACATTTGTTTAAAACATTTTGTTTTAAAACTGCCAACCCTGATCATAATAAATCTACAAATCGCCAAGATTATTTACCATGCCACTCAAGTTATATTGCATGACAAAGCAGAGTCCGTTATGTTTGTCCAACAATTATTTTAACACCGTTTTGCTGGCTATTATTATTACATTGCATTATCTTTTAGAACACTGATCTAAAAAAAGCTTTCCAAAAAAACGTTAGTTTTACGTATACATGACGGCCGTAAGAAGCGCCAGAATCGACGGCCGATCTCGTGAATAAATGCTGTTTTTTTAAAAAACGGCCAAGACGCACATGATAGGGTTCCGTTCTCTTCAAATTCGTACTATATATTCACGTATTAAGAACGATTTCACCTTGACACATTTGCTCGTTCTCTAGAAGCGTGATTTCCAAATTGTTCAGAAAGTACTTGTGCTACAGCGCCCATTATAGCGGAGTAAAAAAAGGACATTGATATTCATAGTTTTGTAACAGCAAAATTATGATTTTGTACCTTCTGGGGTGTCACCAGTAGTATACAGGGTGTAATCAGTTTCATGCCATTAAAAAAAACTGGTAATTGGGACCGACTAGACAAACAAAAAACCTTTATGACTTTTCCCTCTAGGGGCACTTTGAAAAACACTGATCTAGGTTAACATATTTAATATTATGGTAGACAACTAGAGAACCACTGCTTTTCTTGGTCGATGGACTTGTACTTCCCAATTATACAACTTTTAAATTGCCATAAAAAAGTGCTGGCCGGCACACGCGGTGTCAAAGGATCATCGACCGCCTTTGATGTACCGCCTCAACTGAACTGAGGCAAGTATAAAGAGGTAAATAATTCGTTCTCTCTTCGTGCACAATTGCAAGCAAATAATGGCCATAGAGGTTTAAACAGAGCATTTCTTTACATGTGTGTGTTTTAATTTGGAACAAAATATTGGATTGATTATAATTTAGAAAATTTTAATGTGGTTTATTAACATTTGTAACATAAATGAGTGTCCTGGGTTAAAAGCTTACTACCTACCTAAATAATTCAAAATCTCTGCATTTGTATCAATACACAGTTCGGTAGGTCGAATTAAGTACATAGGTCCTTCGTTCAACACTAAACACTAAACTATCAACACGTTGTCAATAAAGAAAAATAAAATAAAAACTTGCTACAAAAGCCAAAAAGGAATACAAAAAGAACGAACAAGTAAGTTGTGTCTGTACGTAATCAAGAATTTGACAACTTGAACGGTAAGTCAATAAAATAAATCTTAACTATAAATACACAATGACGCGAAATTCAAAAATAACAAAAACAACGAACCTACCTCAATATTCCAGCAGTTCTCAAACAATTTTATTGAAAATTTGTGAACTTTTTGTTTATTTTTTTTTCTCCAAAACTATGAGCTTTAAACCCCATATTATATAAGTTTTTTTTGTTTGTCTTGTCGTTCCCTACCACCAGTTTTTTTTAATGACATGAAACTAATTACACCCTGTATATCTGAGCTTTGGACTTCCAAAGCCTATTGCGTTTTTTTATAAACAATTTAGTTTTTTGAACAGTGTTTATTTAGGTAAAAAGGTGAATATCTCCGGTTTTAGAGGTCCGATTGAGACAAACAAAGAATCAAAATCTTCGTAATCAAAGTTCCAACAAGTCTGTGTTGGTTTTGGACCATTTGATTAAAAGTGAATAATTTTCAAAAAGTTCCGCATACATTTTACAATCATAACTAACTGGGAGTCTGAATATTTTTGTACAGTCGATTGTCATAGTTCTCTCCAGCGTTGCCAAGATGTAAGTAAAAGCTCACATTGTGATCGTTTGGAAGGCTGGGGAGGAAATGTGTGAGGAATGACTAAATTGTGAGGATTCTGTGAGGATGGGATGAAGATTTCAGTATTATTAAATAAATAATAATATTTAATGAAATTCAACTGTACACGTTGACTCATTACGCTACAATGTGAAATGTGAGCATACTGGCAATAGTAGCAATGTTGCGACAGTGGTCGTGACCGTTTCCCACATCCCACCGAGCGACATCTGTCAGTAAGCCACTTTTAGCTGGCCACCGACTCCCGTCTCAGATTTGAAAATAAGTTCTTTTAGTCTGTGTCCAGTGATGTCGCAACTACTGAATTTTTGGTAGATCTACCGAAATTATATCGAAGATTTAATAATAAATGATATATAAACAAAATTTTAGTAACTTTGTAAACATTGAACATTGTAAGCACTTTTATGTAGCAGGCTTGTGTAGCTCCTGAGCCGAGCCAGGTCCAAAGACCTGGAAAAGCCCCGCCCCCGTTCTCAAAAAATTTCCTAGTTATACTTACAGTGCATAAATTGATATTATTATTTTGTTGAGATTTTATATGAACCTGGAATTCCCCCCCCGTCCAAAAACCGAAATCACCGGAGAAAGGCTGTGACAACACTATGTGTATCTGAGGTCCAAGCTTTCAAGATCTGAACCACCAGACTAAGTGAGTTCTGTCGATCTGTGTATCTGCCATTGAGTTTAGAAGGTTAGGAGACGTCATGCAGTATGAATTTTCTATGCAGAAACGGCACCGTGTTTCAATGCGGAAGTAGTTATAACTATTATAATTGATGTAAAGAGCCTCCGGCAGATGACGCGTCTAAAATTAACTCGTCAATGTCCTTTTGAGGCTGTGAGGATTTTGTGAGGATTTTAAAGCTGCTGTGAGGAAAATGTGTATTTTTAATGAATTTGTGGAGTATTTTGGTTACTCGCATCTGGCAACACTGGCTCGACGCTGGATGAGTTACGATCCTACAGGATGCCACGGCTTGCCAAGTGGTAGTGCTCTTAATGTTTGCCTTAGGTATATACATTATTTAAGTGTTGAATATTTATATTTTTTATATTTTATGAAGTATTTCAATAAATGAAAATATATTCGATTTCTTATTGATCCACTAATTATAAGATTGGCGACCGACGTGCGATTCTGTGGCGTGAGTCGGATAACTACTTACTACAGGTCACCTTTGATCCCGTTACGTTGTTGTACCTATCCGAATACTCATAGAATCCATCGACGGTCTTACTGATTAAGAAGTGTTTCTGAGAAAGTGCTAATTATAAGACATATTCATTAGAAGTGCACCGCTCGACATTAGATTTCGTCGGAGAGAGCAGACTGTAGCAATCACAGTACGTATAACTTTGTCTATCTTCGTCTTGGGGAGTCTGAAGGGTAACACGAATCCCCCTTGTGAGTAGAGTGGATAGACATCGTAGCGGCGACACGGCTCCGGCCTAATTAAATAAAATTCTTGTCGTGCCCGTCAGACTCAACCATACTAGGTACATCTACATTGTATCAGCGCGCAGGCTGACCATTATTTTCGAATAAACTAATAAATAAATATACTAATAAATAAATAAATACTAGATTTTAGGAAGCTCTTTCACCGTCAGTGGTGTGAGCTCTCGGGCTATACACTCATCTTAAACAACCGCACGCTGTATATAATAATTTATGAAAATTTTCTGCTGCAGAAAAATGAAATATAACGAAACTGCAGTTAATTATTTTTTGAGCTTGACTCTTGTTATTAACAAAGAAGGACCTGACTACATTAAGAACGTTGTGTTGATTCAACGACTATTGTGATATTTAATATATGTGCATTGGTGAATTGCATTATTTCTTTAACTAAATAAAACATACTTATTTAATTAAAACAGGTCGTGAACACTTCAGTTAACATATCCAACAAATGCAAAACAAGAACGCAGGTTCGTAACTGAATTCTATCACTTTCTGCAATGTTTTCCCTTGCTGTACTTCAGTTTGGTGTAAGGTTCGACGGCAAGCATTAATAATCCCGGTAGAGTTTCGTTTAGGAATTATTCGCATTTCAAATAAGTTTGTTAGCGTTCTTCCCAAGAAACACAAGAATTCTAATTATAGTTTAATATACGTGTATTTGGTAACTTTATGTTTGAAAACGTGTAGTAAACGTGTACGGTATACCATTTTCTGAGGCTACATTATAAATGTGTTTTTTTCTTTGAACCTTACTACATAATTGTTTATTTTTGTTATTCTAAATTTTTTACCGAATAATTATCATTGAAAGTCACGTGAAAAAAATTAGGTATTTTTTGCCGTTTACGATTTTCGTTTTTTATACCAAAATCAACAACTGTTATTAAACATCCGTGACACATGACTAAAGTTCTTATTATTCTTAAGTAAAATATCCAAAGGTTGCTGTTTTTATATAATTTGCCAAACTTTTTGGCGACGACAAAAAAAAAGACCATTAACAGTTGGTGTCAGTAAATTGAAATAATTTCAGTATTTCGTAGAACTGTAGCATTTGAAAAAGCTACATTAATAATTTCAGTTTGAATACTGTAAATTAACCTTGATTAATTCATTTTTTTGAGTATGCAACCCACGATCTAGAATCCGATAGTAGATGGTTGCCTATCTTGATGAGAAATTGTCGGTAGTAAACATGTTTTCTTTAAGCATAATTTTGATAGAGGTGTTACTCACATATTCTTGTAGTGGAAATATTACATAATCGTGTAAGTCAGTCTTTAAATTGCAAAGTCCTTTGTTGGCGCATTTTTATTGGCTAGAGAAAGAGTTCTCTAGATACTCAAGTTGGCAACACTGAGAACAGGGGAACTGTAGAGTACATTTCCAGCTGGGGGTTCGTTCTTCGACAGCGACGAGATTAGCGGAATGGCGGCGGTCCCAGTTTTGTAGTGAAGAATTTGGGTTTTACATCGCTGACACTGAAAAGGGATTTGATTTGATGTACCCAGTGTTTCTTTACCGTCCTGCCAGAAGCATTTTGTAAATTCCCGGAAGGAATTCTGTTGCTTGTCGTAATCTGATCGCCACGTGCCTCGTGAGGTTATGTAATACTCTCTATATGAGAGTGTCTTGGAGAGGCTTATGTTTGGTATAAGCAAGTGTTTGGTACAAGTATATGTTTGGAGGGACTGGCCCTTTGAAAATAAGTTATGTTTGGAGAGGCTTATGTTCAGAATGAATGGTGCTGCCATTTTGGTTATGTAAGGGGGCCCAGCATTTAGAGGAGTAATAGGAGGAAGTCTATTACTCAGATGTTTGGTTTATGTGGGTTCTGCTGACATTTTGAGAATTTTGGTTGGAAAGTTGTCCACAGCAGTCTCCAAGAGATTTGGGCCGAATTTTGGGAGCGACGCGGAGTCGTAGTCGTGAGCAACGTAGAGAACATCTTAGGAAGTGGTGATAGGTCACGCTGCAGTCGTCAGAGAAAACGCCAAGGCTCTAACCAGGTTTTATTGTTTCATTTTAGTTACATAATTCTAAAGAAATTATTATAGTTTCATTCAGTGATTTTTTGTTGAAATATTAGAGTAAATTGCACAACGATTTTGCAACTACATACTGAGCATGATTAAGATTTTTTACTGTAAGTAGCGCATGGTACCACGTGATACTAATTTACCTTCTATTATGTCACATATGAAGTACTTTTAGTAGAACATAATTATTTTAGAACATTCTTTAACATTCTAGTGCATATAGCGAGCATTGTGAAAATTGGCTCATAGAATCATATTAGTTACATAATATTTTAGTGATGAGCGGTAATTTTAATCCATTGTAAACCTTTAACTCGCTGTTGCTAATTTAAAATTCATTGTTGGTATCCTTTAAGCCGTAGTTGCATTTCTATAAAGAAAAGGTCAAATCACAGAAATAATTTTAGAAGGGGTCAATTATATAATTTGCATTTCTTTTGCATATATAGATTAAGTTCAGGGGACAATTGGGAAACTATTTGTTTTTTATTGTTGTATATCTCACGTGTATGTAATAAATGTCTAATGTCTACACGTTCTTATTATTTGCACTGGTACTCCTGATATTTGTTTAAATTTTGAGATTTCATAGAGTAAAGTAGAGTTCTGATATTACAGATATATTTTGAGAATTCCATCGCATGGTTGCTTGCTAGTCACTTAATTTTGTTCCGAGCTGGCAAAATTATTTAAATCATATTACGTAACATACAGCCGGTGGCGCCCTTTTGAGTGTCCACACACAATCCTAACCCACGACCTTGTGCTCTCCACCAAAAATCGACTGCCGTTCGCATCGGAATAACATATTTTAATATTTAGGTATCAAAATATGTTACAGAACTATAATTTTAATATTTAATTAACGTACATATTTAATAAATAGTTCCACTTCTAACAAACGTTTACAATAGTCATTAAATCACCGCAGCACCAGCGCCACCAGCTGAGCTGCGAGTGATTCTGGGGATTTTCCTACATCCACCATGTTATTTAAAAAAAATCGTAATAATTTTTTAATAACTAAATGTAGAACCTACTGTTTTTATATTGCATTTAAAAAAAATATTTATCTTATATGCTTTATTTTTTATGAAATAACTTAAGTTTAAAGACAATTAGCTCCTCGGCTAATATTTATGTAAGAAAGACATTGGAAACTCTTTATCCAAAGTAATAACTTTTTCCTAGGAATTTAGGTCTCTGCACCTGACAACACTGCTTAGGTCTGTGATTTCAAAACGGTGACTGTGGTGGCAATGGTGGACATGTTCTTCCTGTTTTGCCGGGTTTCATGTTTTTTTTGTGAATAATCGTCAATAATAAGATAAGAAAGAATATCTATTTTTTATCTTTAATCTCAATTTATTCAAAAATAATGCCTTGGTTAAATTTACGGTGTGTCATGTTTTTTTACAAACCATTGAGAAAATCACAAAATAGGTAGTTGTATCCACCTATATTTTATCTAGTATAAAGCTTTTCGAATCCTGATTTTGATTAGAGTATAATATTTATGATTTGCCTAAGTACGGTGATAACTTTATTAGCAGGTTAAAACAAGTGGGCGACTGGTACCTAATACTTATTATACCCATAACCTCTATTAATAGGGAGTGATAATACTATTTACCTAATATGTGACGTCAGTGATTCGCGACCGGCCTAACGGTCGGCAGTGGTCACTGATAAAAATCCGCCAACGCGGCAGCTCATTAATGTCGGCGGCGGGTCGTGAATAAGGTTATGTCATCCGTCAGTAGTTATTGTAAAATAACCTTTTCTTATAAAAAATAGGTGTTAACAATAATTAATTTATAAGCCTCTAGGCGCCAGTCACAATTAAATGACAGAGTTTGGGGATGAGAAACAACATAAACAAAAATCTGAGAAAAATCCAAGTATGAAAATGTATAATTTAATGTATAAATGTGTAAAAATGGTAATAAATATAATGGTAAAATAGCAAATAACAATGTGTTACACGCACACACAAACTGCAACAACTACTCTGAAAAAGCCAAGTACCTATAAAGGTAAGTACTAATACATAGACGTTGTTTCCCTAAAAATATTGATAAATGTACTTAACGTATGTGAATTATATAAGACTTTACTTTCAGGGTTAACCGCAAACAGCTGTTCATGGCTTTACAAAGCACATAGTTTGGGAGGCAAGACTCCCATTAATCTTTACGGTTTAAAACCAAAGTTGCAGTATATTAAATTATAAAATAGAAAACTAACAAGAACATTATTTATACTTAAATTGCTTAAAGAAAACGTGAAATAACAATTATAATGCTGATGGCTGGTTACAATAAAAAATAGGCAACTAATTCGAATACACTATAGAAGGGCGATAATAAAACGCTACTCGTATCTAAATCACAAGAAGCTGAGACGCAGCTTATAACAATCTGGACTAATCCCAGGTGCAGACAAAGTCAAATTTAAATGCTGTTAATTGGCAACAGTTCTTCGTAACGCTGAGAGCGATTAAATGGGAATCCGAAAAGCGTACTCACTTTGGGGCTGATATTAATACCATCTTTGAGTCTGCCATGGACGAACTATCCTCCTGCAGCTAGCCTGAACGCTGACACAGGTATAGCATGCAGAATTAACAATCTCAACAGGCAAAGGGTGACTCCAAATTTAAGCAGATATTTCTTTCTGAGTGGTTTGATAGAATAAATCAATAAAATAAAGGCCAATTTCAACGGTACAAAAAAAAAACTGAAAAAGTGAACTTATTGAAATTGCCCAGGTAAATTGATGCAAACCTTTTTAAGTACTGTAATTATAGTAATTAAGCACTAACCTTAGATGTTCTTAGGTCTTAACCCTCTCCCAGAATTACAGGAACTGGAGAACTACTCTCTGTTCCTCCAGGATTTAAAATGTCTGCCCCTTTTTTGCTAATTTTAAACAAAAAATTCGGATTTTGCGCGAATTTATTTCTCAGGCTATTCAACAAAAATCCCTAAATTGGAATTTGACATTTGTCAAATTAAAAATCAAAACATAGCCTAACAAAAATTTCCGAATTTAAATTAACACCCTCAAAATTTTCCAGGCAATTAACTCTGCTCAAATATCACCTAAATAGCTGCTTATTGAAAGGAAATATGGATGCAAGCCTCTAACCTGCTTCAAATTGTAATTAGGTTAGAACATTGACTTGGTACTACACGAGAGCGCATGGTAATATGTTCGTCCACCTAGAAGACTCAATGACTGGAGACGTTACTGGTTTATCGAAAAAGTATCGTAAGTGTATCAGAAATCATCACTACTTAGTTTAAGTTCCGTTTTTATTTTCAGAGTGCCCATGCCTCAAGAATCTGCACGAGTAGCCAAAATCAGTCTTTCGTGAAAACCACATATTTGTTTTAATAATTGATAATTTTAATTAATAAATATTTTGAATCGTTACAAATACTATATCACCACCTGTTGATTAAGTGGAAACAATAGTTCAATAAACGTTTAATATCTTGTTAACATGTTAATATAGTCAAAATAACTTTTTATTTTTTGTTGGTAAAAATGTAGCAGGGTTATTCAAATTAGAGGCTGACCAATGGGATTTCATAAACGCAACTAGTAAAAGATACGAGTTTGGTTAAATTGGGGTAAAGTTGCGTGATTTTAAGCTTAATGCAGCGTGAAAACACTTGAAAAAATAATGTTGATTTTTGTTAAAGAATCGGCAGCACTCGAACAATGCCAGGCACCATTAGATATGTTTATGGAAAAGGCACGTTCGATGATGTCAACGGAGCCGAGGGGATTTGACGGAGGGAATGAGGACACTTGGGTCCAAACTCTTAATAGATACGCATGTATTAATATTTTCTATTCAAATTGCATTATTTCTTCACTTCGCAGAATATATTGTTATTTTTCTAAAGTACTAGTTTTATTACAATTTCTAACATTTTTGAGATTTTTTCAAAAAACTTGACAAACGACACATTTACACAGCGGTTTTTTATACTTTACAACCTGACAGTGAAAAAATATTGGGTAGATGTTTCATTTTTGAAGGACCACCATCAAATTTCTTATCTTCAATACGGCCCTGTTAAGATGTGGTTCTTGTTACGGTTTGTTATCCTAAATACGACGATATGTAACATTCGATGTTTCGTCATAGCTTAAACCATCTTCAAGGTAAGTTATGTTGTTTCACAGGTTTTCAGGAGTTTGACCCTTGCAGTATATATGAGAAAACATGCAGAGATACCTCCTAGAGAGATTATCAATTACATTATCGTAGAAATTTATCATAATATGTAAAGATATAATTGGATATCTGTTAAGAACGCCTTTTTTTTAAATATTTTCAATAAAAATGCGTGATAAATATAATCATTCTACAAATTTAACAATCTTAAACCAGTAGAGGTGTTTCAGAATCTCATGAGCCGCGAAATGCGCAAAAGGCAAAGTTTAATCTGAGTTATAAGTATGTTTTTGAAGACACTGGAGGTTGCTTTGCTGTATACATAAACAAGAGCTCGGGATAAATTGTAAACAATAAATATAATATTTTTAAGAAGTGTAACTGAGTCAACAGGACGGATTATGTCTCTGCGCATATGAAGGTCACGGCTCATGAGGTTTTAAAACACCTCTACGTCGAATTTAAATCGAAACGCCAAATTATTATCTTTATTAATTTGAATAACCTTGTATACATACAGTGAGGTAGCAACGTAAAATAGCAAAAGCAGTAAAAACATAAACTTAATGGAATAACATTTTTTAATAACATTTATTTTAACACAGCTTTTATTTAAGGTATCTACCTGTTGTCCAATAATCAATGCTGGAGACTAGTAATAATGCCAAAAATTATTTTAAGCCGTCATCTTCGAAAAATAACAATCTCTTTTTAACATTTTATTGTAAGTAGGTACTTATTAAAAATAAACGATTTTTATACTTTTATGTTCTACATTCTAACGTTTTATTTATCTAAACTTATACCCATTTTAGGTTAAAACATTTGCATTTGGATCACGTTTATAATTTATATACTGTATAAGTATACACAATGTACAGTAAGTATATTATACTATATTTCAAAATTAAATAAGTACGTTAAATAACAATTTTCAATTATTATTGAAAAAACGTACCTTAAAGACGTTTATAATTCTTACTTTTTATTCTATTGTTAGTCATATCGTTTAATGTTTATAAAACAATTGATGCCGCCGCCTGTCAGCATTTAGTCATTCTGGTCCTAGATGCTGCCTGGAATACACGGCTGCAAGTTAAGCTCATTATTCACTAATGTTATGTTACCTGTGTTACCTATACTCACCTGTTACTGTTATCAACAGTAGTTATTTGTTTGTTTAAATGAACATGTGTAATTGGTGTATTTTGACATAATATTGTGATTTATTACTTGTATCTAACATCAGAAGTGGGATAGTGCTCACAGTGTCACAACAGTGTGTATCCTGGCATCCGGAAATGGAGAAATTAATTACCGAGAGGGTGAAGTTTTAGAGGGCGGAAGTACTGATACGGGTTGGTCGTCATTTGATCCACAATGCACGAAAATGGGTTGACGGCTGGTCACCTGAGGTAAGAGAACTGCTCACGGTTGACGACTGGTCACCTGAGGTAAGATGACTGCTCACCTGAGGTAAGATGACTGTTCACCTGAGGTAAGAGATTGCAGTACATTTATAATTTGGGCTGCTTATTGTCCTTATTGAGCGAGGCTGCTAATTTTGGCAGTAGTCGTTGTAATACGTACGGCGCGCGGCGCCTATGTTCACAAAATTCATCTTTGTTGAAAATTTACGGGTAACCCGGTAAGAGCAAGACTTTGTAAAGTTAATTGTTAATGGTATTAGGGAATCATATGCTCCCGACGCCGCAATGGTTAGGGTTTGTAAAACTGTATCAGAATTGCTTGTTTATTTAACCAGTTTCACAAATAGGGTGCGAGACTATGACAATAGCTCGGAGACAAATTTATCTAAAAAGTGAAAGTTCTCTTTGCCATTAGACAATAGCAATAAAAATATTAAATGTCCGCATGTGGTAAGCTAGGGCATATCAGGAGCCAATGTAAAAAGAAAATTCCGCAAAAGGCTGAATCGTATGGGGATAAAACTGTGGCGAGATAGAGTGGTCGTAATCACACTTTTTATACCTTTTAGGCTAAGGTAGGGCATTCTGAGAAAGATTGTTTACGAAATGAGCAATCGAACAAAGGCGCTGTTAATTTTTGCACCATAGGCAAAACTGCACTTCCTACTTGTGTGTACTTAGTTGGCAAGCAATTTCAAGGTCTGATTGATACAGGCTCCAATGTATCGCTGATCTCTGAGAAATATTGTTCGATGTTTCAAATTTCAAAACAAAATTGAATGGTGTTCCTATTATACGGGAAATGTTACCGGGCACGGTGGAAGTAAGAGAACAACATAATGCTGAGGTTGCAATTACAGGAGTTAAAACCGAGTTAACATTCTTATTAGTCCCCGACAATGTTTTAAATTTTGATGTTTTGATAGGTTGTAATTTATATCAAGATACAAATTTAATTGCTGTGACTGACGCTATAGGAACAGTCGTACATCGGAGTCGAATTCCTGGTATTCGGCGAGTGTTTGAAGAATCGCCTATCGAAGCACAATGACATGTTTATATTGTGCCTTCTGAACATGAAAAGACAATAAAATCTTTGTTAGACCAATTCAGCGATTTAATAACAACGGGCTATAAAGTTCTGGCAATAGGAACAGCATTTTTGGTTTCCTCTAGTTAGAAGTTTTGTTTTGTATAAAACATTGTTTGGTTTGTTAAGCGAATATGTATGTACAGGTCCACTTAAAGTCTATGTAAAATCTTTTGAATCGGCATTTGAGAATAGTACATTAAGGTACCGAAACGGCAGTGGCGTGTATGTTGCAGTAAATTTACTGATGGGAAACAGAGTGGTCTCCTTTTTTATATCGTCATGATTAACTATCACGAAGTAACGGCTTAGTCTCCTTTCTTTGCCTAAACCTGATGAGCCTTTTCACATGGTGAATGCCGATTGTTTAGGTCCGTTGAATCCAACATACGTTCTAGTGCTTATAGATGTATTTACTAAATATTGTTTATTGTTACCCTGTCACATCCAGTGAAACAAAGAGTCAGTTGCAGAATTTCTTTCTGGTCTTTGGCGTGTCTAAAGTAGTAGTAGCCGACGCCGGGCAGAACTTATGTTGGCGTCGCCAGTGCCAAGGTCATCTTTGAGATTCTGGATGCTGAGACGCAGATTTTGGGCAACTCAGCTGGGCGACGAGAGAGGAAATAACCCTGTGAACTGATTCATTCATTGCCTAACGTCGATACGTGTCACATAGTTTAATTTAACTTGACGTTATAAGTGACGTATTTTGGTACATCTAGGTATTCTTGAGTTTAGTTTGTTTTTCTTAAGGGTGGTTCACCCCTCTCCCTATACTTATGTAACGTTATCATTATGACAATGTGCATAGAGACGGATGTTAAGTCAGAATGGTCGAGCAATTTGTAGAAAATACAGCTCGTGTTGAACTCTACTATTCAAAAATCAGTCAAGATGACTCCAATATAGGCTCTGTTGGGCATTGAAGCGACTATTCCGCTAATACAGTCCGTTGTTCAAAATTTGTCGGACGATATTCGTCCTGTGCGTAATACCAACGCAGACCGAGAAAAGGTAAGGAAAGCGTTACAAAGTAATACTCTGAATCTCGAGAAAATTAATGCTAAACGTCGAGATGACCGCCAGTTAAAGTGGCTAACAAATTGAAGGTTTATTTCCGTTTCTAGAAGTCAGTACCATTACAGAGTAGTGTAACATTACAGTTTACCAGTTGTTTTTATGAATGTTGAGTGTGATGTGTTTTGGCTACTAGAATTTGTGAGACACAAATGTGAAAGCTCAAACCATACGTCGGCGTCGCAGTACCTGACGGGGTTGTCTTGTACAGACTAATAAAAAGTTTAATCACGCCACGTCGCAGAACCTGGTGGAACATCAAATTATTTAATCACGCCAGAGTCGCAGAACCTGGTGGAACATCAGATTATTTAATCACGCGAGCGTCGTAGAACCTGGTGGAACATCAGATTATTTAATCACGCCAGCGTCGTAGAACCTGGTGGAACATCAGATTATTTAATCACGCCAGCGTCGTAGAACCTGGTGGAACATCAGATTATTTAATCACGCCAGCGTCGTAGAACCTGGTGGAACATCAGATTATTTAATCACGCGAGCGTCGTAGAACCTGGTGGAACATCAGATTATTTAATCACGCCAGCGTCGTAGAACCTGGTGGAACATCAGATTGTTTAATCACGCCAGCGTCGTAGAACCTGGTGGAACGTCAGATCCGCAATAATAATTGCGAGCAGTGGGCTGTAGTCTAATCACGTCGATAAAACTGCCGGACGGAACTGTAGACTTGTAAATCATTGTTAATCTGTAAAGTAGATAGTAGGAACCTTACACCAAGTTTAGCACGTCTGTGGACGGAATGAAAATTTTGAAAGATGGGTTTTGGGTGCCAAACGCCAGCAAATGTTATGACTGGTGGAAATCCGCGCACATATGTATGAAAGTACAGGCAGAGCAGGCATGTTAAGACCTTTGCAGTTGTTTGAAATGCATAAGATGCAGAAATACATTGTGTTACTTGATAAAGTTGTAAAGCTTTGGGTTCTATTTTCTAATGAATAGACTATCGTCATATTACGTTTTGTTATGTAACTATTTCAGAACCTAAACAATATTAGTCGAGTTGAACAGACCGATTTGTGAAGTGTTGTCTTCAGATATAACTAACCTCACTTAACTTCGAGAACGAAGTTCCTGTCAGGATGGACGTGTTAGTCATATCGTTTAATGTTTATAAAACAATTGATGCCGCCGCCTGTCAGCATTTAGTCATTCTGGTCCTAGATGCTGCCTGGAATACACGGCTGCAAGTTAAGCTCATTATTCACTAATGTTATGTTACCTGTGTTACCTATACTCACCTGTTACTGTTATCAACAGTAGTTATTTGTTTGTTTAAATGAACATGTGTAATTGGTGTATTTTGACATAATATTGTGATTTATTACTTGTATCTAACACTATATAATAACCATTTTTTGTCAAAGTTTAATTAAATTGGTTCATAAACATTAATAATTGGTATACTATCTTTAAACGTCGAATGGATACCAAATATCTTAATTTCTTTTTAAAGAATAATAAACATAAATTGTGAACGTTGATATGTTCCTTCTGTATACTATATTTAAACGTTGTTAAAGCGGACGCTTTGTCCTTTATTAGAGGTTGACTAACAACCATGGTTATACTTGCGGTATTGACGATAATTAGACGTTTATTCAACCATTTTGTGTTGTATTGGGTTCTTGGATTTGACTTGATTTATGTGGTGTTGCATATTAGACAAGGAACCGTGAATTTATATTAATCGAAGAATGTCAAAGTTGACGTATAAAAATGTCTCTTACTTGAACCGCCTTTTGTAAATCTTTTATTTACAGTAACTCACTGGTGCGGTAAACCAGGACCCCTCCCATTCGCACCTGCCTACTTATTTAATTAAAGGACGTTTTAACTAAAACAGTCCTTTAGATTAGACGTACTTTCCATATTTAACAAGCGGAAATTAAAAAATGTTATTATTATTGCTTTAAAAATAAACTACAGTATAATTAAGGTAATTTCTCCACCAATCCATGACCTATCAACATTCTAACTGGATATTGTTTATTACAGGAATTTTTTACATCAAGGATAAATCGATTTGGTTTTCAATAAAATATTTACGCTATGTGAAAATTTAGAGCAAACAAAATATGCTGCACAGATTAATTTGCTCATTCATCAAAACATGAGCGTTATTCACTTTGAAATGATACCGCCGTAATAAATCGTACTTTTATTTGAATGGTTTTCATTTAAAAAAACTCCGTCCGTCGATTTTGTAACTCAATATGGCGATTTATTACTTGTTTGTTTTTACGTTGTCATAGGGTAAATCAAATTCCAACAGTCAATATCTTACGACTCTGTTGTAAAGTCAATGGTTTCTATGTCATAACGGAAATTTCTTAAAATTTCTTCACCACTACACATATTTATCCAAGAAGAGGCTCGTTCCCTGGTGCGCAGGCTAAAACAAAACTCTAACACCAATAAGACAGCACCGAACAGACCACCAGAACTTATACTGGGAGCTGTAGGCGGATCACACTCTATGAATACCCACGGATATACTATAGTGCCATATTATATAAGTAGTATAATCCATGTGTCTTACAGTCTTGAATATAATTAAGGTGAATAATGGGTGTCTGGGGGAAAGCATGTTGTTCTTTAGGTGGTAAATTGCAAATTACCAAATCCAATTCCATATTATGGAAAATACGTTCAATCATGTTTTTGACCACGGCCCAATCTAGTTTATCTAGGCCGCAGCCTATCCTCGGCATGGCTAATGGTTTCACATTATTTTTTGTCACGAGCGCTTTCATGTAGGGAGTTCCAAACTGCTAGCAGTGTTGGCTTTTCCCAAAAAAATTGTTTGGTGATCAGTATATAATTCTCTCATTTGTCCTACGGCTGGTTTTTTCTTTTTTAATTCCTCCACACCCCCAAATTACTCTTAAGGCTTAATAATGTTTCTAGCTAATACGAATGTGTCAGATGATGTGCACGTTACCTCTTGGACTAATAAAATAACAGTCTGGACATCGCATCTGTGATTTATAATCCCATAGGACCAAAAATCACCTTACACACTATAAAATATGTTTTCCAATTTGACAAGACACTGTGTAGTTAGAAATAAAACCTACCGAAAATCGTTCTATGCCGGTCCAACCAGGATGTCATATTTTGCCATTCAAACTATTTCTAAGAAAGCATAATGAATAGAAGCAACTTAATTAACATAAACATTATAGAGTTCATATGACGTGGGAAGTGAAAAATGCAAATATGAAAAGGTCAACAGGGCAAAATGCGAAATATTTTTGTATGTTCCAATAATAGTAAATATTTCTCACAAAAAAGTAAGTACCCCTGCAGAATTCTTTCAACACAATGTACAATCATTATTATAAATACCATATAAAAGTCACATAAACATCCAGTAACTTATGGAGATAAGAATCTGCGGTTGAATATCTCTGTTCGTTCTGAATATTTTCCTCTGAAATATATATACATATAGACCAGGCGAGTTACGGCTTTTAAATCCGGGTATCTCTAGGAAGCATAGGATCTTCACTATCCTGTAGGTAATAATGTTAATATTATAGTTCACTCCATATTTACAAGGCACATAAAAAACTCAAAGCTGCCAACCAAGCTGAAATAAGGGGAGACCGGAGCACGCTTTATTTCTCTACTCCTTATTAAATAATAAATATAATGTATTACTTCGTCTAAAAATTGCACAGTTCTCCAGGTATCGGGGGTGCAAAGTCGACGCCTATACACTATTTTCGCAGGTCACCTCTTGCTGCATGGTACGTTTGACATTATCAAGCTATCGGTCGCGATTACCTTCGGCTAAAATGTAGCGTTCTTCTCATCTATATAATGGGTTGAAACAACGTGGCAAAAAAAATAGAAGATACCGGTATTCCGGCTACTGGCTAGTTAGGCATGTATCTAGGAGGGACAGGGCTGGCTTCAGTTTTTCCTAAACATTGACAATTACCTTTGAACCATACTTGATACTTGAGTAAGTAATTATTTATATCAAATAGAGAAGTGTTAAAAGAAATAATTATTAATTTAATACTGTAGACGTTTAGTTTTAATTTTAATCATTTGAAACTGAAAAAAAAAGTTTAAATATTTTAATTACACCATTTAGCCAATAACAAGTGTAGATACCCTAAGGTGTTAAGGATATTATTATTATACAGATTTTATAGTACAATACTCGTAAAAATAATATTAATAAACAGTATATTACTGGTAACGGAAAATAAATATCGTTACTGCTTATTTATTATTTTAAATTTAAAACTCATTTTCGAAATTCACCTTGCTAATGTCGCCTGGATAATAGTAAGCCTATCATTTTCTCGTACATCGCTGTATATTGTTTCTAGTGTCGGTATTTTTTTTGGCATTTATTGTAAATTACATCCCTCACACCCTTGGCCATTGAAGGAACTACCTCCTTTATTACTCCCTTGTCTCATCGTATTTTTATTTTTCTGCCCCAGCCCCCCTCTGTTCAATAAATTTTCAATTGTCGATATCGATACTTCCGTTTTTTCTTTTGCTCCTTGCTCTCCACTCGCTACTATATTTTTATAAAAATCAGTACGATTTCTTGCGCTCTTTCGCATAAATATTTTCTTATTGGTTGTTTAGGACTTGCGATATTTGTGTCTTCTACATTTCCAACATCTCCTCCTCTGCTTGTGGATTGTTGGGGGCTTTTCCGCGGTCTAAACATACTGACTAAATTATAAATGGGTTCAAATCGATCGAATTTGCTGACACATCTTGAGTTCCCCAGAGATCTATTTTGGGGCCCTTGTATTTTAACATATTTATTAACGACATAGTGAACGAAATTGATTGGCCTCGCCTTTTATATGACGACTATCTAAAAATGTTCACAGTAATTGATAAAATCGATGACTGTTTTCAACTTCAATCTTGCCTTGACAAAATAAACACCTGGTGTATAGTAAAAAAAATCATCATGAATCCTAGTAACTGTAACGTAATGTGTCATACTTCAAAGACCTTTAACATTTAGCGACCTCGGCGTAACTTTTGAGAGTACATTATCCCTAACTAATCATATCGATACCATTGTGTTTGAAGCCTCCAAAGCCCTTATATTCATCGTTCGTACTAGTCGAGAGTTCACTAATACTGATACTCTTTATCAATCCTTCGTCAGATCGAAACTTGAGTACGCATCACTAATTTGGAGTTCCAGTTATGATGTTCACAAGAACTTGGAGACAGTTCAACGTAGATTTTTAAAATTACTGTGATTCAAATCCTACGGTACCTATCCAGTGATTGGTTTTCCGCAAAGTAACTCGATTAAAAAATAATCTATGACTACTCTTGAGGATAGGCGTACGTACTTTTCTCAAGCATGTTTGTTTAAATTACTACATAATGAGTTTGACACACCTGAAATAAGTAGCAAGCTTAATTTTCACGTTCCCAAATCAACCCCTCGTAATCACCAAGTTTTCTAATACCTACGCCGCGTACCAACGTACTAAATAATTCACCATTATATACGATTTGCAGTACTTCTAACAAATTATGTTAAGCGACTTCGATATTTTTAACTGCAGCCTTAATGACATAAAACAAAATGTTCTAAATTAAATACCTAGTGATTATTTTTATTTTTCTTAATTTACTTTTAATCGTATATGTGTATATATGTACATATAGTTGTTATATATTTAAACATTTTCCATGTCATTTTTTTCTCTCTCTCTCTTCGTATCATTAGTTATTCGTAGTTCGTACATATAAGTCAATTTTTTGTTTATTTCCCTTTCATGTTGTTGTATATCTTATATTTTACTTAATTAATGCTTTGTATGCCTTTATTCCTGTTCTGTTATTGGGTATATTACCTGCATGCAACATATAAATAAATAAATAAACACAGTATAAATCACAAATACGAAACTAAGCCGATTCTGTACTGCGCTGGCATGTGCCTGTTTGTACACAAGGCCATATATCACACCATGTGACACACGATATGAGACGACCGGCGCAATACTATTAAAATGACTTGTAGTAGAAATATAACATAGAATTCGTCGCGTATTTAACGCTATGAAGGTAACGTACTATATAATTATTATTTTTTATATGATATTATAGACATTCTGTAATATTTCACAGAGAAATTAAGGTGCTAACACATTTTCATATTTTGAGTCCACTTGCCCTTCATTCGGAGCGAGACGCGGAGTTTCAGCTTTTGTGCAATTTTTTCAACCCATTATATAGATGAGAAGATGAGAACTAAGTATATAAATAGTTTCCAACAGCGTATATTTCTTGTGAGGAGGACAAAATGACCTTTACCGAACTGAACATTTCTGAGCTCGCAGAAAAACTTCCCGGATAGAACGTAGGTCATAAATACTTAATAGACCTGTTCAGAGTGTTCAGGCATTATCGAACTCCCCTGTTTGCTTGAAGATGCAAATAGCTAATTCACAAAGCCGCGCCGGCAGCAGTAATGAAAAAGAGGGGAATTCCTGAGAAACTGGAACCATCTTTTTATTTTTATTATATAAAATTTAAGCCAGTTGAGGGAATGAAACTCTAAAAGCCGCTGCGTGAAAATATATTTTCTTTGTTTGGAAAGTTTACAGATAAAATTAGATTAAGCGGTAAAGTGGGGATCAAGGATCTTGGGAGAATAAAAGCACATCGCAGTTCAGAAAGCAACCTGTTGAGAATAACTGATGTTGTATAGATCAGCTGACCTAGATCTCTACTTTCGTTTAATAAAATTAACGCAAATGCACTAGATGTCAGCTTAATTCGGTAAACACAGTTATTAAACCTCCTCCCTTACTTTACCTAAAAGCTACTATACACGGTTGTGATATTCTCAAGCAATATTACACTTTTATGTCGTTACTTGGTTAAGAACGTACACACAACCTATATGTTAGTTGTTTTTGTATGTTGGTTTTGTTCTTTTGAATCTTAGCCCGCTTAATTTATTTTATTTACTTACCTTTCAAGTCGTTAAGTACTTGGTTAGGTACAGACACTACTTGTTCGTTCTTTTTGTGTTGCTTTTTGGACCTAGTTCTTTTTTTTCTTGTTCATTGACCATGTTAGTTGATATTACTGTGGTAATTTACCAAATACTCTGAACGGAGTACGTATGTCCTTAGTTCGATATGCCGAAATGTGTACTGATGGAAATGGAGGTTATTTCGAACAATTTTTGTAACAAATTCAAGAGACTTATTCTGTTATTGAACATTCCCAGTTGGGCAATAAAGGTAATATTGTTATTATTATTCTTATTCGCTATTCTGTTTTGATCTATTTATTATTGTTTACATTGATTTCCATAAAGACCAAAGACTCGATTTTTAGTTTTCGATACCTGATTTTTCTTAACTAAATACACATAACTATTTTCTGTTATCGTATCTCGGACGCCTAACTGTTTGTTTTCCAAATTTGTGAAATAATAATTAATAAATAAAAAGTGTAAATAGAAAGTACTGTACAAATAAATAATACATTTACATTTTTTTCCCGCAGGGTATTATTGGCCCTTTTAACTCTTAGGATTACGCTGAACGAAATGGAACCAAACACTTCATAATTTTGTGATTTTTTTTGTAATTGCAACAAATTTGTTTGGATTTCTAATCAAATTAGAATTCACAAATTCAAAGTCTTTATTTTGGACTTCAAATAAAAAGGTTAAATCAAGTAATTCTACCATACAAACGTATCTCATAAATGATAACTGGGGTACGATCACTTCCTCTAATTATTATTATTATTCCCCATATTATTTTTCTCCACAAATCGTCATAAAATAATAAATATTCAACAACTGTAAAAATACACGTTTCGGTTGGATAGATATTAAAATTAAATCAATATTTTCGCAAGCGGACGGATATATTAAAACGCCAAATGCAAAAATATTGATTTGAAACTATTATGTACGTATACGTGCACACAGTCTATTTTGAAAATGTGGATCAGTGAACTGGTCAAAGTCAAGAGATTCAAACAGAAACTGAATTAAATACCCACGCGATACGAGATTTAACTAATAGGCTACTTTATATTTAAAAAAATATAGTTTCTAGTTTTTCTAAAATGACAATCCAACGTTAAAAGTTTTGAACCTAAAGCATCTACAGAAAATGTCATCTCAGCCTTAAGAACCAAAACACCCTGCTTGTGTGTGTTTACAGAGCTGTCTAAAACATTCCACACGATTAATAACGAGCTGTTTTTAAAATTACTGGAGAACATTGGCATTGGAGACAATTGATTAAAACTAGTTAAAAGCCATTATCTAAGAGACATGAATGTGTCAAAGTGGGTAATGTACTAACTAAGCAAAATAGCCTGTGGACTAGAAAGTACCGCAAGGTATTGCTTTAGGTCCCATATTATTTAATCTGTACATTGGCAATTTGTGCATAGCAGAATAAATGGGAGACACTTAGTTTTGCTGACGATATTGTCGTTTTCTATACGGGTAATACATGGGAGGAACTTATTATGTATTAGGTGTGCGAGATTTGGACACCGAGCTATCAGGGAAGGACTTGATCAGTATTTTAGCAAACGCTGGATTGGCAGAGGAGGACAGATACCTTGGTCTAGATCTAACATCCCTAGATTTCTATATCTGAGGGTACATGAAGGAAATAGTTTGTATGGTACCAATTAACTTCAGAAAGTAATCGAACGAATTCAAATGGTCGTATAACAATTGCGACAAAACATATCAGCAAGAATGAGAGTGCGTAAGAGGGCTCGTGCTTGTATTCGAAATAGGGGTGAAAACTTTGAGAATCAACTGTAAATGTTAACTAATAACAATAAAAAAAAATTAAAGTTTATTGTGTTGTTTTACTTTATACGCGATAATATTTACATATTCAAAAAATCGACATCCTGTAAGGTCAGGCATGCTTCTTAAGGAATTGTACAGTTTTTCTAACTGTTGCTTACCTTAATGAAAAGCTGATAAATCAGAGAAATCTTTAAAACAATATGCTCACGAAATTGTAAGTTACTTGTTAATTTCTATGAACATAAAGTTGGCACCCAGAGTTAGCACCCCAGATTCACACTAGGTCTGAAACGGCAACGTAAAGAGCGGCCGCGCCACCGCTAGCGGGGATTATCTTGTTTCAAGGAGTAAAAGAGGCCAGTCGGGGGTGGAAAGCGGCAGCTCGTTGCCGGATCGAATTTTCCGATGTAAAAAAAATTTCCGGCTCCAAAATGCACATGCAAAGAGCTGCCGCGATTCGGGTTGTGGCAATCATCATGATTCAGTCTAAACTAACCGCCTTCCAATTTTCAGCGCGGCAGCTCAATGCCAAGTCGAGCTTTCCGGAGGGAAAAAGAATTTTCCAACCGTGGAAGGGAACGGCCACGAACGGCCCCGGTTTTCTCTCTGTGGATGCTTTTCTTTTAACAATAGGCATCCCTTGACCCATTTTTAGCGCGGCAGCTCAACGCCAAGTCAGGTTTTCCGGGGGGAAAAACAGTTTTCCGGCCGTGGAAGGGAATTGCCACGAGCTGTCGCCGCGATTTTCTCTCTGTGGTGCTTTTCTTTTAACAACAGGTACTCCTTGGTTCACTTTCGCGGCAGCTCTTGGCCCTTCCCTTCCACGGTCGGAAAACTATTTTTCCCCCGGAAAATTCGACGCGTTAAAAGAAAAGTATTCACAGAGAGAAAATCGCGGCAGCTCGTGGCCCTTTCCATCCACGGTCGGAAAACTCGGCTTGGCGTTGAGCTGCCGCGCTGAAAATAGGTCAAAGGGTACCTATTGTGAAAAGAAAAGCATTCACAGAGAGAAAATTGCGACAGCTCGTGGCCCTTCCCTTCTACGGTCGGAAAACTCTTTTTCCCTCCGGAAAGCTCGACTTAGCATTGAGCTGCCGCGCTGGAAACTGGAGGGCGGTTAGTTTACACTGAATCATGATGAATCCACAACCCGAATCGCGTCAGCTCTTTGCATGGGCATTTCAGAGCCGGAAAAATTTTTTACATCGGAAAATTCGATCCGACAACGAGCTGCCGCTTTGCACCCCCGACAGGCCTCTTCTACACCTTGAAACAAGATAATCCCCGCCAGCGGTGGCGCGGCCGCTAGTTACGTTGCCGTTTCAGACCTAGTGTGAATCTGGGGTGCTAACTCTGGGTGCCAACTGTATGTTCATTTAATTTCTTTATTTCATCCTATACTGTTACTATAGTACTAACTGCATAGCAACAAATTGGGTTAAGTTACTCTTAATAGCGATAGTGCTGTTATAAAAATCATAACATAAGGAAATTTTGGTACTATTTAATCATTACAGAGCACGTAAGACAGAACGAAAAATGAAAATTCGTAATAAAACAAGTCCATCTGTCACATACTTTATAAGGCAAGTAGTGATCGTCGAGAGCATCTTGTAAAGATGTATTAATCTGATCTCGTGTAAAAGTTTTGGCCTGCTTGGGTACATACCCTGCACTATTACGCTTCATAAAAGACTGCTGTGTAAGAGAAATACCGACATTGTTTTTAACATCGATAGGTTTGTCTACACAGAGACGGTTCATATTGCTTAGACTGAAGAAGACACTTATTATGAATCTGGTCTGTATGGCAAACACTACAAGACTGACTAATTCTGAAACGTATGCTAAATGCGCCACAATGCGGTTTGAACTGTATTAATCCGTTGTCAGTTTTGAAAACTTTCGATTTTTTTGTGATGTCGATCACTTGACTTGGTCGGAATTAATTGTTTTCTAGCGGCATCGGCCTTTTCACATCCTGTACATGGTGTAAACGTGAGGGTTTTCCAGGACCTTGCCTTACCCGGCCGGTAATTTGAAAATTTAAAAATATGGAGTTTTTCAAAGGTACGTAACTAAGGGAATACGTGGAATAGGAGATCGTTTTGGGTCTCCGTGGAAAGAGGAAGGTTGGCGTTTTATTCTGATAGCGAATTGCAATGGTGGAACCAGAAATCCGGTTCGACACGAACGAAAGAAAAATGGCGTTTCTCGTAAATATTGAAAAACATGGATTCTCCAAAAATTCATGACTAAATAAATACGTCGAGTATGAGGACGCGCGACGTCTCTATGGAAAGAGTGAGATTGGCGCTTTACCCTGATACTAAATTGTACCAGCAAAATCAGAAATTCGGCTCGGTAAGAGTGAAAGAAAAATGACCTCTTTGGACCTCTCAGGAATGGTGAAATTTTACCTAAAAAATTATAGGCCTGCGGTTCATCAGATTTATACGCTTAAAAAATGAAAGGTAGTACCTACTAAATTTTTTGAAAAAAGTAATATGGATAAAACCCTTTGGAATTAGTTCCTTAGATGTCCCTGACAATGTTTATGGAAAAAAAATCGATTCATGTGGGCCTTTCATTGTTATAAACAAATAATTTGTTCGCAAAGAAAACAAATTTTTTAGTGACTGGAAACAATTTTTCTAGCTAAAATCGGCCTAAATAAACACTTTTTATTCTTTATGATTTTTCAAAAAAATGCTTCCTAAAATGTTATGGCCAATTTTATGTCGAAAAAACGCGAAATTCTCTGAATTTCAAGAATTTTTTTCACGCTCATTTTTGCACGTACAAAAAACAAACAAAAATAAAAAGAATAGTAGAAAATTTCCAGCAGAATAACGCAATATTTTTTGTTTTTTGATTCCATTAATGGAAGCATTTTTGTCCGACTTGAACCAAATTTTACCAAAAGATAGAACAAATTAGGATTTACTTATAGTCAAAAAACATTCGCGTCTTACAAATGCAAAACCACCTGCGGTACCAAAATAAATGAAAAAAATAAAGAAATCATATTAGGAATTTTTTTATCGAAAAACTTTATTAATGATAGTTGTTCAGAATTGTCCAAAAACCTAGAATCCAAAATTTCAGCAATATTAAAGACTATTGAAATTTTGTTTAAAACAATGTCCGAGTCCATTTTAATTGTTTTTTTCTTTGGAAAATTGTGGTATGACAATTTTGTTTGAAATTAAACGTAAGCTCTCAGGTAGTTGTCAAGTGACTGTATTTTTTAAAATTTTGTCGAAATTTTGGACTTCAAAAACAAAATTCAATATTTTTTAATATATATAATTAATAATATTGCTGAGTTTTTGGATAATTCTGAACAACTTTCATTAATAATGTTTTCCGATAAAAAAAATGCCTAATATGATTTCTTTATGTTTTCCATTTCATTTTTTGCAGCCGTTCGAAATTTTTGCAATATTTATTTCGTAAAAATTCGTCAAACATTTTTTACGTTTATTGTTTACAAGAACCGCTAAAAAATTTTGACAAAAACAGATTTTGTGAAAAAAAGACATATGTTGTTTTTGTCTGATAACTACATGAAATTTATGTTGAAGAAAATGTTAATCGCCAATATGAAATTTTCAAAATAATTAATCTTGACCACGGGATTTTTTAATTAAATTTTTTTATGCTCCCATTAATGGAATCAAAAAATAAAAAATATTGCGTTATTCTACGGGACATTCTCTACAACTCCGTGTTTTTTTTGTTTTTTGTACGTGTAAAAATGAACGAGAAAAAAAATTTTTGAACAGTCGGAGAATTTCGCATTTTTTCGACATAAAATTGGTCATAACTTTTTTAGGAAGCATTTTTTTGAAAAATCATAAAGAATAAAAAGTGTTTATTTTGGCCGAATATAGCTAAAAAAACTATTTCCAGTCACTAAAAATATTTTTTCTCAGTGAACAAATTAATTGTTCATAACAATTAAAGGGCCGCATTATCGATTTTTTTTTTGTAAACATTGTCAGAAACATATAAGGAACAAATTTCAAAAGGTTTTATCTATATTACATTTTTTTTTATTTAGTCACCCTATGAACGCAAAATTGCGATGAACCGCAGGCCTATTGAATAACATGAAATTTTCAAACGTTCGAAACTAAATAAATATTTTGAGTGGAAGCTCCGTTTTAAGAGGAAGATCGGCGATGTATGGACATCGTAAATGGCAGGGTCAAAATCGAAAATTCAGCTTGACACTGAATTTTCACCCCTTTCGCAACACTTTGGGACTTTACTGCAGGGAAAATAATTGTTTGTTTTGACTGGAACTAAACATTCTCATGAATTTAGCCATGCAGTGATTACACGAAATTTTGTTCTAGGGCTCCCCTACTATAATAAACGCAGAAGATTTGTAATATCTCTGAAACTAGATAATGCATATTTGGGTTCATAGTATAGTATAAATTGTCTATACTATCGCGTGTTTAAATAAAAAGAAGAATAATTACCTCAGTAACCGTGTACAAAAAATATGGAGGGTTCCACTTAATAAATCCAAGTATTATCCACCACCATACAAAGTACTCACCACCTTATAAATTTTAAAATAATGCCTTTCTTGATCTTCTACAATTTTTATTTGAGACATTTTTCAAATTCCAAACGGTTACAGTTGAGGAAATACTGACTGCCCACGTACTACTGACTCACCCTGTATATTAATTTAGTATCCACATTAATGTAATATAATATGTATTTTAAAACAAGTATTGTTATTCAGTGAGTATTATTTATTTATCTACAAATTTTCCTTTTTCAGTAGTAGGGAAGACAGTAGCTCAGTGGTTTAGAGCGTCTAGATGCATACTGGCATACCTTGCGAAGCAGGTTCAATCCCTGCTTACCGCAAAATACTTTTAATTATACAATTGTCCCCAAGACGTGGTTCGAACTCCACTATAAACTGTAGGGCCTCGTTTCTCTTTACCTAACACAAAATCATTCTGAGTTTTCAAGGAGTGTTACCTCGGTGACTTGAGAAGCGCTTAAGAAAACATTTAAGAAAACAAACATTTTAAAACATTTAAATTTACTGGAAAATTTTAATCTTATTGTAAATAAATATTACTATTACTATTATTATTATTTTCGGAATCAAATAATTAGGAATTAATTGACTTTGAAGATTAACGTTAGGTTTTGTTTTTAAAGCTAGATATTGTATCATTTATATAATTAGAGACAAGAAACTTGTGGTGTGTTCTCACCCATTTAATTGAATTGCTTGCCATATGTTCTGTCGGCTGTCCGCTCCCGACCAAACCGGGACCCTCTAGGAAAACCAAAGACCGAACCGGAAATACTTTGTTCAGAAGGTCCGGGTCCAGATAAATAAGAATTAAATCGAAATCCTAAATATACTGAAAAGAAGTATGGCGGTCTAGCTGTTATAATTCTTTTCAGTATATTAGGATTTCTACTCTATCCTTATTTCGCTTTTTTTGCTTCACCAACGTAAATTTCTAGGTAATACTAGAAGTCTTTGTATATAAGACAAACCTACCCATATAAACTGTAAATATATTATTTGCTCATTCAAGCCTATGCTGCAGGGGAATATTAACTTTTGTAAATATTATGTATTGGCGCACTCGACACCTTGTGTATATTTTAGATAATGTCAATTGAAAAATTATAAAAAAGAAGCGACAAATCAACCGTCCAATTCCCGCAATATCATGGACGTCGATCGACAAATTTTAGAATCATTTTTTAATTTTTTGAATAAATTGAATATTTTTTTACAACTTTAGGTATATTAATTGATAGGCATGCTGTAAATTACATATTTATAAAATACCGTGAAGTCCATAAGTAACGGATTAATTCATTATCTACATAATTTACAATGTATGAATAAAATCCTAAAACACGGCAATTTTTAATTCTACAGGGTGTATTTAGTTTCATGTCATTAAAAAAAACTGGTGGTAGGGAACGACAAGACAAACAAAAAAATCTTATATAACTTGGAGTCTAAAGCTCATAGTTTTGGAGAAAAAAAATAAACAAAAATTTCTAAAATACTTAATAAGATAGTTTGAGAACTGCTGGCATATTGGGGTAGGCTTTATTTCCTCGCGTCTTGTCGCACATGATACGCTGACATTCCACTTGCCGACAAAGCAGTTAAAAGCGACCGACAGAGAGCACCGCCATGTCTTTTGCTTCTTCGCGGCCAAATTATCTTATTACCCGTGCTATACTCTCCCTTGTAATTTTCTCAAGTAATAACTTCAGATTGTGTCCTTACTTGGTAAACAACGTACACACGACGCGACCTACCCGTTCCTTGGTTTTGTCTTTTGTCTGTTGCTTTTGTTCTTTTTGAATTTTGTGCCACTTATATTAAGATTTATTTTATTGACTTATTGTTCCAGTCGTTAGTACTTGGTTACGTAAGACACTACTTCTCGTTCGTGCTTTTTGTTTTACTTTTTGGATTTTGGGCCAAGTTTTTCTTTTTGTTTTCTTTATTGATAACGTTAATTCACAGTTTAGTTTGGTGTTTTAAAACGCAGATTTTGGACATTATGGGAGATTACACTTATCCAGAGCTCGCGGATATGCACTTAGTGTATGGAGAAAGTGGTGGAAATGCAGCTGGTGCGGAAGAGCTTTATCGTTTAAGGTTCCCTAATCGACGTCATCCCTATGCACAGTGGTTCCAATTCAAATTCTAGCAGGACAAAATTCAAAATATGAAACTTCTCAGAAATCGCCAAATGTCTGCCTAGCTCAAGCTGAACAATAGGGGGGTAATAAATCATAAATGCTACGACCCATGTCGAACCCAGTACACAGGTACCGGGAGCCAAACTCACCCCCATCTCGTGAGCGCACATTATTCGTCTTATATACGCTGCGAAGTCAACAGTCCTGTTTTGTGTTTAGAAGTGCACCTTTTGTTTTATTGTAATATAAACTTCCTCTAAAGGTATGTACTCGCCTAATCCATAGAAAAAAATCAATTTTATTCCATGTAACATTTGTATTACCTTGTGTGAAATGAACACTGCCGCTTTTAATAATATTGCTGTGTTGGGCTTGTCATACAAAAAAATATCTGCACGTATTCGACGTGATCCTTTATTGGGCCAATTGGGTAGATATCTGGGAATATGTAAACAAAAAATTAGGTACTACTTTGCACAACTTTTTTAGTTATACAGTTATTTGTTGTAGCTATGTCAGTACCTCGAATGGCCCTGTTTAATGCATGGAGGAGTGAAGATAAGGGCTCGACTAAACCTCTCCGTGTATTAAGCCGTGTTTTCGAGTTTCTTGATTTACAAGAGTCTACAGAAAGTGATAGGCGGTATATAAAAAAAAAATCAGACAATTTCTGTGCGAAACTGAAAAACAGGCGAATTTTAAACAAATTTTTAATAAAAAATTCAACGTGGCTCAAGGGGGATGTACTATTTCCTAAAATAGTAAAAAACGTGACGGCTATTCAAAGTACAAGTGCCAGTGACCACAGCAACATTCCATCAAGTATTGATCCGGGAATTCGTGCTCATCGTGGTCGGCCGAAGAAACTTTTTGGAGATAGTAGCGAAAAAAGCAAGAAGAGAAAAATACAGGCTTTAATTAGTGGCACAACGCATGAAGAACTTACATTGGCTACTCAAATAAGCTTACGGTCTAGAAGAAGAAGAGATGCGGCGCAAATTTTAAAGCAAGTTGCTAAATTGTCTCCAATGAGTGCAACAAAAATCAAGAAGGCATTTACCGCTCCAATGACAAAAGTACCCATTAAATTTAGACCTGAACAAGCTTTAGCGTCTTACATTGATAAAAAGCTATCTAAAAGTCAATATATCGTGATTGACTGCAATATTTTCAGTTGGAATGCCTAGTTTTAGATTTTTCCCAAGTAAAAATTAATTTTCACCCCTTAGAAACTACCCCTATGCATCAAAGATTTTTTTTACTATTTTTCCCAGATTGACTGCGTTATTTTCAGTTGGAGTGTCTAGTTTTAGATTTTTCCTAAGTAAAAATTTATTTTCACCCCTTAAAAACTACCCCTAGGCATAATATAATTTTTTTACTATTTTTTCCATATAGATTGCAATATTTTTAGATGAATCGAGAAGTTTCAGATTTTTGTCCAGCTAGAAGTTGAATTGGAACCACTGTGCTATGCTCGTAAATTTGTTAGTATTGACCAGCGTCTTCGAGAAACAGGTCGTCTCGATGGACTTGGAGGAGAAAGAGGTCCACAACGCGCAGAAAGGGTAATTGACGCAGAGGTTCTTATTTTGGAACTGAAAATTCAACTTTAAGCACCTGCGATATCGCGAACCGTGTGCCATTTGTGGTATGGAGGACATCGAGAGATATGAACTTACATCCCTATCACTATAAATGTGTCCAAGCATTAGAACCTCAAGATTTTGCAGAGCGAATGCAACTTTGTAGGTGGATTTTAAGAAAACACGCGGCAAATGAGGATTTTTTAAACGTTGTGTTTCTCCGATGAGTCGTGTTTTACCAGAAATGAGGTGTTTAATTTTGAAAATATGCACTATTGGGCAGACGAAAATCAACGTGTAACAAGAAGGGCGCATTTTCAACGACGGTTCAGCGTTAATTTGTGGGCAGGAATTTGCGTTAATGAAATAATTGGACCTATACAATTACCCGCTAGATTAAATGGTGATGTATACGTACATTTTTTGCAACAAACATTGCCAAATTTGTTGGAAGATGTACCCTTGGCTACGCGCAGAAGAATGTAGTATTTGCACGATGGTCCATTTTAGTCTGGCTGTTCGATATTTTTTTAACAGAAAGTTTCCTCGACGATGGATTGGACGTGGCGGAGCAGTACCATGGCCTGCTAGATCGCTCGACTTAAATCCGATGGACTTTTATTTTTGGGGGCATTTTAAATCTCTGGTTTACCGTGATCCAAATGACACATTAGAACAATTGCAACAACGTATTTTAATGTGCATAGAAACCATAAAGAATGATCCTAATTTACCAAATGTCCGTATGTCATTAGTTCGACGTACCGAAATGTGCAATTGTGCATACTTGGAGATGGAGGTCATTTCGAACAATTTTTGTGAAAAATTCAAAAGAATTGTTCAGTTATTGGGTGTTACCTATTAACATTAAAGGTATGATTATTATTATTATTATTATTATTATTTTTACGCGTTAGCGATGCTGGACAGTTCTCCCGCGTCTCCGATATTCTCACGGGGGAAGCGCCAGCGAATTATCTACAACCACTCCCCACATCCCGCAGGGTTAGTGGTTGTAGATTCCAGAATCTTGTGCCCTAAGTAGACGCAGGGACCCTAAGACGACTGCCTTCTGCATTTGGCCTGCCAACCATTCGGCTGATTTTTGGCAGGCCGGTATGGTCTTCAATGCTGAGAGCAGCGTAGGCCTCATCCCACCGAGAACGCCGATTATCAGGACGACCATTTTGACCGACTTGTCTGGGTATAGCGCCCGGAGCTCATACCGGAGATCTCGGTATTTAGTCTGTTTCTCCTCCTCCTTCAAGGTGATGTTTGTCTCGGCAGGTGCCGAGAACTCGATGACATACATCACCTTGGTCTGGTGGTCGAGGAGGACTATGTCAGGCTTGTTGGCTTGAATCAGCCTGACGGTCGGGAACGAGTAGTTCCAATAAATTCGGCACTTCTCGTTCTCGACAACGGACTCGATCTCTCCAAGAACATAAGGCAGCACTGGTGTTCTGTCTACCTCGTACGAGTGCCGAAGATGGTAATACAGCACTCGTAAAGCCGCGTTATGTCTATGGATGTAGGCCGAAGTCGCGTAAATCGGACATGCAGATAGTAAATGCATGAGCGACTCCGGCGCCTGATGGCAGGTCCTACAATTTAGGTCGGGGACCTCTACACCCATAACACGACTGCGGTAGACCAAGGTGTTAATAACACCATCTTGGCAGGCCACAATGAATCCCTCGGTCTCCGACTTTAGCCCTGCTGACCTCAGGAATGCGAAGGTCAGCTTTGTCGATAAACCCAGTGTCTCTATGTTGTTGTAGAACACTCCATGCATGGGTTTATCGACGTGCTGCCTGAACAGATTTCTCTGCTCGGCAGCTTTAATTTGGGTTGTCAGGCAGTTTGGCGGAAGCTCAGTTACTGACTGTGCATCGGCACCTCGCCTGCCCCTTCGCCTGAAGTCGAAAACGAGACCGAGATCATCTGCGGCCCTGCGTGCTGCCTTAAATAAAAATCCGCCCACTCCTACGGTTTCATGATCTCTCACTAACCGCAGGAGTGGATCTGAGCTCCTCAAGATGTTACATGCCATACTCAGCGCTACTCTGCCATGCATGCACTCCAGGCTCAAGAGCCCTCTGCCCCCCCCCCCCGTTGACGTGGGAGGTACACTCGAGGAACGGACGATCTAGGATGAATGCTTCTGTGAATATGCATCATCTTGCGGGTATCCCTATCCAATTGACGCAGCTCATCTACTGTCCACTTGACTACTCCAAATGAGTAGAGCAGAATCGGAACGGCAAGTGTATTAGTCGCAGACACCTTGTTCTTTCCCGAAAGTTCGGAAGACCAAATCTTTCGGAGTCGGTGTCTGTACTTGCCGCGGAGAGTGTCCTTAATTTGTTTTACGTCCTGGATGTGATTATTATTATTATTATTATTATTAATATTATTATTATTATTTCTTCATTTCACTCCCTGAGCTTGAGGTTGGGGAGGACACTTTACCTTCATTCCAGATCTCTACCTGAGATCTCAGGAATGTTGGTTTTACAAAGATAGAACCTTCCGAAGTATGTGGGCTGTTCCAAGGAGTGCTATTTTTTTAATCTGATTATTATTATTATTTTTTTTCACTTTGTTCTCAGCTTTGAAACTGGGTAGTATTCGCCTATCCTTTTTGTAGTGTCGAGGACAAGGCTATATAGAGCGGCATGGGGAGATAATTCAATCAGTCCCATGCAGCCCAGTTGTTTAGAAATTTTCTAACGATGTGGCAAGTTTGGAGAATGGCAGCCTTTTATTATTATTATTATGAATGAGATCTCCACTAGTAGTGGGCGCACAAACAAGTATCGGCCGCAGCAAGATACTTGTGATTACAAGGGTGAATTTAGAAATGAACGGACTATTGTAGTAGTCGACAAGATCACTGCTTTCTGGATGGCTGCAATCTTGTCGGCAATTTCAAGCTTTGTTAAATTGGCAACAAGAGTTTTGGGGATTACTATTATTATTATTATTATTAATATTCGCTGTCTTGTTTTGATCTGTTTGTTATTGTTTACATTGATTTTCATAGACACCAAAGACTCGATTGTTAGCTTTCGATACCCGATTGGGAAACATTATGCGCTCAATTCGTTAAAAAAATCAGAATTTTTCCTAACTTAAAATACACAATTATTTTCTGTTATCGAATCTCGGACGTCTAGTCTAACTGTTCGTTTTCCAATTTCATAAAATTACTAATTTTTTAAGCTTTTAAGACAATGATACAAATGTTAATAAACCACTTTTAAATTTTATAAATTCTTATAAACGACAATAAAAGCTACAATAACTATGTTCCAAATTAAAAAACACATGCAAGCAAATCCTATTTAAGCCCCTGCGGCCATAAATCATCGACGTTATTTCGTCTGTTGAAGTAGACTTTCGATTTTAAGTAACTCCATAAAAATAGTCAAGCGTTAAATTTCTTTTGAGCGAAATGAAAAGTCACAGTCACAATCTCATCAGTTGCTGTTATCACAGGAATATGATCCAATGATTAAATTCCGCTCACCGTTTGGTGTATACCGTCGAACGCGCACCAACAAGAAATGCAATGGAGGGGCAATCTGGGCTCGAATGCGCGCAGCGGTTGGGCATGTGAGACCTTAATTATGTGTAGGACTGACTTTGCGGCTCTATAACTGTAGAATTATTAGTCACAGAAACCTCGTTGAGCATTTAAACTAAAGGTAATTCCGACTTTTATAATTTTTATTTAGAGTTTTAAACCCATTTAGTAGCAAACAGCAAAAAGATAAAATTATTTTCTAGAACAGGAACGGAGATACCACGTCATTTGCGTTTACCAAGATGGCGACCGGAAGTCAGCAGGTACAGTCCCGACTTATTGGTTTTAGACTCTACCCATGTCCCCCTTCCACTCCGAGCAAAAATCTCAATTCGTGCATTTTTTTCAAAAACTAAATTCTACCTAAATGCATTAGACTACCGTAGACATTTTGTCGCATTTATGCTTATTTCACATAGGTATCGAAAATTTATACACATTGAAAACAAAGAGATTTTGGTAGTATGCTCAAATCAAGTTTGGATAATATGGAAGCATTATTCCAAGGATAACTTCTATTCCTTAATTCATTTTTTTTAATGTCTGAATTTAAATCATATCAGTGTTTCAATTAATTACGGGGTCTCCTTTCAATATGGGACCCGATACAGATAACCCCCTAAACCCCCCACCTTCGAGCTGGTTTTCACCCAATATCAGTTCAGTTTCGTCTTCTAAGTAAATGACTTCTCTGAATTATTGGAAAGTTAACTTTGATTGATTGATTGAAGGTACGCACCTTTATGCTGACCATGAAACTTTAAACTAATTACTATATATTCAGCTTCAAATCAGTTTCAAATATTAAAATGCAAAACTAAAAGGTTCCCTGACTTTAACTAAGCTTTTTTCAAGAAAGGGTAATGATTAATGCATTAATCTGCTTTTCTAATTTTGGTTATTTACTTCCCTAGCCTACCGGAATAGTCTTCAATTTGAAACAAATCTCTTTCGGAGATTTTCACGTTTCAGACTAAGAAGAACTAAAGTCTTTCAATTCTGATAGTCTGATAGATAGATAGACAGACTGTCTATCTATCTATCATATATTGACAATTGAATTTTCACGGTATTCAACGGAACATTTTTTTAAAACGCTTCTATTAGCTTGGACCTGTAGTATTGTAAGCAAATCTTACAACTCACTTTTCATCCACTTCCCGATGACGTATTGACTTGAAATTTGGCATGTGTATATAGATCACATGACAAAAGAATTTGACACATTTTAATAGAAAAATCCAATATGGCGTTCAAAGATGGCGGACAATCTATAGTCATTTAATATCCGATTCTACTAGAAATTGGTATTTGGGGATTCTTGCGGTACTACAATACGAATATGTGATCAAAACTGAAAAATTCAAGACGGCGACTTCAACACGACGGATAGAGTTTGTCGATTGAAAATCTGTATCTGGTGGTTATCGAGGTTGCAGATAACAATTAGCTGAACAAAATTTGGCAATTCAAAATGGCGGATAAGTTTTGAAATGTATTCTCCGATTCGTATGAAAATCGGTATCTGGGGATTCTCGACGAACAGGTTTTGTCATATATAGGGAAGCAATTTTATCGATCAAACACACTATTCTAATTAACAAAATTATTGTTTTTATTAACATTATTTTCTTCTTTTTAGTGCAGTTTTTAACAGTTTCAGTTTGTGTTTAAATCGTGTATTTTAATTTTTAAAAACGATTTCACCAATATTCCCAAAATTCCCAAAAATGACTCCTTTTCTCATATTTTAGGATTTAAACCACCACTCAATTATACCAATTTCGAGACCAATTTTAATAATGTCGAATGAAACGTTAACATCATCTTCTTGTATTATAACAAATTATTCGTTTTTCGCAGTAATAAGTACTATTTTTGTGGTAACGTCTATCTGTCAGTTTTACCCACCACTCACCATACCACTCTATATATAGAGACAAGTTAAACACACTCACTATAGGAAGATATAAGCTAAATACGATAAATCATCAATGTATTATAACATAAATGTTAATACATCGAGAAATCAATTACCATTCGTAGCACTTATTCAACATTTCAAAAAATTGAAGCACACTGGATTTGATCAGACAATAAAAGGTCAATTTGCATTCCTTATATTATTAGGCAATTACGAACTACCGATAAAATTTTCTAAGCCTAGTGACATCGCATCCGATAGCCAGTCAAGTCAGCTTTCAAATTTTATACATTCTATACGCCAAAACATCCCGTATTACTATTATCCGAAAATTAAATGAAACATAGCTTTCCTCATATTATCTTTGTAGTGCAGAATAGTGGAAATCTGGGTCGAAACAATTAGGAGTGTTTCAACAACACAGAAAGCAGACTTTTATTAGTAAGCAACTAGTTACAAACCTAATTTGTTATTCGCCTAGCTATGAACGCGAAGTTACCCGGAGTTTAACGTAACTTTGCAATTAACAGTTAATGTTGGAAGACGAGTTACCAAACCCCCACACAAATATATAGTTGAACATTCCATTTAGATGTCAGTTTGGTTTATCGTGACGGTATTTTGCAGGAAAATGTAATTACAGAAAATATGTATAACTAATTACACCAATATTTAGTTCCCTCAGTTTCTAATTGGGCAGTAAATTTCAGTCTCTATCTCTCTAACTGTCGGATTCATTACGTGTAGTCACACTTTTATTTCCAGAAAATCAATCTAGAAACAAAATAAGTTGGTTACAAATTTGAAAATCCCGGACACAAAACAACAGACTAAATATATAAAAAATCGGTGAAGGTATTTTACACAGAACGTCCCTCTTTATTTATAGTAGGGTGATCACCTACACAATTATTAATTAAGAAACAACATAGGAGCATAGGAGATTTCCTCTTGCTCCTGACCAACAGAGTGTCACTCTTTAACATCGGGTCGACTCGCGGTCTTTGAAACGCAGGCTTATTACCTCACGGTGGGGGAATTTAAACGTCAAACAACACTAAAATACTAATATAAGATAGAAACTAACGCTTTGGTAGTATATTTCGTAATTAAAACATTTAGGCTGATGGTCCTATTGTTTGACATCGCCTGCAATCATTCATGGAAACCCTGTATTGTAAATGTATCAAACGTAAGCAAACAGGAAGTTGTTACCATATATAGATAATAACTCTGTGCCGATTACTCATTTCTATTTATAATGCACCGGGTCAAAAACCTGAAAATTCTAAAATAAATGATAATTATTAACAGGATATATACAGGGTGTCCCAGAATTGAGTTCCCGGGCGGGAACCTGTGCTTCCCAAGTTCACATTTTGCCAGTATAACCCAACTTACCTTGGTCCAAAAATGCATCCCCTAGGAAGTACATTCTCTTAAAGTAAGACAGAAACGTTTTTTTTTCCAATAATTTCCGATATACTGAAGGGGACCTGTATCACTATAAGTACTCTATGTAAGCTTGATAACAACATAATATCTTTTTGTTTCTCAAATGCGACAGGTTCCTTGTTTCACAAGCACCTATGATGACCTACGGAGAAAAAATGATAATTCTTGATCTTTCGTTGATATTACACAAAATTTTAAAAGTATTAATTTGTGTACTGAAACAGGTGGACGTCATGTGGAGCATTTGTTATTAATGTATTTTTTAAAACAAACTGTAATTTCCTGTTACTGCTTACATTTTATTCTAACATTGTAAATAAATGTTAAATGCAAATGGAGGAAAAACGATAATGGGGAACATTACGGCAAAGTTTCGACACAAGAGTGCAGCACTAGCGCATACAGTAAACAGAATTTTTTGACAAGTCGTTCAAAGCGTGGTAAAAATTATTAAATTTTACTACAGTTGAGTTTAAAATTGGGAAAAGCATATTATTATACAATAATACATTAATGCTGCGTATTTGGATGTAGGAATGAAGGGTGCCACTCATTTCCAAAAGAAGTAAACGTTCGAAAACTATGGGAAGCGGCAGCACGTTGCAAACACTTTCGGGCAAAGAAACACTCTGAAATGTGTTCAGCACATTTTATATCCGAAGATTTCATCAAAATTGGAAAGTTTTCAGATAAGATAATTCCAATTATCGAATAACCTTCACGTAAGACAACCAAATATGATTTTATTCTGAGCATAACCTAAAATCTTGTTATTTTCAGCACTAGAAAACACCAGGCGCATTTTGAAAAATGGAATAGGATGCCATAATATCACAAACGTACAGTACAGGTGCAATATACAAGAAAATATTTTAAGAATATCTTTTTGCAGCTGCAAAAATATTCAAGTATTTCGTAGTTTTACAGGGCGATTAAAAAAATATAGCCAATCAAATATTAGTTATTATGAAAAAAAAATTGAGAAATAAAAGATCAAGCTGTTGTGAATTTTACATAGAGTACTTATAGAGACAAAGCTCCCACCAAAATTTGAAAATTTTATCTTCAATAAAACGGAAATTATTGGATAAAAATATTTTTTTCTATCTCACTTTAAGAGGATGTACTTCCTCAGTCATGCATTTTTGGACTAACGTAATTTGAGTTATACGGGCCCAATATGAACTCAGGAATCGCGGGTTCCCGTCTGGTAACTCAATTCTGGGACACCCTCTATGTAGTAAAAAGTTATGAAAATATAATAGTATCGAATTATGAATAAATTGTAGGCTAAAGTTTGCGTTGTCACTAATTACAGGATTTCACCTACGTCTATCAAATATTTTCCGGTATAATTAGTCACTGTTTCCGTTGTAAAAAGATTCCAGGTACTTTCTCTCTTTCAACCGCAACTTCTTTTCAAGCTGTAAGTTTAATAGAAACTCGGTGTGAGGCTAAAGTAGAATTAGGGTTGCTCGAAAGGAAACCTCTATTATATTAAATTTCCCATTCACGTAATCGACCATATCCTAGCAGGGGTGAGCGAGTTTTTCGGGTAATGGAAGGAATGAATCTAGAAATAAATACAAGTAATGGCAATGACTATGCGTATATATAGTGTATTCATAGTTATATTTAAGTGGCTGCTGCCAATTAGATAAATGATGATAAGTGGTGGGGATTGGAAGCTCGTGTAATGTTTGCAATAAATTGCGCTAAGGTTTCTCAAACGTACCTGTGGCGTAGGTTCAATGTCTTCGACTTGTGCGGAAGGATTAGTATTACCAGAAATAATGGCACGCGTTAAAATGGAGCTGTAGCATTGCCATTTCTGCTATATGTAGAAAAACAGGCTAACCACACTCCAATGCTACTCTATAACAATTGTCTTATATCTACTGCGTATACTGTAGAATAAAATCATGCATACATAAAACTATACAATTTATTTTGTACCTCAAATCGGGAGAGGTGTCCGACAGTGAGCGGAAAAGTGTTTTATATAGTCAAAACGCAGAATAGTGTATCGTGTGTTTTAAAAATGGAAAGTGGGAGTTAGACACTTTGGATTTTGTTGTAAATAAGACGTCATATGCTATGGAGTGTCTGTTGGAGACATCGAAAAGAGAGAAGAGGAAGGAAGTCAACGGTGTACTAGTTTCAATAGTCCTTTAACTGATTTATCAGAATGCAAGAGAATATACGTCACATTGTCCATTTTCATATGACGGAGATATTTCGTGTGGTACTGGCATAACTGAACCAGACAATACGAATCGATCTGGAATGGAATGGTACCAACGAAACACTGCTAGTATACATAAATTCACATGTGCCGACTGAAAAACACGACATATGATGTCTTCGAATTTTGTTTTTATTGAAATTTGGAAGTAGATATGCCGTTTGTTTAACACTGCATTACTGTTTTACCTTTGGAAATTTGCAAAGCAATGTGAATGCAAATCCAGCACATATACCTTATTGCAAAGCCAGAGGGATATACCATTTTATATCTATGACCCTATCACTCGGATTTAAATTTAAATTGCTATAGGCTATGGTTAAAAATAAAGCTGATGTAAAAATACCACATATAAATTAGAAAATTGAAGGAAATGTGAATATGTGATTAAGAGGACATTTGCCCTGTTCACAAGACGTAATACAGGGTGTCAGAAAATAGCTAATTTTTACTAAAATAAATGAGATAGAAATTTCAAACAGAATGTGTTCGAAAGAGGAAAGATCCTGCCACAGGCCTCGTGTGACACATTTTTAATATTTTGTATTTATTGGTTATTATATATGTTGAAATTTAGTAGATGCCTTGTATATTTAAAAAAATATATATTTTGTAAACCTATATACAAACGTATACCCTTATCGCTAGAAAATATGAGATATTATATTGTCAAGTGGTGCCGCCGGCCCTTAACGTAGTGGACAAACGTCCTCTTAAAATGGAGGGCAAGTATTTGTAAAATTAAGTGCTTGAGGATAATTTCAGTCAAGTTGAATCATCAATTATTTACCGGTAATTATTCTCGTAGCGAATTACTACCTAATCAACAGCATTTACATCATTTTTATACATGTTGACAACTATTTTAATGTAGATACTTTTCGTTGTTTTTTATTAGTTATATTACGAATAGCATATAATTACTTATTGTTTCAATGTTTTTTCAATAATGCCGCAATTTCACCGAAATTCACTGAGTACTTTGCAATTTTGAAAGTCAAGGCTATTGATTCTAAATTAATATCCTGCTATGTACACAAATACCCATAAGCCTTAAAATCCCTAGAAAATTGCAAGTGCAGTAAACCCATTCGCCAAATAATTCATTAACAGTGAAATTCTGCAGCTGTTTAGTCGCCCATTGGATTAGTGATCAATGCTAACAAGAGGTGTATATTATACTATATCTATGAATAAATCGATAAGGGAGTTCGCTTAAATGTCAAATTAAATTTCAAACAGAAGTGAAAACAGTTGTGGTGCAAAATAGTGTTCTCAAATAAAATTTACTTGAGGAGTGCCGCAGGGATCTATCCTTGGCTCCTGCTCTTTTTTATGTACACCTCGGATCTTTACACTAGATTATAAATATGTCAATACCTGACCAAGGCCGGATTAACTTGAACGAAGGCTATAAGCAAAGTACCACAGTTCCACAGGTAAATATCCATTCACAGTGGAAGTGCAGGGAGGGACTCTATCTCACGGTAAAAAGAGCTTTTTTCAGCGGGTTATGAGAAAGAGGCTTGAGAGAATATTTTGTACATCCTGTATATTAATTCGT
The DNA here is from genome assembly GCA_963583905.1 of Stenurella melanura. Classification (NCBI taxonomy): domain Eukaryota; kingdom Metazoa; phylum Arthropoda; class Insecta; order Coleoptera; family Cerambycidae; genus Stenurella; species Stenurella melanura. The sequence goes on from OY757314.1 coordinate 129,280,528, forward strand.
TCTTGAAGTTATCAGTTTTAGTTCCCGTTTTCAAATTTCGGGTATTTTTCTATTTCATTCCCTATGTTTAATGACTTTTCAATTTTAATTTTTAATTTAAATAAGGAAATAGATTACATTTTTAAACTAAACTTACCTAAAATTAACAACACTTGAAAAAGGTACCAATCCAGGTAGAGATTTTACGGTCAGGCACTACACTTTCTCTGGTTGGTTATATACGCTTTTGTGTTGCTATGTTCAACCAACATAATTTAATCAAATATCAACTATATGAAATAGCCAGACTCCTGCTAATTTATATCAATCAATGTAGAATTATTCGCGCTTTAATTCGATACAATTTCTTACGCTTTGTTGCCGTATTTAATACGCTGTGGCATGAGTCATGTAGGCTGTTAGAAGCATGTTAGCCGCTTGTGCTTTATGACTATGCGCGAACATGGCTGTGTCATCAGCGTACTTAGCAAGATTAGTATTCGGGAAAGTGGGGAAGTCGGATATATACAAGTTGTACACTTGTACAGTTTTGGACTAAGGACCGACCCCTGCGGAACACCAGCGTGAATGTCCCGCAGTGTTAACAGTTTGCTCTTCACTCGCACCTGGAGCCTTCTGCCAGTTAGATACAAGTGATGAGTTTACCGATGTGTTGTGGAAAGGGGTAATTGATCATCTTTGAATTTACCCCGGGATTCAGACGGTATCGAAGGATTTCCCAATGTCTAAAATTACCATGGTAGTATTCTTACCGAGGTTATATTGCACCTTTACGTCGTTAACGATTTTGACAATTTGTTGCACTCTACTTCTTCCATTCCTGAACAGCGTTTAGTCTGCCTAGGGACGTTCCGATACTATCGATATGATACCAGTATCGATACTTTTCATTCGATACCAAGTACTTCTGTACTCGATACTTCTCTTCCGATACGATACCGGTATCGATACTTTTTAGCCGGTATCGGTATTATTAAAGTATTGCACAACGAAGTGGAGGGTCTTCTCTTCCACTTCGTTGGTATTGCACGCTGCTGCTGCTACATCTATATTTTATGGCATATGTATATGATCTGTGGTATTCTACCTTGTGCCATCTGTGAGATACTAGCGTAAGTAAAAATATATAGAGATCGCGTCTGTTTCGTAAAGGTACATAACTTGCCTGTTTGCTTTAGGGCACTTTAGGCTTTATTTTATAGCATGGTAGAAATATATTTCTACCATGTTTTATAGTAGTGACTAGTGATTTCCGGGGAATAACACTAACAGAAACTTTGGAAGCCGATCTATGCATTTATTATTCTTAATGACTGACGGAGTGTGATTGTTTTTGTGTTTCAAACAAAGGCTATTAAGTATACCTTTTTGTTTTTACTTGAAAATTTGCCATATTCCCTGCGTTACATACAAAATTTTTTGTATCCCCATTCGAAATTAGAAAACAATATTGACAAAGTTACCTTGTCGTGATGACTAAATTCTAATAGGTACTGTTTCCATACAAACCAATAATAATAAAACAACCAAATATTTACAACAATTATTATTTAACAAAATGAGTGATAATGAGGAAGATTTTATTCCTGGTACTCCTCTAGAGAGCAAGCAATTACTGAAACTTTAGATTTATTACCAGCGAAATCTGTCTGCCGATGTAGTCGTTGGTGAAAATCAGACCAACCACCATATTAATATACCTAAATGAAACAAATATGTTTCGCACATAAATAATGTTAGTAACAGTTACTATTCATATAAATTTTTGTTAAATTATGAATAAAATTGTTCATGAAATTTGTTAATAATTAATAAATATTTGATGTAAGAACTTTAATTTGTTTACCAAGTATTAAGTTTTATTTCATTGTTTTGATTTATTTAATCTGTCACATAAATGTAATTTTTGGATATGACGTTACGCTGTTACAAAAAATAATATACTGTATTCTGACAGAGGATAAAGATAAGAATTCTGAAACGAATTTCTGCAGAAAATTTCTTTCTACTATAATTGATTTTACCTTAAAAGTATCGATACTTACTGGTATCGATACTTTTCTTCCGATATGATACTGGTATTGATACTTTTCATTCGATACCAGTATCGATACAAGTATCGATACTTTTGTGGTATCGGAACGTCCCTAAGTCTGCCTGCAGTATTTCTCTCGCGGTTACGTCAATGGGCCTTTCCCTCATTTTTTTTTTATTGTGTTATTGGAAAGAGCCTATCAAAATATTACTAAAAATTAATTTTTATTTTTTTTCTGAGCGCATAAAATACCACAAAAAAAATACAAATGTTCCGTAAATGAACAGCAGTTTGAAACGATAGCTTTCGGGCGCCAATGTGACGTCATCATAAACTGCACCAATCAGTATGAGATTAAACGGCCGTCAGAATTAGCTATGAAGGTGCATTCAAAAAGAACCTCACTTCTCTGCCTTGGTTTCCACAACCTGCAATTCTATTGGTGCCTGAAGTACATTTATGAGGAACTACCAATAGAATCTCATATTGCAAAGTGGTAACGCTTAATTGAGAACGTGCGTTTATGACGCCCATTGACAGTGCCAAGAAGTATCTGTCATAAATCACGAGAGTGCAGCCCAGCGTGTTTACTTCTTGTTTGGTGTTATAGTATTAATTTCTTTTAAAAACATGAGTAAATGTGAAGACAGATTTGTAAAAGGTCCACTAAAAGAAAGAACAATATATACATACGTTAAAATGATCTTCGCAACAGAAAAATCCAGGAGCATTATAAACAATACCTGGAACTTTTGCAACTTTCCACCATAATTTTCGAATTTCCAAATTTGTTGGAACTCGCAAAAATAACTTCGTACTATTTTCACTATTATTTGGACACACTGGTACAAAACAAACCTTTTTAAGCGGCATTTTATAATTAGAAGAGAGCAAAATTAATTTTCGTATCGAACGTAAACAATAGAAAGTGAGGTTATCGAATAAAGTTTGAACATTTCAGTACAGCGTTGCCAAATGAAACTGGCATTATACCATATGTGAACCAAATGAACAAAAATAGAGAATATAAATCTGATATATAGATTTTAGAAACTCATACAGTCAAAAGTTGATACAATTTTTGCTTTTATTTAGTGTCAGAGAAACGAAAAATACGTTCTAACGAAAAAATGCGCTATTCAAAGTAGACAATTGATAACGGAAATACGATGTTCATGTAAAAAGACACATCTGGCAATAGAGGATCCTCATTAAGAATACGACTTTTATTGGTCTAATCAGTGTGACGTCACGCATGGCGCCTTAAAACTTACGTTTCAAATTACCTGAAATAAAACTGATTTTGTAATGTAAATATTTGGTAGAACGTAAAAAATTGGAAGAAACTAAATTAAAATAAAATTATATTGCAGTTTATTATACGGCTTGATTATAGTGAAGTAGTAAAATTCAGTCATGCGGGAAAGGCCCATTGAAAACTTGTTAAAACCTTGGCTCAAACGCCATAAGTAGTAGTGATTGGCTGAATCGGAATCCCTGGAATCTGATACTCTTGAAAATCGGAATTTGAATCGGATATTCGGAATCGGTTTTGAAGTGCATGAGGTGGGGATTAAAAATAGACTGTTCAGTCTTCGGCGGTGATCAATAGTCAATTTGATATTATTTTGTTTATTAACACTAAGAACTGAGACATATTTTATTAGCCTGTATTTCTTACTTTTTTAGAAATGTTCTATATTTTTATACATATAAATATGTACGTAGAACGTATTTTTAAATGTTTTACTTTATTTTATATATCCAATCGTTTATTTGTTAATTTTCATTTGCATATTTTATTGTTTACCCCCATTCATTCAATTTAGAATAAATTTACCACAATAAATTATTAATTAGAGTAGATTCGTTCAAAATTGAATGGATCAGAGGAAATGTTATTTTGCTATTCATTTATTAATGCTATCTTATATCAATAGAATCATAAATTATCAGTGAGTGTATTAAGTAAACAAATGAGATCGAAAATCTACGAAAACATTCTGTTTGCGTAGTCTATTGTATGAAACATCGCAACGTATCTATAAATAGCTGTATAAATAGCCAAGTACAGAGGCTGATAATTTAATACCGATCCTTTTCTCCAAATTGTTTTTGTTTTTATAAAACCCAAAACAATGCGCAATCGTACGATAAAGCAATTACTTCAAATAACAAATGTTTTTAATTCTGTTTGTAATTAAATCGTCAAAGTTATAATCGCTACTGTGTCTAAACATTGTATAAATTTCTTCACACCATGCTATTTATTTTGTAATCCGCTTCGGAAATAAAGAAATTAAACGAAACTTGATTCTGCCTGCTATAATCCCTCTGGCTGAAAATATATCTCGTAACCTCATTCCAATATTCAATTTAACAAGGGAATTGAATTTATTTTTCTTATGACAATTGAAACGCAGGACTTTGTTTGGTTTGTATTAGGTTATTAATTTACGAACAATGTGAGCGCAAAGGGAATATAAGTTCAATATAATATGCTCCTCAATGAAACCAACTGTAAAATTGTAAAAATCTATCCTAGATGACTACACTGTGCAAACGAACAAAATTTGGACGTGTACTAATGAACAGAATGAAGATATTCCGATTGATCTTGATGGGCTGAATCCTAATTTGTGGGGCAATTTGCTCCATGTCATCAAAATTTATCATAAATTAAAAAAATACGACAAAGACGCGGAATTAGGTCTTTGCTATTGCTATTAGCTTCAGGTCTTCATGGTTCTGAAGTGACTTGTTCCTGTGTTTTAGTGAGTAGTAGAGAGAAAAAGGTTGACAATAAAAATAGCCAGGTCAGTGTAACAAATTAAAATGCAGGATCTAAATTAGTTCAAGCAACCATGCTTTTAGCCTTTTTCAAATCGTTAACCCTAGTTTTGGCTTACATTACATCATTTTCTTCTCGTGCCTGAAGATTTTTAGCATTTTCATTATTACTCACATTAAGTGAAGAAACCGATGATGGAATTTTGTCAGCATTTTCTATTCCTCAGTTTAAACTGAGGTGGGGTGGTGCGGGGCAATCAAACATATAACTACGAAAGATTTAACTTAATTAAACAGATTATCACTTCTGCGACAGCAACAAACCAATGGTACAATCTGAAGAAAACTTTAGTGAAATTGAAGTACCTAATAAGAACTTCGACGAATTCTTTAATTTTGAGTCGGAAGAAATTAATTTTCTGCACTCTTCTCAAAACCAACAGCCGTCACAAATTGAAATGCAAAATATAGACGTTTCGAGTTTAGACATTTTAAGATCCTTGGAAGACCAAAGGACAGAGAGTCGAGGAAAAGAAGCATTTAACTCCAACATGAGTCTCCGCCCCACCAGATTTTTGTGAGATGGTGCAAAATGTTCCTAAAGATGTATAGAACAAAGTCAGGGTCATGGGAACTAGCGCTTTTTCGTTTTCCTGTAGTAAATTGGGATAGAAGTTCGCTATTTTCGGTCACCAACAATTTTTTTTAAGTTGAAGAAGAACCATTGGATTTCATATTTTGGACAGTTCTAAGCATTCTTTGACTCTTGACATTTTTTACCAAACTTCACCCTTCTCGAGATATGAGCGTTTAAAAAAAGAAACTTGTATTTAAGCTTTTTTTTTTCAAGAAATTGGTATTTAGGATTATTTCAGGACGTTGGTTATCGATTAAATATGTGGACTATATATTTTGGACAGTTCTAAGCATTTTTTGACTTCTGACATTTTTTACCTAACCTCACTCTTCTTGAGATATAAGCGTTTGAGAAAAAAAGAAACGTATATTATTTAAGCTTTCTTTTCTCAAAAAAACTAGTATTTACGATTATTTATGGGCGTTTATTATGAATTGAAACATGTGGACCTTATATTTTGAGCAATTCTAAGCATTTTTTTACTCTTAACATTTTTTAACTAACCTCACCCTTCTCGAGATATAGACATTTATAAATTAAAAACACGTTTTTTACTTCCCTCGCATACCGAAGGGAAGTATTGTATTCGAGAAAAAATCACCCTCTGAGATTTTTTCGGATTCTGACGTTTCAGATCACGGAGATTACGAAAATATAGGTTTTTCAATTCCGTCAGTCTGTCTGTCTGTCTGTTGGTGCATTTACTAAAAAACTACTTTGGCGGAGAGCAGTCAAATTTGGTAGGTAGTTGACCCAACTGTCAGCGAAGAAATGGTAGAACTTTCACTGGAAAATATACAGGGTGGATCGTCTAAAGGGAATAAATAATGAAAAAAAATTTTTTTTGTTCAAATTTAAAATTTCCACGTTTCATGACACGCTGAAGCTATTTCAGAAAAAAAAAAATGTAGAAAATTTTTTTCACCATTTTTGAAAAAAATTTTACCAGTAAACAATTTTTTGCCTTTGTTCAAATTTTAAATTTCCACGTTTCATGGCATTCTAAACCTATTTCAAAAAAAAAAAAATTCCACTAAAATAAATGGAAGATTTTTTTCTCTGCTCAAATTTAAAATTTTCAAGTTTCATGGCATTCTAAACCAATAAAAAAAAAAGAATACCACTGTAGAATAGAAGGAAACTTTCCTTTTTGCTCAAATTTAAAATTTCCACGTGTCATGGCATTCTAAACCTATTTCAGAAGAAAACAATTTTGAAAATTTTTTTAAAAACATTTTTGAAAAATTGAAAAAAAATTAAAAAATTTTAACCACCACTATACTTCCACTCCACTACGTGTATGTGGAATTGAAAATGTGACAGATGGCAATAATATTAGGCATATGCACCTATTATACTATTATTGAAAAATGTACAGGGTGGTCATCCCAAGAAATAATTCAGTCATGGTGGACATTTATAAAGGTATTTGCCCAAGCCTTCCATATTTGGCACCTGTTATTTAGTATTGAACTTTTGCTGTTGTATGAGCACTCTGTATATTTTTTTGACCAAAACTTATCAGGTGTTCTTTGTAATAATAGTGATAACTATATTTCGATTATTATTTTCAATGTCACTTCGTAATTATTAATTTATTAGAGTGACCGCCATGCACAAATAAAGGGGGAAGTTCTGTGTAAATACTTTTACCGATTTTTTTTTTTCAAAAACTAATATTTACGATTATCACTGGTCTTTGATTATCAATTAGGACATTGGATTTTATATTTTGGACAATTCTAAGCATTTTATTACTTCTGACATTTTTTCCCTATCCCCACCCTCAGTGATACATAAGTGTTAAAAAAAATAAAAACGTGTATTTAACTTTTTTTTCTATACATCTTAGGAACATTTTGCACCATCTTGTGGGGCGGAGTCCCATGTTGGGTTTAGGCCTTTTCCTGCTTTATGTCCTCGACTAAGATGTAAATGTTATAATCGAGTATCCCATTCTTAAAGAACTTTTTCAAATTTTAAGACGCCTGTTCCATCAAGCGCACCTGCTGAAAGAATTTTTTCATTGGCACATATATAAACTTACCTAGGCACCATGCTCTCAGTGACACCAATTTAAAAAAATTGGTTCTTGTAAAAGCCAATAGAAATATTTAAGTTAATCCTCTTTTAATATCTTTTCATATTTAGAATATCACACTTAATTTTAAACGGTTTTATTTAGCTTACTTTGTGTCTTATATGGTTCAAATCTAGTAATTGAAATTTGATCCCCTTCCTGTTGAGCGATTGATCCGAAATTTGGTACACATCTTTAGTTCTGATGACAATACAATTCTGTATATTCATTATCATTGTAAATTCAAGAGGGCCGCCGCCACAAAATGGCGGATTACATTATTTTTTCAATCTCCACAATATGGATATCAAATGAACGGGATTAACTAGTAGAATACAGCACACCATGGAAAAATTCATAATCCAAGATGGCCGCCACCACAAAATGGCGGATTACTTTTTTCAATCCCCTCAATATGGGTATCAAATGAAAGGGCTTGACAGTAGAACACAGTATACTTTAGAAAAAAATGAAGCAACTAAATAAAAGACTAAAAACTTGAAAACAAAATAAGTAAAAAAATGTTTTAAGTTAAATGGTTTTATTATAAAGAAACATAATAATGATAATGTACTAAAAGCTAAAAAATAATTAGGCAGCTACCAGGTACCGGTCATCACACCACTCTCCTCATCAATCTAGAGCATTCGTCAGACTAAAATAAAATCGTGGGGCGTAGCGTAACCTGAATAAATATGTAAATGATCGTTCTGCGATATCGCACGATGATAGTGACGGATTTATTACACACGTTTTGCATAAGTTGTCTATTGAGAAGATGCGTCCAAAGCATACCTATAATGATATAAGCGGTTGACTGTAGATAATAGAAATTCCACTCGCCCCACGATTTTATTTTAGTCTGATTAATGTTCTAGATTGATGAGGAGAGTGGTGTGATGACTGGTACCTACCTAATTATTTTTTAGCTTTTAGTACATTATCTGCATCATTATTATGTTTCTTTACAATAAAACCGTTCAACTTCAAATTTTTCTTTTTTACTTATTTTTCTGGACGTTTCCAGTTTTTGATTATGATTTGAATTTAAGTTTTGCTTAACATGTAATGTTGTATGTCTTGTATTTCTGATTTACCTTACGCCTTATAGTTGAAAATTCTTAGACACGAGTAAAAATAATAATTGCAAATTTATAAGTCGGAAATCTGACATTCTTCAGAAAAACCTGTAAAAACGTTGGAAAACTTCAAATTTACAAGTAATCAGTATTGCAATTTAAGTGCCATTTTTAGTTTGAAAAAAGTTAAAACCAAAGTGCTTTGTGCTCGTGATTTGAAATTTCTAGCTAAAAGTGCTTGGCAATCGCGAGCATTTGCTATTTAATGTACTTATCACTAAATACAAGCACTTTTTCAGACCTTAGTGCTCGTCGCACTTTTTATCAGCGCTCGGCACTGTTCTAGTTTATAGTACCCCTAATGGCGGAGTTATAGTGTATGTATAGTGCAACTACGTATTTTTGAAAATATATTTAAACTAACGAGATCCAGCAACTCCGAAACAGCAGTCTTAGGAGCGCAGTTGTTGTACTAACATAGCAGGATTTCACATCTCCTAAAAAATTACCCTCAGTTATTCAAATTACTGGAATATTTAAATTTGCGTGGTGCAACTTTACGAAAAATACCTCTGAAAAGACCCATTTAACCTCTAAAAGTTTTTCTCCTTCATAGCGAGTGGGAATTATCAATTTTCAATTATATCCGCTCCCTGTAGCAGTTTACGGACTCGAGTGGTGTAAACAGTATAATGAAATAAATTCCGCAAAATGTCGAGACCCTACTGTAAAGTTATATTAGCTTTTTTCCTACCCAATTTAAAAAATAATCATCATTACGTTGCTGTGCGGTGATTAATGCCCTACTTCTTATGAAAACGGGTGAGGATATTTGAGAGGATCAAATTTCTCAATATTCCGCACTACTGTGAATTTCAAGAAACTGTAGTTATAGGTCATTTTGAAGTCAAGGAGATGAAGTGGTAATTTACATTTGAAAAAATTGCGTATTTGATTCTCGAACGACGATCTCATCACACGTTTTATGTATCTCTATCCAACTCCGGGAAACTTATAACAAAAGGAAAGAAAAATAAGAAGGCACTACTTTACTGTGTTTATATATTATACAAGGAGTCGGGTATAGATATAAATATTGTACACGATGATACATTAGTCCAAAAAAAGTGAAAAACTATTATATACAGGGTGTAATTAGTTTCACGTCATTAAAAAAACTGGTGGTAGGGAACGACAAGACAAACAAAAAAACCTTATATAACATGGGGTCTAAAGCTCATAGTTTTGGAGAGAAAAAATAAACAAAAATTTCCAAAATACTTAATAACCCAGTTTGAGAACTGCTGGCATGTTGGGGTAGGTTTTATTGCCTCGCGTCTTGTCGCACGAGATACTCTGACATTCCTGCAAATAAGTATGCCGACAAAGCAGTTAAAAGCGATCGGCAGAGGACATCGTATGTTTTTTGCTTCTTCGCGGCCAATTATCCTATTAGGCGTGCTATCTCTCCCTTGTAATATTCTCAAGTAATAATTTCAGTTTTGTCCTTACTTGGTAAAGAACGCACGCATGACGCGACGTACCCGTTCCTTGGTTTTGTCTGTTTTCTTTTTGAATTTTGTGCCACTTATGTTAAGATTTATTTCATTGACTTATCGTTCAAGTCGTTAGTGCTTGGTTACATAAGACACTACTTCTCGTTCGTGCTTTTTGTGTTACTTTTTGGATTTTGGACCAAGTTTTTCTTTTTGTTTTATTTCTTGATAACGTTAATTCACAGTTTAGTGTGGTGTTTTAAAACTCAGATTTTGGACAGTATGGGAGATTACACTTATCCAGAGCTCGCGGATATGGACTTGGTACATGGAAAAAGTGGTGGAGATGCAGCTAGTGCCGAAGAGCTTTAGAACAATTGCAACGACGTATTTTAATGTGCATAGAAACCATAAAAAATGATCCTAATTTACCAAATCTGTTGAACGGAGTAAGTATGTATTAGTTCGACGTACCGAAATGTGTATACGTGGAGATGGAGTTCATTTTGAACAATTTTTGTAAAAAATTCAAAAGAATTGTTCAGTTATTGGGTGTTGCCTATTGGGCATTAAAGGTATGAATATTATTATTAGTATTCGTTGTCTCGTTTTTATCTGTTTATTATTGTTTACATTGATTTTCGTAGAGACCAAAGACTTGATTTTTAGTTTTCGATACCTGATTGGGAAAAATTATGCGCTCAATTCGTTAAAAAAATCAGATTTTTTCCTAACTTAAAATACACAACTAATTTCTGTTATCGTATCTCGGACGTCTAACTGTTCGTTTTCCAATTACATAAAACAATTACTAATTTTTTAAGCTTTTAACACAATGTTACAAATGTTAATAAACCACTTTTAAATTTTATAAATTCTTATAAACGACAATAAAAGCTACAATAGCTTTGTTCTAAATTAAAAAACACACGTAAACGAATCCTATTTAAACCCCTGCGGCCATGCTATGCTTGCGTTGTGCCGAAAGAGAAGGAATTATTTACATTTTCATAATTAGTGGTATAAAAAGTTCAATACAAATAATCCCATCAAGGTGCCGCACTTCTACCGACGGGAACACAAGTCGGGTATTACAGTTTTTTATTATTTCTAATATTCGGAACTATAACATCCATTGACCCTGAAAAACAGTGGTTCTCAAATCTTTCCTACCATAACATTCAAAATGTAAACCCAGGTCAGTTTTGTTCAAAGTGCCCCTAGAGAAAAAGGTCATATAGGTTTTCTGTTTGTCTAGTCAGTCCCTATTACCAGTTTTTTTTGACATGAAACTAATTACACTCTGTATTTCTCTTCTAACCCAAACCTGTTTTCTTAATTAAAATTATTCAGAAATAAGCGCGATGGGTTAGACAGTACAATTATAAACAGAGAAAGGAAGAGACAAATACATCGCGTTGACTTGTCGTACCATCAACACTAACATAGCACCCGTATTTCCAAATTTCTAATTACAAAAGCTATATTGTAAAGAAGATAATATCAACTACCTAAACTATGGATGGTTAGTTTATTGTCAATAACATTTAATTCATCATATTCAGTTTTCATTATTTTAATAACAATTTTACTTTAAAACAAATAACCTAGTGGGGAAGAATACAAAATAGGAGACTACACCCTGAGAACCACGAATAGAATGAAATACCTAGGAACATACCTAACGAATCAACTAAAAAGGAGGGAAACAGTAAGGGAAAGAATCAAAACAGCCTACAGGGTCACAAGAGCTCTACTACACTTCATTGGGGATAACAAACCACCATGGTGCCTAACCAAAAAGATATAGACGACCATCATAATGCCTACAATGATATATGGAGTCAAAAACGTAGAAACGACAAAGGCCAACAGAAGAAGCCTGAGAAGAGCTGAAAGGGACATTATCCAACTGCTAGCAAAAACAGGAAAACCACAAAAACGACAGAAAACGTCAAGATTACTAGAGGGAAGAACAATAATCAAAAGAATAGAATCATACGCAATGAAATACTGGGGACACGTCCAAAGACGGGACTCGACACACCTACTAAAGAAAGCGCTGCGAATGAACAGCAACAAACTGAAAATAGGGAGGCCATGCTACACATGGATAACAACAATCGAGAGGATTATGAATAAGCTAGGAAAGGATTATACACACTGGGAAAAGCTGGCACAACAAAAAATGGAATACAATAAAGAAATATCAAGGATATACACACTGCCAGACTCAGAAACAGAAAACTCAGAAGTAGAATAGGAGAGAAGATGATCACAGACAGAAACTAAGAAGAAGCATATCACAAAAACCTGAAAGTAAAAAGAAGCACGAAAACCTAAAAGAAGCATCTCACAAACGCCTATAATTTCCATCCGATGAAGACAGAAGGAAAACAAGAAGAAACATCTCACAAACACCTACACGCTCCATCCTATACTCCTACCCCATGCGTCATGCGGCTCTCGCTGCTGACAACAAGCATGTCCAATGTCCAATCCAGCGTATGCAGCTGGTCCGGCGGTATAAAAAAGCACCGGGGGTTTGTTCCGGCACACGGTGGGATGATCGATGTGCGATCGGGCTGCGTGGTGGAACAAATCTCCATGCACCGGAATTGGCAGCAATGCCCACCTTACGCTGGCAAATCAATCAATCAACTTTAATCTTTTATACCTATTTGTCAATATTTTTTGTCAAACTCTTTTTACAGAATTTGACACGAGATTTGAATTATTACTACTTACATATCCTAATTTGTCGAACATGAATGCGTATCACTGACTTACCTGAAACAAAAATAAAAATATGTTAACAGTGTAAAACAAATGCACTAGAAAAAATGTATTAAAACAACAGGTTGATATTAATATTTGACAGGTAGAGAAAATTCACTTCATAAAATTTTTTGAAAAAAATTCAACCATCAACAAAATTTCAGTGACGTTCGGTGATTTAAACCTTATTATCTAATACCGATTTTGAGGTTGGGTTAAAGTTCGTTCGATATTGTTAACGATAATAAAAGTCTATTTCATAATTTTTAACGGCCTTTTTTTTAAACGGTATAATTTTTGAACTTTTTAACATTTGACATCAGATTCAGTATCCGCTTCTCTAAAATTATCTAATTACTAACAGTTATAAATTTATTCTTGGCGACTCCGCCAAAATCTCGAAAATGTTCGAATAGAAACCATGTTTTCCCACCTTTTGTTCACCTTATACTAGACATAGCTTGATAAACTTAACACGGGACTACCGCCGCGCCATACTCTACAGTTTACAAATAATTTCCATAGAAATCGCTACAAGACAAGAGAATATTAGATGCCTATGTACCTTTACTTCTGAGAAAGGTCAATGTTAAAAGGTGTAGTAAGAATGTGGAAATAAATATTTGACACATATTGACAAATTGTGATTATAAACATATCAACATTGTACCTTATATCTTAAAAAAAAATTGTTTCCCACTTTACAAGACATTACATTCACAATAAAAATGTATGTGTTAACACTTAGCTAATTAAAGTTGTTTATTATCACTGCCAAATTTTCCTTCACTCTTTATCATTCACGTCGAAGGCGCCGTACATTCTGATAGATATCTTCCACATAAGCAGTACTGTCATACTCTTCTTCATCTTCATCTGGTACAAAATCAGCATGTCCTACAATTTTAGCAATGTTATGCAAAAGGACACATGTAACTATAATTTTGGGGATTTTTGTGAGCTTCACACGGCAGACATATTGCAATATAGGAAATCGCCCCTTGAGCTAACCAAAACAAAGTTCTACTGTAACTCTTTCCTCTTTTAAATATATGTTGAACTTTCTTTCATCACCAACGGGTGGTAAATAGAGTCATCAAACAAGGCTCTATTTCATATCCATCATCAGCGAGGAAAACTGTGTTCTGCTAGACATGATTGTTCTGATCTGGGATCTCTTCCAAATTGGTGATTTATGAACTGATCCGGGCAAGCTAACATCTACGCTTGTAAATATTTCCCTGGCGTCACATGTTGCTTGAACATTTAAAGTAGGTTTACCTTACGATTTATGTACTCGTCGCCATGTAACTTTGGTTTCAGAATCCCTACGTGAGTGCAGTCAATCACTCCAATTGCTGTTGTAAATCGAAATCTACTTTGCCACAACTCCTTTGTCTTCATGATTTAGTTATTAGTAGAAGGAAACTTAATCCACTTGTTGGCCTGATCAACTATACGATCAACAACAAAATCTACAGTTCGCCAGACTGTAGTATGAGATAACCCAAATTCCTCACCAATTTCGTTTTGATGTCCGAGATCGGCTAGATACCGCAAATATATTTCCATTCTCTGTAAGGAAAAAAGCGCACCACCTCGAGATTCTACAGATGGATCCAAGAACTTATTTGCTAACCAATGTACATTATTCTCTTCAAAGCGAAATTCATACATTCACTAGTTCAGCCATGGCAACAAAATTTAAAAGTACGATCTTTGTCTTCACGCGTGAGTGTCATACTGACTAGATGCATCATTTTTTAAGGATTTGCTCTAATATTAAAGTAAAAGGTACATATTATGAATATCCATTTACTTGGATGTTGAGCAAATCCTCACGTTAAGAAGCACTTGCTTTTACCTAAGAGGAAAAGGTTTTGCTTAAATCTTTATTAATACAAAGAAAAGGATCTCCTTCACATTATGCATGTAGAAGGTTTTGCTTCGCTTTATCTAATTGACTCAATGAATTGGTGAAAACACATCACTATTTTCCGCTTGATTTTTTGTAATACACATTTGTCGAGAATTAAATCACAATATTTTAAGTAACACAGAAAAACTTAATAAATTTAACAGCGTTGTATCGTGATCATTTGTTTGTTTTGGTCACATGCATGACACAGACATAAAATGTTGACGACTTGCGGTATCCAACCAAAATTTCAGCTTAATTAGGTATTTATTTCTTTTATTTTGAAATGTTCAAACGAGCGTAGATAAAATCATGGTAGAAACACATAAGGTATGCTCGTCCGGGCTACCAGAATTTGACTTTTCTGCGCATGGAACCAACGGGAACCATATTGGATATATCACAGTATAATGACAGAGAATCGTAATATTCTGTGATATTACACATTTCAAGTTTTTATAATATTATCCCTCAACATATTGTACCCCTGCAACCAGGTCTGAAAGTAGCCGTGTTGGGGTGCGTAACTGCGTAATATCATTTTTGTGTTTGGTTTCTCTATGGTGTGATATTTTTGAGGTTAAAAAAGAAACGTTTATTTATAATAAACTCAAGACATGGTTGGGTGCAGTATAAACAGTTGCAAAAATAGGAGTGGAACTTCAACTGAAAGAAATGTCTCTTTCGGTTCCCAAAAAATGAGGAATATCGAGAAAATGGTTAGAAATTTGTCCAGTAAAACCTGATCATTTCAAAAACGGTAATTATAAAAACAATAATTATTTAATACATTGGCTTATTTACAATTACAAAATATGTATTAGTAAAAGACCTATTTACGATATAAAAGTTGGCATTTGTTATTTAACACAAATGTGGTCAGAAATAAAAATTGTTTTTTTACAGCTCGCATTTGTTCAGTGCATTTTAAGACGGCAGATTTTAAACGACTCCAGAGTAGGTATCTCAAAAATGTTGAAAACTATTCTCCAACGAATATCCGTGTCCTGCCTCATGCAGTACCTATAGAACATTTGGCAACAATCATTCTCCAAGATATATAACGTACAAAGCAAAAAGTAAGAACAAGTAAACATATTCATGCATATCATTTAATTTCAAAGAAAAATTAGTATGCAGTATGATACGTAAATCTAGGATATCTAAAACTGTAAGAGTATTTAGATTTTATTCTGTAAAATTTGATTAATGACGCTTACATCTCTTGTCAAGATACTCTATAATATACTCTATATGTTGTAAAAAGTCTCAGTATAATACTTATTTTATTTATTAAGTATATACCTAGTATGTTTATTTTGTTATAGAATAAAATGATAAAATAAGACGAGTGTATGCGATTTCTTGTGTGACTGTCCGGTATACCCTCACAAGGTGTCAATAAAATTAGAAGTTATATTACCTGTGGTGTATGTATTTTTTGTAAATATTGGTTAAAATTTACTATGACGATAGCATTTGTAACTAAAAAGATTAATATTGTTGTACAAATAACTTACATATTACATATAATATATTAAAAAATTGACATATAAAATCGTACTAAAAACTCATATAGTATTCATGAGCCCTTTGATAAATATTGATTATATAGAACTATATATATACGTTAATTTTTTTAGTATTGATAACTTAACCTATAAACTCTTTAAATCGCCGAACTAAATCATATAAAATATATACCTATATGCTGCATGAAAGAAGTACCTTTTTACCATATTTTTTACAAAGAATGTCTTGCATATCCATAACTACACGGTAGTAAAAAGCACTAAAATTACAATAAAAATTTGCTACATCAATGTTGAAATGTATGTAGGTACAATCTTACATTATTATTCAAAACCATTCTAAAATTTTTCCAAATGAGTAATATTTCGTCAAATTTTAACCTTATTTCCAAAATGAGGCATCTGTTTTTAAATGGCATGTGGAATCATCTTTTGTACAAAAGAATACACTACATTATTTGAAATATGCGCACGAAACGCTATTGGTCCGATTATCAATATGTTCCCGTTGGTTCCAAAGCATATGATTGGTTACCACAAAAGCTGCGCAACAGCATACCTGTATATATTTCTACCATGGATAAAATCATGTGTGTAAATCAAGTGCAGTGCCTTTGTCGCTTGCTCTCTCTTGGGTGACAATGAGGCACTCTGCGCTAGTTATTAATACACGAATAACGATTTTCAGTACTTGACACAAGGTGAAACTTTTAGCAAACATTCAAAATGTTTACTACATAAAACAATTTAATAAATGTGGCAAACATTATTACTAATGAATTTATGAAATAACAAAACCCAGCATCGAAATATACAGCAGACAACGAGAAAAACTGCACATCACCATTAATCGCCGTGAATGTAACAATAAAACAATAATTTCGACAATAAAATTGTAACTTTTAATATAATATTTTGCGCAAGAATTTTAACAGGAAGAAAAGTGTACGGCTCAAAGTTGGGTGATTACCGAGGTAATCAGTATAATTGCTGTTAACTGTCGGCCTATAAAAATAAGTAGAAGTAAACAAAACGATTTGTGGACTATTAGTCGCTCTAAAATACATAACGCACGCAACAAATTTAATATAAATATCGTGACTGGTAAAAAAAAGCGAGGTACTTTTTCCTGTAATCAAAATGTTGACGTCTACTTTAAGGCTATGTAGGATAGTGTTATCACAGTTAGAACTGGAGATGAATTTGATCATTTGTCACTTTGAATAAATTGGCATGAGTCTGTAATGGAGTTTAAAAAATGAAAATCCCATTAGAAGTACTTGATACATTCAACAACATAACAATCAAGGTAAAGTTTCATGGTGGCTATTTTAATAGTATATTCTTTAACGAGCGAAAATGTACTACTTAGTAACCCACGCAAATGATCAAGTGTGTTGTGTGTTATTACCATTATCGTAAGTTGAATACTATTCTTTATCTACGATTATAACAATAAATATTAATACAATAGTTTGACACTAACCTACTGCCCATGTCCCCCCTGCTATGGAATCTTGTAGTTGACAGCCTATTACGGAAACTCACAATTGAGGGATTTGAAGTCCAAGGATATACTGACGATATAGTCGTCATAGTTAGGGGAAAGTTTAATAATATAGTCAGGGATTGATTACAGATGGCACTGAACATGGTCAAAAAATGGACCGATGAGGAAGGACTCAAAGTTAGCCCATCAAAAACCCACATCGTCCCATTCACCAGACGAAGAAGTCTGGAAGGCTTAGTTCCTTTAGTCCTTCAAGATACACAACTGCAGATGTCGGGAGAGGTCAAATACCCTGGAGTTACTGTAGACTGGAACCAACACAGGATAATACATCGGCAGCCATATTGGCAACCTGCAGGCGATCGTATGGTAAAAACATGGGGCTCAGGCCCAGTGTATTGCACTGGTTTTACACTAGCGTTGTAAGACCCACCGTTACGTACACTACTCTAGTCTAGTGGTAAAAGACGACTGAGACTACAGCGGCGAACAAGCTGAGCCAGGTACAAAGATTGGCCTGCTTAGGAATTACGGGTGCTATAAAAAGCACCCCCACGGCAGCCTTGGAGATCCTACTAGACCTCCCCCTACTTAGCACAGTGATCCAGGGAGAGGCCAGAATGGGAGCATATACGCTGCAAAACTCAAATACCCCGAATTTTCACGGAGCTAGATCGGGAGGACACTTGAAGACAATAAACAGTGTAGAAGACCTCTATTGAATATAAGGTCAGACTACATGATATCAAAAATCACCTCCAACAAGCCCTTCAATATCGCCATTGGAGATAGGAAGGACTTGACATACTACGTAAGGGCCTAACCTGGTATACTGACGGGTCTAGGACGAACATAGGAGCTGGAGTTATAATACATAGTGAAAGACCCAGGGCAAGGATAAGTCTTTCCCTTGGGCAATACGCCACTGTATTCCAGTCAGAAATTTTGTCTATACTTGAATGTGTACGCGAGAATGCAAATCGACAATATGTTAACCAGCAAATCTGCATTGCATCTGACAGTCAGGGGGCACTTAGAGCACTAGCCTGTAACAAAGTGTCGTCCAGACTGGTATGGGACTGCCACGGAGAGCTGAAATTTCTGGGTTGCTAGACAAGGGGCAGCTAATATATTCTATGGCCCAGAACCCACGCTGGGCATTTCTAAAAGCTCAGCCAAAAGGGCTATCAAAGACTGGGTCAAGAGCTGACACAAAAATCACTGGAGGAACATTCCAGGAAATCGACATGGGAAAACACTCATTAATGTCCATGTGCAAAACAAACTGAAGAACTTTTCGTACTTAAGTTATCGTGCTTACAAGAAACGTGACGGACGGACAGACAGATAAGCAGACAGACGGACGGACGGTCATTTTGAAAGTTGGTCAGAATTCAATCACCAACACAATGATATGAAATTTTTTTTCTCTACGAGCAATACTATCGGTTTTAGAAATGTGCCCATCGAATGCAATATACTCTTCGTTTTGTATTTGCGAAGAGTATAATAATAGTACGAATTATATTTAATTTAATGGAAAATTACGTTTTTATTCATCTTTACCCCGCATCTAGAAAAATTGGAAAAAATAGTACCCTTTGTTCCGATTCAAGTATAATTTTATTTTAATCTGTACAGTTAAGAATGAAGGTGCCGTAGTTGCTTTAACGGTATGCTTTCGACAACCCGCCTTATTCCGCCGGCTAGCGACTGCTCTACAATATGTACATCTTACCGCTACTATAACTAACAGTTCTTTATCTATTGCGTATGTTGATATACTACCGGGTGTTAGAAAAGTATGGGAACGGTGAAAAATCTCGAACAGTTTGCATCAAATCGAAAAATAAAAAAATATGTGTCAAAAAGTTTTCAAAAAACTATCTACTCATACCAAAAATGACCTCCCCACCCACCAACCAGGGGGTGCGGCGAGGGGCAACTTTAAAATTTCAAATGGAAACCCCTATTTTTATTGCGGAATCGGATTCTACGGCAAAAAATACGTAAGTTTTATTCAGGACATTTTTTTCAATTCTTGCACGATGTCGCTGTAATCGCAAAAAATGAAAAGAATGCATGACTGTTTCAAGAGTAGCGTCTTGTACCCATAAAAAAAGTCCAATTCAAAAACTGAAAAACACGTATTTGTTATTTTTACGAAATCTATCCAAAGACATTGGATTCGACTCTCCCACCCCCAACCCAGTGGGTGGGGCGGGAGACAACTTTGAAATTTGTAATGAAAATCCCTTTTTTTATAGCGGATTCGGATTCTACGAGCAAAAATACGTGAATTTTATAACGGGAATTTTTTTCGATTCTCGCAAGGTGTCGCTGCAATCGCAAAAAATGTTACAACTCGTAGAAATTTCACAAAACAAATACTGTTATTAACAACACTTAAAAAAAACATTCATAAAAATCAAGATATCACAGATATTGTTTTTCAAACTAAATGTTTTTTTGTCAACACGAGTAGCTGTATTTACAAACTTATGGAGACTTCAGGTTTATTTCAATTTTTTGCGATTGCAGCGACACCTTGCAAGAATCGAAAAAAATGTCCGATATAAAATTCACGTATTTTTGGCTGTAGAATCCGAATCCGCTATAAAAAATAGGGATTTTCATTACAAATTTCAAAGTTGTCCCCCGTCCCACCCACTAGGTTGGGGGTGGGAGAGTCGAATCCAATGTCATTGGATAGATTTCGTAAAAATAACAAATACGTGTTTTTCAGTTTTTGAATTGGACTTTTTTTATGGGCACAAGACGCTACTCTTGAAACAGTCATGCATTCTTTTCATTTTTTGCGATTACAGTGACACCGTGCAAGAATCGAAAAAAATGTCCTGAATAAAACTTACGTATTTTTTGCCGTAGAATCCGATTCCGTAATAAAAAATAGGGGTTTCCATTTGAAATTTTAAAGTTGCCCCTCGCCCCACCCACTGGGGGTGGGTGGGGAGGTCATTTTTGGTATCAGTATATAGTTTTTTGAAAACTTTTTGACGCGTATTTTTTTATTTTTCGATTTGATGCAAACTGTTCGAGATTCTTCACCGTTCCCATACTTTTCTAACACCCGGTATACAAAGAACGTACATTACTTTTTGTTATCCTACGTTTATTATTATAACTTTGCAACCGCTTTGGAAATTTAATTTTTCATTTCACAAATTGCGTGTTTCAAATAGGATTTTTAGCCATTTGTTCTCCTAATCGGGGATATTAAGTATTACAGGTTTGGTAAAAGCACTAAAAGAACTGGAATGATATTAACCTTGGCTTCGTTGAAAGTAAAAACAATGTTTACCGCAAACATTGTGCCTATTTGAGTAACAAACTTCCTAAATATTGATTTTATTATTCAACCTCATATATCACCTGCCAACGATCGCTATTCCCTTCGAACTACTGCGTAATTCCCAGGTAATCCTTACCAGAAATGCTTTGCAGAAATATATTGACCGTGATAGAATTTCCTCTAAGTGTTTTCCTATATACAAACTACCCACTTCACCAAGGCTAGTCAGGGTCTCTTTTAATAACGATGTTATTAAACAAATTCCTGTAGAAAAAATAATTCATAATAAACATGCAGATATTAAATTTAATCAATTTAGTCTATTCCTAGAACATTTTCTCCGTGAGGAATTAATACACTTATTAGCAAGAAACTGCAAAAATAAACAATCATCTGGTTCTGATCAAATTCCCATGTATTTAATAAAAAAAAAACAATATTATTATTATAATACAGGGTGTAATTAGTTTCATGTCATTAAAAAAAACTGGTGGTAGGGAACGACAAGACAAACAAAAAAACCTTATATAACATGGGGTCTAAAGCTCATAGTTTTGGAGAGAAAATTTTTTTAAAAATTTCGCAAATTTTCAATACAATTTTTTGAGAACTGCTGGAATAATGAGGTAGGTTTAGATCTAGATCTCATCTGAAGAAAACTATACTCTAACTCTCCCTTGTGCAATATTTTAGTTACTGTTGTTGTTTCGTTATGTACACACGTCCAACCCGCCGTTCGTTGTTTTTGTTATTTTTGAATTTCGCGTCATTGTGTATTTATAGTTAAGATTTATATTATTGACTTACCGTTCAAGTTGCCAAATTCTTGATTACGTACTGACACAACTTACTTGTTCGTTTTTTTTTTATTCCTTTTTGGCTTTTGTACCAAGTTTTTATTTTATTGACAACGTTAGTTGATAGTTTAGTGTTTAGTGTTGAACGAAGTGCGTATGTACTTAATTCGACGTACCGAACTGTGTATTGCTACTGATGCAGAGATTTTGAATCATTCAGGTAGGTAGTAAGCTTTTAACCCAGGAGACTCATTTATGTTACAAAAGTTAATAAACCACATTTAAATTTTCTAAATTATAAACAATCCAATATTTTGTTCCAAATTAAAAAACACACATGTAAAGAAATGCTGTTTAAACCTCTATGGCCATTATTTGCTTGCAATTGTGCACGAAGAGAGAACGAATTATTTACCTCTTTATACTTGCCTCAGTTCAGTTGAAGCGGTACATCAAAGGCGGTGGATAATCCTTTAACACCGCGTGTGCCGGCCAGCACTTTTTTATGACAGTTTAAAAGTTGTATAATTGGGAAGTACAAGTCCATCGACCAAGAAAAGCAGTGGTTTTCAATAGTTGTCTACCATAATATTAAATATATTAACCTAGATCAGTGTTTTTCTAAGTGCCCCTAGAGGGAAAAGTCTTAAAGGTTTTTTGTTTATCTAGTCGGTCCCCATTACCAGTTTTTTTTATGACATGAAACTGAGTACACCCTGTATATAATTGCGGAAGCCCTGATATATTTCTAACCGAAACATTTCAAAATGTTTAAAATTGGAGACGGCAGTTCCTATACACATAAAACAGAATGCGGAGGATATGAATAATTATAGACTTGTAACATTATCTTTTGGTTTTTGAAAGTTTTTGAATATTATTATGTACATCGTCTGTTAAATTTTCTTGAAAAATATAATTTCACTGAAAATCAACATGGATTTCGTGCTTCTAAGACAACGGGTACTGCGCTGTTCTTTACCTATAAAAAAAAAGTTATTGATCATGTTGAGGTAGGATTTTGTGTGATCTAAGCAGGGCATTCTACTATGTGAATCAAAATAAACTTATGAATCAATTGTCTAGCTATGATAGGTTAGTTACTGTAATACTCCGCAAGGAAGGCACAATAAGTAGAGTCAATTCAGAGTGTGATGAAGTTATAAGCGGAGTTTTTTTTTTTTTTTTAATGCCTTATTTATATTAACGTCCTGGCGGAGTTCAGCTATTGCTGCTCTACCACTCAACCAGGACACATACACATAGACATCAACACAACAACCATTCCCTGCGATATTGCCATCTACCGCAGCTGAGACTCGAACTCAGGAGAGATAACAGCTACTAGACATGTTGTGCCACCCAACAGCGGTCTAGGTTACTGCTACCGTCTCGGTAACACATGAAAAAACGCCACCAACATCCATACCCTGGCCAGGATTCGAACCCGGGACTCCGTGGTCGCAAGCCAAACACCTTCAGCATTGCGCCACCGAGTTCCACATGGTTCTATTTTAGGCCCTGTGCAATTTTTATTATGCACCAATAAATTCGATATTTCAACCTTAGATGCATCATTTGCCATGTATGCAGATGATATTTCAGGTAAATCAAATGTAATGTTAGAGTCTATTAGCAATAATGTGTTGAAATTGTTAATAGTTGATAATCGTCTAATACATTATACTTTATTATCGAAAACACTCATTTTATGTGGTTTCGCAGTAGGTAAAAACCATGTCCAACTTTAAATTAGATTATTAACAGGTAGCGTATATTGTTGGGTTACCATTTTATATGAATATCTAAACTGGAAAGAGCAATGCAACTAGTCTTTTATTATTTAGAAATAACATCTGTTGTGAGTAAAGAGCAACTGATAAATCTGTACCATGTTCAAGTTATATCTAGATTGTGACATGCTATTTGTTTCTAGGGTAATTACACCCACTCATAGTATGTATTTATAGCTCAAAAAGGGATAAGATGTATAGAGGGAGTCCCAAACGTTCACTCGTGCAGAGAATATTAAAAAAATATATAAAATATTGATCATCTTTGCTTGGTTTATATACGAATTGTGAGTATTCGTGTTTGGCAACAAACAACTGAAAATGTTCACTCTATTAACATAAGAAGCAAAAAAGATTTTTATATGCTGTTGTAAGTATAAAAAATATCTTCAGATTGCCCAGACTATGACTATAATAGTCCAAGTGGTATAGGCCCAAGCGTTTCGAATACATTTCGAAAGTTACGAGTTTTTTCCAAGGCCATCGACATGAAAGTATCAACGTCAGATGATGTAATACTGAGCGAGAGCCTGTTACTATGTAGGAAGCGATGTGGTGTAGTTGACCAACGCTGATCGATATTGTACTGCCTGTTCAACAAAAGGCGACACGGAGAGAGAAAATCTTATAGCATCAAGCCATTAGTGCTGCTGCGGCGGACAAATAAAGAAGCGTGATGTCATTTGTCTCACTATTTATTCCTTGCCCTAGTGTTCATCATGAGCCATACGGTTGGCGCATAGGTAATGTTCTCGCTTACGGTACGAAAGGTCCCGCGTTCAAACTCCTATGTCTGCTGAATTTTTTTCTTCAATTTTTGTGACGATTAACATATTTTTTCACAAATTCTTTTCTATGATTTCTTTAGGTTAGGTTAGTAGGTTTTTATTCTGCTTAAAATAAATTCATTATTTAGGTTATGTTAGTAGGTTTTTATTCTGATATCTAATTGGTAATAATTATTAGCGCCGCAGGTAGTATTAGTGTCAATGATTTCAATCTTTCATGGGATGGTTAGGTGGTTAGGTTAGTTAGGTTGAATTTTATTTTGCTATCTAATTGTTAATAACGCCGCAGGCAGTATTAGCATCGCAGACAAAGAAAAGGGGTGTGGGGGGTGCCCACCGTTTTTTAACATTGGAAATGTTAATGTTCGTGTATGGGGCCAAAGTTACGGGCTTTATCCAAGGCCGCCGACATGAAGACTCGATATCAGATGACGTAATACTGAGCAAGTGTGCACAGCATGAGTATAAGCGAAGAACATGAAGTTATAATGCGGTTGTGGTCAGCCGCAATCAGAGTCACCATGGATTCACAAAGTTTGACTAATAGCTAATAGTTATTTTTGTAACAAGTACCTAAAATCATGTTTTTTGGGACGGATCGATAAGTTTATGTTTTATGTATGGTGTTCTCATTTCCAATGCCCCGATGGTTGCAGGGATTGCGAAATCTGTGATTTTTTTTGCTGTAATCAGTTCAGGAGACTCTACAGATTTTGCCATATTACCAAACGGTAACCTAGTCTGATATTGTTTAAAACAAGTTTGTTTATAGCAACAGGAAATATTACATTTTTTCAATGAAACTAATTTTTTTAACATATGTTGATCATCAATTTGCAACAAGAAATGTTCGATAACTTTTTTCGTATAGTTGATATTTTCAATAATATCTTTAGATCATGCATATAAACTTCCAAAGGGTGGAATTTACTATTTTTAATTTCATACCTCGTAGCGACCACTTTTCTTCGACGGTTTTTAAGAATTCATGTCGGAAAGATTGATTGCTGAAACATTTTAAGTCAAAACATACACAGAGATAGAGGGAGAGAGAGAGAGAACAACCCGAACTGTTCAGATTGGAAACCTCATTGTGACCACAACTGTACATAACATTTACTGTATTTGAACACCGTTCCCACTTCTGCTTTCCTTTCTAATCCGCCATCAGTCTTGTAAGACTATTCAATTTTGGATTAACTCTAGCGATACATGTTTCAGCAAAATTGGTACTTACATTAAGGTGGCCATTCCCTAGAAAGAGACATCCGATAGGGTAATATTTATTATTTTTAGCCATAACTTGTTTTTCTTAGTACGTTTATTTAAAAAAAACTATAAGAGTACCTAAGTAGAACCATAATAAGACTATTACTATGAATTTTCACTTAATAATTTTAGTGGTTTGCAAAATAGCTCGATTTAAATTTAAAAATTATGTTCATCTTCCTATTTCGTAGTTTTAAATCGAGCTATTTTGCAAACCACTGAAATTATTGATTGAAAATTCATAGTAATAGTCTTGTTATAGTTCTACTTAGGTACTCTTATAGTTTTTTAAAATATACGTATTAAGAAAAAAAAGGAATGGGCAAAAATAATAAATATTTCCCTATCGGATGTCTCTTTCTAGGGAATGGCCACCTTAATTTATAAATTATAATACATATTTTTTGATAAGATCATACGTTGAATGCTCCCAATAATATTGTATCCGTACTGTGACTTTTACGTAAATTGCACAGAAAATATTCAAATCAAATTCCCCAAGTCGCTGCTTTCGAGAAGATGCGTACTTTCTGTTATTTACTTTTCAAATGCCACAATGGAAAACAAATTTTCCATTGAAAGGTTTGAATAGAATATGAAATTCCAAATAACATTTTTATACAAGATATTAAATTTAAAAAAAATAAAAAACTACAATGAGTCGAAATCTGCTCATAGAGGGTTTTTCTCTGAAAGCGGGTACTAGACGTTTCTTGAGATCTGTCTAGTTTAGATATTTGAAAATTGGTATAAGGGGGTTCTTGCACATGACGGATATAACGAAAATATTTTCATGTATGTGTTACTTCCGCTTACAACGGATGTATCACCGTACTTTGTTATTTTAACTGGAAACCCTGTATTTAATTTGTATGTTTGGATTCCTCATAAAATTTTAGCTTGGATTTATGTACCTTAACATACTCTTAAACCTATCAGTTTTCGAGAAAAATAATATTAACGGTTACCACCCTTCGGAGTCAAAATCGATATCTCCTATCGATTAAGAAATTCTCTTTTCAAACTCATATAAGTTCCCTCGTAAAGAAGGAGGGAACACTTAGTGCCCTAAGGCAGGTACTAGCTCTCAAACTAGGCGATCTGGTTGATCACTTAAGGATCCTGGAGTTAATTCAATTGAAATCCAAGACAAAATCCACTGACTCAATGCCAATCAAGCGGGACTTTGAATGTTCATTTGATGTGCTGATAGAGAGACGTCAGACGAGCACAGTCGAAGCCCTACAGTTAGAAAAAAGGTCACTCATCTGGTATACAGATGGATCGAAGATAGCTGAAGGGGTTGGCGTAGGCGTAGCGGGGCCTAATTGTAAGCTATTCAGAGCTCTAGGTACGACCCCTACCATCTTCCAAGGAGAAATTTATGCTATAGATCTATGTACTCATGAATGCTTAAATAAAGTCATTCGGAGCAAAGATTTATATACTCTCAAATAGCCAGGCAGCGTTAACAGCTCTCAGGTCTTAAATCTTTGAGTCTAAAATTGCCTGGGAATGCAGACAATCCCTGAAGCAACTGGCAAGAAACAACAAGGTTACGTTGATGTGTGTGCCAGAGCACGAGGGAACAGAAGGCAACAAATTAGCTGGCGCCCTTGCAAAAAAGGTGCTGTAGCCCCATTTTTTGGGACCAAACCATTCTGCCGCTTATCTAAGGGGCACATAATGGAAGATATCCTGAAATGGGAAAAGGGAGAGAAAGAGTCCTACTGGAGGAATACTCCAGGTCAAAGACAAGCGAAAAAGTTCATAACTTATTCGACAAAGAATGCCACAAGTCTTCTCGAACTCGATAAATCCGGCTTAAGGCCGATGACAGGACTTTTAAGAGGCCATTGCCCATCTTAAGAATATGGGCAAGGAAGATGATATGTGCAGATACTGTGACACTGTAATAGAAACTGCGGAACATATTCTTTGCGAGTGCAAGATGCTAGTCAGCACTAGGCTAAAGTACCTAGAAAATGTGGAATCAACGCCTGAAGACATAGGGAAATTAGCCCCCAGGAAAATCATAAACTTTGCAAAAAGCTTGGGAGTCCTGGACAACAACTAATTGTAGGGTAATTTACAAAAGATCTTTTAGGTGGATGTGAAGAAGGGCTTGTTCGGAGCTGAGCGAGCCCTTAAAAAATCTACATCTACTAGAAATATCATACTTAATGTACGAAGTCAAATATACCTAAATGGGTAAAGTAGGTTTCTATCTATGTGGATAAACAGCAACGGTCCCCGACGTAACTATGACTTATTTTCGAATAATGATGATATCTGAAGTTAAACAAATAATGTACCTACCTACATACCTAACTGAACACTAGAAAGTACCTCGATCAATTCTTATGGGAAGTGACCCCCGGTGAAATTGGCTGGGATCGATATGTTGTTCCCCTCGACCTCCGGATCAAAAGTGTTCATGGGCACAAGGTCGGAAAATGGACGGTTTTGCGGCTTTGTCCCAGGAGAACTTTTGATCCGTAGGTCAAGGAATCAAGGGGTCAAGGGTGTTTCAAGGTTAAAGGTACATACGTCACTTGTAGATAGAGGACAGTTTGGCTGTTCGAACCTACCCGCATTAATGCATGCATCGTCCTTCCTTACTGAGATACAGGATGTTTCATTGACTTTCGCCAAATATTTCTTTGGTCATAACTATTGAACCACCCTGTATAATCGGTTCATACTTATAATATATGTTTCACTTATTTTACTTGATAGAACTTCACAATAAATCGAAATAGAAATCCAGGTCCGGCTTAATAAGAAACACACAATAGTATGTCAAAATCGACACCCTGTATGACAAAATTTTGTAGATCTGTTTAGATATTCGAAGAGGGCGGAAAGAACTGAAAAGAGTAGCTAACTTAATTTGTTTGTGCATTTCATTCATCAATCTTGATTAAATGCTTTTCATTAAAATGGCCGGCAGGGTTTAATCAACAAAAAAATTTAACATGCAGCAGTTTTACACAAATAAAATAAGGGATGGTAGATGGGTAAATAAAATAAGGGATGTTCTGCAAGGTCAAGTGGTACCTTTTGCCCCGCATATCAGAGATTGCTTATGCATAAGTCAACTAACAGGCTTTATTTATTCTCATTTTCTTTATGTATTTTTGTGATATTGAAAAATTTTTACTTACTTTTTATTAATTTATTTAATATTCTGTATATCTACATTCATTCCTTTTTTATTGGAAAAAAAATAATATATATAAAATAATTTTAAAAACAATGTAGATTTGCACACATAAATCAAAATACTACTACTAATTTTGTTAGTCTACATTTAAAAATAATAATATTTTTAATGTATGTATGTACAATAATAATAAATAAGTGAAAGTAATAAATACATAACTACAATAACTGTTCAAAGTGGCTTCCATGTTAAATACATTTCCTTGCTCTAGTAGTAATATTTCTAATTGCATGTCTAATCATATCTGGATTATTTCTAGCTTCTACGCAAGCGCTATTAACCTTTACCTTTGCTTTTAAATGTCCCCAAAGATAATAATCAAGAGGATTCAAATCCGATGACCTTGAAGGCCAATGATGAAGTCCATTTCGACCTATCCATATATTTGGAAAACTGTCATTTAGGAAATTTCTCACAATATATCTAAAATAGAGTGGACCGCCATCATGCTGGTAATACATTCCTTCAATATTTTAATTTTCCAATAACATGGGTAAAAAAATTTCGAAAAAATCTAAATAAAGTTCACCTGATAATTGATCAGGGAGGATAGATATGTGACCCAATCAAATGATTGTTGAAAACACCGCACCAAATGTTAACAGCAAATCGATGTTGGGATTTATTCCGTCTTACAGTATGTGGATTCTCTTCTGTCCGAACATGTGAATTTCTTAAATTATAAACACCATCTCTTGAAAATTGTGCCTCATCTGTAAATAGACATCTCTTAAGAATTCTTCATGTTTGGACAGAAAAGAATCCACATGCTATAAGACAGAATAAAGCCCAACATCGATTTGCTGTTAAATGTATTTGGTGCTGTGTCAACAATCATTTGATTGGGTCACATATCCTCCCTGATAGATTATCAGGTGAACTACATTGTTTTAAAAGTTATTTTACAATAATTCGCTTACCTAGTCTAAACTTGTAAGAATTGTCACTGCTGCAAGTTAATTTTTTTTGTTAATTAAACCCTGAAATAAATATTCAAGTTCCAACTGTCTCGACCATTTTAATGAACTTGGATTTACGGCAAGTAATCAAGGTTGATGAATGAAATACGCAAACAAATTAAGTGAGCTACTCTATTCAATTTTTTACGCTTTTTTCGAATATCGAAACAGATCTACACAATTTTGTCATACAGGGTGTTGAGTTTGACATACAACACATTGTCAGTTTTTTACTAAGCCGGACCTGGATTTCTATTTCGGTTTATTATGAACATCTATCAAATAAAATAAGTGAAACATATATTTTAAATATGGACCGATTATACAAGGTGGTTATGTGAAGAGAACTATACAACAGTTTTTATGACAATTTTTTACAAAGATAATTTTTTATACCACGGTATTTTTTATAAATAACAGTATTCTTTAAGTCTGCATAGTGTGCCAGATATGTCATTAACAGCTAATAAAACTTGGGGAACACATAAAAATATATTTATATAGTTACAGTAAATCTACAAAAACAAAATACCCGTATCAAAACACCATTAATCAGATACTGAAACTATATATTTATGTGTAGTGCCTAAGATTTGTAGGTCGCATTTATAAAACCATTAATCTTTAAAAAAGTATTTTTATATTCGTGTTGAACATTCCAACCATGGGAAACGTCTTACATATTTTCTGAAGTAAATGTAAAAATCTATTTTTACTGCTTTTTACTAACTGCTAATTATAACGAATATAACATATAATCTTAAGAAATTTAACTAGATAGAAAATATGAATGTAGTACTTACACATTTTTTTTCTGTTTGCTTTCCCATAAACGTCAATAATAAAAGAATTAAGGAATTGTCGGGGCCAGACAAAAACAAAAACAAGAATATAGCTATACTCCCCAACAAGAAACAAAAGTATAGGTACGGACACGTACGAAGGTTCTAATAAAGTCTTTTTAATGTTTTTTTCTGGTATTTCGCAATTAATTCAAATAACGAAAAACCAAAAAAAAAATTATTCGGAAAAAATCTATCAATAAAATGACCAAAGAAGACGCAGTTAAAATAAAAAGGGATTGTGAACAAAAACGAAAAAATGCAATAAAAAATGATCCAGAAAAAAGAGAACAGGAAAGACAAAAGGAAAAGGAAAGGTACCATAAATTCAATGATATTGCCTTTTCCTGTGTTGGTGTTCGGAATTTTTGTGTGTTGCCGTGAATGGTATGGCGCATTGTCCATAACAATTACAGAATTTGGTGGGATATTTGGTAACAACTGGGTTATTAGCATTTTACGGGCAATTTCGATGTCCAACCTTTATAATTACAATACTAATTAAAAATCGCCACCTTTGAATTCTTTTCCCATTACAATAAACTATTAGCTATATATATCCGGTATGGAACTTAAAACTTGACGCAGCAAAGTCCACGAATTTTTTTTTATGATTGCCCAATATGACATACCGTGGATGTCCACTTCTCGTTTTTTTTAAATAAATCCTTCCTCCATTGTTTTAGAAGTAATATGTTGTATTTTAATTAGGACTGTTAGTTAAACACTTAATATTAAAAGGATAATATACTATTTAAAAAAATTATAAAATTTGTTTAAAACTACTTCAGATTTTTTAAAAGTTGTCCTTAATGAAAAGTGACATTACCATGCTTAAAATTTAAACTCTTATTTTAAATTTACCGCCTTATTTGAGATTGCGCCAGTAGCGATTTTAGGCACGTTTTAATAATGCCACACAAAGTTCTGCTGTTGTTTTAGTGGGTTGTGTTTCAACGTGTGAAGGATACAGTGAGAAATATTCGTCATTTTTGTAAGTGTTTTTATTCATAACATTACCATGCCTATTGATTTATAACTTAGTTAAAGAGTTTTATTGTTTTTTTGTTATTTTTAATGCTGTCATGTGTACCTTTCCAACATGGTTTTATCGCATTCCTATTGTGTTAGTTTGACTCTGCCACTGTAATTTTGACATTACCATGTATGTTGTTAGCAGACATTACCATGGATGATCAGTATCCATGGTAATGTCAATAATCCACAGTAATGTATTATGTTGTAAATTTAAGTTGTAAATTACTAATTATTTTGATTTACGCTGTCTTTTTATAATAATAATACACTTTATTCAATAAAATTACAAATGAAAATAATATAACTACTTATATATTTCAGAATTTCGCAATGAATTCAAATAACGAAAAACCAAAAAAAAAAATTATTCGGAAAAAATCTATCAACAAAATGACCAAAGAAGACGCAGTTAAAATAAAAAGGGATTGTGAACAAAAACGAAAAAATGCAATAAAAAATGATCCAGAAAAAAGAGAACAGGAAAGACAAAAGGAAAAGGAAAGGTACCTTAAGCCGCTTCAAGGAACCGCCATATCCTTGTTCTTTTATTGAAATATTAAGTATATAACGTAGTAATATATTTTTTTATTTTTCAAGTTGTAATTTTTTTAAACTTGACATTACCATGGTTAGCCATTTTTAATTTTCATTTTTGGGCATTATTAATAAGAGTTGACCTTTGCCACGTTTATGTGCTAATGTATACAACACCTACAATCTCGCTATATAAAAAAAATCACGATTTTGGAGATTCAGTCAAGTCACAATTACAGTCTTAAAAGTGCTTGTAATATGCTAATGACCCAGCAGGTTCCTTTGCCCACTTCTCAAATAATTGGGCTGTCATATCCTCGTGGTAGTCGGCAAAGGATTGCTTGATATTTTTAGCAGACAACAACAACGCATTTGGAATAAAAAAACCGTTTTTACTTCCAGCATGTAGAATTATAATAATTTTTCCCCTAGAACATGGAGTACTTAAATTACACTTTTTGGTGTTATTTACCCAACCGTATTGAACTACATCATGGGTGTCAAACCATGTTACGTCAAGATAAATTATGTCTCTATTTGCATCTCGGTATTCTTTTATTTTCCGCAGGTACTCGTGTCGATGATCAACGATGCGTGCTGATTCCATAACTACCACATGTTTGTCCAATTTTTTGTACCTAGAACCGCAATCGAGCAAAACGTTTCGCAAAGTATCTAATGATTTATAGTTATAATCTGGATAGTGGCGTAACTTATCCCTAACAATTTCTAATGTGGGCACCTTCTGCTCATTGTAAAAGCCATATACAAATCAACGAATGACATCTTTGGACGCGTTATCAAGTTATTTAAGTTTTTGTCCAACTCTTTTCCGTTTAATAGAATGATCAACTACATCCCCGGCTCTAATAACCCTATATATTGTAGTACAGCTAAATTTGGTTCATTCACAAATCCTCTTCACAATTTGATTATATGAAGAATCAATATTTTCGCCTTTTAAACACGAGTAAATATTCAAAATAACCCTTTGAGTTTGAACGTGTAAGTCTGTATTTCAAATTCCGCTTGTATAGGCTCTGTATCAAAAGGTCTCCAAAATGCCATTTTAAAAAATTAATTGCAAAAAATCACTCAAAAACAGTAATAAAACTAATACTTTGTTCAAATATTCACTAGAATTGAATAATTTATAACGCTGCCTGGCTGTACTGCACTGCCTCGTACAGATCATACGATACAAATAGTTCATACGTATTTTTTGTTTTATGACATGCAAAAACTTCGAACAAGGTTGGTGTTGACAAATCAAATTCGCTAAGCATCTAATCCCACCTATATATCTATGTGACAGGCGGATCAAGTCCACGTGGACTGTAGACGAGGAGTGGTGAATATAAATCTGTAAAATTCTGTGTTATCTCATTCAATGTGAAGTGATATATTGACAATACCCCGTAAGATCCTCTAGTTCCGTGCTGTTCCAATTAAGTTCGTAGATACTGTACATATATTATTTGGTCCGCACACATATTCAAATTCATCATATTATTATGACAAAAACTATTATGTTATTAGAAAAATTTCCTCAAGGGTGCCAAAAAAACTACAGCTAAAGGAACAATAATCGCAAAAACAACTTAAGATATACGGCACTGCAAAATGTCACTTACTGTTAGCCGGACTGTATGTAGTTGGCCGATATAGTCTCAACATGTACATTTTAAAAATAATATTTGTCACTATCGGTTGATATTTGTTGCACAATACTGGCAAAAAAATGTTATGACAACATGACCTATTTGTCAATTTTTCTAGTGTAAAATCTATGTTTATTGGAAGCACATCGCTTTAAACATAAACATAAACACCACACATAGTAGCAACCCCCAAGTCCAGAGCCTCTCATTGGCTGTTCGGAAGGGGGTTACACGTTTGAAAAAACGCAGACAACACCCATTACCCACCAACATTGCCAGTGCTGGTGTTGGGGATCGAACCCAGTACACGTAAGGCAGTCTGACCAGGCGCGCTCGCCACTAAGACGCTTAGCCGACTGAGCTACCGTGCCTTAAACAATATGAATTTACAGAGTTGGCCAATATGGGACAAATACAAATTTTTTAATAATTTGAAAAATCGACATTTATAATATACATTTAGTGTGCAATATTGTGGAAAAAAACCATAACAAGTCACATGCCCACTTCAACACTTATTTGTTTCAAACTAGTTAGTTACATTAAAGCCTGCATCAAAATTTAATGTTTAAATCCGAATATTCAGTCAAAAGTGGTATGTACCTAGTTTCACGGTCACAAACGAAAAATAAATCTCGTTCACCGTTCTTGTGAGATGTATTAAAAGACCTACGATATTTGTGTGTCTGTACTAATTCCCAACTATATTTATTTTCATAACGTACATATGTTTCTAAGATTTATTGTGTGAACATCTTTTTCTAAATTTACTCCAGAACGGTTATAAATAAGAAAGATGTAAAAACAAAACTTATGTTAAAAATACTTTTGTTTTTACTTTTTCAGCCTACCATGCATTTGGTGTTTATTGTAAAAACATCAAATTCTAATTTTATTCGAGGACGGTTAGTAACACTGAAAAAATGCCACGTTTACTGAGACTGCATCAATATTTTGCGATCACTGACGAGAAGCATATGAGAATTGTCGGACATTCCTAATTTTTTTGTGTTAACCGAGAATAAAGAGAACTGAATATTATGCTTGTGCATTTCACTTCAACTAATAATGAAAAATCCAAATTTTCGCTTGTGCGTTCCCCATGTGCCCCTGAACAACACATACAAAGTCCTCTTTCTATAACGGCCACCACTTTTAAGGATGGTGGTCAAGTTAATGTGGATTGAAATATTTCACTAATTGAAAACATTACGATAACTATAGGTACAACATTTGACATATACTGCAATAAACGTTTTATTCCCCTTTACATTGCAGAAAAATTGATATTCAAATAAATTTGATAGCTCAAAGGGTTGCCGAGTTACAGACAATTGAATATTTCACCCTTGGAATGGGTGTAGAGGGTAAACGACACGTATCTGGGTTGGCGAAGAAGTGCAGTGAAATAAAACACGGACTCGTATCGTCTCCAAACTTTTTTAATATTGTTATAGATACTCTACGTATAAGAGTCCATCCATGAAAAAATGCCGCTGCTTTCTTATTGTTGCAACTACAAACAATTATTGCAAAATTAATTAATAAATTGTATTGTGTTGAAACGTGGTAATTTCTTGAGGGTAAGTAAAGTAAGTTAAATTGAATGATTAATTTAACTTACAAAAAAATGCACAAACAAAGCAGAACAATTGACATCAGGGCTGTGAATAAACTTTACAAAAACTTTCGTAAGAATTATCATATAAACAAATCATTAAAAATTCAGCTGACATATAACAAAATACAAAGCAAAACTGTACACAATAAGAATCCGTATACGGTAAATAATTAAACTAAACTAAACACGATCTGGCCAGAGCGGTAAAACAAATAATTTTTACGATAACATAATTAAGACACACAACAGGAAAATATTACTTACTAAGTAAATAACAAAAAATGGCCCGACATTTAATATTTTCGATATAGACTGGTTCGATAGTCGTACATTAGGTTTTTATGCTCAAAACACACGGGAGACGTCTAAAACAGGGCTATATAGTTACGCAAACATAACGTTCACATGAAATTATTCTCATAGGGTAAGAGACGTCTTTACCGTACGGTAACACCGGATACAATAAAGAATATTACTGGCTAATCGTGGAATGAGGTATTGAAAGCCGTCAATAATTCTGCATGTTCGCAATCGGCTTCAAACAGGAACATTAGTATCACGAGAGGCATACATAATATAAAACTCTGTACTTACAGCTAATTCGACGAAAACATTGCCTTGCTATAGCTATGGGCAATGGAACGCAATAACACAGAACATATAAACTATAATAACTACTTTACTGATTCGCAGTTATTAATCACTATATACAGATATTTACAAATATATGGATATATGGCGGCTTTTAATTCTCACGGCCATACACGGCCACCAGCCTCTACGCCATCTTTTCAGCGTCCCTCTCTAGCCAGAGTCGGGGCGTATATTGTCTACTATTCGCTAAACTATTGCGCTATTGGTCAAGCATTTGTCATGACTAGCCGATACAATTTAAACGCGTATAATTTAAATTTTAAATAATGAATAGAATAGTCGCGCGCTTTATCTAATTTAAGGTACTGAGTATTCTTACAAAACGTGAGTGTTACAGTGTGCTAAATTCAAACGAATGAAGCCGGAAAAAATGCTAGTAGGGGGTTTCCAAGATCGATGATTACGAATATGATGTTTAAATAAAATAAAATTTCAAATGGCGGATCCAATATGGCGGAAAATGTACACAAATATGATAATGTTATTTGTATACTATTACAGATAATTTAATAAACGTATTTCGTGAAATTAATAATATTAATGGAGGGAAGATGAAAGAAGAATCAAATCGTGATAGGCAAGAATATTTTAATAATATTAATAAATACATTATTAATTACAATCTTCCATTTACTCAGTATCCTGCACTATAGGCCCAGTGTTTAGCCAGTTAAAAATGAACAAAATAACACGAGGCATCAAGAGCTAACCGTTTCCAATACATTAATGTGCAGGGTTCTTTGAAATCTGCGTCGTAAGTAGGTATCGTACCGTTCCCCATGTCTACGTATATGTATACGCTGTCATCGGCGTCGGCATCGAGAACAAATTATGACTCATGTTTTAGTCTTCTGCCGAAACAGAAGTCGTTTGAGCGCAAGAAAATAGTCTTCTGCCGAAACAGAAGTCATTTGAGCACAAGAAAGTCTATATAAGAGGACACTTTTTCTCAGCGAGCGAGTAGTGATCGATCCTTCAAGTAGTAATGTTCCAGCCTTCAGCAACTAATAGTCTTCTGCCGAAACTGAAGTCATTTGAGCACCGACGCCAACGCCGACGCTGATGAGGTTATCCCTTCCTCTTGTGTTGTTAAGCCAGACGTAGTGTTTTATTTGAGTTTTATTGTGTTGAGTGTCAAGTGGCAATGCATACCCGGAGTGGCAAGGCAGTAGGCACCGGGGTCGCGAGCGACGTCTCCACGTCGGCCCCCCCTCACTGCACGACGCCCCTCACAGCATCTGACCACGAAGTGCTCCGCCAACACGACGCCCTGACAAGGGGTACGGGGGTCACGCCCGACGTCTCCACGACGGTGGCCCCCACACACTGCACGACAAGCAACACAGCAACCCGGCTCGGCGAGGTAAGCATGTCCTCTGATTTTTCCACAGGCACAAGTGCTCCGCATGGCGTCGCGACGACGGCGCCCCAATACTGTGCGTCGCCGGGCTCAGCACCCAGGCATAGCGAGGCAGGACTCGCCACCAACGTAGGACACGACACTGGGGTCACGCATGACGTCATCACGGCGATGCCCCCTCGCTGCATGGCACGCAGCGCAGCCACCTGGCATGGAACCCAGGCAACAAATATGGAATGGAGTAGCAACGATTCCCAGGCGATGCCCCCTTACTGCATGGAGCGCAACGCAGCATCGTGGCACGAAAACTCGGCGATGGAACAGGGATTAGATGGTGATGATGACATGGTGATGCCCCCTCGCTGTATGGTGGACCCAACAGCATCCCGGGCCAACGACGATTCCTCGACGCTGGGAGATCGCCGCTTCGCTGGATTCGCTTCCACACATGGGGAAGCCCCCCACTCTGGCTCAGGGCTGCCCAGCGGTCAGTACACCATTGCTGCCACACCCGACTGGCCCCAACTCTTCAGCGACGCCTCGCTGACACCTCGCCGCCAGCTGGCCACCCCTCACTGCATGGTACCACCAACAGCAACCAGCCCAAGTCCAAGCACGCCGCCCAACGCACAGTACTTCGTCACGCCTACCTCGTCGGCCGGCGCCTACCACGTCACCCCGCCGTACCAGACGGCAAGACCTAGTGCTACGCCCCAAAGACAAATAGTGCTCCAAAACCAAACGACTGGAACGATCCCAGTCCCCTCTGCCGCCATAACGGACCAACCCCAACCGAGCTTGGGACTACCCAGCTATGAACAATTAGCGCAACTCCTGGCTCTGATCACTTCAAACCTAGCCTCCATTACCCGGCAGCAAGAAAATTGCCGGCCACCCATTACTGCACGTAACGAATCACAGCCGTACGCCACGGAAAAGGCTAACTTACGTGGACATGGCGACCAACAGCGTGAGGCCAGATCTTTCCGGAGGGAAGAGGATCCACGACGACCCGACTATACAGATTCTGGGGAAATGGACCCCCAGTGGCGCCCAACACAAAACCTAGCAGAGAGCATGACAAGACTAATGGAGGGAAGCGTTCAAGCCGCAATACACGCAATACAAGGCCATCACAGGATGCCCACAAGAAGAACGAGAGCGCTGCCCACTTACTCAGGCCTGGAATGGGAGGATCCAGTCAACTTCCTGGATGAGCTCGAGGAGGCGATGCTCCATGATGACATCCACGGCAGGGATAAAGTGAGAGTAGCTATAGAACAGCTCGAGGGTCAAGCCAGACGCACCCTGGAGATGTGGAAGTCCCACAACATCACATACGAGTTCTTAAAGGAAAAGCTCTTGCGGCAGTTCAACGACACTGCCACCCTGGGGAAGCTACGCTCCAGGTTACACGGTGAGAGACAGAAAGACGACGAACCCGCCGCCGTTTTTATACAACGCAAAATTGGACTCTGGCTGAGGGTAGAACGGTATACGCCAGAAGAAGAGATGGTTATGGAGGTGCGCGAGCTCCTGCGACCGGAACTAAGATTCGCAACTAGAAATGTCCCAGTGGCCACGATGGAAAGCTTGAGCCGAGTGGCTGAAAACGCCGAGGGTGACTACAGGGAATTTCAGAGGCAACTCCGACCGCTGCCGAGGCCAGCCACCATCCCGCCTGCAAGTAATACTACCAATAGTCTACCAAAGTGCCGCAAGTGCCCGGGATTTCACTATCACCGAGACTGCCCCACCAACCAAACTCAGTCAGAGCCCCAGCAAGGCAACCCCAATTTCCGCGGACACGACTCCAACCAACAGGGAAACCCTAATTTCCGCCAACAAAATGTCCAGACAGGGGGTAACAACTTCCGAGGGCATGGCACCAATTCAAACAACCCTAGCCAACAAGCAGGTCCAACCAATAACCCAGGCCCAGGACAGACATCCACGGCACCACCGCAGCAACGAAGTCAGTCAACTACTAGGCAAGAACCCCGCAACGCGCCGCCATCGGGAAACTCCCAATGGGTCGGGCAGAACTAGGGCGCCCGGCCCCACCGCTGGAAATTAACAGCCTAGAACTACGAACCAAGACAGAGGACGCAGTGCTGCAACTACAAGCCCAGCAACGAGCCACAACCTTGGTGTCTCCACCACCGACCAAGAAGAATGAGATTGACGAAGCTACAGCCAAGCAGGAGCAGGACACGTATCAACCACGCCCGTTGACACCACGGCAACAAAGCAACAGAGCCGCCGCCTTTGCTTTCCTTTGCCCGGGCCGCCTGGACAGGCGGTCACCAGTCAACACCGTGACGCAAGATGCTACCTCCCTCAGCTCAGCCCAGTCAACCACGCTCATTCCTCAGCCTCAGCCAGGTGAACAGGAACCCAAGGAAGTAGCGAGTATGGACGCCTTCCCGGACCAGCAGGACGCTGGACCTTCCTGGAAGGATAACAGGTCAGTATTGCCAACCACTGCCCCACTAATAGCCTCTGTATTCCTCGACAAGGTATTCCCGCCAACTCATACCCGAGATGTCAGCACGAAGCCATCTCCCCCGAGGTCACCTCCACTCGGCCTGCCAGGCCCCGAGCCGCCTCCCAGGATTCAGTCCAGCCAGACTGACCTGCTCAGACCACCTCTGCAACAGACCACCGACATCGATGATGACGATACCGATGATGACGATACCGAAGATGACGATCCCGAAGATGACGATACCGATGATGACAGTACCGAAGATGACGATCCCGAAGATGACGATACCAGAGATGACGATACCGAAGATGACAATACCGAAGATGCTGATACCGACGATGACGACAGCAACGACGAGGATGACGATCCCGAGGATCCAGGACATCCAGCCCCACCAAGGCTCGCAGCTCCTACTGTCACAGGACCAGTAGCGCCCGCTGCCCCAGAGCCAGCAGCACCCGCTGCCCAACAGCCAACCACGCCTACTGTCACAGGACCAGTAGCGCCCGTTGCCCAGAAGCCAGTCACGCCTACTATCACAGGATCAGTAGTGCCCGCTGCCCAACAGCCAACCACGCCTACTGTCACAGGACCAGTAGCGCCCGTTGCCCAGAAGCCAGTCACGCCTACTATCACAGGATCAGTAGTGCCCGCTGCCCAACAGCCAACCACGCCTACTGTCACAGGACCAGTAGCGCCCGTTGCCCAGAAGCCAGTCACGCCTACTATCACAGGATCAGTAGTGCCCGCTGCCCCAAAGCCAGATGCCAACGCACAAGTCTACATCCGTGGACCTGGTACCTACTTCCGTGGACATGGCGACTATCTACGTGGACATAGCACCACAGCCGCCGCTAAACCAAAATTTCCAGCCCGCCGACTGCCCCCAGTCGTGCCTGGCCCATCCACCTCAGCCACGAGGAAACAAACAAACAAGCATAAGAAGTCCCCGGCGCTGTCAGCCGCACCGCCGCCGCCAGCAGACCCTGGGCCTTCTACGTCAAGACAAGAGCAGCCGCTCTACACGACGCCAATTCAGTTTCCGATGCCGTTCTGGGCGAAGGCCGTGACCACGCCTGGCCACGACCGACAGCAGCCATCCGCCAGCCAGATGCCTGTCCCAGTCCGGACACGAGTATTCGTCAACTCGAACGCCAGCCCGAGCTCAGCCGGCTCTGGCGCACCGCTCCAGGATCCCGCTACCTTAGCACGTAGCACAGCAGGACCTAGCAGCCCCCACGAGGCGCTCCAGTATCTCACTGCCTTAGCCCGCAGTACAGCAGGACGTTGCAGCCTCAATAAACCGCTCCAGTCTCCCGTTGCCTTAGCAAGCAACACAGCAGGACGTTGCAGCCTCATAGGTTCGCTCCAGAATCCCGCTGCCGTAGCACGCAGCACAGCAGGACTTAGCAGCCCCCAATTCACAACAGGATCAGGCAGCCCCGGGCGTCGCGGAGACGACGCCCAGAAAAAACGAAACGTGCGATAATATACCATTGTAAATAATTCAACGCCACAGGGCGAAAACTTTGTTCAACTAGAATACATTTATGATTTGTCACATAAAATACTTTAATTTTAAATATCTTGTTTTACCTAAAATATCTTAGTGGACCTATTATT
Source organism: Stenurella melanura (assembly GCA_963583905.1). Lineage (NCBI taxonomy): Eukaryota > Metazoa > Arthropoda > Insecta > Coleoptera > Cerambycidae > Stenurella > Stenurella melanura. The sequence goes on from OY757314.1 coordinate 129,322,349, forward strand.
AGTTACTTATTTAAAATATCTTACCACACTTAATCTTAGTCTATATATGTTAAAATATCTTAGTTGTTGAAATATCTTAACACTTACTCTTAGTTTATAGTTTTGAAAATATTGTATCCACTCACTCTTACATTATATAATTGAAATTTTTGAACTGAACCATAACCTGTATGCCTTTATTAATGTTCAATAAAGTCACAAAAAAGGGGGGTGGTGTCATCGGCGTCGGCATCGAGAACAAATTATGACTCATGTTTTAGTCTTCTGCCGAAACAGAAGTCGTTTGAGCGCAAGAAAATAGTCTTCTGCCGAAACAGAAGTCATTTGAGCACAAGAAAGTCTATATAAGAGGACACTTTTTCTCAGCGAGCGAGTAGTGATCGATCCTTCAAGTAGTAATGTTCCAGCCTTCAGCAACTAATAGTCTTCTGCCGAAACTGAAGTCATTTGAGCACCGACGCCAACGCCGACGCTGATGAGGTTATCCCTTCCTCTTGTGTTGTTAAGCCAGACGTAGTGTTTTATTTGAGTTTTATTGTGTTGAGTGTCAAGTGGCAATGCATACCCGGAGTGGCAAGGCAGTAGGCACCGGGGTCGCGAGCGACGTCTCCACGTCGGCCCCCCCTCACTGCACGACGCCCCTCACAGCATCTGACCACGAAGTGCTCCGCCAACACGACGCCCTGACAAGGGGTACGGGGGTCACGCCCGACGTCTCCACGACGGTGGCCCCCACACACTGCACGACAAGCAACACAGCAACCCGGCTCGGCGAGGTAAGCATGTCCTCTGATTTTTCCACAGGCACAAGTGCTCCGCATGGCGTCGCGACGACGGCGCCCCAATACTGTGCGTCGCCGGGCTCAGCACCCAGGCATAGCGAGGCAGGACTCGCCACCAACGTAGGACACGACACTGGGGTCACGCATGACGTCATCACGGCGATGCCCCCTCGCTGCATGGCACGCAGCGCAGCCACCTGGCATGGAACCCAGGCAACAAATATGGAATGGAGTAGCAACGATTCCCAGGCGATGCCCCCTTACTGCATGGAGCGCAACGCAGCATCGTGGCACGAAAACTCGGCGATGGAACAGGGATTAGATGGTGATGATGACATGGTGATGCCCCCTCGCTGTATGGTGGACCCAACAGCATCCCGGGCCAACGACGATTCCTCGACGCTGGGAGATCGCCGCTTCGCTGGATTCGCTTCCACACATGGGGAAGCCCCCCACTCTGGCTCAGGGCTGCCCAGCGGTCAGTACACCATTGCTGCCACACCCGACTGGCCCCAACTCTTCAGCGACGCCTCGCTGACACCTCGCCGCCAGCTGGCCACCCCTCACTGCATGGTACCACCAACAGCAACCAGCCCAAGTCCGAGCACGCCGCCCAACGCACAGTACTTCGTCACGCCTACCTCGTCGGCCGGCGCCTACCACGTCACCCCGCCGTACCAGACGGCAAGACCTAGTGCTACGCCCCAAAGACAAATAGTGCTCCAAAACCAAACGACTGGAACGATCCCAGTCCCCTCTGCCGCCATAACGGACCAACCCCAACCGAGCTTGGGACTACCCAGCTATGAACAATTAGCGCAACTCCTGGCTCTGATCACTTCAAACCTAGCCTCCATTACCCGGCAGCAAGAAAATTGCCGGCCACCCATTACTGCACGTAACGAATCACAGCCGTACGCCACGGAAAAGGCTAACTTACGTGGACAACGCATACATACGCACATTCATACGTGCACGCCATTTTGGAACTTGAAGTGGGCATACAATAGATTCACTGAATTTCGAGTTCCATGCAATAAACGTAATAGGATATAAATTCTATCTACTAATTTTTTATAATTTTCAAGCTCTATTTTCTATGATTTTTAAAGGTTTTTTTTTTACACAATATTGTTATCAATAATGGTTAAAGAATCATTTGAAACATCTAGCAAGCGTAAAAGATATAGACCTCAGTGACATTTTTTTTGTATTTAAATGTAAATTATGCTCTGTTTAACATGATTTTCAAATAAATCCACATTTTTTTTACAAAATAATGTTATAAACAATGGTTAATAAATTATTTAAATAATCTAAAAAAGCACATATTGAATGATATAATAGATCTCAGCTACAATCTCTATGCATTTAGAACATTAATGAACGTTTTTTGTTTAATAACAGACGGTAAATTGCACTGATAAATTCAATATTTTCAAGAAATAATCATGTTTTTTTAGTATTTCATAAATAAATCATTAAAATTTTTATTTGTTGATAAAATAAATTATTCTATCGTAAAGTATGGCTTTTCAGCTGTAAATTGACCACCTACGGAATGTCAATAAGTATTTTACACCTGTTGTTTTTATTGACTGAAATTACACATGAAAAAAATAAAATGCTGGTTTTTCAGAAATTCGTGAATTAAAGATGCGTATTGAAAAAAATGTTCTTTCAATTTTTTTCAATGATACAATTTAGAAGAGAATGGAAATAGTCCGCCCCGAGGTCCGCCCTGTTACAAAATATTCCGGAGCTGATTTCCTATCTTACTGCACTATGACTGTGTAGTATATTGGAGACCCTATCAAATAATCTCATCACTCAAAGACCACGAAATTACATAAGGGCGCCCACTATATCACAGAGAAAGATACGGGAACGTACAATACGAGACCATGAATCGATTTGTGAGCGACACCGCAGACTTCGACGTTCTCTGTTCCAGACACACTTAAAAGGTAGCCGAAGCGTGCTCAGCAATTAGTACGGAGTGAATTCAACAAGCTATTTATTATTGAATTAAGAACTTCATTGGTAGAAATTTCCTTCCACGCATAGTCGTCTGGCTCTAGTTTTCAACCTAGGGTGGGTGGAATGATGGGAAGCGGATTCCGTCCTGGTTTCGAAGGGTGTAATGCGCTAATTCCAAAAAAAAAACTTTGACTAAGCTATTTTCGCATACCCTAGACATTTTCGGCAGAGTAGAGGTCGTCATACCAGGTTTTACTGAAAGAGCATGAAATTTCCTAAGAAATGCTCTAATTGAAATCAAATTCCTAGATTACGGTAAAATTGTGTTACCTACCACCTCCTTCAAATAGGTATGGTATGACAGACATTTTCGGCAGAGTAGAGGTTGTCATACGAGTTGTCATAGCAGGTTTTTCTGAAAGAGCATCAAATTTCCTAAAGAATGCTCTAATTGAATTCAATTTCCGCGATAACGGTAAAACATTATTGTTTCTTAATAATAATTAATTTAATTAAAAATGCTTCCGGCTAGAGAAACCCCGTCATACCGGGCTCCTTTTGTACGTATGATTTTCTGCAGTCAATTTTCACTATTTTTAAAATTCGCGATGACGGTACTTTTGATGTTACCGGCTCTTGGGCTATTATGGGCACCCCTTTAAGAAAACGTTCACAGTTGGTCCCTCCTGGTAAATACTTAATTGTTATCCTAATTTTGTCACGTTCCCTCTCTCATATTTTTAAAATTGGCGTGAATACAATTAATATGTTTGGCGACAGCTTTTGACCCGAGGTTTGACCTCATAAAAATAGAGAACTAATTGACGCTTGTTTGTTTGGTTCTAGGCCCTCAGATCGACCATTTTCAGGTCGTTCCACTTGGCCTGTGATATTGATGCGTGCCTATATGAAATCCTATATACGGAGTATCACAGCTAAAGGTTTATTTGAACAAGACATTGACTACTACTGACTAAACCAGTAGTGACGATTTAACAACAAATTATGATCGCATTGTACATTTCATTAAGAAATGAAGGTGTAAAATAGGGTTAATTTCTTAAGCCAAGTGTACCTGTATAAAATTTATTTGTAGTACAGGCAAATTAGCCACTTAGGGTAACAAAAATTAATAAAAGGATCATCTCTGGGATTTAAGTAGGTAATAACCTGGAGAATGAGATGATGCATACTTTGCACTTCCAAGTTCCGGGAAAATTCAAAAAAAATTGGAAAAACATTTGATTTTCGGTTTTTCTGCTCTAGCGCCCAAAATAATGAAAATAGAGAAACAAGTTCCCAACAAAAGTTGTAGCTCATCGCTTTCTCTACAAAAAAGGTCTTTACAAATTTTTGTCTTACTTAAGCCATTTAGAAGATAAATCGAGTTTTCCACTGATAGTTTTAAGCTGCTTCGAAATGCGCGAAAATGAGAATTCTCCAGGAGTTTCGTACGACCGTGCTCATCGATCGATAAATCTTACTATTCAGAGCTCTTAAAAAATGAATATAACATAAAATGTAGAGAAAAGTCTCAGCTTTTATGTGGAACTAATCACAAAATTCATAAAAAAGTTTATCATAGAGAAAAAGTGTCAGAAGATGGCTTAGTAAACATTGTACAGTTGATCCACAGATTTATTCAAATCTTTGACGGGAGTCGTTAGAATAATAATTCATTTTACTTATATATTCCTATATAATGATATATTAATCCAATTAACATCTTATTGCTATTACTTTTATTTGAAAAATATGTCTTGCGATCAAAGTAGAGGGTATATTTCTCATCGATCAATCATCTCCAAATTTTGGAGTTCAATTCGTTATATCTTAATTAATAATAATAGCACAGTCTTAATTTTTTGATTATAAGTACAATAAATCACATTCTTTTGAATGAATTTTGAGTTTTTTAAATGCGTGCTGTACTTTTTGAATTTGTGTACATTATTCATACATGTTCAGAAAATGCACATTTATACAGTAAAACGTATACAACTTATTTGTTTCTTAACATTCTTCAATAAAATTTTCACGAAATATAGATTAAGGTACGTGGAATCGAATCCATGCAGTGAAAAAAACACCCATTGTTATGGGAGAAATAGGCAGGATGCATAAATCTCAAAGATATGAATAAATCAACTGTATAAAGTTTACTAAGCCATCTTCTAACGCTTTTTTCTCTATGATAAAAATTTGTATGGATTTTGTAATTAGTTCCACATTAAAGCTGAGGCTTTTCTCTACATTTAACGTAGGTTTCATTTTTTTAGCGGCTCTGAATAGTAAGAATTATCGATCTATGTGTCCGGTCGTACGAAACTCCCAGAGAATTCTCATTTCCCGCGTATTTAGTAGCGGCTCAAAACTATAAGTGGAAAACTGGATTTATCTCCTAAACGGCTTAAGTAAGACAAAAATGTGTAAAGACCTGTTCTGTAGAGAAAGAGACAAGCTACAAATTTTGTGGAAAACTTTTTTCTGTATTTTCATTATTTTAGCCGCTAGAGCAAAGAAAACGAAAATCAAAAAGTTTTTCCCTTTTTTAAAAATTTTCCCGGAATTTGGAAGAATGCATCTTTCCATTCTACAGGTTATTATCTACTTAAATCCCGGAGATGATCCTTTTATTAATTTTTGCGAGGCTTTTACAAAATTTTGCCTTCATGGCCTGTAATATTGGTAATTTTGGAAAAATTTGTCATTAAAAACGGAAAATGCTATAAAAATAAAATAGCTATTCAAATCGACGCAGTAGCGCGGTGCTAAGGTGTTTGGTTTGCGACCCCCTACCATACCAGGCGTTGCCTATCTTCCGGCAAGTTCTCTAGCCACACTTTGCAATACTAAACCTTTTCTCTATTACACACTTCTTCCCTTCACATATTTTATATTATATCTCTCCTTTCTGTTTGTTTGACATTTGTTTGTCTTTTTGCCATCGCATCCTTTTTTTGTTCTAAATTCATTGTAGACCAATAAACTTCCTTAAAAATTATAACTATTAAAAATCTCAACTTTTCGTCTTCTCTACCTTCCCGACGGCAGGTAGACCGTTGGATCTCAAATTGCTACGAACGGGCTTTCTCGTTGAGTTCTTTTTCCCGTGTCAGCAACCAAAATTTAACCTACGTTCTGTGCCAAAGTTTTATTTTTAGAGTGTTTAGTTTAAGTGTTTTTAAATCGGTATGCAGATCTTTGTAATCTTAGTCCGTCACCGGCGGCAGGAGTTTTCACTTTTTCGTAAGATTTTCTTGAGCCGAACCGGTCGCGATCCACCCAACCATAGGCACACCACGACGCTGCGCACCGTGCTTGTCTGGTTGGCTTCGCATCGCGAACCGAGGAGGCAATTGCTGTATTTTTAATTGTAAATAAATTTGTTATGATGATGGTTTACGACCACGGTGTCCCGAGTTTGAATCCTAACCAGGGTATGGACCTTTTTAATGTGTTACCGAGACGGTATCGGTGAGCTAGACTCAATTTATATGCGCTTAATTCATTTAAAAACTGTTTTCCCGCGTGTATACATCGCCTTAGATACCCTACAAAATGCATCTGTAAAATTCTAGCAAGGTCCATAACCTTCTCCTGCGGTACCTAGCAAAGTCTCGATACAGCTTCTACAAGTTTTTAGCTTCTACAAAAGTCGTACTACTAATGTCTCAGAAATGGCGCACTTTACAAGCATCTATCTATGAAGTGAATGAATCAACGTGTGGAGACATGCTAATATTGTAGTTACCTATCATCATTGCTACTTAATTCAGGCTACACATGAGCTACCAGTCCCCAGTTGCTACTAATATTTTAACTAAGGAATGCTATTGCTCTGTGTATTATTACTTATGGGACACCCTGCATATTTATTACATCTCTATATTACTTAAATAAATCGAGAAATAGTGCAATATCATGTATCCAATATCATCAATATGAAATTAATAATTCATAAATATATGGGAAACATAGCTTTGTTAAAATCACATTTATTTCATTCTAATTCACAACAACGCACATTTTACATTGTTCAAACTCTCTCCCTGTGCCTTGAAATAATAAATTTTTTACTAACTTTTCATCAGAAAGGGGATCATTCCTTTAAAGACAATTTGTTCCGGAAACGAGAATTCAATAATTGGAAATCATTTCACAGAAATTTCATTCGGTGTGCATAGGTACATTGAAAATAAGATGTTATGTTCAACGAAATAACTAGGTTTAGGTTAGGTGGTAAATATATTTTTATATTCCAAAGAATTATTCATCGCGTATTATCAATTCATCGATTATGCATGATTTGAAGTAAATTTCCATAGTAACAGGTTGCAAATTTTTTGTTACATAAACACCGAAAACTCGGCACTTTTAAATGTCATGGCTATACCAGGTCAAAGTTGTCAATTCTGTTTAGTTTTACATCTTTTAAATAAAATCCAAAGCAGTATATATTTATGTATTTTATGAAAAGATCACGATTAATTTGTATGTGAAAATCAGAGCATCTTTTCATACAACCTGATATCTAAATGTTCCCCAAATCTATGAAAATAACTACGTAGAACAGGGAGGGACGATTTGAGAACACTATATTGGAACGTTCACAAAGAACCATAAATCGACATGTGGTGTAAGCCTAGGAGGCCTAAAACCCCTAACGCTGTAGTAGAAATTTCATTTGCCAGTGCGATAAGGTACAGAGGAATAATTTTTATCCAAGCATGGAACGTCCACATCCAAAAAATCACACAGAGCAACAATAGCTCTGAAAAGGTACAGGCAGACTTATGGGGAAAATTGGGGTTTATATCCAAAAACGATCCAATGGTTATATACCAGGGTAGTAGGACCAATGATGACCAACGTATCAGCAGCATAATGGACTAAGGCACTGCGATTAGAAGCAATAAGGCTGTTAAGTAGCGTACAAAACATTGTAATGAGGCATTCATAAATTCATGCTCTTTTGGCATTGGTCTTCAGCGTGCTGGGCTGAGCTAACAGCATTATAGTACTCTTTGCAACGTTACCGAGCCGAACCTAATATAAATTGACTCTTCAGCAGACTGAAGTGGAGTCTTTTGCGTTAACAAGTTATTTATCTGACGCCGTTACGCCGCCGAAGGCACTCACCAGGTGCGTTGCGTGTTACCGAGCCAGACCGATTAACAGTCGGTCTCTAGGCTCTTCAGCGTGCTGAGTGGAGTCTTGTTGTGTCGACAAGTTATTTATCCAATGCCGTTACGCCGCCATAGATACACAGATGCTTAGCGATGTCACAGAGCCGGAGTAGACATAAACCGACCGATGAAACTCTTCAGCGTGTTGCGCTGGGGTTCTCATGTTATTTGTATTAGGTGACATCGAGAAGATTGACGCCACGACGAGATAGAAAACACCCGTTACGTTGTCAAATTACACTCTCGCCCGTTTCGCACACGTATGATTCGATAATATCAAGAGACCGTAAAAGATACGGAAACCAGTAAATAAATGTATATTGTGTAACAGTCTCATCTACCTGTTTACGAGAAATAAACTGTTTACTTATATTTCGACTATTTTATTTACAGAACTGAACACTTGATTAACTTGTCCAAACCAGCCCAAGCAATGAATGTTACAGAATTTGGCACCCGAGCAGTCCAGTCCGAGGCGTTACATAATTTGGCGCCCGAGCAGGTTGAAGGATGAACATTACATAACTTGGCGCCCGGAGCAGGTTGAAGAAAGAATGTTACATAATTTGACGCCCCAGTAGATTTTGAGACTTTAGTTGATGGCCCAAACGACGCAATTTTTTTTACGATGGCCGTGTCAGACCCAAATGGTGAATATGGACTAGAAGTCGCCGATGCCACAATGCCGCCCCGCCGAACCACAGTAGGGCCATTACTTTGTTAATTTAAAAAAATATATTTTTAATATATTATTTACAAAAAAAAATTGTTTCGGTTTTGTGTCCTTTTGTCGGTCATGAACATTTCATTGGAAATTTTTAGGGGATCTGAAATTAAGGATTTTGCAATTTTGGAGATTTTCGTTGGATGTTCAAGGCAAAAAATAGCTCTACTAATGGTAACACTATATACCGGTTACAAAATATTAGTTCTTATGTAGGCTCGCAGGCAACTAGTAAGGTGGGAGTCAAGGGGAAGAGTGTATCTCTGTATAGTACCTTCGAGTGCTAGCTGCTTGCAACAGTCGTTTTAGAAAGTCCTACTCTTTTCCTGATTTGACGATTTCAATCCAACCAAGTGGTCTGCCACTATTGCCAACTGAAATACAAATGTACAATGTACCCCTATTTAAACCACTTATCGGACTTTTGTACATCTATATCATAGTTTATATTAGATTTAAAAAGGCGAAGATGGCCTTGACTGTCACGAATACCTGTGTGCCTCCTGTGGCGCTTCTGGTCTAGTTTTCCCTAGAACTCCTTATCCAGCCGCTTGTATCAATCCACACGGTCTTGATAAGGGCCCCTTAGTATAACTATTAGTCCTTGTTTTTTTTTTTCGCCAAGTATTTGTAACCTCAGTCTAGGGGAGAACGCTCCCGAAGAAAACGCAAAAAGAATCGGTTAAACCCGATAAAATTTAAGTCATCGGTAAGTCAAAAAATTCTGCATAATTGGAGTGTCATAATAGAAGAACAATGTATATACTGAATTAATAATTGAACATTACTGGTAAAGCCTTTGTTAATAATACCAAAAGTAAAGTAAACACGGGTAGTGCCCAGTTTCGGCCGTCGAACGTCGACGACGGCAACAGACCGCCTTATATCTGGGACCCTTTCAAGTGGCTGGTTATTGGTAAAGAAGGCTGTATGCTAAATGTTGTTTAGTGTCAAGTGAGCGACATGCGTTTATAAAGCAATATAGACATATTAACTGTGTTGTGACTTAAGAATAATAAATCTCAAACTAGAACTGTTTTTGGAAAGTTAAGTGTGGGAATTCTACAGAACAGAGAGGGAAGCTGACAACATATACACACGAACAAAAAAGATAAGTCTATTAGTAGTATTAGTTTTTAATCCTTAATTGCTAATTATTAAACCAAATTGAATTTCTCAAAATTAAAAATGTATTAAACATAACTAAGGCAGGTCCTAAACAGGGAGGTTTCATCTGGCAGCAGTCACATGGTTCATATATTGGGCTTATTTACGAATACAAAAATATTTCTCAGGTCAAAGTAGTTGGGGTCTGCGTGATATACAGAGAGGCCCAAATGTGTTCCTAGATCTCTTTTTTACTTTTTGCAGATTTTACTTTTTATTTTGCTTTACCTTGATCCGATGTTGATAGATGGAGACTTAAAAGAAGCATTCCACAAACACCTACACTTCCCATCCTGTATGCCTACCCCATTCGTCATGTGGCACTCGCTGCTGGCAACAGCATGCCCCATATCCAATCCAGCGTATACAGCAGGTTCGGCAGTATATAAAAATATCCAGATTAGATATCTGGAAGTGGCAGCAATGCCTACCATACGCTGGTCAATCAAGCCTTCGCACTGGCATAGCACATGGACTGAAGTTCTCTTCCTCTTAATAGTGACATGCTGCATCCTCTCTGCCAGATATACCATTTTAACATAGTCGCTTCCATAGGCCGATGTTCTTTAATGAATTCTTTGGTCTGTCTCTGTCGCGGGAAACTCTTTCACCAATCAAGATATTCACATTGTACCCATTTATTAATAAGATGCTCGTATGTACGGTTTAGCAATACAGCAAAATGACCCGGGTGTTACTAGGGCCCTAGATGTGCCTTTCCTGGCCAGTTCCTTAGCCCTTTCATTTTCTTTGTGTCCTGACTCCCTATAAGGATATTTCTGTATATACTTCTAACAGTCCCTACTTTACAAGCGGTATAATTTGTTCGTATATCTTTGATCCGTAACCTCGAAGTTTGTTGGCCTCTCCGAGATTTGTCAAAGATAAACTTACATGCCATCGAACTCGCTCATAAGCTCTAAAGGTTATCGTTCCTAATTATGAACTAATATTCCCCAAGATCAAGTTGATAACCTTGTCGATTGTATGCCAATTAGTTAATTTTGAAAACGGTGAGCATAAAACATTAAAAAAAAGTATAGCACAAAATCCATATATGATCTAATGCAAGAAAAATATGAACATTTATTTTTGTATTTGTTTACATACAATGTGAATCAGTAGTGTCGATATCTCCTCAACCGTATGAAACATAAAAAAATTTCTCAGATAAAAATTGTAGATCAAGAATGGCATACTTTAAAATTATTTTTGGATCTATAGGGTGCTTCATATAGTGGTGACAAGCTAACACTTGGATTTTTAAATGGAATATTTTTTTTTAACATGTTTATATTTTAATCTTAATTCTCTATAAAGACATACAGATTTATTCATAGAAAGTGGGTATAAGACGTTTCTTGGGGATATGTGGAGTTTAGAAATTTGAAAACTGATATAAGGGGGTTTTTGGATATGAATATGGTATTTGTTATAAATTTAATATAAAATGATCTATTGTTTTTGATGTTATTATCTTTATATTATAATAAACACATAATGATCAATTATCTACACGATTATTCTCGTTTACGATAATAAAGAAAACAAGGTAGGTCTGGCTTAATAATCACAATAATAATGTGTTTATTTTATCAGCGAAACTAGCAGCGAAAAATATGTTTCTGTTTGCACTTTTGAATATATATATCTCGACATATATTCTTAGGTAACGATAATATCAACATTTCTACCTACAAATTATGATCCAAGAACTAATAAGAAGGCTATTAATCTCAAATCTTCATAATAATTTTGACGGCCAACGGGCATTTTTCAGATAAAACTCGTATTACACAACACTGAGAAACAGGCAAACAAGCAAAGAGATGTACAACTAAGGTTTAACCAAGGTGTATCAATAAATTATATAGGGAGGAAATATTCCTCATAAAAGTAAAAACAATGATCCGCTAAGAATTTGTTTACAAGCCTTTTAAACAGCGCAAAACTACTTGCATCTTTTATACTTTGGGAGAGGTGGTTATACATATTTATTGAAAAAATAAAAGGTCCTCTTTTTGTCTGGAGCGGTATAAAAATATTTTCTTTAGACATTTTTTGTTTAATTACAAAATATATTTACTTTTTTAATTTAAAAAATTTATAACTTTTTTATTTATCGATTATTCTTGTTCAAAAATAGGGTTCTTCCTCTAGCTAACACTAACTACTGCCCAACGGACGGACAGGCAGATGGACGGACGGGCGGACGGACGGACAGACATTTTAAAAGTTGTTCAGAATTCGATCACCAACTCAGTGATATGAAGATTTTTTTCTCTACGAGCAATATTACCGGTTTTAGAAATGTGCCGATGGAATGCAATATACTCTTCGTTTTGTATTTGCGAAGAGTATAATAATAATAAAATATACCACTGTTGATCGCCTACAACTTTCATCTGAGGCCGATTTTATACTCGCTAAGTATAGTCTTTCAAGTGACTTGTAAATACTGCTCGGAAGGTCATGGCTCAGACATCTGAACAGCAGCGATCCAATTCAATTTATCTGACAACGGCAGCCGTTGAACGCGATATTTTCCTATTAAAAAATTCAAACAACGTAATAAACAATTACGCTCGTTAATCATCTGTTGAAAGGGTGTTGGGGATTTTCTGACAGGTTCGTAGCACGTCGTTAACCACATTATTTATATAAAAACTGCAAAATATCTGATACCATGTTCGCACTCAAGTACGTCATTCATTAATAACCCGTTATTAATATTTCATTAGACTCAAATTGTTATCGTTTGAAAATGTGCAACTTTATACCCCGGCTTTATGGATTACCCAGCGCATAATAATTACCTTGTGTATCTATATCGCTTAAATATGTTTCATTTTATTTGTTGCTATTATTTAGAATGCCCAATCCTCGTATAGTATTCTTATTCTCAATTTAGAAATTCAGTCTAAAGTGTTGCTACCAGGATACATCATTACAAAGCCTGCTTGTGATAAAATAACACCGAGACCGCGCTTGAATATAACAAACGATACCCGTTTACAAATATAGTTAATCAGATATGTTATCGAAAGTAGTCGATGTTTACCTGCCTCACGATTACAAGTCTGTTCATCATAGCCGTAGGTTAAATGATATTTGTTTACTTTTACTGAATCAGTTATATGGAGTTGTTCATGAAACTAACATTATTTATTACAAATAAACAATATTCAGGTTATGACGATAATTAAAAAGTAATTCTGAAAACTGTCGGTCGACGCTCATGACATCGCAGGTATTATGAACTATTCCTTTGTCGGCCTTTTCATCATCTTCAAATTGACACCAGATAAGCTATACTTGTCTTCATTTGTTTGGTGCACATAAAAGCCAGCCATGAAATTATCAAAGTCGGTGCAACGACTGCTGACAAGAGTACTACAGAGCCGTACTTCACTGATTTTTATCATAACTATTTTCTTTATACGTGGGTATTGGGGCATATCTCACCGTGCATATGGTACGGTCTGCCCTCCTCTGTTTGCTTCCTTGCTAACAATGAACGGAAGTATGCGATATTTTTATTGCAAGCTTTTATTCAACTTTACATGTTTGTCAGTTAAGTTCAAATATTTCAAGTCGAATTTGAACCACTAGTAATTGATATACTGCCTTGAAATTTTGCATGTAGCATCGATAACAATCAATATTTTAGGGTAAAATCCTAAGCAAATTTAAATGAAGTCATGGAAATGAAGCAGGAAAAAGAACTCTAACATGAGACTCAGCCCCACCTGATCATTATGCATAGAACAAAGTCATGGGAACTGGTTCTTTTGCGATTTTCGGGTGTTTTCAAAAAACTAGTATTTAGATAATATAGAAATTAAATACTTTTTTTTCTTTTTAACGCTTATATCTCGAGAAGAGTGAGGTTAGATAAAAAAACGTCTAGAGTCAAAAAATGCTTAGTATTGTCCAGTACATAAAATCCAATGGTTCTTTTTCAACTTAAAAAAAAAAATTGTTGGTGACCCGAAATAGTGAACCTCTGTCTCAGTTTACGACCAGAAATCGAAGAAGCGCCAGTTCCTATTATCCTGACTTTGTTCTATATATTTTTAGGAACATTTTTCACCGTCTCACATAAGAATCAGGTGGGGCGAAGTCCCATGTTGCGGTTAAATGCTTCATTTTGCAGCGACATGAAAGTAAATTGATTTAACAGGTATATATAATTCGGTCAGCTGGGGCCTTATCATTGCCGCGCTCAGGAGGAAACACATCCCCAGATACCTTGTGAACATCATCTCGGACTACTCAAACACCGGAAAATTAGGATCGGCGGGGTGACATATGAGATCACCGCAGGGGTTCCACAGGGCTCGGTTCTCGGCCCAACCCTGTGGAGCATTATGTACGATGAGGTGCTACGAATCCAGCTGCCCAGAGGGGCCCACCTTATCGGATATGCCAACGACCTGGCCTTGATCATAACGGCCGACAACATCCCAGAGCTCAACAGGCACACGAGGAGAGCGACAGGAAAAATATGCGAGTGGATGGAGAAAAATTTCCTATGGCACCGCAAAAAACCGAGGCGGTGATTCTGAAGGGTCCTCGAAAAAGAGGGGATATAACGATCCGGATAGTGGACGTCGTGCCGCGAAGATCAATAAAGTATATGGGGATCGTTTTCGATACGCGGGGGACATTCGGACCGCACACTCTGTTCGCGATAGAAACGGCTGAGGGCAGGATCACCGCTTTGAGAACGATCCTACCCGGTGGCCCCAGTATGGAGAGGCTGGTCTTGGCGGGGGTGGTACATTCCACCCTTTTATACGGAGCCCCGGTGTGGCACAAGGCACTATGCTTTGCAAGATATAAAAAAACTGGTGAGCACGCAGAGAAAATCCTGCTAAGAGTTGCCAGAACGTACCGCACGGTGTCCGCTACAGCCTTACAGGTCATCACAGGATCCCTCCCCATTGATCTAATGGTGGAAGAGAGATGTAGACTTCACGGTGTGGCCCAAGATCGGGTAGCCCAAGTTAAAGAGGAAGGAAAGACCGTGATGATGGGGAAATGGGAAGCGGCCTGGAGGGACCACATAAAGACGGCATAATGGACAAAGCGTCTAATTCCCAGCGTGGGAGAGTGGGTGGCCTGCAAACACCGCAGGTTGGATTACTCCCTGGCCCAGGCCCTCACAGAACATGGATCCTTTAGGGCATATACCAAAAAAATCGGAAAACAAGAAGATTATGCCTGCATCTACTGCGGACAGTTCGATACCGCCGAGCATACTCTCTTCGTCTGTGGAAGATGGGAAACCACGAAACAGGAGACCTGGCGTACCCTAGGAACCAGCCTACCCACAGAGGATATAGTACAACACATGATAAGCAGCAAGGAGTTGTGGAAGATTATAGAAAAAATGCTCTCTGATATAATGACCCGCAAGGAGGCGGAAGAAAGAGCTGGACAAAGAGCCCAGAACGGAGGCTAGAAACCATCGGTCTGCCACCTGCCATGAATCTCCCTACGGGATGATGCCAGAGTGGTGGCTCAGGAAGAGAAGGAGGTGTTTTCCCTAGGAAGGGAAAGAATCCAACACTCCCCGCCGACCCTCAACAAGCGGGTGTCTTTCAAAGATTTCCTCTCCTCCGCAATAAAAAGGTATATATAATTCAACTACAAGTTATACACTCCTGTTTCTTTAAAGTGAATAAATACTCCAGAGAAATAAGTAAAAAAAAAGGCCATCTGCGAAATGAGGCCGAACAAGCTGAATTTTTGCAGAGACCTTCATTTTGATGTTCCAATGAAGCACACAAAAATCTCATATGCCTACCCTTGTGCGTCTTGAGATATCGAAGGTCAAAGGTCATTAAAATCGGGTTTTCGCGAAAATCTCGCTTCCAGTGCATCTGACGTCATAAGAACTCATAACAAAACTACGTAAAATAGTATTCTCTACAAAATTGTTTATATATATTTTTTTCGTACGACCAACCGTTTTCGAGATATAGCATGATAAAGCGGGAAAAGTTAAGAAAAGTGCTTTTATAGTTATAGCTCTGCAGTATAATACAGTATTACCTATTACGAATGCGCGCTCCCGCTTTATCATGCTATATCTGGAAAACGGTTGGTCGTACGAAAAAAAATTATATCAACAATTTTGTAGAGAATACAATTTTACGAAAGTTTTGTTATGGGTTTTTATGACGTCAGATGCACTGGAAGCGAGATTTTCGCGAAAAACCGATTTTCATGACCTTTGACCTTCGATATCTCAAGACGCACAAGGGTAGGCATATGAGATTTTTTTGTGCTTCATTGGAACATCAAAACGAAGGTCTCTGCAAAAATTCAGCTTGTTCGGCCTCATTCCGTAGAGGAAGTTTTATTTCTCTGGGGTAAAATAAACTTAAGATACCTCTTTTGTACGACCACCATCACACAATATTCGAGTATGGATCTTACAAAAGAATAATACAACACGTGAAAATACAGCTTAAGTCATTAAAGTGTTATAGATTTTATTATTAATCCTAGTTGCTTCAGTGCTTTCTTAACAACATGATCTTTAAAGATTAGCCGATCGGTAAAGCATATTCCAAGATCTTTTACTTTGCAGATACGTGTAAGTTGTTCGCTGTTCATACTGTGATTGTATTTTATACTATTTCTTTGTTTCATATCGATAATACAGAATATTTCTCTATATTGAAATATAGTTTTTCTTCACTACACCATTTTGATACCCGGTCTAAGTCTACTTGCAATAATTCACAACCGTTCATATTGGTTATTCTCCTGTATAGTATAAAATCGTCAGCAAACAGTAAGTTTTCGGAAATAACATTGTCTACAATACTTTTAGCAAAATTATAAAAAGTAATGGTCCTAGGTTTGAGCCTTGTAGAACTCCAGATGTCATATTCATAAGACTAAAATCCTTGAACACATACAGTGACCTATTATGGCGCTGAGCATGACAAAGAAGTATCAAGCCGATTTTTTTGTTATCAATTAACTACTACTTAATTTTTTTTTTAAATACTATCGAGATACATCCCGGCTAGTGGAGATTCAGCGGCAGTGATACATCTCAGTTATTAAACCTCCAAGGTGTCTGCTTTTAAGCCATGATTAGGAAATGTCAAGCTATTTTTTTTTAAATAATTATTTTTAATAATTTCTTTTATAAAGTAAGTTTCCACCACCATGGAAAAGCTCATATCACTTTTCTTGTCTGCCATGTTCTAAAGCAAAGGACTAATCATATCTCTAGCTATTACAAAAATGTCAGGTCATTGCACGCTGGCTCGTGTACTATAAGTGTCTAGCAAAGTCTGTAGTCGGTTTGGTAGATTTAACATTAATGCAGTAAACGTGACCAAGCTAAAGTAATTTTTTATCAAGTTGTGCATTTTACTGTCCAAAGAATGAGTTATTGACTAAACAATCAATAAATACAAAATATACGACTTCACACAAGCTCTATTGGCTTGGGTATACACACATACTTATTCTGACACATTGCACACTAAATCTGTTTTGTCAGAGGTTTTGTTATTATTGTGGGTGAAATAATGAGGGAGCCAAAAACAAACAATCGAATAACTCAAAATAAATAATATTAAAACACTTTGATATTTCTATATGGCTCAATGCGTGTCCATATGTGTCTAACACATTCATTTAAGCGTAATTACAAACTTTTAGAAAAAATTCTGAGACAGGTCCAATTTTAATTTACAATGTTATTTCTTAGCATCAAAATAGTAGCTCCTGCGTTCACCTCCTCTGAATTACGACTAATAGCAGCAAATTTTAAATTACAAATGAGGTCGTACGTTACTGTAAGGTCTATTTATTTATATTGATATTTAAACACTTGCCGAGGCAATTCAATAACTATTTATTCTGCATCACTGCTACATCTTCAATTAATTATGCTTCCTGAAAGAATTACTATTCAATTCTAACCGTTTTCGTCTCTAAACTTCGCATGCTGTCCATTCAACATAAAATAATATAAACATATTACTAATATTCGATAAGTCTCTTATTCTTTTAAATATAATAAATCCACGTTCTTGGACAGGCTCCATTTAGGGAGAATACCTTACAGTACCGCATTCGAAAGGGATTTTGATTCTTATCTATTTAGCGATATAAAGTTTTTTAAATTTGGTGCTATGGTGCTCTAATTAGTGAGAAAATTCATTTTAAAAATTTAAAATTTTGTATGGCTGTGAAATTATCCACATCCATATTTTAAAGTAGGACTATAATCGATAAAGTCGTGGGCTTAGAGATTACTCTTTAATTCGAAAACAGTTTTCTAAAACGTCACCGTTTTAAATATTAGACAGATTCGAAATAGAAATATATACATAGAAAAACATATCAATATATTGTCAGCCCGCCTAAAAGTGTGAAATGCGGATTGAATTGCTTTAAAAAATCAACTATTTTTTTCGCCACGGCAGAATTTTAATTTTAACGTAGATTGATTTATATTAATCAATTAATAAGAAAAGCATCAGAAAAATGCATAGAAATCATTTGTCAACCCGTCCAGCAGGATAAAATGGGGGTTGAAATGCTTTAAAAATCAACTATTTTTTTTAACCATGATAGAATTTTAATTTTAACGTGGTCTCATTAAGAACAAAGAAACGCATCAGAAAAATGCATTGAAGGCCGACTTTACCCTGTTGGACGGGCTGACAAATGATTTCAATGCATTTTTCTGATGTTTTTCTCCGTTCTTAACGAAACCACGTTAAAATTAAAATGCTACCATGGCCAAAAAATAGGTAGTTGATGTTTTAATGTACTTCAACCCCTATTTTATCCTGCTAAATGGGCTGACAAATGATTTCAATGCATTTTTCTGATGCGTTTCTTTGTTCTTAATAAAACCGCGTTAAAATTAAAATTCTACCGTGGCTAAAAAAATAGTTGATTTTTTTAAAGCAATGCAACCCCCATTTCACCCTTCTAGACAGGCTGACAATGTATTGATGTGTTTTCCTATGTACATATTTCTATTTCGAATCTGTCTAATATTTAAAATGATGGCGTTGTAAAAAACTGTTTTCGAATTAAAGAATAATCTCCAAGCCCACGATTTTATCGATTATAGTCCTACTTTAAAATGTGGATAATTTCACACTCATAAATTTTGTTAATGCCATGTCTTGTAGATAACGGTTGTGATATTTTTTGCTACATTTTTGATTTTGATTGATTGATAGATTGATTTGCTAGCGTATGGTGGGCATTGCTGCCAATTCCGGGCATCCATGGAGGTTCGTTTCAACACGCAGCCTGGTCGTCCGTCGAATACGCCCAACGGACGGCCAAACCGCGTGCCGGAACCAAATCTCGGATGTTTTATATACCGCCGGACCAGCTGCATACGCCGGGTTTGACATTGGACATGCTTGTTGTCAGCAGCGAGAGCCGCATGACGCATGGGGTGGGAATATAGGATGGGAAGTGTAGGTGTTTGAGAGATGCTTCTTTTAAGTTTCCATGCTTCTATTAAGTTTCCATTTGTCATTATCGGCTGGGGTGTGGTGCAGTTGTTTACGAGGTGCTCCTTTTCAGTTTCCATGCTTCTTTTAAGTTTCCATCTATCGTCATCTCCTTATTTTTCTTCTTCTAAGTTGTTTGCTTCTTGTGTCTCTGAATCTAGCAGCTTTTATTTTATTTTTGTATTTTTTCCCCTTTTTTCCCTTTCTTTTTTTTTATTTATTAACCGCTCCACAAGTAAATATCCATCTACGGTGGAGTTGCTGAGGAAGTCCCTATCTCGCGGTAACATTATTATTATTATCACCATTATTATTATTTTTGTGCGCGTTATGAGCAAAAAGGTCCCAAGGGATAGTTTGCTCACCCTGTATGTCATTTCCTTGAAACAATCGGTTTCAATTTTGGGCAGTTTTTCCATTTCATCACCTATGTATTATGTTTAATATCTTTTCAATTGCCGCTTTTTTGAGACAATCGGTTTCAATTTCCGCCTTCCAAGTTAGTAATAAAATATTATGTTTTGAATCAATAAATCGAGCTGATAAAAATTAAGATGGTAAAGATCAGATAGAAAAATGGAATAGAATAATATCAATTGAAGAAAAATTCAAACTGATTAATTGATGCTTTTAAAGTTCTAATAGTAAATTGTACCCAACCTCAACCCTTTACATAAAACGAAGCGTAGAATCACAGACACATTAAAAATTTATTTCCAATTTATTTGAATGCATTTCTAATGTATAATTAAATTAAACGTTCAAGATGACTGCAACTCGCCTCTTGACGATAAGCAAGGCGACCTTTGAATTATCGAATGACATTTTATATGACCCCAGGGCTTATATTGTGAATCTCTTCGGTAATCCTATTCTTTAAATCTGTATATTGTGTGGTCGATTAACATACACTTTTGGTTCTAAATAGCCCCATAAAAACTAATCAAGAGGGATCAAATCAGGAGACCGAGGTGGCCTATCAATAGTTCCACGTCTTTCACTCCACCTGTTAAGGAAAGCTTCGTTTAAATGATATCACACTATGCATGAATATTGCGGTGGACTGACATCTTGTTGGTACCAAATCCATTTCATTTGGAGAATTAGCATCAGGAAAAGGTAGTTTTAATGCAGGCACTAAAAGGTTCGTCAAAATCTAGATTAACATCACCGTTAAGTGTCTTCAAGAAAATATGGGCAAACCAGCCCCACAAAAGAAAAGTATTCTGTGCATCAGACTAGACCACCATATCTATTTGTTTTTGGGGTCGCTGAATCCTAATCCCGAGTTCGCTTGAAGCTTGAACCCATCAGGTCAGGAAAATGGTCAATCCAAGATGAAATTGGGGAAAACCGTCTAAGCGAAGGAAACCTCGATCTTCATATGTTTTTTTGGTAACTGAATCCGAATTCGGAGTCTACTTAGCCCCATTAGGTCAAGGTCAAGGCAACTCCAAGGTAAACTTTTGTTTATCAAATGGAAACGCATTTTTTACTGCAGATTCTGAAAGAGCGGGATACTTTTTTAGAGGTTACCTAAAGTTCAACGTTTTTCAAATGGAAACTTCCATTTTTAACTCCGGATTCTGAAAGAATGGATGGATCGAGGTGACCAACAGAGATTGCCTAAAGTGAAATGTCTCTCTCAAGCAAATTTATCTAACCTGAGTTATGTTCAAATCTTTGAATTGATACAGCGAATATTTAAAATTATTTAGGCACCTATGTATTTACTGTCAATGACCAGCAGTGATTAGTGCTGAACAAAGAAAGTGACAGAAAGAGAGTGAAGCATAAAAGGAAACAGCTCTTAAGATATTTTCAAGATTAGAGAGTTAGACACCATAAAAAACGGTAAATGTATAAATGATTTTAGATATATTATTAACGGTATCGATACAGTAATACGCCAACCTCGGTCCCTAAAACTAAGTATTACCTACATTGATTGAAATCGCATTCCGTGTTGATAATAGAGAACGTCTTTTAGGTTTTATATTTTTGATTTCCGACAGTGGTGAATCGCCTTACGAATATCATTTATATTTTTTGCAATAGTCTCGGTATTATTAGGCAATAAAAAAATATGCCTTCACATCATGCAGGTGACAGATATTTTACATGGACATTGTTAGAATTAGAAATTCATTTTTTTATTATCGTATATAATATTACAAGTGACACAACTTTTATATCTTCTTATGTATATACAGATTATTTTTCAATAACAATGATAATTAAAAAATCATTTACTTAGGATACATTTTTTACATCGCATTTAAATTAAATCAAGAGATATATTTAAATTCAGCATATCTGAATGGAATAGTACTGATGCGCAAAATGTATTTATGGTTAGTATAAAAATATTAATAATAATTTTAATTTTATTACAACTATAAATACTAGTCTAAAATAAATTGTAGACGAAACTAGAATAAATCTCCGGAAGAGGAATTACGCAAACTGACGGAATTGAATGATCTTAATTTACATAAATATAATAATAATAATGTTTATTTATCTTTAATAAAAACAGAATAGTAATACAAAAAAGTAAGTAGTATAACTACAAATAAAAAATAATATAAAAAGTTTTGTACTAAAAATTAGGAGTTATCAATATGGAATAACATAACAGACACATTACACATTATAAACTTTGTAGTAAATAAGCAAATTAGAAAGAATCCACAGACGAGAATCTGTGGTGGGATAATCTACAATGTCCAAATACTAAGAAACCTCGGTAAATCTTGAGAAAACAAAATTTTGTTAAAATATTCAGATGAAGATGGATTGTTGACATTAACTGATTATTTTGTCACAATTACATTAAAATTTCAGAAAACTTGCTGTACGAAAACATTTTTTAGTTGAAATGTCTGACAAGGTCGTAATGAAACAAAATTTGGTGGGTTGAAGTTCGAAATAAACCAATTAAAAACCCCTTCATATGAAACAGCACTGCTATTCTTAGCAAAACAACAACTACGTTTGACGATAATAATAAGTCTTCATTTTAGGTACCGAATTGCTAATGAGTAATAAAGTAAATAGTTGTAAACATTATAACATTTTCGCCGAATTATTTTCATTTTCATCAAATGCATGGCTAGAGCGATGCACATATTGGCACAATAATTAAATTTTCTATACAATGGGCTTGTTCCATGATATTCTTTTTATATGGTTTTTATACTTTTTCATGTAGTACTCGATATTCTCATTATACGCTTAAAATTTCGTATTATCAACTTTTTCCGTTCTCGAGATATAAGGAGTTGAAATTAGTAATAGTTGCAAAAACCGAGCGCTCTTTTGTGACGTCACTATACGCAAGTGACGTAAGAAAAATGGCTTTCTGGGACCTTACAAATTTTACCTGAAAAGTCGAAAAACATGGAATTTTTAAACGCTGGTAACTAAATAAATACGTCGAGTGGAAGTTCGTTCTATGTGTCTACGGAAAGAAGAAGGTCGGCGATGAATTATAATAGTAAATTGCAGGGTCGAAGTCGAAAATTTGTTCTGGCAGGAGCGAGAGAAAATTGTAATTTTTTGACATTTCACCAAATTGTACTCCCCTACTGTCAAGTAGTAAGCAAAACAAACAATACTTCGAAAACACTTATAATTATAACCAATACGGAGCATCAAGTCTATTGAGATCGCCGAGTCTATGCGTATAGTGACGTAGCGCCTGGCCACGCCCCATTTTCGCTAGATGGAAATTTGTAATACTTTTTAAGATACTAAACGTGCGAATAAGATTCTGATTTTTTGCAGATCCATTAATTTATACGTGCACTTTCGATTTATGAAATAAAAAGAAAATGCCGAACAAGCCCATTATTGAACATTCTATAAGTACTCCTTGCAGTTTTTTTGAATAACTTGAATCTTTAGGTGGTAGACATAACACATAACTTCAATCTTCTCCCGATAATACCATCTTAATTAGCGAAGCCAATAAGTATACTATGCAGCATTATTATGTTTGTCGGTTAAACAATCTTCATGTGCATTGTTTTTTCTTAAAATGTTTCATACTTTTTATATTTACAGGTCGATTTTTTGTTCCTCTTGATCACGCTTACTAGAAATGTAATGGACAACATTTTTTTCTTTTCCATATTTACAGTTTTGAAAACATGCCGATCAAATGCAATGTAATATTTGTTTTCATATTTGCGAGTATAATAATTTCTAATAATGAAATTGAGCAACAATAGACATTATTTCATCAAAATTTTCTAGATTTTTTTCCAATTATATGCAGCTCTATACCTATCAAACTATATAGGTATGTATATTTAAAATCAAGGGAGATCTAGAAGAAAATGTAAAAACGGAACACGCCCAGTTCCATTTAAAAAGAATCCTTGAAAAAATCACAAATGTAGGCTATGTATGTAGCTATGTAGCTGTTTGTATTTAACTCTCTTTTAGAAAGTACAAAGAAAATTGTTGGTGGGTCAAAATATTTTGAATAACCCTGTGCATTACCGAAATTATGATCATTCAGTTCCGTCAAACTGTCTATGTGTCTGTCTGCATGTTGGATTTTTTATTGTTTTTGAGATGGCCGTTTATTACTAAAATATAGGCAAATAGATTATAACTAAATGTTTTTTTAAGAAAAGCCCTTTTCACCTACAGACTTTGTAATTTAACTGTTTCTAGGTACGAATTCGTTTACTCACAGAGGACTTCAAGACTGGTTTCATTTGAACCTCACCAAACGCGTGTTTTGCAGTCCTCCAACTTAACATTCAAAATGAAATAAACTTACTGAAATGTGAAATCTTACATTGGCTATTAGAACATTTATAACACAGATAATTAAAAAATGTTTACAAGATTCAGATTCGAAACTTTCCTGAAACACAGAAATTCGTTTTCTTTCCACATAGTCGCCATATTAACAATATACCGCCATAATTGAAAAAACTGCGTTTCCCAGTGGGGTTGATTGACTTGTATCGAGATAACAGTAACAAAAGCCTCAAAGTTTGATTCATGTGACCTTGTCTTGACCCATGAAAAAAATATATTCCTACAGTTTGTATAAAAATAAAAAACTACTAAATATTTTTAAAACAGGTTCACCTACGCGTGTCAATTTTCAATGTTTATAACTAACCAATGATTTTTATGATCTTTTTATTGCTTCAGTATTTACCTTAAACGAAATACCCTCAAGAATCAAATAATTCCCAATTTTTCTAAACCAGTAAACAATAAATCATTGTTATTCGTAGTAAATTCTGACGATATATTTGCACAAATTACCAAGTATCTTTATATTCCGCGAAAATTGATAACGTCAACAATTTTTTTAGCAGAATATTACTTGTACAGCGACTGCTGGCCTTTGGTTTGAATATTTTGATAATAACAATTCCTAGTCAACTGATATTTATTTTCGTTTCAGATTCGTTTAGTCTGATCAATTTAAATGCGCCAATTGTAGACAAATTTCGCGGCTATGTATATCATTGTAAATAACTGGAATCGGCATGATTATTATTAGATGTACCGAGTTAAATAAATAACGGAACAGCAAAGTTTTATTATTGCAATTAATAAGCGATTAAAATTCTGTTTCTACCGTGATAACAAAAATTATCTGAAATATTATCATGGAGCTAAAAACTGATATCTTAGCTTATCTCTTCTTACCTAAAGAAAAACTTAATTTGTATGGCCTCAGTGGTTACCTCTTATTGCCTTCACGATAGAAGCTAGATTGTGGATATTAATGGTGTATATTCAGATGTGACAAACGTTAACATAGGAGTCCCACAGGGAACCATTTTAGGACCTTTGTTGTTCTTAAGTTTTATTAATGATCTTCCTAATGTAACTAGCCGTGAATTTTTTTAACGATGTTTGCAGATGATAATACATTTTTATGCTCCGATTCAAACATAGGTAACCGAATAAGTTCAAAATATAATTGCAAAATTTAAATGCTGGTTTGATATGAACAAGTTTTGTTTAAATTAAACTAAAAGTTTTTATGAATTTTTCATCCCATAATTCCTCGATGGATAAAAAATATTTGCGAGAATATTTGTTAAAAGTTGAAGGAAAGTCCAAATATTCTTGCTTTACTTACTTACAGATAAAACCGTGAGTTGGGACATGCATATAGATTATCTCTCTAAAAAGCTTGCATCGTTTTGTTACGCTTTGTACAGTTTAAACAAATATTACTTAGTAATAACTCTCCTTTGATATCTTTTTATCATGCACAATTTGCATCTCGCTTACGTTATGGAATAATATTCTGAGGACCCTCATGTCATTTTAACAGTGATGCAAAATTTCAAATTTCATTTTGAAAGTTTCAATTTCAATTTGAAATTTCTGAAAGTTTCAACGTACCCTCATAAATTTCTGAAATATCTGAATTTTATGAAAATTTCAGATTAATCTGAAAACTACCACATTTTTGAAACTTTCATGAAAGTTTCAGCTGCAAAATCTGTATTTCTGTTACATCAAACGAAATTTGAATTTCGCGCGCCTTTTTAACTTGTTTTCAACCAATGAGGATTAAAGTCTGGTTTAAAACATTTATTTTAGAGGTTATAGGTTAGCTATTCAAGTATA
Organism: Stenurella melanura; assembly: GCA_963583905.1. NCBI lineage: Eukaryota > Metazoa > Arthropoda > Insecta > Coleoptera > Cerambycidae > Stenurella > Stenurella melanura. Next base: position 129,348,327 of record OY757314.1, read on the forward strand.
AGAATCTACTGCTTTTCATTTCTTTCGTTCATTTCTAGGTTCCCAGGTTCTATTATTTTTGCATTTAATAAGAAAAACTTATTTTGAATGAAAAAATATATCAATGATATAATTTCTAACTGAGGTCATTGATTAATGACGTAATGGTAATGTATTGTATTAGAGTTTGGATTTCAATCTGAATCTACAAGGGACAAGGACCCTATTCTTGAATCGGGGAGTGGAAGATCTGAATGTTTTATCTCTTTTCTACGTTTTCTTCTTTTTCTTTCTCCCGATATGAGCATTCTCTCGAGTGGAGAATAGGGGTCCAGAAGATTTTGTAAATACATTGACAAATTACCTACTCGTGTATTTTGAAAAATATATTATTGTTTTTTTCAATGGTCTTTAGCTCGAAATGTTGTACGTACGTACGTATGTATGTATGTATGTTCCCTATATCCAATCATGCTGAAATTTTGCACATAACTTTGATTCTGAAGACAATACAATACAGTATATCAATATTATGGTAGATCCAATATGGCGGCCACCACAAAATGGCGGAATACATTTTTCTTGATAACCCCCTTAACATAGGTATCGAATGAAAGGGTATATAAAGTGGTACAATAAGCTGTGTGACATTATAAATCAAATAATGGTGGCCGGCACAATAAGGCGGATCACCTATTTTTTTGCAACCCCCCTCGACATAGGTATCAAATGAAAGGGTATGACAAATGACAAGTAAAATACAATAAGCTGAGTGACGTTATGCTAGATCCAATATAGCGGCAGACATAAAATGGCGAATTACCTATTTCTTGACAACCTTCTTGACATGGGTATCAAATGAAAGGGTATATAAAGTAGAATACAATAAGCTGTGTGACGCCATTCTAAATCCAAGATGGCGGCCGGTACAAAATGGCGGATCACCTATTTCTTTACAACCCCCTCGGCGTCGGTATCAAATGAAAGGGTATGACAAGTAAAATACGATAAGCTGTGTGACGTTATTTTAAATCCAATATGGCGACCGACACAAAATGGCGGATTACCTATTTCTTTACAACCCCCTTGATATGAGTATCAAATGAAAAAGTTTGACAAGAGTAGTTGAATTGATGACGTTTGAATTAAAGAAAATGAGGCAGACAGGAAACTAAAAAGTGAAAAATAAATAAATTTTTAAAAAATTCTTAAAACAATGATTTTCTTTTAAAACTGAATTGCACCAAAAAATAGAAAATAATTTTAATTCAGTGATTAAACTACAAAATGATGAAAAAGAAAACCATTGGGAGCTCATAAAGTATTGCTGTTGCTGCTACATTACAACATACTATTCATAACGTTTTATCACAATGCTGATTGTTGATAAAGGTAATATATTATATTTTATGAGCATCCAATGGTTTTCTTTTTCATGATCGTTTTGTAATTTAATCACTGTGTAAAAATTATTTTCTACTTTTTGGTGCAATTCAGTTTTAAAAGAAAACCATTGCTTAATATTTTTTTAAATTTATTTATTTTTTACTTTTCACGAACATATTTGTAAATTCTAACCTTATTATGGAGAAAAAAAATTCTTTATATTAAAGAAAAACATTGAAAAATAAAAGTGTATGAGACTAGTCTCAAAATTGGGATTTATTAGTCATTATCTCTCGGAAGTTTAAAAAATTGCGAATATTATACCTACAGAACTTAAGTTTCATCCTTTAAAATATTTCAATGAAATTTCGCTTAACTTTCATAATATTAGGGAATTATTCAATTAAATTTCATAAAATGAAAGTTTCTTTGAAATTTCACGAAAGTTTCATGATACTTAACGTTTAATTTTATATTTCAGAAATTTAATAAATTTCAGATGAATTTTGAAACTTTCACAAAAATGTCACTGAAATTTTCGCAAATTTTAAGTTTCATGAAATTTTGCATCACTACATTTTAACAGATTATTTAAAATTCAAAAAAGGGCAATAAGAAACATTGTAAGATTATCTGCAGGATTATCATGTAGAAATTATTTCACAGATTTAAAGCTGTTAACGCTTCCTTGCATTTATCATCCGATCTGATACCTCATTACGCTTACGATAATAAGGGCTGGGCTGAGTACTTGTCTCTGTACATGTTTATGAAATTTTAATATACGTTAAAACAAATTTGGAAACACAACAATTATTAACGGCGATTTTCACCATTATGAAACGAGACAAATGTCTATGTTGTCAATTCATGGTTTGTCCATATACAAGGTGTAATTAGTTTCAAGTCATTAAAAAAAACTGGTGGTATTGAACGACAAGACAAACAAGAAAACCTTATATAACATGAGGTCTAAAGCTCATAGTTTTGGAGAAAAAATTGTTTTAAAAATTTCGCAAATTTTCAATAAAATTGTATTAGAACTGCTGGAATATTGAGGTAGGTCTTGCCTATGATACTCAATATTTGTATAGATAGCTATACAATGTCGGCGGTCTTTAACGATGGGGTAAAGATGAAATGCAAGTGTTTAGTAGATCTGATCTGAAGAAAACTATACTCTGACCCCCCCTTGTGCAATATTTTAGTTACTGTGGGTGTTTCGATATGTACACACGTCTAACCCGCTGTTCGTTGTTTTTGTTATTTTTGAATTTCGGGTCACTGTGTATTTATAGTTAAGATTTATTTTATTGACTTACCGTTCAGGTCGTTAAATTCTTGATTACGTACAGACACAACTTATTTGTTTATTCTTTTTGTATTCCTTTTTAGATTTTGGACTAAGTCTTCTTTTATTTTTCTTTATTGACAACGTTAGCTGATAGTTTAGTAGTAGAATAGCAATGGGGATTCAGCGACAAAATCCCATGTTATTTCTTATGGAGGTTCATTTTAGTCATTTTTGACCAATTTTCTCCCCACCACTTTTTAGGCTCCGCCTTCGGGTAAGGTCCTACTGATCGACGAGTACAGCTTTTAAACAGGGTCTGTACCCTTCGGGGAAGGTCCTACTGATCGAGGAGTACAGCTTTTAAACAGGATCTGTACTATTTTAAACAGGTTTGTACAGCTTTTAAACAGGGTCTGTATACAGATCCTGTTTAAAATCGTACAGACCTGTTTAAAATCGTACAGACCATGTTTAAAAGCTGTACTCCTCGATCCGCCTTCCCCGAAGCTTTTAACCCAGGACACTCATTTATGTTACATATGTTAATAAATCACATTTAAATTTTCTAAATTATAAACATTAATCCAATATTTTGTTCCAAATAAAAAAACAAACATGTAAAGAAAGGCTCTGTTTAAACCTCTATGGCCATTATTTGCTTGCAATCTTGCAGGAAGAGATAACGAATTACTTGCCTCTTTATAATTGCCCGAGTTCGGCTGAGGCGGTCCATCAAAGGCGGTCGATGATTCAAGGCCATTGCTTTGACACCGCAGACCGCCGCGTGTGCCGGCGAGGACTTTGCACGTTTTTATGACAATTTAAAAGTTGTATAATAGGGTCGTTGACCATTTTTTAAAACTTTTATATTCAAGTAATTTATAAAATTTTATTTGAGCCGTATTTTTTTATTTTACATTCCAAATTCATTTTAATAGTGAAATTAATTATTTAAGTTACGAAATTTTGAATTGGCGCCTATGGTGACGTCAGATGAAAGAGCATGCGCAGTTAAAAAATAGAGAAATAATCGACGGGCGTCGTTCGTTTACTGTTATAGCACAGAGTAGTGTGGTTATAGTATTGACGTGAGTCATTGTCATATTAATTGTCTTCAAAGTATTGTTATTGTTATTAGGATTTAACTTGATTAAAATATGAAGTACACTGTAAGCTAAAGTAAGTATGTAAATGATTTTCTATTAATAATACACTGTTGCATATATGTTTTAAAATAGAATATAAAATTTAAAAATTTAATGAAAAATCAACACAATGTAAACAACAAATCTACCGAGCACTCCGCCAACATGATAGAGAAAATAAGAAAATCTCTAAAATTGAATTCCCATTACATACGTTATCATTTATCACCTTGTTATTTTGAAAACCAATTTTTTCTTGCATGTGATTATTAGGACTTTCTTTAATATGATATATGAAATATATATTTAGCACCTATATATTTTTTTATGGTATAATATTTTATAAATTTTGTTGAAGGAAACGACCCTATTGGGAACTACAAGTCCATTGACCAAGAAAAGCAGTGGTTCTCAATTGTATTCTACCTTATTATTAAAAATTTTGACTTAGGTCAGTTTTTTTTTCAAAGTGCCCCTAGAGTGAAAAGTCATAAAGGTTTTTTGTTTATCTAGTCGGTCCCCATGACCAGTTTCTTTTTAATGACATGAAACTGATTACGCCCTGCATGAGAAAAGTCTTATGTACGTAGAAATTAAATGATATAACAAATTAATACTAGAAATAAAATACATAGAAAATATCAATCTGTTCAAAAACAAACTTAAATCTTTTCTCCTTGATATTTACAGTACCCAAGAGTATTTAGGATTTTAGATTTTCTTAACTCATTTTACATTGCACGTCTTGTTTTAATTGTTATTTTACTACATTTTATATACTTACCTATTTTATGTTTTACATTTTCTACAACAATTTTGAATTTTGTAATTTTATACTCTTTTAATATTTAACTTATTCACATTCTGTCTATGCACTTTTATATTACTGTACAGTTATATTTTTATGCCTCGTTTTATGCTCTATTTTAATGTAAATTTGCAATTTTGTTCACCTTTAACGATGTTTCCTATACCTACTATGTTTTATAGTCTAATGGAAAAATAAATAAATTAATTAATTAATTAATTAATATGTGCTTTTTTAACCCCTGTCGCAAAAATAAGCGGTGTTATAACTTTGAAGCCTTTTTTTGTGGGTCTGTGAAAAGGAGTGTTTTTAATTAAAAAATCGATTTTTCTCTATTTTCTCGGGAAATATGGCATTTAGAAAGAAATTGAACATTTTAAACCTGCTTTCATGCATTTCATTGTGACGTGGAGCAGTTTCCTTTACACCCACATGGCCACATGCTATTAAATCTAAAATATCTTTTGGTGCAGCATCTAAAGTGGTTGGGAGTGGTTGCAGAATATCTCCTCTTTTTCCCATCCCCACTCTACAGGAAATTTTTCATTGCCAAGACGTTCTTGCACCTGATATGTTCTGTATGAGTGTTGTACTGCAGCAGCAGCAGCCGTTGGAGGCAATGATTCCAGGGGAGCAGTTTTTTTTAGGCGATTGTTGAAACACATGTAAATCTGTGTTCGTCTAGTGTTATATTTTTTTTTTACATTCATACGGGTGCAAAAAAATCCCCCATACCTCATTTAAAGAAGAATTTTCATTGTAAAAAGCAGTTATAGCAGTTTGCCCTCGAAGTAAACAATTTGTAAACAGTTTTATTGTTCCTTTTTACTTTATTGTACTAAGCGCATGTTGTACCGCGGCCGCTTATCGCGTGAGCTAAAAGTATCCACATTTTTATATTATTGTACTGTCCTTGCAAATCTATTGTCGAATAGTTTTGATTTTGTTCTACCAATTTTTGGTTTGTAAAACATTAAGTACGTCTACATTTTCAGGAGCTAATGCTATTAGAAGACTTTTCTTGGCTTTTGCTTGCTGGAGTGTCATCTGATATTGTGATATCGACGTTGCTTTTCATCTCTATTAATGCTGTTAGGATTGTCGTACCCATCAAAAATAATAATAGAGAATTTGTGCATTTTTACTTCCCTCGCATACCGAAGGGAAGTATTGTATTCGAGAAAAAATCAGCCTCCGAGATTTTTTCGGATTCTGACGTTTCAGATCACGGAAATTACGAAAATATAGGTTTTTCAATTTCGTCTGTCTGTCTGTCTGTTGGTGCATTTACTAAAAAACTACTTGACAGAGAGCAGTCAAATTTGGTAGGTAGTTGACCATACTGTCAGCGAAGAAATGGTAGAACTTTCACTGGAAAATATACAGGGTGGATCGTCTAAAGGGAACAAATAATGAAAAAAAAAATTGTTTTTGTCAAATTTAAAATTTCCACCTTTCATGACACGCTAAACCTATTTCAGGAAAAAAAATTTGAAAATTTTTTTCACCATTTTTGAAAAATTTTTTACAACTAAAAATTTTTTTGTCTTTGTTCAAATTTAAAATTTCCACGTTTCATGGCTTTCTAAACCTATTTAAAAAAAACAAATTTTTTTGAATTTTTTTTTACTTACCAACATTTTTGAAAAATTTTTTACTTACCACTAAAATAGATGGAAAATTTTTTTCTTTCAAATTTAAAATTTTTACTATTTTTTTAAAAAATTTACCACTAATACAGACTGAATTTTTTTTCCTTCTTCAAATTTAAAATTTTCACGTTTCATGACATTCCAAACCTATTTCGGAAAAGAAAATTTACAACATTTTTTTTACCATTTTGGAAAAAATTTTACCACTAGAATAGATGGAATTTTTTTTTCCCTCAAATTTAAAATGTTTACGTTTGACATGACTGACATTTTAAACCTACTTGAGAAAAAAAAATTTGAATATTTTTTTCACCAATATTTTTGAAAAAATTTTTACCACTAAAATAGAAAGTTTTTTTTCGAGGGGTCAGCCACTCCCAAAAAATTGTACAGGTATTCTGGGAATACCCTCTATTCCCGATTTATTCCACGTATTCCCAACAATTTTCAGTTACTCCCCAAGTATTCCCGATTATTCCCAAGTATTCCCGCTAATTCTCAGTTATTCCCAAGTATTTCCGAGTATCCCCAGTTATTTCCAAGTATTCTCAGTTATTCCCAAATTTTTCGAGTATTTCCAAACATTCCCAATTATTTCCTAAGTATTTCCTGTATTCCCAGATTTAAAACGTTCTATATTAGTTACCGTTGCACTAGTTCTTTATTAATCCAATTATACCCAACATCCATTCGACAATAAAAACAAATTATGTGTACGTGCAGTTTGAAATTTCACTTCTTATGGCTGGCTGCGAGTACTATAGTACCAAGACAAATTGTGCTTGTTGTTTCGATTGTCAAACAAACAAAAAGTACTAATTAAATTACCTACTAGGAGCAAATTCGGTTAGTTCAGGTTATTTAAATGTGCAGTGTCAAAACAGCAGCGTAACTTTTTAAAATTTCATTTATAAAATATTACAAAAAGTTACTTATCTTACAGTGTCTGACATTTCAGTATTGAGGAGCTCTAAAATATCCCTTCAGATTAAAACAAAACATATCATTGGCGTGTATTTTTATTAAGAGAAAGAGGGTCGATTTTTCTAGAAGTCATAGACATTTTTTACTGGAACATTAGTGAAATATTATTGATTAGCATATTTTCGAACTCTTATATCCAAAAATTAAAGACGTTTTGATTTATGATTTTCGAATTACAGCCCTTTTAAAATGACATATTTTAAATGTTAGCTAATTAATAACTTAGAAATAAATTGTTTTTCGAAAAAAGGTCATTTTTCATTTTCTATTTAGAATCATTTTCTCTACCACCTCATGTCATCAATACTTTCAAATTCGAAAATTCTTAATTTGGCTTACGAAATTAGACAGTATTGATAACAGTGTGTGGTACAAAAAGTGATTTTAAATAAAAAATAGGAATGGCTTTTTTAGAAAAATAGTTCGTTAAGTTATTAATTGTATTTGAAAAATGTAAATCTAAGGGGGCATTCAAAAACAATATATCAAAATGTCATTGCATTTTGGATGTGGGGGTTTTAAAGTATGCTGATTAATAATATTTCATTAGTTTTACAGTAAATAAATGCCTAATATGACCTCGAAAAATCAACTTTTTTTTTTCTTAATAAAAATGCACGCTAATGACAGAAATTAGTTTTGTTTTACTCAAAAGTATAGATACTGATCTAAATTTGGCTGCAATTAGATGACTAATAACTGAGCTATGAAGGTGTTACCATGAAAAGTGGAACACATTGTAAGAAAAAAAATCTTGGTGTAACCAAATGGCAATTTTTATGAAGCTTTAAATTTTTTAAAAAAATTTCGTCGTTTAAGGAAAGTAATAAACATTTTTATTTGTAATTTTCCATAACAAATTACATCCACCAGATCTATAATTTCATTAAACGAGATCAATTATTTTTTTAATAATTTCGGTTTACCTATGTAAAATTAAAAACTTTTGTGCTTTTTATTTTTTCGCAAAAAAAAGACAAAATGATTGACAGGATTTAGACCGATGTCGTTTTGTTCATCATCTATCATCCAACACACGTCTGTTAAAATTAAAAGTTAATTTACAAAACCTCCAAAATTGGACCAAACTTCACTGTACTTTCCTGGTAACATACATATTGCATTTCCAAAAGAAAAATTGCACCCCTTGTAAAAAATACTTCTAAAATTTTGTCAAGGATAGACCATAACATGAAATATTATCATTAAAAATTTGCTTTTATACTAAAGTATAGAATTTCTAATATCAATTGAGAAAACGACATTGATCTTCATCGCAGCGGTACTTTGACGGCGGCACAGATCAGACGTCGGCGCTTTGTTGGTCTTTTTTTACGAAATTCAAATTGACTTTGGACAGACTATAAGTGAAATATTTTTTTAACTTTTTTCTTTTTGTACCCATTTAATGCTCTCATGTACTAGGACTTCGAATACATCATCAATTTTTTGATGATATATTGACTATTATTCTCGTCATTATTATTATTAACTGATTAATTAGGTAACAGAAATGTTTGAAGCAAGCAATTCATGGCCAGTCGGTGATTAATTTTGAAACTGCAATGAAGAGCTTAATAGGATCACTTTTTGTACCTGTCTTTAAAACTTTCCATTAAAATGTTTTGTATTGAAAATAATTTGTATGCGTACTGTGCGTTTTATAATCAGTATAATCAATACCGAGATTAATACTTAGTAATTATTAAAATAAACATCTGAAATCTACAGTGGCAAGAAAGTAAACTTGTGCAAAAGATAGTGTCATTATGAACGCTAAAAAATGATTCAAGTGTGTGCAGATATTTCTCTTGATCGTTGCAAACGTATTTTTTTTTTCGGAAAAATGGAATAAAGTGGCAATGCCTCAGTGTAAGTCCAAAAATAATATATGCCTGGATAGAGTATTAAGAGTCAAATACAAATATATAAAAGAATATTGGGTGTTCTATTTAAAAAATCCTAGTATTACTTCGAAACACATTGTAGATTTAAATATTATTTTAAAATATACTACTCTTGATCTCAAACAATTTTTGACCATACACACACTACTGATTCACCCTATATATACGCAAATAATTAATCACATCATCAAATAATAAACATTATGATTTGTTAACTATAGTATAGCAGATATCTTCCGTGGGAATTGTGCAAATTATTGTTGTCCTCTGTCACATTTTTTTCATTATTTATTTTCTAAAGCTTTCCACCCTGTATATTTTTCACTAATAGTACCAAATATTTTATCCGTTAAATAGTTTTATAGATATAGCGCCATCAGACAGACAATACTTCCTTCGGTAAACAAAATTGGCATTTGAAAAATAAAACATGGTGTGAAGAGTTAATAGGTTCATTTAATGTTTGAACTAGAGCTTCGAGAGTATTACAATAAAAGGAGGAGCGATCTTTATAGTTTTCTCGTCATATTTTTACACCGTGTGCAAGTTATATCTAGTTTTAATTCTGTTTAATATAATATGAATATATTATTACTTAATATTTCATTTCAAATGGCTCTGCATTTATCTCCATGCCTCCAGGTTGAAAATTATTAATAACAAAACATCCAGGAATACATAAAAAACTGTAATTCACTGTGATGTCTGATGATGGTTCGCGCGAGTTTCTCGCAAACGTACCGGAAGGTAGATCGTCGGCCGCCGCGTCCCGAGATTCTACGAAATTTTCACGAACGTGTCTATTCTTGAATATTTCCGATATATTCCCGGTTATTCTTCGTTATTTCCAATTATTTCTGAGTATTCTCTGATATTTCCGAATATTCCCAATGCATTCCCGAGTATTTCCGCGTATTTCCTAGTATTTCCAATTATTTCCGATATTCCCTATATTCCCAAAATATTGCCATTGTATTCCTAACATTTTGTACAGGTATTCTCGAAGTGGGTGACCCCTCGTTTTTTTTCCTTAGCTCAAATTTAAAATTTTCACGTTTCATGGCATTCTAAACCAATTTCAAAAAAAAATACCACTGTAGAATAGAAGGAAACTTTCTTTTTTGCTCAAATTTAGAATTTCCACGTGTCATGGCATTCTAAACCTATTTCAGAAGAACAAAATTTTGAAAATTTTTTTAAAAACATTTTTGAAAAATTGAAAAAAAATGAAATTATTTAACTACCACTATACTTCCACTCCACTACGTGTATGTGGAACTCGATGTGGAATTAAAAATGTGACAGATGGCAATAATAGGTATTAGGCATATGCACCTATTATACTATTATTGAAAAATGTACAGGGTGGTCATCCCAAGAAATAATTCAGCCATGGTGGACATTTACAAAGGTATTTGCGCAAGCCTTCCATATTTGGCACATGTTATTTAATATTGAACTTTTGCTGTTGGATGAGCACTCTGTATATTTTTTTAATCAAAACTTATCAGGTGTTCTTTGTGATAATAGTGATAACTATATTCCGATTATTATTTTCAATGTCACTTCGTAATTATTAATTTTTTAGAGTGACCGCCATGCACAAATAAAGAGGGAAGTTCTGTGTAAATACCTTTACCGATTTTTAACATAATTTAGATACATTTTGCATACATCACTAAAAATTTTGCATTTCACTTTATAGAGCAAAAACCCCTCGAAAAACCCTCCATCAACAACATTTATTGTCATCTATAGTTTTAAATTCATCGTGTAGTAGTGACAATTTTTTTTTCATGCCCCTTTCGACCCCCATGGAAAAATGGCCGTATTTCGGTTAATTATTGTTATAAAATTAATTTCGAAACACCAAATTTAAGATGATTCTGCTAGAAACAACTTCTAATTAAATAATTTTTTTGTAAATGCCGTATCTTCCGACAAAATAGAAAAAAATCGATTATTTTAATTAAAAATACCGCTTCTTACTCCCTATAGATTCTCGCGAATTCGTAAAACTCCTAAATCTTTGTGCTTCATGAACTTTGACCTATTTTAAACTTATAACCAATGTCGAAAATCTGAACAAATTTTTTTCAATATTTTCCTGTACTGTCAAACAGTCAGTGTAACGGACGTTGTGTTCTAAGAAATGGCGAAGGATCCATTGTTATTTCACACATTATAAATTAATATTTATCTGAAAAATATTTGAACAGTTTTAAAAAATATCTTGAACTTGATGGGTTTAAGACAATCTTGTAATAAAAAAAAAAAATGAAAATAAAAGTTAAGTTAAAAATTTCAAAAACCCCTGACACTAAAAATAAACCTTTTTGTGGCTTCACTACTGCTGTTTACAACGCCCTCCGAACCTCAGTTTATTAAGCTCTTAATTTTCAATGGGGATTTATTCTAGCTTGTTGCCGCTTTTTTAACAGAAAACCTTCCCATTTTATTCCACTTCTGATAAACTCCCCCTTCCCAGTCTCCAGCAGCATAGCAGCTAGAGTTGCCAGATTAGAAATGTCTGTCGGACTATATACTCAAAAAGGTTCCTGACCCCGGAACTAGACCATAAGATACATTAGAGATGTTTCCAAATCTTATGAGCCGCGAAATGCGCAAAAGCCAAAGTTGATTCTGCGTTATAAGTATTTTTTTGAAGACACCGGCGGCTGCCTTGTTGTATACATAAACAAGAGCTTGGGATAAATTGTAAACAATAAATATAATAATTTTATATAGTGTAACTGAGTCGACAGGAAGGATTATGTCTGTGGGCATATGAATGTCACAGTTCATGAGATTTTAAAACACCTCTACAAAAATTGAAAACATGCTTCTTCGCTAAGGCCATTAAACTAGATGATACCATTACCACAAAATAAAGAACCTGTTTTATTTTTATAGCGGTGAACTATTCGAGGAATTAACTCTGAAAGCCGTAACAGCTAATGAAAATATTTTTAAAAGCATTCTTGTAGTGGATTTAAGGTCATTTACAAGCGATGTATAAAATTTACATGTTAAATAGATAGATGTCATCATTTCGATATGGAATAATATACTGTGTGACCCACTTAAGATCGCAACACTGTATACGCGTTAACTCATGCATGATTAACTTCAAACCTTGGTGGTAAGAAGAGATCAATAAAGTGACTTTTCGAACTTAGTAATATGTGATACAAATCAGTAGCGTGCGATTTTAAAGGGGTTTGAAAAGTCGATTTTTCAAAAAAAAATATTGCCGATTTTGTTAGAAAAAAATCGGTAAAGGTATTTACACAGAACTTCCCTCATTATTTGCGCATGAGGTCGCTCTAAAAATTTTTTAATTACGAAATGACATTGGGAATAATAATCGGAATATAGTTATTGCTATTGTTACAAAGAAAACCTGATAACTTTTGGTCAAGAAAATATACAGAGTGCTCATCCAACAGCAAAAGTTCAATACTAAATAGCAGGTGCCACATATGGCAGGCTTGCGCAAATACCTTTACAAATGTCCACCATGACTGAATTATTTCTGGGGATGACTACCCTGTACATTTTTCAATAAAAGTATAATAGGTGCATATGCCAGATATTATTGCCATCTGTCACATTTTCAATCCAACATTCACGTAATGGAGTGGAAGTATAGTGGTGGTTAAAAAATTTCATTTTTTTTTTTTATTTTTCCGAGGGGTCAACCACTGCCGGAAATACGTGTACAAATTTTCAGGAATACCACGAGAATACTCGGGAATACTCAGCAATACACGGGAATACTCAGCAATACACGGGAATACTAAGGAATCCCCGGCAATACTCTGGAATACTCAGGAATACCCCGGCAATACTCAGGAATACTCCGGAATACTTTGGAAATAGTCAAGGATATGCACCGGCTGATAGTCTATATACAGGCTGTAATCAGTTTCATCTCATTAAAAAAACTGGTAATGGGGACCGACTAGACAAACAAAAAACCTTTATGACTTTTCCCTCTAGGGGCACTTTGAAAAACTGACCTGGGTTAACATATTAAATATATTTTTTTAATATTAATGTAGAAAATAATTGAGAACCACCGCTTTTCTTGGTCAAAGGACTTGTACATAATGAAACACCCATAGTAACTAAAATATTTCACAAGGGAGAGTCAGAGTATAAGGCAAAGATACGCGCGACGATCTAAACCTACCCTCAATATTCCAGCAGTTCTCAAAAGATTTTATTGAAAATTTGCGAAATTTTTGTTTATTTTTTTCTCCAAAACTATAAGCTTTAGACCCCATCTTACATGAGTTTTTTTTGTTTGTCTTGTCGTTCCCTACCACCAGTTTTTTTAATGACATGAAACTAATTACACCCTGTAGATGGTATGATTAGTGCCTATGTATAATATATAATAGAGTCGCTAGATAATAAAACCGCCTCAATTCATATGCGGACGTCGGCCGCAATAGACCATTACTTCTTAAAATAGGAATAAGCAGGTAAAAAAAACTATTCTGGTGTATTACGTCGGATTAAATAAAAACTTATTTTAACTTTTCAATGACGTGTATTGTGTATTTTAGTATAACAATACTAGTTACTTAAAGTTAGGCGATATTGAAAATTTTAGATAAATCCGATATGTGGTTCTCGAAATATACGACTTTTAAAAGACGTGTTTGAAGCGCGGTGCGTCACTCAATAGGGCACGAAACGGTCGCGTAACATATCAAAGGTTGCATTCCGCTCGATCGTCAGTTCTTTCTCAGTGTTCTGTGCTCGGTTCCGTGCCTTTTTTTTTTAACTAAAAATAAAATATGGTGCTGGACCCCATTTTTCTGTATCAGTCCGGGATCATCTGAACCAGCATTACACCAACAGATGGATTGGTCGCGGAGGTTCGGTAAACTAGCCGCCGAGGTCTCCTGATCTTACACCTCTAGACTATTTTTTATGGGGTCGTCTCAAGTCAGAGGTGTGCAATGAAGAGTTCAATACACGAGAAGAGCTTCTAGAAAATATTATTACTGTATGTCATAATAAAATAACCCGGAAGTGATTGATAGGTTAGTGAAAAACATATTAAAATGTTCTCGAAAATGTATTGACGCTGGGGTCATTCATTTTGAAAACCTGTTATAGTTTTAAAATAATAAAAAAAAAATTTCTTCAATTATTTCAAGTTCTAAATAAATTTATTTTGTCAAAATTAAATTGCAAACTTTTGTCTTTAATATTTTCAAGTTATTGTCTAAATGTTATTTGTGGCATTATCTTAATTTTCTTTTTCCTTCTTCAATTCTTTGGGACTTCCTGCCACATGTATGTTTACTTTTTAAGCGATGCTAGAGGAATCTACAAAATATATCACAATTAACCAGTATGATACTGGTAAATAACCTCTACGCCTCTGACGTTTACGATTAGATTTCCGAAACGACGGCGAAATATTTAATTTCAAGTTTTTATACTTATTTGTGTTGTTTATTTAAAAAAACCAGCCTCTAACTGAACCTTTGACGTAAACGTCAGAGGTGTAGAGGTTATTTACCAGTATCATACTGGTTAATTGTGATATATTTTGTAGATTCCCCTAGCACCGCTTAAAAAGAAAACATACATGTGGCAGGAAGTCCCAAAGAATTGAAGAAGGAAAAAGAAAATTTTCAAGTTATTCTCAAAAGGCATTTAATATTTTTTTTAAATTGTGCTTGTTAATTCAAGCCTCTTCACTAGCATTCTTTGATGAAAGAAATGGAATGTGTATTATTTTGGATGAAATTTAAACAAAAAAAAGCTTAGAAACACTGAATTTCAAAACAAAAACAAATAACAACCCATTTTACGGGGTATTTAGCTAAAATTAATAAAATAATGATGTTATCAACCGGATTATTATTATTATTTGTAGAAAATCAAATTTGGTCTTTCAATACTTTTGAAAATTTATTGAAGAATAACCATAAACGTGCCATCAAATATTATGACATTATTTTATAAACTGGTCCGTAGGCTTTTTAAAAGTTTACTAACATTTACCAAAAATTAATATAGTGTGATGTTAACGACCCTAAGAGCCATATTTAAAAAATGGAGGTCGGTCCTGGAATTTTTCCATAATCAATTAAGCTATTTATTAACCTAAAAGAGCATAACATGTATACCAAATTTTATCTAAATAAGTGCAGTCATTTCAAAAATATGGCGGACTGAAGTTCTGGTCAAAAACCATAAAACACCCCGTATCTCAAAAACGGTTCATATTCAACGGTAAGTATAGGGGTGTTTTGAACTCAGCTGAGTGTGCTCTACCTTCCACTAGAGTATGTCCGTTTAAATCTGGGGCACCCTGCATATTTTTTAAAATCGAGGTAAAAATAATAAATGTATTGGATTTGAACCATTAGTTTTGTAATTATTAATTGTCTTATAACAGGTTAACAAATATTAATCAATGTGAATTTGATAGGTTTGAGGGGTTAACCACTACCGAAAATATGAGTACAAATGTTCAGAAATACCACGGGAATACTCTGGAATACTCGGAAATAATGTGAAATACTCGGGAATACTCGGAAATACTCGGGAATACTCGGGAATACTCGAGAATACTCAGGAATACTCAGTATTCTCGGAAATACTGCGGGAATGCAGTATTCCTGGAATACTTGTACAAATTTTGGGCCAGTGGTCGACCCCTCGTATTTTTCAAAAGATGTTGGTAAAATAATTTTCAAAATTTTTTCTTCTGAAATAGGTTTAAAATGTCAAACGTAGAAATTTTAAATTAGAGCGAAAAGGAAAGTTTGCTTCTATTCTATAGTACTTAGTGCTAAAAAAAGTTTAAAAATTAAAAATGATGTATTTTTTAAAATAGGTTTAGAATGCTATGAAACGTGAAAATTTTAAATTTGAGCAAATAAAAAAAAATTCGATCTATTTTAGTGGTAAAAACTTTTTGAAAAATGTTGGTGAAAAAAAATTTCAAAATTTTTTTCTAAAATACCTAGGTTTAGAATGTCATTTAAATTTGAGCATTCTAGTGTTAAATTTTTTTTTCCAAACTGGTAACAAAATGTTGCATATTCTTTTTTCCGAAATTGGTTTGGAATATCATGAAATGTGGGAAATTTTAAATTTGAGCAAAAAAAAATTTTTCGTCTGTTCTATAGTAGTGATACATAAATGGATTAAAAATGTTTTCAAATTTTTTTAAAAATTCTTCAAAAACATTTTTAAATTTGTTTGAATAGTTTTAGAATGTCATGGAAACGTGGATAGTTAAAAACTGAACAACGAAAGAAAAATTCTATCTTAGTGGTAAAATTTCTTAAAAATAGTAAGAAAAATTTCTAATTTTTCTTTTAAATAGTTTTAGAACGCTACGAAACGTGGAAATTTTCAAAAATAGTGAAAAAAAAATTCAATTTTTTTTTTTTGAATCAGACTTAGAATGCCATGAAACGTGGAAATTTTAAATTTGAAGAAAGAAAAAAAAATGATTTCATTTTAGTAGTAAAAATTTTTTCAAATATAATTGGTGAAAAAAATTTTCAAATTTTTTTTCCTGAAATAAGTTAAGCGTGTCATGAAACGTAGAAATTTTAAATTTGAGCAAACAAAAATTTTTTTCATCTTCGTAAAAATTTTTTCAAAAATGTTTGAAAAAAATTTTCAAATTTTTTTTTTTGAAATAGGTTTAGCGCGTCATGAAACGTGGAAATTTGAAATTTGAGCAAAAAAAATTTTTTTTCATGTTGGTAAAAATTTTTTCAAAAATGTTTGAAAAAAATTTTCAAAATTTTTTTTTTCTGAAATAGGTTTAGTGCGTCATGAAACGTGGAAATTTTAAATTTGAGCAAAAAAATATTTTTTTCACTATTTATTCCGTTTAGACGGTCCACCCTGTATATTTTCCAGTGAAATTTCTACCATTTCTTCGCTGACAGTAGCGTCAACTACCCACCAAATTTTACTGCTCTCCGTCAAGTGCTTTTTTAGTAAATGCACCAACAGACAGACAGACAGACTGACGGAATTGAAAAACCTATATTTTCGTAATCTACGTGTTCTGAAACGTCAGAATCCGAAAAAATCTCGGAGGGTGATTTTTTCTCGAATACAATACTTCCCTTCGGTATGCGAGGGAAGTAAAAACTAGTAAAGTATTCATAACACAGGCCGACAAAAAAATTGTTTTAGATACGTGACCCTACCTACCTCTGGTAAAATTTTCCGCTGAATCCGAAAATAATTTTTAAAAAAATTCTCACGTATGGATTCACCCTCATTCCCGCAAAAATAAAAAAAATTAAAACTGGCCATCCAACCCACCCATCTTTAGTAAAATTTTCTGCTGGGTCCGAAAATGATTAAAACAAAATTCTGACGTACGGATTCCCCCGATACATCCTCAGTTCCCACCAAAAATTCAAAAAATCCAAACTGGCCATCCAACCCACTTATCTTTACTAAAATTTTCCGCGGAATCCGAAAATGATAAAAAAAAATCTGACGTATGGATTCCCCCCACATACCAAATTGCACCTAGAAAAACAAAATGGGCTTCAAGAGCTAGCTGCCGAAAAAAAAAACAGTGGCTGTATCTCAAAAACCAAGAATCAAGTAAACTTCCGGTTTGCGCCATTCGATTTCTCGTGCGATTTTGAATAATAAAAAGATTTTTAGGCCGCTCACGCATCAGTTTTGGGAGCCGCGGCACTCGATGTGAGACGGTGTCAGTCCGGAAGCGGCTTGTGGCTTCCTCAAAAATGCCTCTACATCGAACGGCCCATCATTGGATAGGAATTTTAATTTTAAGTCGTTTAAGCAGCTAAATTGAAAAAATTCAGGGGTACGCAGAATGGCGAGAGGATCGAGTGGCGCAAACTAGAAGTATGTAACTGTTTTAGTTTTCGAGACACCCTAGTAGCACACAATATTGGACCAATATTGAACCAATATTGTATATATTGGTCCTATATGGATTGAATATTGGTGCAATATTGGTGCTACTAAGGCAGATCTTGGAGAAGAGGGGAAAGTTTCCGATGTTTATCTTTCGGTGACTTTGAGCGGCTGTATCTCGAAAACGAAGGATCGCAAGGGTGTCTGGTTTGCGACAAAAGATTTCTCTGTTCTTTTTGCGTTTCTTTTTTCTCGTGATTTTGTTCACAATACTATGGTATATCGTTCAGATGTAGCTGCCTCCGAGGTGAACGCATGTCGCCGGAGAGGATAAATTCTCGGACCTCTAACTTTGGCGGCTTGTAGCTCCGTTAGAAACGCCTCTACATAGTCTAACGTCCATCATCGGATAGGAAATGTAATTGTAAATCGATTAAATAGGAGGAATCCCTCACGCCCAAACAATTTTTTTGCCATTCTCGGATTCAGCAAATTTTGCTAAAGATAGGTAGGTTGGATGGCCAGTTTGGATTTTTTTAATTTTGGGGGGAATTGAGGGTGTATGGGGGAAATTAAAACGTCAGCATTTTTTCTATCAATTTCGGATTCAGCGGAAAATTTTACTAAAGATACGAGTAAAGATAGGTGAATTTTTGGGGAGGAAAACGCAACAAGTATGTGGGGGGGGAATTTCGGGTGTGTGGGGAGGGGGGAACGCATACGTCAGAAAATTTTTCCTTTATCATTTTCGGGTTCAGCGAAAAATTTTAGTAAAGATAGGTGGGTTGGGACAGTTCGGAGTTTTTGAATTTTAGAAACCCTTTTGTACAAGATTACAGTAGTGGGTTCAAAGGTGTTTCAGATTGAGGCCACGCAAGGATCAATCTGCGAGAAAATTCCCACCTCGTGGAATTTTTCTATGCAGCGACATATTACTGTTACGCATTTCCACCTCTTAGGAAACACCCTGTATGAATCCGTGGGTTCTAAATAATTTTAATAAGGGGTAAACCACTAACACTGTATTTAATAATTTACTAATTACAAAATACTTCTTAATTAACCAAAATAACCTTTACACTTTGTTTACTTTATATTTGACCTCACTTATCGCTACCAAACTTCACTTTAGTAAAACTTCTCTCTCCGCCGGCGATAATCGCGCTTTATATACTCTGAAATTGCCTCCAGAGTCATCCAGAACACAATCGAGAATCTTCTCCCACCACACTCTAAAAAACTCTATCGCTTTGTACAAGTTTCCAGTCACTATTAGGCATAGACGTATCATAGGGGGGTGTAATGCATAACATTACTATGTAAAACAATCTCTCAAAAATCCCCATCGATATCCCGTAAGCATAATTCTCTACAGCAATTGAAAGGGGCGAAAAACAGTCTTTTGCGAAAATCTCATAAAACTTGCTACAAAAAAGGTTCAAAAGGTTTTTTTCGTAGGGCTAACCGTTTCGAAGATATTTGCGTGATGTTGTCTTAACCACACAAATTTAAAAATCAATTTTTGGCTTAAATGGCATGTTAAAATTTGAAATCAGCAACCTCAAAAACCCCTGGAAATAAGCTTTTAGAATGAAAATCACGCATTTTGTCAAATTTTCATTTTTACACCACTTTCAACCCCTATTTTACTCGATTTTCACCCTAAGAATCAATTTTTGGCATTTGGCATTTTAAAATTTGAAATCAGCAAACTCAAAAACTCCCTAGTATTGTACATTAGCAGTAGGCAATTTTACCCTATTTTAAGGGTGGTTTCTTCGCTCTAGCTCAAAATTTTGAGGGCGTTTGGTCTTTTCTGAGGTTGGATTCGAATTCAGCGTAGAGAAATACGTAGACTACTCGGGTCAAGTTCCAGGATCAGGACTTTCTTTTGTGGATGGGTTATTTTATTGATTTTTTCATTTTTTTGCTTCTTCTGACCCAAATTTTGAAACCAGAATATTGAAAAAACAATCTGCAGCAAAACTAAATTTAGTATATCCAAATACTTAAACTCTACCAAGTTTTGTAAATTTTTATCGAAAATTCGCTAGGTTAACGGCTTTTGACGTCTGTTTCATAAAAAGCACCACTGTGCGGTGGTGTGGGAAGGCGTGCATTTTATCAGTGAAGTCGTGCAACTTTGTAAGCGTTTTGCTTGAGAATGGTTAGACCTACGAAAAAAATAATTAATACTTTCTTAAAAGTAATTTTATAAGCTACAAATTGTATCTGAACCATTTCTGCACAAAAATTAATATTTTGCGAGATATTCGCAAATAACTGTTGTTAAACCCCTTCAATCGCCGTAAAAATTATGGTTAAAGGGATCGATGGGAACTTTTGAGAGACTGTTTAAAATAGTAATATCTCGCTGTATGTAAAAATCTAGCGACATGAAAAATTTTGCGTAGATGTATGCTAACTATACTGGCCCTGCTAGCAAAACCCCCGTAAAATCATTTTTTGTTGAAACTGAGTTAGGATCAGTTTCCTATAGCTGGTATCAAGATCTACTTACTCAGTAAAAATCCAGCAAAATGACTCTAAATGTGTGTAACTGTATATTATATTGCCCCGTATTTCCTAAAATGCTTCGTAATACTAAAGGGAAACACAGTAAACTGTCATTACTAAGCTAAAACATCGCAAAAGAAACATATGGCGTAAAATTTGCCGTGTATTTACTTAGTTTATTTTTAGAAGTAGGGTTTTTCTTTAGTACGATGTTAGACTGCGACAAAATATAAAAGTCTCAGTAGTGCACAGTAGCAGTCTAATCTGTGATTCCGGTGCAATTAATTCTGATTGTTTCATTTTGAGTAAATGTTATGTTTAATTTGTTGTGAAAAAGTAAGCTTTGATTTTCCGTAGGTTTTGTGTAAACTTAAGAATTCAATAAGCTGTTAAACTAGTGTAATTTTGCTTTTACCTCGAAAAATCCTATTGCTGCTCTTATTACTGTGATTTTTCTTAGCAAACATGACATTTTTAAGACCTTAATACTGGATAATAACACAATCCAAGCATTTAATGCAAGAAAATATCATATTAGAACGATTGCAATTAGTTAGATTAAAATATGCAACGGAATTGCTCTATTCGCACACAAAAATTATTACATATATATCTACCTGACCTCGTACCTGACTTAGATGACAAGTAACTTGGAAGTTAACCTCTTTTATCTTATTTTCTCATTTACGGGGGTTTTGCTTCTCAGGGCAGTATACTGGTACTGGTAATTTGATTCTAAAATTATTAAAAGCAAAATCAGATTTTCGGCCCTAGCTTTATTTAGGTACATTTTGTCAGAATTTATTGAGTTGTTTACAATGGTTTGATAATATCTAAATTACAATAATTACTATGTTCAGTGGCTCGAATAAACGTCCTTCTTTGCACTTCGCTGGACTATTTCCAAAACCAACCAACTTCACTTAGCTAGGAAATTCGTTGAGGCATTGAACAGGCTGCTTAGATACACTAACCGCAAGATACATGGTACCATACCGACAGAAAATTAATTATGTGTTTTCAACAGTTCAATAACTAAGATAATTAAAAGGTTGAAGTTTAAATATTAATTATTTTTAAAATACATAGTGAATTGAAATTTATTTGCGGAATAATGCCAAAGATTAACAAACAATGTGCAATGTTGGATAAGGTCAAGCTAACAAAAGGATAGCTGTCGTTTTTGAAAGAGCAAGGCAATAATATACGTACAAAAGGTAAGGAAACTCATACCCAGCTACCTATATAATATATCAAAGTGTAGAAAGTTTTCTTTCGCGGTATTCTATTAGACAAATTGACTAAATTTGGGTTATCAGTAGCACAGTTAAATACTTTATATTCGTACCTAGAGAATAGGAGTCAGTATGTGGAATACCGTGGTTTCAGGGCGTTTGATATCCTAGCCACAACCGGCGTGTCCCGGGGATCCGTACTGGGGCCGCTTATGTTTGTTTTTACAAATGGTATTGAAGCTAAACTGAATGCAGAGCCATTTATATGACGATGACTTGAAAATATATGTAACAAAGGCGAACAAGGTTGCAAAAACTACAGAATAATTAATAACAATGAATGACCGGTGCCTATCTAATCACTTGCTTCTTAATATATCTAAATGTAATAGGTACATTTACTTTTTCTAAAATGCGTAACCCAAGACGTAACCCTATGGAGTATTAAATGGTCAAATACGGAAACCTCATAAGCACAGTAAGGGATCTCGAAGTCATAATAATAATAGCTTTATTGTCCAACAGAAAACCAATTTACAAGATAATCCGAGATAGTGAATAAAATTAGTAAAAGAACTAAAAACATATATAAACATGAAATTGTACTGTAAACACATATGCTACCTAGTTTGTAGTTTTACAATTTAAAGGATAGAAAGTAATATGCAGATTTTTATCATCGAGATGCTCAATAGCCACTTCTACTAACTTATTGAGAGAACAAAGCAAGGGTTAATGTCACATAAATTCCATAAACTGTTAAAATTTTGACACAAAGTGTAAAGGAGATTTAGATCAAATGTTCGTTCGATATATTTTACATCTAAATGTTAGATTCTATCTTATGTTGGTTCTAAGTACATGGAAATGAATATCATGTAGTAAATCAGGTCAGTCAATCATATTATGTAATAACTTAATCAAAAATATTAATGACATACAAGTTCTCTTTAAATCTAGACTGCTGATATTAAATCTATCAGATAAGTAGTTATAACCTACTCCCTTTTCGGATAAATACCATCAGTTTTAAATGTGTGAAATTACTTAAAAATCTTCTTTGAACCCGTTCGATTTTCAGCTTTTGACAAGCATAATATAGATACTAGTTTGAAGCAGCATATTCAAGCCTGGACCAGACATACAATTCCTTATAATGAACCCATAAAACTTCATAGCTTCAGATACTTTTAAAGTTATATGGTCATTGAAAACAAGTCTTTAAGAATTGCAGCGAGATAATATTTTGTTACCGATGTTGTATGCGTATTGATATGTTAATTGTTTCCTAGTGACGCTCATGATCTTTAATAAACATCTAAATTTCAAGGAGCGTATTAATTTCACTAAGCATCAACGCTAAAAAGCCTAGGTTTTGTTAATAAGAAACTTCAAATTTAAATATTCCTAAAATGATGCGTTGGAAAGAGTTAACATGTCAAATCTACAGCATAGAAGGACTCATACTTGTTCTGGATAATATATGTCGGAGAAATACCCTTGTACGCGCCTATGAGCACATAATTCACTAAAGTCAAGAGAGCGTTGTCAGTAAGTACCGATAGGGTTAAGGAAAGTGGAGAGTAAACATCTCCATATAAGGTCATGTGAAACAAACGACGCCTGGAGTACCCTGGGGGAAACCCTCTCTCTGGTGAGCAGAACAAAACACTTTGAGAGTCCCAAGGATGATTATTCTAAGTATAAACCTTGTAGATAAAGTGCAAGATCGCGGGACTAGCGGTGGCGGACTGCCAGCTCCTCAAGTACTCTGTGGTAGGTATTGTTTTTATTTTCAACAATAAAACATTATTTGACATTTACCTGTTTAGATAAATCATAACTCATGTTACTTTGTTATTTATGTGACTGTTCTCTAAATGGTTATATTGTATTTACCAACATGTGACCTAAATCCAGTAGATCCGCCCTTCTTCGACATATATTTAACATGTTTGATTGTCTTCATATTTTGGAGCAACTGAATTTTCACACACCTCATGTACAAGTCGAAGTTTTCTTACTCCCCGAACAAATTTATTAAAATCCCTTTTTATGTGTAAAAATTATAAATCAACTTGTACATCATCTACACCTTACGCGATGCAATATAAAATAGTTATTCTTCATCAAATTCGATTGAGAAAATAACAGTTATTATTTAATAGGTGACTGTTTTCTTTGAGATATTTTAATTGTTAGTCAATATGGAGGTCAATACATTTCATACATCTGTAATAAAACGTGAGAAACCTATAATAAATTCTTCAAACTAAATTTTTCATTCAAGAATGCTAGTAAACAGAACACAAAACAGAATCCGTTCAAAACTCGTTTCAATAGAGCCATGTTTTTAAGAGTAGGTATGCCTCGACAAGCTGCTAAAATTTGCAACAGGGGAGGAGAAAGGGAAACTCCAGTGGGCGGTCCTTTAAAAACGATAAAATATTATTTTATGTGTTTATAGTACTATGTAGTAGTAAATAGAAATGAATGACCGCGATTCCACTTACGTATAAGCTCGAAATTAGTTCATGATTGTATATAAATTCTACCTGCCAAAGCTCAAAGGTTATGCCGACACCCGACACATCTATCCTATCATTCTAACCTAAATGCGTTTTTAACATATTATTCCTTCAATAAATACAGTATTTATAATTTAGACGGCTAGGTATTATGCTTCCCTAGAATTTTAATTTTTAATATGGAGTATACGAGTATATCTATATTTTTGCATAATGGAAAAGATATTCATGCAATATTGCAGCTACGGACACACGTTTCAGAGTTATTGCTCCTCATCAGCGTAGCATGGCATAAATAATATTGTTATATTGTTAAAAGCAAGACCAACAAAGATAGGAAAGCACAGTATATTGTAGGTACTCTATTTTGTACCTTCGTACCTCATGTGCCATATATGAAGAGCAATAACTCCGAAATACGTGTCCGTAGCTGCAGTCTTGTTTGTTATTATAGTACTAATTCTTGTTTATAACTAAATGGAAAACTTAACATTTTAATGTTGTTTAGTTTTCGTATGTATAAAGCTTTAGCTGTCACATCATTCAACAAATCAAAATTTAAACTCTTGGATCCTCAGGGGATTCCTCAGGACTTCTTGAATTTTTATTTTGTAGTCTCCCTCAAATAATGGTAGTTTACCAATAAACAAAAATTAGCAACCATTGTTAAAATCAAAAATATACACCACGCAAGTTGTTTTATCCAATAAGTGTTATGCGTATAGTATTAGTTATTTATTGGTCTAATTTGTCTATACGCGATATTCTTAGAAACTGTTAAACAGAAAAAAGTTTCAAATAAAAAAGGTGTCTCCATCTTTATTTCTTCTCAGCATAGACTTAAAGGGTTTTCCGTTCGTTAACTGATCCTTGCAAATACTCACATTTTATCGACATGGTTTTTGAAAAAAAAAACGTATTTTTTACAATTATTAAAATTTGACCTTCATATTACCACAGTTCATTAATAAATATGTAGTGATGACATAGTAAAATTGAGATCCATTAATGTTTTCGTTTTTTGAATTATGGCAAGTTAAACAAAAAAATAATTTTAATTATTATTGTTATACATCCAATAGACGCCGAGAATAAGAGAAATGATTCGCAGAAAGTCAGTGATAAGTAATTATTTATAAGCATTAAACTATTCAACGGATCATTATGAAATTCACTAGTTGTCTATCGAGAGGTAAACCACCGTCGGCACTCGTTCTCCGAATTTTAGGCAGGTTGTCGGCAGCCATGGCAGTGGCGTTCATATAATTGAAAGCCCCGCAAGTGCGGCTGGTTGGAATTACGCAGGCGCCGCAGGCAAGGCAGTCTCGGCAGTTCGTGTAATTTCTACAAGTAGTTGACCTCTCAGGTACTGTTTTGATAGTATATAGTATAAAATAAGAATTTCTTTACAACCCTAACCTGAAATTTGCAGACGTAAATGTAGCAAGCAAATGCCAATTTTTCGAAGTCAGTAACAAGTAAATATATCGAGAATAAATAAAGATTAAGGATAGAGGCAACCTTTTATTTGAAATTTTACTTTCTAGGAGTAGTAGTTCTCGATTTGACCAAGGAACTAGTGTTATATACTTAGCATATATCACATATTAGCACATATAAAATAACTTGCCTGGTGTACACTTAGTTTTACGAATTATTATTCATATTTTCTTAAAAAATATATGGATGGGGAGAACTTACAAATTTGCTTTTATAGTAGACAAATGCTTAATGATAGATGTTTTAAACTAAACCCCGCATCAAAATATCATTAATAACTTTAGACATAGTAGGTTATTTCTCAAAAATATGGATATCTCTGGTTTTACTGGTTAGATTTTAAAAATCCACAGCATCAATTATTTGTATCAATGAAATTTAATAGTGCATTTTTTTAAAAGACGAATGTCAGAGCGATTCTAAAAATTTGCAAAATTTTGAAAGTAAAAAAGATGGCTAAAATTTGTATTCCAAAATGTTTTCTCTACAAATTTTGAAAGCAGAGATAAAAACCTGCAACTTGAGTCTTAGAACGTCTACATTGGTGCGCGATCTCAACAAGACAATATTTTCAACATCGGTCCACATCACCTTCTGGACAATACTTTTAGCTCTGATTTGTTAAATTTTCACGAAGTTGCTTTTTTCTGGAAAATATTTTCGGGTTTAAAGGAGTAAGTTGGTTTCTCTGTTTCTTTTTACATTTTGAGCCTAGATTTCATTATTTTGACAGATCGATAGATAACTTTACTGCTGACAGTTTTTATCCCAAACATTTCTTTCTATTTTTCCCAAAAATAAAAGTTATTATGAAAAAAATCCTGTTACTTGGTCTAATGCAACAAACTGATGCGTGTGACTTGATGAGAAAATGGGAAAATGTGCGCTTTACTTTTGTGTTTCTAACTCCTTTCATTGCAAATCGCATCGCCCCTTATAATTCTATATTCTTGTGTTTACGACAAGAACACATCTTTTAAATTTAGTGTCAATTGTATTGTTCAATAAATGTTTTCAAATATACCAGCATACCACCATTTTATAAAGAAGAATTGAAACACAATTACACATTATTGTTAGTGCATGGGTGGCTACATATAACTAGTTACTATATTGTTATAATTCCGTACTTGTAGTATAATCAAAGAGTAGAGTACCTGTTAAGTATAATAGTAAATTAATGGAATTTGGTATTTTATTGGGCGTCCCGTGTTATTAGAAATGATTTGATTTAATTTCTTATTTCGTTCCCTCGTTATATTTTCTCATTCATAAAATAATTCTGGGTGAAGGGCGGAGCTTAAACAATAATAAATCCAGAGGGAGCTCGTATCAGTGTAACATTTGTTGCAAAATGTGCCTTTGCACGGTTCCGTGCTATACATGTTTTTGCAAAAAGTATTATGTTTTTTGGAAAAATAAAAATAGTACGATACACAGAAAACATGAATGAAGGTTTGTATCGAGTCCTTTTTCTCATATTTTGATTCTAAATATTTAAAAAAAAATCAGCAATTTGCTGCTAATTAAAACAAATCTTATTAATTAATACCATTTTTTCTCAAAATATTAAAAAGATACAAACCTAGATTGATATGTTTTCTTCTATTTTTCGCCTGTACAAATTTCGTAACTACAATGGTCTAATTATAATTTGTCGCGGACGGGGCGGCGTTTGAGAGTAATTTATTTCTGATTTTTAGACGGCGTACCCACTCTTAATTCATTAAAAAAGTTGTTTAGAATAGTAAACAATATTATTACACCCAAACATTTTCATTTTATGATTTAAACATTGTTTTTAGAAAGAATTTTAACTAATATATGATTCAAACGTATTGACCTCTCAGTTTAACCGTGAATATCTCAGAAATGGAGGAGCAGAAAAAATTGAAAAAATTATGTGTTCATTATGAGTCTATTCTAAATCAACCACTAAAATTTGAATAAGGTACATATTGTACATTGAACACTTTTGAAGTTCTGCTAAATTATATTGAAAAATGTCTTACATTTTAAGGATATTTTGACCATACCAGTTTTAAATTCATTATATCTTGAAAAATATGCCTACTATCTAAATAATATTTTAGACACCGATAAAGCACGGCATTTTTGTACGAGGAAATTTTTTCATAATTTTTTATTCTCAAAAACGTGACGGCATGTTTATTCGGTTATTTATTAATGTCGAGATAAATGTATTTAAAAAATCTGTTTAAATTGTTAATTATGTAAAATGTAAGCATTATCAGAAAAAATAATTGATATACTTATATCAAACATTAATTTAATTATCAAACGTAATAGATAATATTAGTGCAAACTTGGAATGATATTATCCTTTACACTTAATAACTAAATTAATATTGATATATACTAATTCTTTTTTCTGAAAATGCTTACATTTAATACGATTAACTATTTTAATTAAAAAAAAAAATGAAATACATTGATAAATAACCGAATAAACATCGTCACGTTTTTGAGAATAACTGCAAAATTTTAGAATAAAGAATTCTGGAAAAATTTCCCCCTACAAAAAATTCCGTGCTTTATCGATGTCTCGCATAAAACACATAACCACACACGAAAGCCTATAAATAGCCATCGAATCATGAGTTTCAAAAAGGAAAATTCATAAAAAACGTGAGGAAATCATTGAAAACACCTGTTATGCAGTTGAGGAAATGAGAAAACGAGGAAAGCGGAATTCTTCTTCATTAAAAGATATATAGACCTCAGTGACAATTTTTAAAGATATAGATCTCAGCTACAACCTCTGTAGGGCCAATGAGTCTAGTCACTGGAGCCAGGGGCGTGCGGATTTACGAATGAATATGAAACTTTTTTTATAACAAAAAAATCGTAATTTTTACTTAAGGGGTTGAAAGGAGTTAGGTATAATTAATGAGGTTGAAGGTGAGATAGCATTACGGATCTTTAAGAAATATACGTTTAGCTAAAAGAACTTTAAAACGAGCTAAATCCCATTGGCATTAGTAGAAGACAAATATGTGAACGTATAATTTTAGTATATTTAGACCCCTTAATAGGGGTTGAAAATGGGGTATTTTCGTCAAAACGTTCAAAAATTATTATTACTTCCACATCCACGTAGTGGATTAGAAGTATAGTAATCGTAAAAAAATGTCAATTTTTTTTTTCTTGAAATAGGTTTAGAATGCCATAAAACGTCGAGATTTTAAATTTGAGGGAAAAAAAATTTTCTGTCTCCCGGTCTGTCTGTCTGTAACTTTTTTTGTCCACGGGCTATTCGTTTAAAATTTGGTACACGTATGTAATATAACGACATCTGGAACTAGGTTATATTTTGAGACGATTCCGTTGAAGGGTTGGGAGTTAAAGTTAGTAAATAGAGGAATATAAGTAAAGCAAGTTAAGAGTACAAAAACTAGAAATTCGGTGTATGTACTGAAGCTAAAGACTCAGACTTTTTAATAATATTTTTCAAGCCCTCACCACCCCTACCCCTACTCCATTATTAAAGGGGTTGATAAAATAGAATTGAGATATTCATTTGAAATTTGGTAGACGTATGTATTATAGCGACATCTGGAACTAGATTATATTTTCAGATGATTCATTGAAGGGTTGGGGGTTGACTAGGGATAAATAGGGGAAAAAAGTAAAGCAAGCTGTAAGAGTACAGAAACTTGAAATTCGGTGTATGCACTAGAAACCAAGGTCTCAGATTATTTATAATATCTTTCAACCCCCACCACCCCTACTCCATTATTGAAGGGGTTGATAAAATAAAATTGAAATATTCACTTGAAATTTGGTACACTTATGTATTATAACGACATCTGGAACTACATTATATTTTGAGAAGCTTCCGTTGAAGGGTTGGGAGTTAAATAGAGTTAAATAGGGTAAAATAAGTAAAGCAAGCTGGTATGAATATAGCAACTTGAAATTCGGTGCATGTACTTGAAGTCAAGGCCTCAGATTTTTTATAGTATTTTTCAACCCCGCACCACCCCTACTCCATTATTAAAGGGGTTGATAAAATAAAACTGAAATATTCACTTGAAATTTGGTACACGTATGTATTATTACGACATCTGGAACTAGATTATATTTTGAGATGATTCCGTTGAAGGGTTGGGGGCTAAATAGTGGTAGATAGGGGAAAATAAGTAAAGCAAGCTGGTAAGAGTATAGAAATTTGGGATTTGGTGTAGGTATATACTAGAAGTGATGGCCTCAGGTTTTTTTATAACATTTTCCAACCCCCCACCACCCCACTCCCTTATTAAAAGAGTTGATAAAATTAAATTTAGATTTTTAATTGAACTTTGTTACACGTATAACGATATCTTAGATTATATTTTGACATGATTGCGTTGAACGAGTGAGGGTAATTGGTATACCGGGAAAAATCTGCTGAGTACAGAAACTTGAAATTCGGTATATGTATGTCCTAGAAGCCAAGGCCTCAGATTTTTTAGTAATATTTTTCAACCCCTCACCAGCCTTAATCCATTATTAAAGGGGTTGGTAAAATGAAACTGAGATATTCACTTGAAATTTGGGACACGTATGTATTATAACGCCATCTGGAACTAGATTATATTTTGAGGTGATTCCGTTGAAGGGCTGAGGGTTCAATAGGAGTAATTAGGGGAAATAAGTAAATCACGCTGGTAAGAGTACAGAACATGTGGGATTTGGTGTATATACCAGAAACCAAGGCCTCAGATTTCTTTCTACTATTTTTCAAACACCACCATCTCCGCTCCATTATTAATGGGTTTGATAACATAAAATTGAGATATTTACTTGAAAGTTACTACACGTATGTATTATAATGACATCTGATTGAGATGATTCCATTAAAGGGGTGAGACGTGGCAGGTTGTGAATAGGGGAAAATAAGTAGGGTAAACTAAAAACTTAATTTTTAACGTACTTATATGGTAGCAAATCTAGTCAAGATGTTTCCTTTAAAGTGACTTGGATGAAAAATCTGGATGTGGAAGTAGTGATTCCTTAGACAGCGGTTTTTTTTATTAAAAATACTAGAAATGGGTGTTTTTTTTTAACATAATTTTGTTGCAAAATGCGTATTTTAAAGGGGATGGAAAAGGGAAGGAGGGGATGAATTTGACTGGCGACCTCACAAACTGGTTTTATATACCCCCAAGAATAAATAAGTGATGTTTTGAGTCTTAATATTTTTTCGTTCTTGTCTAAATGAATTTTACGAGGAATTTTATGAAAAACGATAAAAATATGTCAAGTTTTCGGTGGAATTTGATATTTTAAGATTTTGTAAAAAAATGGCCGAGAATACTTAACTGGCGTTTGTTGCTTTATAATGTACATACTATAAATTAACAAATGATATAGTTTTTTTCATATTGGCAGTAAGCAGTAACCCGTTAAAATTTTGAGTTTTAAACATATTTGTGTCGATAAAGAGAATGGACGGACGAACGGTTTTAAATTTTGTGTTAAAATATTCTTTGCAACCTGCGAAATGTCACGTACGCTATGCCTATTAGTACGCATCTACCTAATTTGTACCAGGAACTGGCTCTTGGTCTACTAGGGCAAGGAATAAATAGTCAGATACATGATATTGTGTTTTGCGCATGCATGAATAATTTCAAAATATGTGTACCTAGACACTTTCGATAAAACTTATAGTTCTCTGCATATATTTAAGTCACATAAAAAGTGTCGGCGCCTTGAGTTTGCGGTAAAGATCATACACCCCGACATTTTTTGTCTGCCTTAATTATATGAAGAGAACTATACTTAAGTATTACATAATAGCTACTATCCTCTGACCAGAATGCCGCTGATTTTTTGGTCTACTGACTACACTTCTTGGCCTTAGTATATGTATTTAGAACATAATTGAAAAAATGTTTAATAACAGGCGGTTAACTACACTGAAAAATGTAATATTTTCAAGCAATAAGCAATAATTTTTTTGTTATTATTTCATTAATAAATCATAAAAGTAAGTATGGGTTTTCAGCAGCAAATTGACCACCTACTGAATGTCAATAAATATTTTATACCTATTGTTATTATTGATTGAAATTACGCATAGAAAATATAAAATGCTGGGGTTTTCCCGAAATTCGTGAATTAAAAGGTGCCTTGAAAGAAATAAATGTTTTTAATTTTTTTCAATACGTACATCTTAATAATGACCATTTCGGGAAATCAACGCACAATTTCAATTTAAAAATAATTTTTTTTTTAACAATTTACGGAAGATTTAAGTACTGAAATAAATGATTGTGTGCTAATTATTAGTCGATAATGATTGTTTACATATATTTTTGATCATTCAAATATATGGATCGAGTAAATGTAATATTTTTCTTCAATAAGCACTTCTTTTGTTTGCTCTTGCTTGTACCAATCAAAAGTTATAGCCATTTTTGTACGGAGCACGCCTCATTTTTTGCCCATACGCACGTGCTATGCAGCTATATTTAGACCTTAATTAACAAATTCACATCTTGAAGGGATTTGATCGTACAGAAAATATTCTTACACATCATTTACGTAAAATTTCCTCCTCTTTCGATTGGCGCAAGCAGTTTTTTCGGTAAAATTAAATTCTAAAACTTTTTCGCGAAAAACCGTAATTTTACACCCATTTTGTTTAATTACTATTACATACTTTTTAGAAAGCGGACTTTTTATATCATATACTCGTATTATTGATACAACTTAGAAAGGAATGGAAAAAAGTACGCCCTGTTACAAAGGATTCCGAAGCTGATTCCTTATTTTATTACACTATTGTTTAATTAGTTCAAATGTAGAAGGTCTTGAACTTGATTAATTACTATACAAGATTAGAAACTATCATATGCTCTTTACTGTGAACCAAAACACTTTTTAAGTCGGGAAAAAGTGAGGGACAGTTTATCTAGCACGTACTTTTTATGACAACAAACCGAATATGAATGATATCAGTGGCTATGTTAACTGTCATTTGTTTCATTCTCCTGTCAACATATTTTCAAAACCTACTTTGAGCAGTAATTATTTTATTCATAATTCTTGGGTATTTTTAACTGAATTTCGAATGGGTAAATATGTTACGCTCAACTGATAGAGGTAACTTAAAAATGGGACAGTTTTGACCTGCTTTAAACTAAAAATCTTTCCTACCTCTCTAAGATCCGGCAAGGCATAAAGCACAAGCGAGTAATCCGTGAATAGCTCGTATCCCCTGATGACCATCAAATTAGGAAACAACCTAGCCACTGACGTTAACTTTTGCACATTATAAAAAAACAGATATCCTGTTATCCTGGTGAGTTCTGGAAACACATAATCGTCGAACTCCGATTCACTTTTCACTTTATCCATCAACAAAATTTTTAAATGACCTACGACTTCTGTACAATTCCTCAACCTACGTAATTCCGTGGGACTATTCCTTATATCCATGGATTGGCACGTTTTGCACTTAACTGTTACCACACACACAAACAATAACAAGAATATAAAAAATATATCGCGAGACATCGTGCTACCGGCCCCGTGAACTTTTCATGCTTGCTATACAACGACCGGCGGGAAACTAAAAGTTTCAATTCAAGAGCGAGACCGCGAACCCAAACAGAAGATTGCGGCGTTGCCAGCGCTCGGCGTTATTCTTTGGAAATACAGATATTACGAACAGCGACTTTTTGCAGTCATAATCGATGGTGAAGTGTTCTAGTGTTCAAGTAGTATTGTTTTTAGATTATGTTCTAATATACACGACGTTCTATCGAAAATACTATTCATAATCAGTGTAATCAAAATCAGCTAATCTCATTAAAAATAAACTTGATTCATCTATAACAAGTAGTATTTAGCAAATATCCTACCTACGTATGTGTACCTCCTTCAAGTAGGTACATACGTAAAAAGGGTATTTGTTAAATAACAAAATAATCTGTGGTGGGATTTGGGGGGGTGCAATATTTGGAATCCTATGTACAAAGAGGCTTAAGTCCGGGCGACTGCCTAGAGCGTCAGGGCACGATGATAATAATAATAATAATACAAAAATAATAACATAATAATAATGGGTGTTCAAATGGGGTAGAGACGCGAATATAAGGTCCGGTTCCTGTAAGTACCTCTCAGCCTCTTCTACTCAATTCCGACTCTCACCTTAAGTTGATGAACCCAACCCAATGGCGGATAACCCTATAGAGTCGGGTACAATTTAAGCTGACTTGTGCCATGGCCGCTAAAACATCTGAACTAAGATATTATTTGATGCATAAGAAATGTCAGTATGTTTAAAAATGAATTATTATTTGTTTGCTTATAATTGTATTGAAACATTCTTTATAGGATTTTGCAAACAGCAGAAAAGATAACTATCTATAAAAGAAAAACTTTGTGTAGAAATATTAATGAAATCTTTGCATTCTTTCGATAACCTGAATTCTGGTTATGCTAGCAAATTAAAATCCTAAAATGAATTTGTCTAATTTCTTATTTGACAATTCTCATTCTAACACTAGCATCCACACAGTCCCCTACGGCCATGCAGATTAAGCTAGTATCCACATAACCCCCTACGATTATGAAGATTCAGTTAAAAATGAGAACAAAGACCTAAAATGAATTTATTTATCTACTTTGTCTTAAAAAAATTTTCATTCCAATGGATTACATTTTCATGAAATCTATCATTCTGTTTCCTGGAAATGCTTAGCCTTTGAAACGTTTTTCGCCCTTATTCTGGAGCTCATCAGAAAGACATAAAGCCATTCATAACGATGTTTCATGCAAAATCAAGACAATTTCTTTGAATAAGTATGAAATGATTATATTTGACATTGACTGATAAAAACAACCTCACCTATCTATTAGCTAACTAGTATTGGAGCCTATATACTCTATGCATGTTTAAAAATGAATTATTATTTGTTTGCTTATAATTGTATTGAAACATTCTTTATAGGATTTTGCAAACAGCAGAAAAGATAACTATCTATAAAAGAAAAACTTTGTGCAGAAATATTAATGAAATCTTTGCATTCTTTCGATAACCTGAATTCTGGTTATGCTAGCAAATTAAAATCCTAAAATGAATTTGTCTAATTTCTTATTTGACAATTCTCATTCTAACACTAGCATCCACACAGTCCCCTACGGCCATGCAGATTAAACTAGTATCCACATAACCCCCTACGATTATGAAGATTCAGTTAAAAATGAGAACAAAGACCTAAAATGAATTTATTTATCTACTTTGTCTTAACAAATTTTCCATTCCAATGGATTACATTTTCATGAAATCTATCATTCTGTTTCCTGGAAATGCTTAGCCTTTGAAACGTTTTTCGCCCTTATTCTGGAGCTCATCAGAAAGGCATAAAACCATTCATAACGATGTTTCATGCAAAACCAAGACAATTTCTTTGAATAAGTGTGAAATGATTATATTTGACATTGACTGATAAAAACAACCTCACCTGTCTATTGGCTAACTAGTATTGGAGCCTATATACTCTATGCATGTTTAAACATGAATTATTATTTGTTTGCTTATAATTGTATTGAAACATTCTTTATAGGATTTTGCAAACAGCAGAAAAGATAACTATCTATAAAAGAAAAACTTTGTGTAGAAATATTAATGAAATCTTTGCATTCTTTCGATAACCTGAATTCTGGTTATGCTAGCAAATTAAAATCCCAAAATGAATTTGTCTAATTTCTTATTTGACAATTCTCATTCTAACACTAGCATCCACACAGTCCCCTACGGCCATGCAGATTAAGCTAGTATCCACATAACCCCCTACGATTATGAAGATTCAGTTAAAAATGAGAACAAAGACCTAAAATGAATTTATTTATCTACTTTGTCTTAAAAAAATTTTCATTCCAATGGATTACATTTTCATGAAATCTATCATTCTGTTTCCTGGAAATGCTTAGCCTTTGAAACGTTTTTCGCCCTTATTCTGGAGCTCATCAGAAAGTCAGTAGTTCTCAAACAGTTCTTTCCTGTAACAGCAATGATGTTGCTAAAAATTATTTAAAAAATAGGAAAGATGTTATCATAAAATGTTAAGATTATTAATTTGGTAACTTCGTCATCGTAAAAAAAAAATCCATTTTTTTTTCTTGAATTATTTTTAGAATGTCATGAAACATCGAGATATTAAACTTTTTTTTGTCCATAAGTTTTCTTCGAAACGGTTTAAGATATTGACTTTTTTACACGTATATATTATAATGAGATCTGGAACTGGATTGTTTTTTTAACATATTCCGTGAACGGTTGGGGGGTAAATATGGGGAAATAAGTAAAGCACGCTGGTAAGAGTACAGAAACTTGAAATTAGGTGTATGTACTAGAAGCCAAGGCCTCGAAATTTTTTATAATATTTCCATCCACCTACCTCCCCCCCCCACCCACTCCATTATTAAAGGGGTTGATAAAATAAAATTGAGATATTCACTTGAAATTTGGTATACGTATATATTATAATGACATCTGGAACTAGATTACATTTTTTAATTATTCCGTTGAAGGGCTGGGGGTTAAATAGGGGTAAATAGGAGAAAATAAGTAAAGCAATCTGGTCAGGGTACAGAAACTTCGGTGGATGTACTAGAAGTCAAGGCCTCAGATTATTTTATAATATTTGTCAACCCCCCACCACCCCTACTCTATTATTGAAGGGGTTGATAAAGTGAAATTGAGATATTCTCTTGAAATTTGGTACACGTATGTATTATAACCGCATCTAGAACTAGATTATATTTTGGAATGATTCTGTTGCAGGGTTGGGGCTTAAATAGGGGTAAATAGGAGAAAATAAGTAAAACAAGTTGGTAAGAATACAAAAATTTGGAATTTGGTGTATATAATAGAAGCGAGGGCCTCAGGTTCTTTTATAATATTCTGGCAAGTTTGCGTCCCGACGCCGACCGACGCCTAGTGTCATTTTTATAAAACTTGTGTATTTGATAAATTTTCATTCCTAGATTCACGGTTCTTTCATTTTTGCGTCTCCACGCCGGCCGACGCCTAGCATCGTTTTTGTAAAACTTGTGTATTTAAAAAGCGTCGGCACTGTACTTAAATTATCAAAATTTTATTCAAGAGTATCTACGTGGACCTATCTAGTCTACTTGTATATATTTTTTTGCTCGCAGTGGTACGCAACAATGAAATTCTTATTAAAAATTAGCTTTGTAGTTGTATAAATAAAGCGAGCTTAAGAGTCTTATGAGAATTCCTCACAAAGTAAGTGAGATTTAAATTACAGCATCCACTAATAACATTCATAATAATATGGATAAGGAACCCGAACGGTGTGACAATAATGTGATCACAGACTTTTTATATTTGTTAAATTACGTTGACCTCTCTCACTAAAACTAAGGCAAATTCAAACAATCGCCTTTAAATTTGACAATATCCAACACGACACAGGACCCCTTTAAAGGTTGACGGTTATCATCCCGCCCTTAAAGCCACTAGTATTATACTCTCTGTATCATGGACCTACTAAGTAAGTATAGTCGATGGTCTGTATCGTCTCATCCTATCCCAAATAATTATCAGCATAGGAGACAGTGGCGGCTCGTCAGGAGGAGGCAGGGGAGGCTGAGCCTCCCCTTGGATGAAGCAGCATATCTTCCAAATTAATATCTTTTACTTGTAGAAATTTCTACTTAGGTATATCTCAATTTTTCAATATTGTTAATAATTCATTAATTAATTTTCAGTGCATATAAAAAAGTTTTGCATTTGCTTTCCACACACATATCTATAACGTTACAGTCCGGCTAGTCTTTGTATGTGTTGCGTATTTCTACCTTTTAGTAAACACCCTGTATGAATCTGTCTGTTCTAAATAATTTTAACAAGAGATAAACCCTAACACTTTATTTAATAATTTACTGACTATGCAATACTTCAAAATAACGTTTACACTCTGTTTACTTGATATTTAACCTCACTTTCGTTACCGAACGTCACTTTCCTAAAACTTCTCCACTAATAAAACTTCTTCTTCTGCGCCGGTAATTGCGCCTTATATACTCTGAAATTGCCTCTAGATCCATCCAGAAACAATTAGGAATCTTCTCTTACCACACTCTAAAAAACTCTATTTCTTTCTACAAGTTTCCAGTCACTCATTATTAGGCATAGGCGTATCAATCTCCAGTTTCAAGGGGGTGTAATTCATAACATATGCATATTTCCCCGTCGACCCGGTCTTTCATTGAATGAACGCTGCGCTTCGCTTGAGGCTTATACGAAATAGTTTCCAAGTTCAAGGAATTTACTTATAACATAAATGACCTTGAATTACTTTTGCATTGTCTAGCAACACTTCGAATAAGCCAAGCTACGGCAGCTATCCTCAGTCCTCAGTTCTTTATAGCGCATGTGCATGCAGTTCGGGAGTTCAGGTGATTCACAAGAAAACGAACTGTCAGTGGTAATTTGCCGTTTAGCCGGCTAAGATCAACTTGACGCAAAAATACATAAAACATTTGATAGGCGGGCTAGAAATGTGTGCTCTAGGTGAAAATACTGAAAATATTCCCAACAACATCTCTTGTTGTCCAGGCATAGTGGATTATTTGTTATTAAATGGATTTACTACTCCTAGTTACGACGAAAAGTTAAGAATTAAAAGAAATGCCAGGCCTACACCAGCAATGCCTTCGTTAGTTTTTAAAAGTGGTAAACAAAATAGAGGGTTTTGTGATAACAATAGGGATGTTCACAAAGAAATTAAATCCTGTTTAAACACAATAAAATGGTTAAAAATAGTCTTATAATAATGGCTACAAAGTTTTACAAAAATCAACAAATCCGTTCTACGGGAAAACCCCTAAAGAAATATGAATATTCATTTGAATGCGCGAAACGCTCCTTGATCGGTGTGACGTCATGTTACTCATAGTCAAACGCGCGCGAATATAGTGGCTAGGCTTTCATGCGCGTTTCATATGAGAATTAGGGATGGCAAAAAAATGTAATATATCGATATATGAATCATTTGATATATCACACGGCTCAGATCAATATATTCGATATATCAATACAAAATTATCGATATTTCTATGTATCGATATATTTTGTAAATTAACATTTAATTTAAAAAAATAATGGATATTGCTTAAGGTATAACTTAGGAAAGCGGGGGGGGTGGCATTCCTTACAGTACAATGTCTATCTCGATTAAAATTTCGAAGAGCGGGGAAGGGGGGTAATAAGCAAGTTGACCCTTTTCGATATATTTAGAAAAATATCGATATTTCAACCCGATACATTGCAACACAAAAACGATATGAATATGTTCATGGTTTAGGATTAATATATCGATATTAATTTTATATCGATACATCGTTGTCATCCCTAATAAGAATTAGTCTGCGTTTACTGACTTCTGCGAACTGTTGTGTCCGTGTACTTCTTCGTTTTGCGACTTTTAATTTTAATTAAGGCATACTTCTAAAATGGAGGAAGGTTTTCAAAAGG
This sequence comes from Stenurella melanura, assembly GCA_963583905.1. Taxonomy (NCBI): domain Eukaryota; kingdom Metazoa; phylum Arthropoda; class Insecta; order Coleoptera; family Cerambycidae; genus Stenurella; species Stenurella melanura. Next base: position 129,387,679 of record OY757314.1, read on the forward strand.
CGGACTCGCATAATCTACCAACCGTGGATGCTACCATGGTATCAGAATTTTTGGCCATGGTGATAGACTTCAATCAGCCTCAATCTAGTGGTGTAAAAGCGAGACAGTAAGTACTGTTTTATGTAAATAAGTAATAAGTACTATATAGTACCAAACCTTTAGTAGTATATTATACAGTGTATTCCATATCAAATATGCTACATTGGAAACAGGGATATGAAAACATTGTATAATCAGAGACCGATTTTGATAAATGCGTTTAAGCTAACAAGTTTTTTTAAAATATCATTGCTTTAAAAAGGGGCCAAAGCTTCTTTCTTTTTACATTTTGTGGCACAGACATAAAAACCTTTTCTGGGTTATTTACTGATGTATTTGTACATCCAGGAACAAAACAACACTTGTTTCTATTAACTTTCACACTTTTTGAGTCTCCCATCATTACAAAAAGAGAGATAACACAATACTGAAACAAACAATCCATATCACGTTGGTATACGAGTTCCGCTATGAGCATTATGACATCACGCGCTACTCTCACTGCAAGGATTGTTTACTAATGGTTATTACGTGTTTCTGTAGCCCTAGAACTATAATTTTTTTATTACAATTAAAAAATTGTGAATGTCCCTATAGAAAAAAATCGGTAAAGGTATTTACACAGAACTTCCCTCGTTATGTGTGCATGGCGGTCACTCTAAAAAATTAATAATTACGAAAAGACATTGAGAATAATAATCGGAATATAGTTATTGCTATTATTACGAAGAAAACTTGATAAGTTTTGGTCAAAACAACATACAGATTGCTCATCCAACAGCAAAAGTTCAATACTAAATAGCAGGTGCCACATATGGCAGGCTGCGCAAATACTTTTACAAATGTCCACCATGACTGAATTATTTCTTGGGATGACCACCCTGTACATTTTTCAATAAAAGTATAATAGGTGCATATGCCAGATATTATTGCCATCTGTCATATTTTCAATCCAACATTCACGTAATAGAGTGGAAGTGTAGTGGTGGTTAAAAAATTTCATTTTTTTTTAATTTTTCAAAAATTTTGGGAAAAAAAAATTTCAAAATTTTTTCTTCTGAAATAGGTTTAAAATGTCAAACGTAGAAATTTTGAATTTGAGCAAAAAGGAAAGTTTCCTTCTATTCTATAGTAGTGGTAAAGAAGTTTAAAATTTAAAAATTGCATATTTTTTTAAAAATAGGTTCAGAATGCTATGAAACGTGAAACTTTTAAATTTAAGCAAAAAAAAGTTTCCATCTATTCTAGTGTTAAATTTTTTTCCAAACTGGTAAATATTGCAAAAATTTATTTCCGAAATTGGTTTGGAATGTCATGAAACGTGAAAATTTTAAATTTGAGCAATAAAAATGTTTTCGTCTATTCTGTAGTAATGATAAATAGATTAAAAATGTTTTCAATTTTTTTTTTCATTTTCCAAAAACATTTTCAAATTTGATTGAATAGTTTTAGGATGCCATGGAAACATGGATAGTTTAAATCTGAACAAAGAAAAAGAAATCTATCTTAGTGGTAATTTTTTTTAAAAATAGTAAAAAAAAAATCTAATTTTTCTTTTAAATAGATTTAGAATGCTATGAAACGTGGAAATTTTAAATTTGAAGAAATAAAAAAAAATCCATCTATTTTAGTGGTAACATGGTAAAAAAAGTTTCAAAGAATTTTTTTTTTAATCAGGCTTAGAATGCCATGAAACGTGGAAATTTTAAATTTGAAGAAAGAAAAAAAAATTATTTCATTTTAATAGTAAAAAATTTTTCAAAAATATTGGTGAAATAAATTTTCAATTTTTTTTTCCTCGGAATAGGTTAAGCATGTCATGAAACGTAGAAATTTTAAATTTGAGCAAAAAAAATTTTTTTTCATCTTGGTAAAAATTTTTTCAAAAATGAAAAAAATTTTCAAAAAATGTTTTTTCCTGAAACAGGTTTAACGCGTCATGAAACGAGGAAATTTTAAATTTGAGCAAAAAAAAATTTTTTTCAACTTGGTAAAAATTTTTTCAAAAATGTTTGAAAAAAATTTTCAAAAAATGTTTTTTCCTGAAATAGGTTTAGCGCGTCATGAAACGTGGAAATTTTAAATTTGAGCAAAAAAAAATTTTTTTCAACTTGGTAAAAATTTTTTCAAAAATGTTTGAAAAAAATTTTCAAAACATTTTTTTTCCTGAAACAGGTTTAGCGCGTCATGAAACGTGGAAATTTTAAATTTGAGCAAAAAAAAATTTTTTTCAACTTGGTAAAAATTTTTTCAAAAATGTTTGAAAAAAATTTTCAAAAAATTTTTTTTCCTGAAACAGGTTTAGCGCGTCATGAAACGTGGAAATTTTAAATTTGAGCAAAAAAAAATTTTTTTCACTATTTATTCCGGTTAGACGGTCCACCCTGTATATTTTTCAGTGAAAATTCTACCAGTTCTTCGCTGACAGTAGGGTTAACTACCTACCAAATTTGACTGCTCTCCGTCAAGTAGTTTTTTAGTAAATACACCAACAGACAGACAGACAGACAGACAGACAGACAGACAGACAGACAGACAGACCGACAGACAGACAGACAGACAGACTGACGGAATTGAAAAACCTATATTTTCGGAATCTACGTGTTCTGAAACGTCAGAATCCGAAAAAATCTCGGAGGGTGATTTTTTCTCGAATACAATACTTCCCTTCGGTATGCGAGGGAAGTAAAAATCGAGTGGTTAACGACATCAACAGCTAGAAACAAATTATATTGTTGGAGATATTTATTATTTACTAATGATCAATCGTCAGTTTGGGCAGGGCCGGGTTTAATAATTTGCAAAATTAACGAAAATGATTTTTACATCTCATTATATTTTCTATTTCCTTTTCTTACTATTTTTTTATTTATTTTATTAGTCTCTCAAGTCGTGAATTGGTATCCTGGCGAACAACCCACGACAAAAAAATGTAACGCGCAGTTGTACTACCTCAGGGATGGTGGAGAAATGTACAAATTGTAATCATATTGCAAGTTAATTGTCTTCCAACATATCAAGCCTCCTCTGCAGACAATATCACGAGCTGCCACTGATAGGAGAGTATCATATAGAATGTGTAACAATGATATTAAAAGTGCAGTAAATCAGCGAAGGATATAATGGTTAGCTTGTTTATTTACTTCTTTATTTTTGAAAAATAACCTAAACATTTAACAAGTGTTAACCGACCTAATTACTATACCTCTTCAATTTATCTTCTATAAATTGTTTACTTCTAACAGCCTCGATGACTTTATTTCATTTTGCATGGTTTGAAATTGCAATAACGTGTTTACAGAAATAAATGAAATGGTTTTATAAACTAACCCGTTGAATTGTGAATGAAACGACTCGCAGGCATTTCTAGTTCTTTGACTACAAATTTGCCCAAATTTCATTAGGAAGGGCGTCACCAATATAATAAAAATTCTTCTAAGTAGTCCGAAAATTTCACGACTCTTGGATCGTTTGGCTGGATACTCATAAGGTCGAATACAAAACAGTCGCAAACTCCATCGGGGGCTAGGTATGGTAGACCAAAGACATAATGTAACTATTTTCGCACCTCGCTTTCTTCTTTAACATGCGTCAGTTTCCAGTTAACCAAAGTGGATGTGCCTTGGTCGTCATTCCTACAAAATATCTTCTCTGGTTCTTCCGTTAATTCTTCTGGGGCACGTTTTCTTGCCGTGGTGCTTTATCGATTACTGCCTTTTCATCTATGTGTTCGTGAATGTGCAGGAGCATTGGATACATGTCCAATCATTTCACAGTTTTTCAAAATTTTGCAAAGACTTAACTTGTAGTTTTGAGCCACTAGCAACGCTCTTCCGCGTCCACTATGACAGTTACTTCCATGATGGTTGATCGACTGACTGACTATCACTTCTTGTTTTGGTATTATAACCCAGGGTGGGTCTTTGTCTGTCTGGCTGTTTTCTTCCATTCAGTTCTCTCTTGAGTTTCTAATACTCATGGCTTTCACACCATCTTCCACGTCATCTATCCATCCCATCCTAGGTCTTCCTCTACTTCATCTTCCAGCAGGTTTCCACTCATATATTTTCTTACTTACTCTCGAGTCTTCCATTCTGTTGACATGTCCCAGCCATGTTAGTCTTTGATTTTTTTATGTATTTAATAATGTCACTCCCTTCATTGATCTGACTCAGTACAGCATTCATGCAGACATTCGATGTTCCAACAGCGTCCTGGACTGGCCCATATATCTTTGGCAGGATCTTTCTTTTGAAGTGTTTCCTCGTCTCTTTTTGTCATGGTCCAGGTCTCACATCCATAGGTTACTATATGTCTAATTAAGGTTTTTCTACTATAACTGTTTTTCTAATTTCCAATATGCCAACGTGGAGAGAGTTGAACCATATGTTCATGCAATACTTACCATACAGCGAAAGATATTTAGTGACGGCAACTCTTTAATAGAAATAGAAGTTGTTTACTACCGGGGAAATACGCGCCTTGCTGCTGCGGTATTTGAAACTTTTTCCTGAGATAATTGGACGGTCTGATTCGGGCAAAAGTGTTGTAAAACCATTAAGAGATTATCTGGATGCCGAATTCCGAAAAGAGTTACCACAAAAATCCCTGTCGGGGTCCTCAAATATGGACTCGAATTTGGTAATCAATGATAGTTTATCATGATATTAATTCTATGAAATTTTCAAATTGAGCATACCTTTCATTGCTGATATATGACAGATTGAAGTTGCTAATATGCACCAACTGAATGTAGATCACTGCATACTTTCCATGTAAATCATTGTAGGTCTATGATAGGGTTACCGCAAGGTTTCTACTGAAAGAGTCACATCACTCTCTAAATGACCTTGATATGGCCATAAGTAAAATAAAGGCCACCATCAGTAATTACCTCGAAGTTATTCGCGTGGAAAGTATGCAATAGCCTACTTTCAAATCCACATTTGAGGATAGCGAAAAGGGCGATTTCTGGCTGATTTCTGGGGTCACTCTTTGATTAGAAATTCAGAAATTGTAAAGGTTTTTTGGCTGATATCTCGGCAAGAGAAAACACACGTCAAAGGTCCTGAGGATGACAATAAATTCTGGTGAAACCTGGATTACACCTACTTTACTTTACACTTGTTAGTTTATATCCGTTAACCAGAATTAAAACCAAGATCATTAGCCATTAAAACGACATATTTTAATATGTAAATTGTTTATTTAACAAAACGTGTATGTATGTACTTACACGAGTTATGTATTTATACATAAATTACAATCTATTGACGAAAACAAACAGCATTTATATAGCTATCTATCTACGATGATATACATCTTTTAGACGAAGTAATATCAGAAAAACAACAGTAGATAAAAAAATTATCCCACGATTTTGAAATGTGGCAACACTTATGTACATGTGCAATGTTCTAACCATTCAGGCATCGTCAGTGAGAGTGAGTTGGTGTGCTGCATTACGTCGCCAGTTTTGTTTTCTTCGATTTCTTGATTGCTCTTATTGTGTCAATTTTCGAACCTACGCAGGTTAGTGGCTATTACCAGATAATTAAATAGGTCAATAGAAGTCAATAGATACTCAATTCATCCAATGAAAATGGATTGTTAACGAACGTGAGAAAACCTTGTGCTTTCGCGCTCGTGTGTAGTCGGTGACTGAGCCGACTGAGGTAGCCTGACGAATGGAACACGTTCAAACTGTATACAAACACAATACTGAATTTATCTTGGAACGAAAGGTTCACAGTCTTGGCCCGGTGCGAGGTTGCCACACGTTTGTCGTAATTTGGTAAGAAAGTGCCTCGTTATTACTATAAAAAAAAATTGACGTTTTTAAAAATTTCTCAGAAAGTAAAATTATTTATTATCATAAAAAATACTTGATTACATGATAAAAAAGCAAATTTGACAAAAAAAAATTGCCCACGCCGAGGATCGAACCCGCCACCCCATTGCGCGTCAAACTTTACTATTTTCACGTTGCGGCAGAGATTTTTTTAAGGGTCAAAAACGCGTATAACTCTTCAGGGATTGAATGTTTGTTGTAGAACTTTTTGTGGTTGATGAAAAACACTTAATAGAGCCTCTTTCGCAATATCACGTTTATTTCCGGTTCCGGTTATCCGATCAAATTCTTTCTGGTCTCAAAATTTTCCTTTTTCCAAGCACTTTCATATGCACAAAACCTCATTTCAATACGCTTACCCGGAGCCGAGAGATTCCATTTGTTAATTTGCAATATTAATTTAAACTTTAAATAAACAAAAGCAAAAAGTTGTATTCGAGCAAACTTCTACGGGGGTTATGCCCGACATCAATATTTATCGTTTAAAGTTGGCTTGAAGTCGATCAAACTTTCGAAAAAGAAGTTATTTGCTAATTAACAAATTATACCAATTGTTTAAACAATCAGAAAGTATTGAAGATATCGGGCAAAAAATGGTATATTCTTTGATATAAATGGCATGTATTTTGAAAAAAACAACATCCTTACCTCATTAGTTTCGGAGAAATCAATTTGTTAATTAAGAAATTTATTTTGGCTATAACAAGTGAACGTGTTGAAAAAATGAGTTGTGCCTGGAGCCAAACGACGCGTATTGGAAATGTTTTTCGATTGAATCAAGATTTTTTCGGATCCGTCAAACCGTTTTCATTTTATTAAATAAAACGAAAAAAAATTGTTTAAGCAATTATTTGACTATGAAGCTCGCGGTTTAGGAAAATTTTTCATAAGAAAATCTGGTTCAGGGGAATTTTTCCTATGAGAATGCGTTGCTAATTCAAATGGTATACAACATTTGTAAAATCACCTCTTTTTTACCCCAGCAGACTCGCCTAATTTAAAAACGAATTTGACCTTGTAGTGGGGCAGATCTGGGTTTTGAAAAGTGACTGCTCCGAAAAAAATGTTTTTTCTGTCAACTTATAAAGTTAGGTCCCCTCCATTATTCCGACAAGTTTTTACAGGGCGGAGTCGGCGGGGGGTGGGGGAAACGACCCAATAAAAGTATGGGAAAGCAGTTTTTCCGACGTATCTTCGCAGGTGTTGGTGCTACAAAAAAAGCATACGTATCAAAAATAAAGAGCTTGAAAAAATACGTAAGCTCGTTCTAACCCGAACCCGATCGTATAATTAGTTCGCGAGATATCACGATTGAAGTTGCGAAAACACGAAAAATTAAATTAATTCTTTCTTGAGAAGGAGTGGAGTTGGGGCCTCAATTTTTTCTGAATAGAAGGGTATTGATGAACACTTGATGAGGCCGGAGGGTGGGGGTGGTGGGACAATTAGGAGGGGAGATGTGGTGGAGAAACTAAAATTATTAAAACGCTGATTACTCTGTTATTAATTGAGCTACGGTAATCTGGCCGGAACCAATTTGCGTATTTTTTTATTTGTTAAGAGATAGCTGTGGCAGAAGTTCTTTTGTTTCCAAATTAACGCCTCGTGCGCAAACTAAAAAATGGAGGATTTTTTCTTTTTGGGCATGAAAGAAGGGGGTGGGGGAAATAATTTTTTCACCAGTTGATAGAATTCTTTTTTATCTTCAATTTCCGTCTGGCAAGATTGCGATCGGATGATTAGGAAGGGAGTTACAGGCTGGCAAAGTATTTGCTGTATAGCGGGAGAACGGAAAGAGGTGGGGGTGTTTGGGCGGGATGAAAATTTTGTGAAAAGTTTTTTTCGACTTCTCCATTCCATAAGTTCCCAATGTCCATACATTGTCCATCCGCGCGAGTTACAAAAGGAAAAACAGAATGAAAACGGGTGAGCGAGTCAGTTGAGCCGCTCTCTCGCTCTTTTCGGACACACACACCCGTGAACGAGCGTTCGTGAACGGCGCGCTCTCAAATAGTTTTGAATGTTTGATCGCTCGTATCTCACTAGATTATGACTTGATTTTTAATCCTCAGTCACGCTCTTGAGGCTCGGCAGCCTTTTATCTCTGCTTTCTCGGGATGTTGCGCCAGCCGGCGTGGGTCCATTAAAACAATGGCAGGTAATAAATGAAAGATGCTATACAAAAGACTGTCGTGATCTCTTCAAGGTCAAGCGACGTTGCAGCGCATGTGCTAGCATAGAACTGCCTGAGGATGATGAGGATGAAAGGAAATATGAGAAAGAAGTTTCAGGAGCAGATGATAGATCTATTATTTATTTCATTTGTAATCACTGGAGTTGTTTTCCGTTAGTTAGATGAATTAAATTGGACATTACCGTTTCTAGGATGTGGAGTGTCTTAATTATTTTTGCTGACTCCGTCGACATTACAGTACATCAATCAAAATCGAAACTGTGCTTACCTTTCTAGGTGGTTATCCTTTCCTCTGTACGTCCCAAACAGGATACCTCACAATTAAACTTTACTGAATTTGTATTGAACTCATCTACGTAACAAGCAATAAAACATGATTTTTTAAAACACCTAAACCACTCTATTTACAGAGAAATTGAAAATAAATGAAAATGAGAAACACAAACATTGAACGATTAAATAAGTTAACAAACAGCAATTAATTATATTATAAGAAAATGAATCGGTCCACAGAAATTTCAAATCTTTAGACTAATCGCGGGCCGAACACTCTTAGGATAATTACAAGACATGAATTTACGTTATAACCGAGAAAGTACCGAAATTCACCCCCACAGAAAATAAGACTTCTCAAATGTGGGCGGTATACCCTGAAATCTCTACCAATTAAAACCTTCCCTACTTTAAACCGTACCCCAATTTGAAATTACCATGGGATTTGCGACACATGACTATGTGCATCATATGATGCTGCAAAGAATCCCTACTATTTTATTATCGTAATTTGCCCTATCTAACAGTTATGCCAGTAGGGCAGATGAAAAAACACCTGTGTCCATTATTTTGCTTTTACATGGGGACAAAAAATATACCTTAGTTGGCCTATCTAGTTTTTACTAAGACTGTTACATGTATTTTCTGGAATCCTCTCCAAATCAACTACTTTATTCCTGTAAATCTAATTAGATCCCCCGGCGCGAAGGGTTGGCGTACTTAAACATGTGTTTGACTAGTATCAGCACAGGGTGAAGCGGGTTGGATCTTCGATGCCGGTATTGTCATTGGTATTCCTTATGCAGGCTATATAACACTTGACGTGGAAAAATTCCTCTTTCGAATTACGTGGAATAGTTACATGATTGAATTTCTTGCAATTTTTTGTAGTAGTGCGCAATGTAGCCAAACCCTTGCTCTCAACAACTTTACTAGTTTGTTTCTCGTCGATGAGGAGATTACACAGTAGACAAACTTTAGGTTCGGCCATGATAGGTTTGGATCTCTGGTGGTATACACGCTGATGAATTCGGCCGAAATACAATCCTCTTCTTGCACAACCAACAGGTATTCGACTTTTCTCCTCGACCTCTTGAGGCAGCAGCTTCGTTAAATGCGTGGAATCAAAACAGTCAATCAATCAGCAGACAATAATTGGTTGAAGTGTTGGATTTGATGACCCAGAAGCAAGACTTTTCTCAAATCTCTCACGTTAACAGCTTCTGGAAAGAAGGATAACAAAACCAGAATCAGAATGTGCTTGCCGTCTCACAATACACTCATTGTCCACAACCGTCTCGGTGAAGAGCTATGCAATGTTTATATATGAAAGATATAAAATATTTACTCACCCTCCGATATTATATATAGTGAGAGAAATCTTCGTACACCCTTACAAATCAGTCAACATCATTACAAACAGTTCACTGACAGATGATGACAATTCAAGGAGAGTGAGAGAGCGGAAGATCGTAAACTTCGCCCCAGGCCGCTCAACTGACTCGCTCGCCCGATTTCGTTTTGTTTATCCTTTTGTAATTCATGCGGGCGGACAATGTATGGACATCGGGGACTAAAAAATGAAAAAGTCAAAAGAAAATTTTGATCCCGACCCGAACCCCCCACCCCTCCCCGTTATCCCGCTATACAGCAAAATCTTTGCCGGTCTGTATCTCCCTTGTTAATCATCCGATCTCGATCTTGCCGGACGGAAATTGAAGATAAAAAAGAATTCTATTAACTGGTGAAAAAATTATTTCCTCCACCCCCTTCCTTCATTCCCAAAAAGACGGGCAAAAAATCGGCAATTTTTTATTTTGCGCGCCAGGCGTTTGTTTGGAAACAAAAAAATTCTGCCACCGCTATCTTTTAGTAAATAAAAAAATACGTAAATTGGTCTCAGCCAGATTGCCGTAGCTCCATTAATAACAGAGTTATCAGCATTTTAATAATTTTGGTTTCCCTCCCATATCTCCCCTCCTAATTGTCCCAACTCCCCCACCCTCTGGCCACATCAAGTGTTCATCAATACCCTTCTATTCAGAAAAAATTGAGGCCCCAACTCCACTCCTTCTCAAGAAATAATTAATTTAATTATGCGATCGAGTTCGGGTTAGAACGAGCTTACGTGTTTTGTCAAGCTCTTTATTTTTGGTAAATATGTTTTTTCTTGTAGCACCAACACCTGCGGAGATGCGTCGGAAAAACTGCTTTCCTGTACTTTTAATGGGTCGTTTCCCCCACCCCCTGCCGACTCCGCCCTGTAAAAACTTGTCGGAGTGATGGAGGGGACCTAACTTTATAAGTTGGCAAAAAAATTTTGTTCATTCGGAGTAGTCACTTTTCGACCCTGTTTTTTCTCCAGATCTGCTCCACTATTGAATCACCTTAACCCTTCCACCCAAAGTCAAAGTGAGATATAGCGCCGAACTACCCCCATCCAATTCTACAACTTTTATTTGAAACATTTTTTTTGTAGAGTGCTTATTACTCGAGATATTCGAAAGTTTCTGGTTAAAAAATATCACCAAGTAGTTCCTTGCTAATTGACAGCTGACTGACAGCTGCCAACTGTCAATATTGTCTATTTGACATTAGATTTGAATTCGGCAATATAAACATAAAGTTAGGTATTTCAATAATCAAGATGTGCGATATAAAAATGTTATAAAACTACTAAAAGTAGTACTTATGATGGAGCTATGGAGCTTTGGTGCTCCATAGGACCTAAAATACTCAATATGAAGCATCGTGGTCATGGAGACTTTTGTTCAGGATGACAAAAGCTATAATATACCAAAAATTCAGACGATTCTACTGAGAGCCAATTCCTATAAGGTTTGTGTGTGGTCCTTTATCGTTATTTAACTTTTTTTACGGAAACTGAAAATTACACCTTGTTGTTTACTTTTATCGCCAGTGTCACAGTATTTTCCCAAATATAAATAATGTTCTCTAAATAACGTGAATCTTTCTTCGTTGCTGTGGCTGTGGCAACATAATTAATGACTGATATTAAAGTGTCACTTAGTGTTAGTACCAACTGCGACTGCGTTTTCTTCGAGACAAAGTAAGTACCTACAATTAATGTCAATAAAATCACCACGTGAATATAACTAATTGTTAACAAATACGTCGACCTATTTCTACTATGGTCGGTTCTCGATTCTCGTTCACTCATTTAACGTATTACGTCCGATCAGTCAGTTTTTATTATTTGGAGAGGGTTGTACAACCGTTTTTAAATCAACATCTGCAAAATTATGTTGTAACATGATTACCAATCATTCATCTTTGGTTTAAGCTGACAAATAATCAGTTGACTGATGAATGGAGCTGAGTTATCTCGAGATCAGTTAATTTTTGAGGTTATAAACATATGGCGTTGCTTGAGGGGCGCTACCCTAGCTGTCAAGTCTGACAATTTTGGGATTGTTTTGAGTAAACAGCTGTTCCAAGCATATAGTCCAGTGTACGACGTTAAAAATATGGTATTACCTCCGAATCTTGTCAAAAAGCATGGATTTTCATGAAATTTTGAAATTAAGCTTTACTTACCCTCCATTTCATTCCCTATAGTGGAGTAGATCTGGCAGAAAAAAGGGTGAAAAACAAGTGCCTTTTTAAAAAAAAAAAGTTTCCCATCTTATAGAGGACGACTTCCCCCACTTTCCTGACACTTTCACATCCGAGATCTATGTGGTGCGGGGGGAGGGGGAGCTGTTAAACATACGAAAAATCGGTTTATCTGAGTTTGCGCGCGATCAGGGAGACGGATAAAAAATGTTTCAAACAGAAGAGAAAGGTCTCCCCGAGGCGCGTAAACTGATTTTTGGTATTTTAAAATCGGCCAATTAGGGCCGGAGATATGGCCGTTTGAAGGAATTGAGTTTCAGGGTAGGAAAGGGGGTCGGACAGGAGGTATGAGGGGTGTTTAAGAGACAAGGGATGGGGGTTAGGATAGTAAATTTTTATTTCTGTTGTGGGTGGTTATAGGAAAAGGTCGAGGCCGCGGAGGGAGCTCTCTAGGGCAATTAGGGAAGGAGAGGGAGGGGAGAAGGTGCAAAAAGGAAAAACGGCCATATCTCCTGTTCTAATAGGGCGATTTTGAAAACTGAAAATGGGATTTCTTCCTGCTTTGAGCAGCTATAATGTTGGATAGGTAGGAAATAATTTTCGCCGAAAATGTAAAAATGGGATCAACACAAAAAATGTAAATTGTTTGACACCAACAGCTTGCTCAATTCTAGAATTGTTAAAGATTTCCTCGTAAAATCGACCAAATCGTTCAGTTGAATTTTGAACTAAGCGCATTCTGGAAGTAGGCTCCTCTAAATCTTGGCTAAAATTTGTTACTAATGTTGCAGCTGATTTGTCTATGTCCTGGTCACTAGTAGTAATTAAGTTCTCAAAAAGCAAAACTGTTCATTTAATTTCTTGTAAACTTCACCTCGTCTGTGCAGCTCCTCAGTTAATCTATCGATTTAATGTAATTATTGATCCTAAAATTATCCCTCCCATTTGATGATGATGCTTTCGGTTCCGGGATTTTCATCAAATTTACGTTTCCGCTTCGGCACTCTCTTTATATCATACTCATATTCTCTTAAACCACAAACTGATTTGGTAATCTTTTCTATGTAAGTAAACTGACTTCGTAACTTTGCAACGAATTTTGATAAGCTATCAAACACGCTAGTAGAGGTGTTTCAGAATCTCATGAGCCGCGAAATGCGCAAAAGGCAAAGTTTAATCTGAGTTATAAGTATGTTTTTGAAGACACTGGAGGCTGCCTTGCTGTATACATAAACAAGAGCTCGGAATAAATTGTAAACAATAAATATAATATTTTTAAGAAGTGTAACTGAGTCAACAGGACGGATTATGTCTCTGCGCATATGAAGGTCACGGCTCATGAGGTTTTAAAACACCTCTAATAGTTTAAAGTCATTGTGGTTCCTTGAAGTTTTTTATTATTTTTGTCGAATCTTTAAAGAATTGGATATCATGAACTCGTCATTAAGGCCGTTTCAAAGCGTTGCAACTTTTCTAGAAGACCCGAAGCTTCACATTGTGTATTTCTGTTTCAGATTCATCATCCTTTATGTATTGCAAAGCCTTAATTATTTTTGGATGTTTATGCCGAAGAGCCCTAAAGGCATCAAACCTAGCAGACCAACGTGTTTTAGGCAAACTTTTTAACACCAGTGGGGGAGTAGGTCTTCGTTTTGATTGTTCTGTCTCAGAATTAGAGGAAGTTTCTGCGTCTTCTACAGAATTTTCTTTGATATATTCTTCTATATTTTGCGATACCCCTTCTTCTTTAACATCTTCCTCTTTTTCTACTTCTACCATTTCTTCTTTAACTTGAATATTCTGTAATATTTCCTGTCTACAAGTGGATACTGTGAAAAAATTACACAACTCGCAATGTCGAAAAATAATTCACAGATTCAATGCAACAGTCTGCGGCGGATTATCCAACCAGATTTAAGGAATGTGCTCCACGTAATCCAATAATGGATTATTTTCCTTTAGCCTGGCTAAAGCGAGTTGTACTATGATTTATCAATTATCAAACCCGAAATAATTTGTTTTGTATTTTGTTAACGATTTACGGCTCACTTGCTTAAATGAAACAATGGATAAAAAAGTATTTATTTTCTAATATTATAAATTGGGTATGAAAAAAAGTCGCTTCTGGCTGCCATCCATATCGCTCGATGCGTTGTTTTGGCTTCAATGGAACTGTCGCATTAGCGAAATCATAAAAACGACTAAAGCAATATTCAAAAGAAAAAATTGTTGCCGCCCTGGGCACTCGCCCAGTGTGCCCAGTGGTAAAACCACCACTGGTGGCGGCCGCTGGTTGCTGCCACTAATTTTCTCGTATGGAAGCGGCCTTACTCCACTATATGACGAGAATTAAACATGATGACAATTGGCAATATTTTCTGTTAGCATGCTTTATTCGTATATTAAAATTGTGTTTAAAAACAATTTGTCATGATTATTAGGTCAATAAAATACGGCGTCAACTGCTGAGCCAGTTTTCTTTTCTTATTAATATTAATTTTAATATTAACCGTTAAGAAGTATTTTAGCTTCATCAACACAGAGCCACGGAATATGCTTCTGAAATTTGCAATTCACTCTTTCCAGTAAATTAAGTTTAATTCGATAATTAAAAAAATCGGTAAAGGTATTTACACAGAACTTCCCTCGTTATTTGTGCATGGCGGTCACTCTAAAAAATTAATAATTACGAAATGACATTGAGAATAACAATCGGAATAGAGTTATTGCTATTATTACAAAGAAAACTTGATAAGTTTTGGTCAAAAAAATATACAGATTGCTCATCCAACAGAAAAGTTCAATACTAAATAGCAGGTGCCACATATGGCAGGCTTGCGCAAACACCTTTACAAATGTCCACCATGACTGAATTATTTCTTGGGATGACCACCCTGCACATTTTACAATAAAATTATAATAGGTGCATATGCCAGATATTATTGCCATCTGTCACATTTTCAATCCAACATTCACGTAATGGAGTGGAAGTATAGTGGTGGTTAAAAAATTTCATTTTTTTTTAAATTTTTCAAAAGATGTTGGTAAAATAATTTTCAAATTTTTTTCTTCTGAAATAGGTTTAAAATGTCAAACGTAGAAATTTTAAATTTGAGCAAAAAGGAAAGTTTCCTTATATTCTATAGTAATGCTAAAAAAAGTTTAAAAATTAAAAATTATATATTTTTTAAAATAGGTTTAGAATGCTATGAAACGTGAAAATTTTAAATTTGAGCAAATAAAAAAAAATTCGATCTATTTTAGTGGTAAAAACTTTTTGAAAAATGTTGGTGGAAAAAATTTTCAAAATTTTTTTTCTGAAATACCTAGGTTTAGAATGTCATTTAAATTTGAGCATTCTAGTGTTAAATTTTTTTCCAAACTGGTAACGAAATGATGCAATTTTTTTTTCCGAAATTGGTTTGGAATATCATGAAACGTGGAAATTTTAAATTTGAGCAAAAACATTTTTTCGTCTGTTCTATAGTAGTGATACATAAATGGATTAAAAATGTTTTCAAATTTTTTAAAAAATTCTTCAAAAACATTTTTAAATTTGTTTGAATAATTTTAGAATGTCATGGAAACGTGGATAGTTAAAATCTGAACAAAAAAAAAAAAATCTATCTTAGTGGTAAAATTTTTTAAAAATAGTAAGAAAAATTTCTAATTTATCTTTTAAATAGATTTAGAACGCTATGAAACATGGAAATTTGAAATTTGAAGAAACAAAAAAAATTCCATCTATTTTAGTAAATAAATTTTCAAAAATGGTAAAAAAAATTTTCAAAAATTTTTTTTTTGCATCGGGCTTAGAATGCCATGAAACGTGGAAATTTTAAATTTGAAGAAAGAAAAAAAAAATTATTTCATTTTAGTAGTAAAAATTTCTTCAAAAATATTGGTGAATAATTTTTTTTTTCCTGAAATAGGTTAAGCGTGTCATGAAACGTAGAAATTTTAAATTTGAGCAAAAAAAAATTTTTTCATCTTGGTAAAAATTTTTTCAAAAATGTTTGAAAAAAATTTTCAAATTTTTTTTTTTTCTGAAATTGGTTAAGCGTGCCATGAAACGTAGAAATTTTAAATTTGAGCAAAAAAAAATTTTTTCATCTTGGTAAAAATTTTTTCAAAAATGTGAAAAAAAATTTCAAAATTTTTTTTTTTTCTGAAATTGGTTAAGCGGGTCATGAAACGTAGAAATTTTAAATCTGAGTAAAAAAAATTTTTTTTCATCTTGGTAAAAATTTTTTCAAAAATGTTTGAAAAAAATTTTCAAAAAATTTTTTTTTCTGAAATAGGTTTAGCGCGTCATGAAACGTGGAAATTTTAAATTTGAGCAAAAAAAAATTTTTTTCACTATTTATTCCGTTTAGACGGTCCACCCTGTATATTTTTCAGTGAAAATTCTACCAGTTCTTCGCTGACAGTAGCGTCAACTACCTACCAAATTTGACTGCTCTCCGTCAAGTAGTTTTTTAGTAAATGCACCAACAGACAGACAGACAGACAGACAGACAGACAGACTGACGGAATTGAAAAACCTATATTTTCGGAATCTACGTGTTCTGAAACGTCAGAATCCGAAAAAATCTCGGAGGGTGATTTTTTCTCGAATACAATACTTCCCTTCGGTATGCGAGGGAAGTAACGAGGGAAGTAAAAAGAGCAAAGAAATAATTAATTCTGAGAATTACATATTTATCTGGCTAGAACGAAATAATCATTTATTTTTTTGGAATATGATATGTATTTTTACATTTCATAGGCCCGTCATCTTTTATTAATTTTTCTCGGTATATAAAATAATTATTCTGTAGATTTTTAGTTCATGGTGAAAAATAAGGCCAAACTTTCGTCAAAGTCAGGGGTCGAAAACTGCAATTCTGTTTACGGAAATATCAGTTGTTTTGCTGTATAGTTGCTTTCATTCGTTTAGTGCAGGTGAAAAAAGCTGTAAAAACCGGACCATAAATTCAGCTCGTTAAGATAATGGGCTTGTTCGGCATTTTTTTTTATTTCATAAATCGAAAGTGCAAGTATAAAATAATGAATCTCCAAAAAATCAGAATCTTATTCGCAGGTTTAGTATCTTAAAAACTATTACAAATCTCCACCTCGCGAAAATGCTGCGTGGCCAGGCGGTACGTCACTATACGCATAGACTCGGCGACTTGATGCTCCTTAGTTGTTATAATTATAAGTGTTTTCGAAGTATCGTTTGTTTTGCTTACTTCTTGACAGTAGGGGAGTACAGTTTGGTGAAATGTCAAAAAATTACAATTTTCTCTCGCTCCTGTCGGGACGAAGTTTTGATTTTGACCCTGCAATTTACGATTAGGATTCATCGCCGACCTTCTCCTTCCTGTAAAGACATAGAACGAACTTCCACTCGACGTATTTATTTAGTGACCAGCGTTTGAAAATTCCATGTTTTTCGACTATTCAGGTTAAATTTGAAAGATCCCAGAAAGAAAAATTTTTTAGGTCAGTTGCGTATAGTGACATCACAAATGAGGGCTCGGTTTTTGCAACTATTACTAATTTCAACTCCTTATATCTCGAGAACGGAAAAAGTTAATAATACGAAATTTTAAGTGCATAATGAGAATATCGAGTACTATATGAAAAAGTATAAGAACCATATAAAAAGAATATCATGGAACAAGCCTATTGATGTCTCACAAAGCCGTACTTAAAATTTTTGTGCACACTATCTGTTGAGCATTGATGCATTTTGAGTCTAAATTAGAATTACCAGATATTCTCTTGTTGCTCAGTTTCTGTAAGGTAGGCGGTTTTTTCCACGGCTCCGGTTTCTCCTTCACTTTCTTTTATATTTTTATAAACATTTAAAACTACTTTTTGGCTATGTTCACATAAATGTTGTCTAGAAACTTTCTCTGTAATTTGTGAGCTGTTAATATCAATCCCACGAAAAAAAAATGAAAGAAAATTATTTTTTACAACTCTAGTTCACATAAATCTTCCGATAAAATGAACAGGAACGGACACACGACGTAATTCGCCTTTACCGATTTGGCGACTGGAAGCCAGCAGGTATAGTCCCGAGTTTTTGGTTTTAGACTCTACGAATGTCCCCCTTCCACTTTGGGTAAAAATCTCGATTCGTGCATTTTTTCAAAAACTTATTTTATGTCTAAATAGGCTGGCCTATAGGTAATTTTCCATTTCTTGCCAATTGTTTATGGCTTGCAAAATAATGTTCCTCCAAATCCATTTTATTACTGTACATAAACTACTAATAAAACACTGACACCTAACCTCTAAACACGATGCAACACGACTTGTTCCGTCTACCGTTATAGCATCCGAAATTAGCCGTGTAGATGCTTGTCGAAAATATCCGCACATGATCACTGAAGAATCTAAAAACCAACTTCGTGTACGGGAGGCAGCGACAGTTAATTGTGACTCATTTCGCTACACTTGATATTTTATATTTTTGATGTTTATGATGGATAAATTCTACTGGTGACAGTCTGCCAACGCACCGGTACAACAAGGAGTGACAGGGATTTTTAAAAACCTGCAAAATTTTCAAATCCGTGACTGATTTTGCTACAAATAAAACTTTGTAAGAAGATTATTTATAATTAATAGAAAGCAAAATTAATAGTCTGCCAGTCGGCATGCACGACGCCACGCGTCTGCCACCCTTATCATTTTGATAAATTTTGTAAAAAATTGAGTCATTTCGCTACATCTGAAATTCTAAAATATTGTTTAAAAATGAATTATTATTTGTTTGCTTATAATTGTATTGAAACATTATTTATAGGATTTTGCAAACAGCAGAAAAATTAACTATCTATAAAAGAAAAACTTTGTGTAGAAATATTAATGAAATCTTTGCATTCTTTCGATAACCTGAATTCTGGTTATGCTAGCAAATTAAAATCCTAAAATGAATTTGTCTAATTTCTTATTTGACAATTCTCATTCTAACACTAGCATCCACACAGTCCCCTACGGCCATGCAGATTAAACTAGTATCCACATAACCCCCTACGATTATGAAGATTCAGTTAAAAATGAGAACAAAGACCTAAAATGAATTTATTTATCTACCTTGTCTTAAAAAAAAAAAAAAAAAAATTTTTCATTCCAATGGATTACACTTTCATGAAATCTATCATTCTGTTTCCTGGAAATGCTTAGCCTTTGAAACGTTTTTCGCCCTTATTCTGGAGCTCATCAGAAAGACATAAAGCCATTCATAAAGATGTTTCATGCAAAACCAAGACAATTTCTATGAATAAGTGTGAAATGATTATATTTGACATTGACTGATAAAAACAACCTCACCTATCTATTAGCTAACTAGTATTGGAGCCTATATACTCTATGCATGTTTAAAAATGAATTATTATTTGTTTGCTTATAATTGTATTGAAACATTATTTATAGGATTTTGCAAACAGCAGAAAAATTAACTATCTATAAAAGAAAAACTTTGTGTAGAAATATTAATGAAATCTTTGCATTCTTTCGATAACCTGAATTCTGGTTATGCTAGCAAATTAAAATCCTAAAATGAATTTGTCTAATTTCTTATTTGACAATTCTCATTCTAGTTTAATCTGCATGGCCGTAGGGGACTGTGTGGATGCTAGTGTTAGAATGAGAATTGTCAAATAAGAAATTAGACAAATTCATTTTAGGATTTTAATTTGCTAGCATAACCAGAATTCAGGTTATCGAAAGAATGCAAAGATTTCATTAATATTTCTACACAAAGTTTTTCTTTTATAGATAGTTAATTTTTCTGCTGTTTGCAAAATCCTATAAATAATGTTTCAATACAATTATAAGCAAACAAATAATAATTCATTTTTAAACATGCATAGAGTATATAGGCTCCAATACTAGTTAGCTAATAGATAGGTGAGGTTGTTTTTATCAGTCAATGTCAAATATAATCATTTCACACTTATTCATAGAAATTGTCTTGGTTTTGCATGAAACATCTTTATGAATGGCTTTATGTCTTTCTGATGAGCTCCAGAATAAGGGCGAAAAACGTTTCAAAGGCTAAGCATTTCCAGGAAACAGAATGATAGATTTCATGAAAGTGTAATCCATTGGAATGAAAAATTTTTTTTAAGACAAGGTAGATAAATAAATTCATTTTAGGTCTTTGTTCTCATTTTTAACTGAATCTTCATAATCGTAGGGGGTTATGTGGATACTAGTTTAATCTGCATGGCCGTAGGGGACTGTGTGGATGCTAGTGTTAGAATGAGAATTGTCAAATAAGAAATTAGACAAATTCATTTTAGGATTTTAATTTGCTAGCATAACCAGAATTCAGGTTATCGAAAGAATGCAAAGATTTCATTAATATTTCTACACAAAGTTTTTCTTTTATAGATAGTTAATTTTTCTGCTGTTTGCAAAATCCTATAAATAATGTTTCAATACAATTATAAGCAAACAAATAATAATTCATTTTTAAACATGCATAGAGTATATAGGCTCCAATACTAGTTAGCTAATAGATAGGTGAGGTTGTTTTTATCAGTCAATGTCAAATATAATCATTTCACACTTATTCATAGAAATTGTCTTGGTTTTGCATGAAACATCTTTATGAATGGCTTTATGTCTTTCTGATGAGCTCCAGAATAAGGGCGAAAAACGTTTCAAAGGCTAAGCATTTCCAGGAAACAGAATGATAGATTTCATGAAAGTGTAATCCATTGGAATGAAAAATTTTTTTTAAGACAAGGTAGATAAATAAATTCATTTTAGGTCTTTGTTCTCATTTTTAACTGAATCTTCATAATCGTAGGGGGTTATGTGGATACTAGTTTAATCTGCATGGCCGTAGGGGACTGTGTGGATGCTAGTGTTAGAATGAGAATTGTCAAATAAGAAATTAGACAAATTCATTTTAGGATTTTAATTTGCTAGCATAACCAGAATTCAGGTTATCGAAAGAATGCAAAGATTTCATTAATATTTCTACACAAAGTTTTTCTTTTATAGATAGTTAATTTTTCTGCTGTTTGCAAAATCCTATAAATAATGTTTCAATACAATTATAAGCAAACAAATAATAATTCATTTTTAAACATGCATAGAGTATATAGGCTCCAATACTAGTTAGCTAATAGATAGGTGAGGTTGTTTTTATCAGTCAATGTCAAATATAATCATTTCACACTTATTCATAGAAATTGTCTTGGTTTTGCATGAAACATCTTTATGAATGGCTTTATGTCTTTCTGATGAGCTCCAGAATAAGGGCGAAAAACGTTTCAAAGGCTAAGCATTTCCAGGAAACAGAATTATAGATTTCATGAAAGTGTAATCCATTGGAATGAAAAATTTTTTTTAAGACAAGGTAGATAAATAAATTCATTTTAGGTCTTTGTTCTCATTTTTAACTGAATCTTCATAATCGTAGGGGGTTATGTGGATACTAGTTTAATCTGCATGGCCGTAGGGGACTGTGTGGATGCTAGTGTTAGAATGAGAATTGTCAAATAAGAAATTAGACAAATTCATTTTAGGATTTTAATTTGCTAGCATAACCAGAATTCAGGTTATCGAAAGAATGCAAAGATTTCATTAATATTTCTACACAAAGTTTTTCTTTTATAGATAGTTAATTTTTCTGCTGTTTGCAAAATCCTATAAATAATGTTTCAATACAATTATAAGCAAACAAATAATAATTCATTTTTAAACATGCATAGAGTATATAGGCTCCAATACTAGTTAGCTAATAGATAGGTGAGGTTGTTTTTATCAGTCAATGTCAAATATAATCATTTCACACTTATTCATAGAAATTGTCTTGGTTTTGCATGAAACATCTTTATGAATGGCTTTATGTCTTTCTGATGAGCTCCAGAATAAGGGCGAAAAACGTTTCAAAGGCTAAGCATTTCCAGGAAACAGAATGATAGATTTCATGAAAGTGTAATCCATTGGAATGAAAAATTTTTTTTAAGACAAGGTAGATAAATAAATTCATTTTAGGTCTTTGTTCTCATTTTTAACTGAATCTTCATAATCGTAGGGGGTTATGTGGATACTAGTTTAATCTGCATGGCCGTAGGGGACTGTGTGGATGCTAGTGTTAGAATGAGAATTGTCAAATAAGAAATTAGACAAATTCATTTTAGGATTTTAATTTGCTAGCATAACCAGAATTCAGGTTATCGAAAGAATGCAAAGATTTCATTAATATTTCTACACAAAGTTTTTCTTTTATAGATAGTTAATTTTTCTGCTGTTTGCAAAATCCTATAAATAATGTTTCAATAAAATATTGTTATTTTCCCTCTATAATGACAATTAATAACAGTCTGCCAAGATTCCCGTACAACAAAAGCCGTCTGGTCTGCCAAGCCGAGAAGGCTGCGACTCTCGGATGCGCGTGGTACAATACGTTCCATCTTTAATCACCTGGCAGACTGTTTTAGTTGCATCCGATTATTAGCAGACTAGAATTTTCATTCATGTTGATAATAATTAAACTTCTTGTGAGAGTTTCAGTTGTGGCATTATCAGTCTTAACATTTTATTTGTAGAAAAACTGACAGAATACACCAACCAGTATTCGGCTTATTGTCCGCCAATTCAATCGCGAATTTGAAAAAAAACCATCTAATATGAATATGCTCAAGCAAAATTTGAAAATATAAATGCATATAGGAGTTGGTAATTCAGAGAAATATATCAATATGACAAAATTATACAACAGTTAGGAGGGAAGTTATGTCACGCTTTACCCGCATTTCATTCATTCACTGGTTGCGACTATAATCTTTCGTTAATAAATTAAACACTGCTTTTAGATGAATCAATCAATATATTATAAATACTCTACATATGTTTCGGCTTATTAGGCCTTTATCAAGAGTATTACATAGTGAATACTAAAGTTTCTGACGTGCTTATTCAATTTATACCTAAAAGTATTTATGTTTTAATCTATTTATGACTTAAGCTACTTAATATTTAATTTAACATCTTCAATTATTTGAATGTTTGGAGTGGACCTAAGCTGATTATATAAATCAAAGGATATTTCTTAACAATTGGTTTATTATAGGGGTGTTTAGGAAATTCTGCTGGTCATTTGTGGTGCAAGGGTTGTACTTGAAAGATTTTTTGATTTCTAGTTGTTCTAGCAGATCTAAACGTTTACCTTTTCTTTCTGAATGAAGTAAATTTATGTTATCAGTATCTATGAAATGGTTGTTTTCAATACAGTGTGTTGACATTCCTGTATTTTTATTGTTATTTAAGATTGATTTTTTGTGTTCTTTTACCCGGTTGACAACGCTTCTACCACTCTGACCGATATAGACAGCATCGCAATCCTTACAATTAATTTTATATACACCTGATTTATCAATTTTATTTAGTTTTTCTTTGTTATTAACCAAAATGTTTCCTATATTTGTTTTGTTCACACTTATTGTAGAGATACCCAAATTATTCAATTTTTTAGAAATCTTGTTACTAAATTTCGGAACATAATTAATAAAACTATATTTTGTGGGTTTGTTAGGCACAGTGAAAAATTCTTTTTGAAGCATTTTGCGTTGTTTGTTTTTGACCATGTTATCTATTAGTGACTCGTTGTATCCGTTATTTCTTGCAATTTGTTTAATTATATTTAATTCTCTATCAAAATCACTTTGATCTAAAGGAAAATTCGTCAGTCTATGTATTAGTCTATGAAAGGGTGAAATCTTAATTTGCCATGATTGCTGCGAATTATAATGTATTACTGTATCTGTAGTGGTAGGTTTGCGGTAGATGCTAAATTTCAACTGATTGTTATGTTTTTTGATATTCATATCTAGAAAGTTTAATTGACTATTTTGCTCCGATTCCATTGTAAACTGAATTTTACTATTAAAAGAATTTAAGAAATTAAGGTAATTTACAATGGAATCGGAGCAAAATAGTCAATTAAACTTTCTAGATATGAATATCAAAAAACATAACAATCAGTTGAAATTTAGCATCTACCGCAAACCTACCACTACAGATACAGTAATACATTATAATTCGCAGCAATCATGGCAAATTAAGATTTCACCCTTTCATAGTCTAATACATAGACTGACGAATTTTCCTTTAGATCAAAGTGATTTTGATAGAGAATTAAATATAATTAAACAAATTGCAAGAAATAACGGATACAACGAGTCACTAATAGATAACATGGTCAAAAACAAACAACGCAAAATGCTTCAAAAAGAATTTTTCACTGTGCCTAACAAACCCACAAAATATAGTTTTATTAATTATGTTCCGAAATTTAGTAACAAGATTTCTAAAAAATTGAATAATTTGGGTATCTCTACAATAAGTGTGAACAAAACAAATATAGGAAACATTTTGGTTAATAACAAAGAAAAACTAAATAAAATTGATAAATCAGGTGTATATAAAATTAATTGTAAGGATTGCGATGCTGTCTATATCGGTCAGAGTGGTAGAAGCGTTGTCAACCGGGTAAAAGAACACAAAAAATCAATCTTAAATAACAATAAAAATACAGGAATGTCAACACACTGTATTGAAAACAACCATTTCATAGATACTGATAACATAAATTTACTTCATTCAGAAAGAAAAGGTAAACGTTTAGATCTGCTAGAACAACTAGAAATCAAAAAATCTTTCAAGTACAACCCTTGCACCACAAATGACCAGCAGAATTTCCTAAACACCCCTATAATAAACCAATTGTTAAGAAATATCCTTTGATTTATATAATCAGCTTAGGTCCACTCCAAACATTCAAATAATTGAAGATGTTAAATTAAATATTAAGTAGCTTAAGTCATAAATAGATTAAAACATAAATACTTTTAGGTATAAATTGAATAAGCACGTCAGAAACTTTAGTATTCACTATGTAATACTCTTGATAAAGGCCTAATAAGCCGAAACATATGTAGAGTATTTATAATATATTGATTGATTCATCTAAAAGCAGTGTTTAATTTATTAACAATTATTTTCAAGATGTTTCACAAGGAACCTACCACAAGTTCAGTTCAGTGTATTATAATCTTTCGTTTTACCGAAAAGGAAAAAAGCGACTACTCGAAATTTTAGAAAAATCTCAGAAACACATTGATGCTTTTATAAAAATAAGTGATTTAAATAACAATATTGATGATATTTTTCCAATTTTGCAAGAGTATGTTTGTCAAATTTACGGAAACTACAGAATGTAAAGGTCTGCTGTATTCAATAAGACTTATAGTTTTGATTTTTCAACTGGGCAATTTCCAACTGTAATTAAAAATATTAATGGAGCGACACTGCCACCTTGTCAGACTGAATTGTTGCAGCATACAAGGAGAACAAGATATATTTCTCATCTTTGGAGATACAAGCGTATCTTCCTGAGCCTATATAATTCTCCCCACTTGAATATGGCTAGGATTTAGTTGAAGAAAGGTATGTATCAATTCACAGCCATATTACTATCTATTAATTGATATGATTACAGTAATTTATTATTCAATTACAAATCAAGAGGCTAGAGAGTCTTTGGATAACGAAGATGAAGATGCTGATGAGATTTGTTTGGAAGAAAAAGATATTTGCGATGATACCTACCTCTGAATACGATACGGATACCTCATCAATTTTTTAAGCAAATTTTAATTACATACCATCTATTATTGTTTTCAAATAAATTATATTTTAAATTGAAAGTGATGCATTATTATTTGAAGAGTACTAGCATTTTTCAATGATATGAAAATTATTGATAGGCGTATTCTATTAATCACTCAAATTCCAATTTAGTTGTTTTAATTTTTTCGTCATTTTTTCTACATATAAAATGTTAAGACTGATAATGCTACAACTGAAACTCTCACAAGAAGTTAATTATTAATCAACATTCTAGTCTGCTAATAATCGGATGCAACTAAAACAGTCTGCCAGGTGATTAAAGATGGAGCGTATTGTACCACGCGCATCCCAGCGTACATAGAGCTTTGTCGGCTTGGCAGGCGGCTTTTGTTGTTGGGAGTCTTGACAGATTGTTATTAATTGTCATTATAGATGGAAAATAACAATATATTAGAATTTTAGATGTAGCGAAATGACTCCATTTTTTATAAAATTTGTCAAAATGATAAGGGCAGACGCATGCCGTCGTGCATGTTGACTGGCAGACTGTTAATTTTGCTTTCTATTAATTATAAATAATCTTTTTACAAAGTTTTATTCGTAGCAAAATCAGTCATTGATTCAAAAAATGTTCGGCTTTCCTGGAATTCACTGTCGTACTTTTCGGTTGGCAGATTGTTATTTTCGTAAGTGTGCTAATGCATTGAAATAAGTCGATGAAAATCGTAGCGAAGATCAGTCCAAAAAACTGTCACTGCCTCCCGGGCTATATCGTTTTTCAGCATACGGCTTCATTCCGTGTGAACTCGAAACCCTGAACGAACATATTACCTCTAGAGAAAAATTTATATAAGAATATATATCTAGTTTGCCTGTTTTATTTAGTAATTAATTTTTTTGGCTACTTTATAAGAAAATTATTAAATTAACGAGTTAACGGTTCCAATAATATTCCTCTTATACAATGCTCAACGAACCGCTAAACGTAATGCTAATCTTAAGTTTTAGATTGGCAACGATGTAGAGGTAAGTTTCGGTCAACAACACCGGTATCAGTAGACTCATGATGATGTAACTGTGTAAGACAAGTAGGTGGATACATGTCGAGCCCATGCCATATTAATGCAGATCTACACATGATATTAACATCAGATCGTATTGATCCTAAAGTTACGGAAATATTTTCTCCAAGTTGGCGTATAATTTCCAATAAATCGAACTAGTTTATTAAAATTTTATAAAATTATAGCCGAACCTTGTATTTAGGACAGGACAAAAAAATATTTTTTTGGTGTGTCGAGGGGTGAGTATAAGACTCGATTTTCGGGGTTGAAAGCCCGAGAAAGGGGGGTGTGGGGGTGTAAGCAGTTTTTTCACGATATCTTGAGAATCGTAAGTCTTACAAAAAAAAATCTGGGATTTTTATTGTAGAGAATTGAATTGTCCACATCTTTTGTTCCAACCTTTTTTTCTCAGCACTCCGTTAATGAGCTTCGAAAAAGTTAATTTTCGGTGTTCCAAACATTTTTTGCTGGCAAAACTATGGACTTTAAGCAAACATTTTCAGGGGCAAGACTTGTTTATATTCTTACAAGGACCACGTCAGAATTTTTTGGAGCAAAATCTTTTCTCAAAATCACTTTTTTTTTGCCCAAAGAATTCTGGAAAAATTCTGACGCACTCCCTATGAAAAAATAAACAACTCTTATCTTTGGCAATTTTTTCCATCGTTTGACGGCAAAATATGTTTGGAACACCGAAAATTCTATTTTTCAAAGCTCACTAGTGGCAAAAGGTGCGCGCTGAGAATAAAAAAAGTTTTAACAACAATTCTCTACAAAAAAAGTCGCGAACATTCTTTGTGACACTTACGATTCTCAGGATATCGCGAAAAAACCGCTTACACCCCCTTTTCCGAGATGGCGGCCAAATGGGGAGGGGGGGGCATCAACCCAGAAAATCGAGTTTTATGCTCACACTGACTCCCTCTACATATCCAAAAAAAAATTTCGTCCTATCCAAAATGCAAGGTCAATGTAACATTTCAATGGACTAGAGTCGGATACAATTTAAACTGATTTGTGTCATTACCGCTAAAACGTCTGAACTAGGGATTTTATTAGATGCATAAGAAATGTCAGTAGTTCTCAAACAGTTTTCTCATGTAACAGCAATGATGTCGCTAAATAATTATAAAAAAATAGGAAAGATGTTATCAATAAAATGTTAAGATTATTAATTTAGTAACTTCGTCATTTTAGTGGAATTCTGATTATACAGTATCCGCCATAAGGTTGGCTACATATGAGAAAGAATTGTACTATTGATATTTCTAAAAAACTCTATTGGGGGTTCGTTTATGCATGCCCAACAACAAAAAATTACATTTTGACACACGTCATGTGATCACCGGTTTGGCAGGACCGTAAAAAATAGTTGACCGTGGTACCGAAAAATGGGACAAATTGTTAAGATATCAAATTTTTTTTATTAAAGTGCATAGAATACAACAAGGACCCCATATATCAATTTTGAAGCGGAAAACAAAAAAGTGCAAATTTTACCCCTACCATTAATTACTATATGAAAAATCATAAATTCTTGTGTCTATTTCACAAATATTTGATTAGTTTCGACAAAAACTTTATGTATTTTAGTTGAATAAAGATATTTGCATGTAAAAAAGAAACGAACCCCCAATATAGTATTTTTTAGAAATCTCAATAATACAAATTTTACCACATGTAGCCAACTTTATGGCGAACACTGTTGGCATATAGGCTCGGGCACAAATGAAACTGATAACAAAAAATGAATTGCCCAATTTTGTCAATAGCAATGAGTTATCTGAAAAAGAAATCAAAGACTAATATTGCTACAGTCCAGCAAGAACCACGGGGAGGTATGGCCATCTCTTGCCAGGAAAGGATAGGATCGTAGTATTAGTAGGAGAAATGATGTTAATAAAAATAAAATATTTCGTATAATAAAAAAAACTGAAATCTCTATGAGAATAACGAAAATAAATTATTTTTCTTTTAGCGGTAATAAATAAATATTCTGGTGGACAAAATATATATTAAAAAATTAACAATAATTTTAAGATAAATAAATTAAAACAATTCTGAAAGAACAACGCATTGGCATGTTTTCATAAAGACTAAAACACTTGAACACTACACTTGAACAATTTACGACACGTTTTCATAAACAATACAACACTACACTTGAACAATTTATCTACTCGACGCACGTTTCACCATTCGTATATTAATACATAACATAAGAAAGTCGATTTTATTAAAGACAAACACGCGCTAGTAGTAAGTAATAAAAGACACATTTTTGGAGAAAATAAAATTTTAACAAAGCTCGCGGCGCAGCTTAATAAAATAAAAATTTTAGAAAGAAAATTATTGACTTTTAATAGAGCTTAAATAAAAAAAAGTAGAAATGAGGATCAAGACCGAACTCGCAACCACCCCATTTACATTTATTGCTGCTCGAGTATCTTACCGATTGAACTACACGATCCTATGTTCATTATATTCTAAAACGTGTAATATGTACATATTAGAAAATTGTAAGACTTGGTGATTTGACATTGTTCGTTTGACGGATGAACATCCACTGTTTATCACTAAAAATAACTTAAACATTTCGTATAAAGACGTTTTTCATATTTAAAGCGGTGTTAGTTCACGGGAATCAATAATATTCGTCGTGAAATCTCACAGTTTGGGAATCGCTGAGCTTATGACTGTGTTTTTCACTCCTCAGTGTACGTTTCATATTTCCGTCTCAAAAGAAGTGGGAAAGAATCTTGGTAGACATACATTGACAATGGCTTTAGGCTATTGCTTTAAGTTTGTGTGCAAGGGATAGTGAAAACGTATGCGCAACATTAATTCATACATCGGTCATTTTAAACTGGACCCGACTCTACTACAACCAGAGCTGTGTGAAATGGGAACTAGCCCATAAGAAAGGCATTACGTTATTTTTACCTGTTTGCCGCTCTACAAGTAAATGTTTGGGTAAGCATACATTGTTTTAAAATCAGATGCTGTTACTCAAATCTACCGTGAACGCCAATGTATAGGTTATATATAGCGTGGCACTAGTTTCTTACCACTAAAATACGCGTAATGGGGAATGACCAAACAAAGAAAAGATGACATGGAGTCTAAAGCCCATACTTCTGGAGGGATCTTCTTTTATTTTAATAATATTGGTTGAGAACTTCTGGAATGTTGGGATGGGCTTTCCTCGTTGCTAGTATTTACGTTGGTACACGTTTGCAACAAGTAACTGTCAGATAATAATTATTATAATGAGAAATGATCATAGATGGAAACTTAAAAGAAGTATCTCACAAACACCTACATTTCCCTTCCTATATTCCTATACCTCGCGGCATGTAGCTCTTACTGCTGGCAACAAGCCCATGTCTCATATGCAATCCGGCGTATGTAGCCAGTCCAGCGGTATATTAAAGCATCCGAATTGGATATCCGGAGGTGGCAGCAATGTCTACCATACGCTGGCTAATCAATTAATCAAAATCATTAACACTAATAATTCTACTCTACTCTAGAACTATTACGAAGTGAAAACGTTTTTTAAATTAAAATTTTGTGCTAATGATGTTTATATGAGCACCACAAGAATTGCCCTTAAAAGTTATCAGGGGTGAGTGATGCGTTAACGACATTTAATACCTTTAAGGCCCAGAATAAAAAAGCATGTTCAATAAATATTAAACATTTGTAGAAATGTGGAAATTGCCATCGTCACACCAAATACATTTAAAAACCTGTGACATCTTGATAATCAATACAAAGGGGTTGTCTACATTGAGAGAAAATATAATTTCGATCAACTCTTTGTGTTCCAAATTAAATATAATTGCAATTTTGACGAATTTCACGTTTTTAGGTCTCCGATAAGTTTATATCTAAAATTTACATACAAATGATTCCATTATACGAATTTGATGACGTAGTTGATTTATTTTGGCGTATGTTGAATTTTAACAGTAAAACCCGTTACAGCAGAAATCTTAAGTCATACACCTTAAGCGAATATAATTATTCTACCTCTGCTAGTACTAAAAGGTTCATTACATAAGTCATTGAATAATACCTCGTAGCTATTGAAAATTGAAGAATCTTGAAGCTTATGTGACTTTTGCTATATAGTGTAAGCAAGAAAAGTTGTGAACTTTCCTAATTTGATCAATAGGCTTGATATTAATTTCGCAAATACAAAACGAAGAGTATATTTCATCCGATCGGCACATTCCTAAAACCGGTAATACTGCTCGTAGAAAAAAATTTTCATATCACTGTGTTGGTGATCGAATTCTGAACAACTTTCAAAATGTGCGTCCGCCTGTCCGTGTGCCTGTCCGTCTGCCTGTCTGTCTGAAATTTGGACAGTAAGTTAGTGTTAGCTAGAGGAAGAACCATTTTTTTTTAACAAAATCGATAAATAAAAAAAGAGTTATTAATTTTTAAAATAAAAAATTTGTTTTGTTTTGTAATTAAACAAAAAATATTTGAAACTAATATCATTTATAAAAAAAAATGCGAAGAGTATCCTATAGAATGTGCAACAATTATATAACAATTGTAGTAAATCGGCGAATAATATAATGGTTAGCTAGTTTCTATATGATTTTTATACGTTTTTGTCTAGTACCTACTCGATATTCTTATCATGCCCTCAAAATTTAATGTTATTAACGTTTTCCGTTCTCGAAATGCAAGGAGTTGAAATTAGTAATAGTTGCAAAAACAGTGCGCCTGTTTGTGACGTCACTATACGCAACTTTGAACTCTCGCGAACATGTCCTCTGATTTTTTTACCAAAAAAGTGGTACGCCACTGACATTTTTTCACGTGGATATTTTTCCTGATTAGCCTATCAATTCTACATGGAAACGGGCTCTTGCGTTTTTCTCGTCAGACGCACAGTTCTTGATGGAAACAATTAAATTCAAATTGAAACTGACTACACGGGCCCACATGGAGCATAAACACTTAAAAACGTTGTACGGTATTCATGAATTAATTGTTATAAAAGCATAAAATGTATGAAAAACCAAATAGTCAAGTCGAGTATCGAAATTTATGAAAAACCCAAAAAATGTTCAATACTTACTTTTTTTTGAAACTTTGGAAATATGTTCTTGGGTCCATAAGTCGAAAAGTTATGAGTTTCTTTTTTGTCGTCGAACCTCCGACATTGTTAAATAAACAAATTAATTGAACAATTGAATAACTTCCTGAATAACTATTCAAAATGGCTGAATTTTTTTTAGGGGGGTTTGGGGGTCGCTGATTACATATATAAGTTTAAAAATTCATAAAAAGTATTTGTTTATTAACAAAAAATTTATTAAGATACAAAAATCCTCGCGCATTTCCAAATAAACGATGATTTTTACGAAGTGTAATATATTAATCATCATATATATCAGGCATATATTTATGTCAATCTTATAGGTACGTCGTATGTAGGTATACACCAAAAATAGAGTTTCACATGTACCACATATTCTGGAAAATATATAAAAGAATTTTTTCTTTGGAAAAGTGAACTTAAATAATTAAAGAACTCAACGTGATTTTGGACTATAACAACAACAAATGATAAAATTCTGCTAGAAATTAAGAATACTCGAGGGTGCTAAAGGAACATTTTGTTTTTTGTTTCACTTAGAAAATCGAATCCGTTTTCCAGAAATTAAAAAAAAAACGGAGCGGTTTTCCAGCTGTACGCTGGTCGGATGGGTGCTTATGAGGGGTCGCATTTGAAAACAATTACACCTATTGGCTCCAAACAAAAAACAGTAGAAAAGTACGTTTATTGGCTTCATTTTGCATTTTATTTCATTAAAGAATTCGAAACCATTTTCTAAACATTGAAAAAAAAACAGAGCAATTTTCCGACCTCACGCCGGTGGGATAGGTGAGGGGTCACATTTGAAAACAATTATAGATATCCACTTCAAATAAAAAAAAGTCGAAAAGTACGTTTATTAGCTTAACATTACATTTTATTTTATTCAAAAATTCTGAACCGTTTTCCAGAAATTCGAAAAAAACGCAGCGATATTCCGACCACACGCTGGTGTGATAGGTGCTTGTGAGAGGTCGCATTTGAAAACAATTATAGATATCGATTTCTAACAAAAAACAGTCGAAAGGCATGTTTATTGGCTTAATTTTGCATTTTATTTCATTCAAAAATTCTAAACCGTTTTCCAGAAATTAAAAAAAAAACGGAGCGATTTTTCGGCAGTACCCTCGCGGAGTAGTTGCTTATTAATATACAATAACTGATTTGGACTCCAAACCAATAACATTTGAAACGTACGTTAAGCATGGTCATATTTAACATTTTGTTATATTAAAATATTCGGTTTCTCTGAGAGTTATCATTTTTTTTAAATGACAGATTTACAAAAATATTTAAAATAATGGATGATATTTCCGCCATTTTGAATCCGCCATTTTCAATTTTGATTTTTCCATGTTAAATCAATGATTCGCGATCCAAGAAGCTTTTCTGGAAATTTTCCGATAGAATTATGAATATTCACAGAGAATATTCCAAACAATTAGTGTCACAACCGCCATTGTGATTTTAGACTCTTTGATATCAAATTCGTAATCAGCGACCCCAAAACCCCCTTAGAAAAAAATCAGCCATTTTGAATAATTATTCAGGAAGTTACTCAATTGTTAACTTAATTTGTGTATTTAAGGTGGCCATTCCCTAGAAAGAGATATCCGATAGGGAAATATTTATTATTTTTGGCCATAACTTTTTTTTCTTAGTACATATATTTAAAAAAACTATAAGAGTACCTAAGTGGAACCATAACAAGACTATTACTATGAATTTTCACTTAATAATTTGAGTGGTTTGCAAAATAGCTCGATTTAAAACTACGAAATAGGAAGATTAACATAATTTTTAGAATTAAATCGAGCTATTTTGCAAACCACTGAAATTATTAAGTGAAAATTCATAGTAATAGTCTTGTTATGGTTCTACTTAGGTACTCTTACAGTTTTTTTTAAATATACGTACTAAGAAAAAAAAGTTATGGCCAAAAATAATAAATGTTTCCCTATCGGATGTTTCTTTCTAGGGAATGGCCACCTTAACAATGTCGGAGGTCCGACCGACAAAAAAAACTCTTAATTTTTCGATTTATGGACCCAAGAAGATATTTCCAAAGTTTCAAAAAAATCGGTAAAGTATTAAACATTTTTTGGAATTTTTCAAAATTTCGATACAGCGACTCGACTAAATGGATTTGTGTGACAATTGAAAATTAGTTAGTTTAATATATTAACTTTATGTTGTCACAAGATTTTTTTCATCAAATTAATTAATAAACAACTGACAGTCGTAAACACAAAATGGTCTACATCTCCGATTCTAGTTAAGAGGAATCCTGGCATGCGGGAAATATACGTGAAATATAACAAACGCGCTGAGCTCTAGCAGCTTTATTTTTACAAGTATCACACTCATTTTTTTTTTAGAAGAAGTTAGCTACTAGTTCTACAATGTGACCATTGCTTTTTCAAATCCGATGAACCAATCTTAAGAAAAAAAATCACAAACTTTATCATTTGATTGTCTGATATTTATTTAATTTTCACATACTTCTAGATATCATTCTCAAAAAAGCATCGGTCAGATAATTCTATCATCTTTTGTTTACACATTCGTTTAAAAATAATTCAAAAATGTCAATTTTTTAATGAGTTATACTTCAGGGCAATTACGCATGTAATTTAATAATTGTTTAGGCATGTTTTCCATCTCCACCTAGCCAGAGAGGCGGATCATATACGCATTGGCTCTTTGTCTAACTTGAGACTTCTCATTCTCTAGGCTTTGACTCTTACTACAGTAGAGAAATATATAAACTGAGCTTGTTGGGTACCTATTTTAATTCAATTTTTACCGGAACACATTTAATCGCGTAATGGGTATAAACAATAGTTAAAGGCGCAAAGTGTATCAAATATGGTACAAGAAAAAAAAGAGGAATTACTTCCACATCCACGTAGTGGATTGGAAGTACAGCAATCGTAAAAAAATCAAATTTTATTTCTTGAAGTAGGTTTAGAACTTCATGAAACGTCGAGATTTTAAATTTCAGCGAAAAAAAAATTTCTGTTTGTCGGTCTGTCTGTCTGTATTTTTTTTTTGTCAGCACATTTTCTCCGGAACGGTTTAAGACATTGTCTTGAAATTTTGTACACCTATATATTATAACGAGATCTGGACTGGATTGTTTTTTGAACATATCCGATGAAGGGTTGGGGGTAATTAGGGATAAATGGGGGGAAATAGGTAAAGCAAGCTGGTAAGAGTACAGAAACTTGAAATTTGGTGTATGTATACTAGCAGCCAAGGCCTCCAATTTTTTATATTTAGAAGCCGAGGCCTCAGATTTTTTAATAACAAATTTCAACCCCCCCACCACCCCTACTCCATTATTAAAGGGGTTGATAAAATAAAATTGACTTATTCACTTGAAATTTGGTACACGTATATATTATAATGACATCTGGAACTAAATTATATTTTTAGTTTATGCCGTTGAAGGGTTGGGGGTTAAATAGGGGTAAATAGGGGAAAATAATTAAAGCAAGCTGATAAGAGTACAGAAACTTGAAGTACGGTATATGCATTTGGAGCCAAGGCCTGAGACTTTTTTATAATATTTTTTAACCCCCCACCCCCCCCTACTCCATTATTAAAGAGGTTGATACAATAAAATTGAGATATTCGCTTGAAATTTGGTACATCTGTATTATAACGACAATTGGAACTAAATCATATTTTGAGATGATTCCGTTGAAGGGGTGGCGATTTAAGTATAGGTATATGAATAGGGGAAAATGTGTAAAAGCAAGCTGTGTAGAGTATAAATACTTGAGGTTTGGTGCGCACCTATACGGGAAGCCAAGCCCTCAGATTTCTTTATAATATTTTTCATCTGATATCTAAATCTATGTTCTCGCATTTTTACGCCTCGACGCCGACCAACGCCTAGCGTCATTTTTGTAAAACTCGTGTATTTGATAAATTTTAATTCCTACATTCATATTCTTACGTCTCGACGCTGACTGATGCCTAACGTCGTTGTTGTAAAACTTGTGTATCTAAATCTATGTTCTTGCATTTTTACGTCTCGACACCGACCGACGCCTAGCGTCGTTTTTGTAAAACTCGTGTATTTGACAAATTTCGATTCCTAGATTCATTTTCTTGCATTTTTACGTCTCAGCGCCGACCGACGCCTAACGTCATTGTTGTGAACCTTCTGAATTTGATAAATTTTAATACTGAGAATCATATTCTTTCATTTTTTCGTTTCGACGTCGACCGACGTCTAGCGTCGTTTCTGTAATATTCTAATTTTAATAACAATAGGTATGGATATATTAAATACCATGTGACAACAAGACTACCTTGTTTGATTTACCAATACTTTCATTTTAATGAAAATCAAACTAGAAATAACCTTAGAAAAATGCAATGGAATATAATTGGTCAACCGCCCAACCGCACTAACACTACGACGCTGCGCGACGTGGTTGTGCGGTTGGCTCCGGCAATGTTGTATATTTTAATTATTGAATAAAATATGTTAAGGCAGTCTTTTTTTTGAGAGATATTTTTTAATATTTTTCACTAAATGCAAATGTGAGCTTTGGCAATTTAAGTAATGTCCGGCGGCTTATTTGAAATATAAAAAACATTTAAGAAAACGGTAATAAATTAATTAAATTGCGAAAACTGACATTTGTTTTGGGTAAAAAGAATTTAAAAATACATTTGGGATAAAAATACTGGACATTTGCTAAGTACATATTACACTTTTTTTTAACAAGATTACGAAAAAATGAATGTTTAAATCAAATACGTCCTGTACGTAATTTCTTAAAAAATAAATGCATAAGTGAGGACGTCCCTGTTTTTGCTGCCACCTGTCCTGGTAGGTGTATAACTGTATAATATGTTGGTAGGAAAATGTTAACATTCTTTTTCATAACTATAAAAGCAAATTTTCGGGTAATTTGTAAACATTTTGATATTCATGCAATAAAATATTTAAATGGGGGAATGCCACTCAATTCTGGTTTTTGTTCAATAATAGGTATAAAACAAACAAATATTTATAGAATGATGTATTTCAGGATACTGAATAAAATATAAAAGTTAGTATCTGGCAATACGGTAAACTTTCGTCAAATTTACTAAAAAAATTCTTTATAGTATTTTATATCTTACATAAATACCCATAATGTTTTTTTTATATATAAATGCCTATAACTTTTCTACAAACAAATAAGAAAAAAAGCAGAAGGCACTAGGTTTTGAACCCAGAACCCCGCGATTGAAAGTCTGATACTACATCAGACCCACCACCTGTTCATGTCCAGTAGTTATCTGTTTACACGGTTTTCACTTCAAATGTGATCCGTATCATATAAAATGTAAATTATAGGTTCTCAGGTAATAATGCTATGAAATAAATCTCTTACCCTCTTCTCACTGCGCCTGCGGTTGAAAGAGAAGACGTATCCGTTCTCTCTTCACTAGCAAATAAAATGTAAAGTTATTTCTCCTACAAATGGTGTTGCCGGGGGTAAACTAAACGGTAATCCTTGAAACTTCGCAGGGGAACTACTAAGGGCATTCCTCTTAACGGTTCGAGGTCTATCTAGGCTCAAAATTTTCTGTTTTTTATTATCTTTCATTTTCCGACACTTGCACTTCGATACAACGTTCCCGAACCGAGATATTTCATTTGTTTACTAAGCAATTTTTTAAAAGACGGCGGTGGCGTAAAAAAAAAGAAAAAATAGACAGGACCACACAGAAATAGTACTTTTTATCAATATTTATCGATTCCCGCTGGTGGATACTACAGAAAATGCCATAGAAAGTCGCAAATCCTTAATAAACAAATTAGCTTATTGGTTTAAGCAATTACAAAATGCGCGAGATATCGACACACAAAAAAACGGTAAATTCTCTGAGCAAAATGTAACATTTTGACTGCAATAAAATATCCGTACGCCCCCTTTCGTTGAACAGGAAAAAAATTGTTCATTTACGTCCCTTAATTTGTTTATAACAATTGAATGGTCAAAGATAAAAGGTTCTACAAACGACGCGTATTGATAAAATATTCATTTTTTTATATCTGAACTTTTTGTATCGATGCACCGTTTTAGTTCGTCAAAAAGTCAAAAAACTTCAAGAAATGAGACTATTCGCTAAGAAACATTGTTTTAAACAATGAAGACTGAGTTTTATAATTTTTTTAATGTCTCCATCGTGTTCGGCGCATTTTTTTCTATAAGAATAATCGATAAAATTAATGTTTTAAATGTTTGACAAAAATTTTTGATTTTGACTATACGACGACCGGCCTAATAGCCCTGATCTGTAGTTTGTAATTACAAATATATAAACGTAGGTTAGGAGTGGAATTAACCTCTCGTAGGGGTGGGTGTGGATTTAATTTGCACATATTTCCTTCTAATTCTGGAAATTTTATTTTAAAATATTTTCTTATAGTATTTACAAATCGTTACATTTCATTACAAAGCTTTACCTTATCCTCGCTATTTCACTCTATTTTAGGGGATGTTTTTGCATTTTACTAAAAAGTCATCTGGCAAATCGGTTTTTGGACTGCGGATTCGGATTCAGCTTAAAAATATACACAAAATCTATGTACTCATGTCTATGGCACAGAACTTTTTTTTATGGCGCTGTATTATTTAAATCGGAAACAATACGCCTTATTTTGCATCTTATGTATTTATCCTAAAACGTGTCTGAGACAAAGCTATAAAACGTCTTTTCATTTAAGAAATCAATTAAAATTGTTTATCTGCCTACTTCTTTCTATAAATTAGTATGTATTTTATTGTCAATAAAAAATCTTGTTATTCCACTTGTCAGAAACGAACTCGTATATTGAAGTTAACTACAGAAATTTTCTGGTAAGTAGCCTTGATTTAAACTGGCCTCTTTATTCTGATACTTCAAATAATTGACCTTATAAGTATTAATTGGAAATTAACCACGTATATTTCGTTCGAACTGCGTTACTGTTATATAGGGTGATTCGCTAGCAATGCGCCATAGCCTAAAGGCAGATAGACCACTTCAAGGCAAGTCTAGATCAACAGGGAAAACATGTTTTTGGTCAGTGGTTAAGAAGATACAGGGTGTTTTATGCATTTGGTCTGAAAATTCAAAGAGGTTAGATGTAATTGAATGAAATTTACCAGTAACAAACAAACAAAAGTTCAGGGACGAACTCGGAAAGAATCTGCCCTCCTCGTTTTTGACCAATAAGTACATTTTTCTATCGTACTTCTGGAAAACTATTAACGGGTTTGGGAAGTTCACACAAAATGCTATAAGAATTGTGATTTAATTCTGACGGCAGACCTAAACC
This sequence comes from Stenurella melanura, assembly GCA_963583905.1. Lineage (NCBI taxonomy): Eukaryota > Metazoa > Arthropoda > Insecta > Coleoptera > Cerambycidae > Stenurella > Stenurella melanura. The sequence continues at coordinate 129,426,778 of OY757314.1, forward strand.
ATTTCGGCAAAAAAAAATCACAAAACAATTTAGCGATCAGGACTAATAATTTGACCGAGCATTATTTATGGAACAGTTTAATAGTCTATTCTAATGCTTCAGATCCATATCCCTTCGAAGACTTCACATAATACATGCGAATAATATACCTAGTAAAAAAATAAAGGGTCGTACTTATAAAATATTTTATTTGTGTTTTTAATTTTTTTTATTTTGATGCCTTATTTATATTAACTTCTTGGCGAAGTTTAGCTAAGCCAGTGACTGGCGGCAGATGAAAATTCTGGTCGGTGCACGGTAGAGAGATTTTTAGGAAAGAAATTTTCTTACTTTAAAATCCTCTACTGAGCACCAATCGGAATTTTCTGCCAGTGTAATTGGGGTATGTCAAGTACATATACTAACTACCTATGTGGATAGATATCGGTAATTATTCGTCTAAAAAAAGTCCTTCCTGCATATTCTCCCACCATACCAAAAAATATCAGAGAGAAAAAAGGCTCATAGTTATATGCTTTCTTCGATTACCAGTCTGACAGACGGTAACTTTTCGTTATCGAAAAGTTGCTTGTCAAACCGAATTCAATACGGCAGCGTGGCTGAAAACACTAGTCACCCAAGAGAAATAAGCTATGGCGTTCCACAAGGTACAATTTTGGGTCCTATTCACCTTATATCTTAACATTTTTCTGACATTAGAAAGTGCTGGAGATGCACTCATTTTCTATTCTGTTGATCCTTGGGAGGAACTAAAAGCAAAGGCCGAGACAGATTTCAAAAAATTAAAAAATTTGGTTTGATTTTAAAATATTAACATAAAAGGGAATAAGGGAAATAGTTCTTGCAGAGGCCAATTTTGGTATAGTGCCCTGACAGTCCTGACCAGTGATTGATGAGCGGGAGAGGGGGGGGGGTAGTTTAAAGGTCCCCTTTTCAAGTTTTTATTGTATAACTTGAAAACCACGCCCTCTAGCGAACAAGTGTCTATCTACAATACTAAACTACAAGCACTTTCATGTAGTGATAGTTTTACTAAAATGTTTTCTTCCTAAATAAAAATAAATCTAACATAAGAGAAAACCGCATTTTTTAAATAAAAAAATCGGTAAAGGTGTTTACACAGAACTTGACTCTTCATCTATACATAGTGGTCACTCTACGAAATTATTAATTAAGACACGACATAGGCGAATAATAATCGAAATGTATTTATCACTATTCCTACAAAGAAAATTTAATAAATTTTGCTTAAAATAGTATACAGGGTGGTCATCTGACAGACAAAAATAATAATAAATAAAAAGTGCTAAATATGGGTTGCGTAAATGGCAAATTTCCACTACAGCTGAATTATTTCTTAGGATGACCACCCTGTATGTTTTTCATTAAAAGTTTAATAAGTGTCTTCCTTGCCAATTGTTTTAGCTATATGCCAAATATTTTTGCCATTTATTTGTCACATTCTTTTAATTATTTATTCTCTTCAGGCGGGCCACCCTGTAGATTTTCCAGGGAAATTCTATCCATTTCTTCGCTGGCAGTAGCCTCACTTGCCTACCAGATTTGACTGTTCTCCGTCGAATAACTTTTTAGATATAGCACCAACAGACAGACAACAGACCTTCATTTTCGTAATGTAAGTAGCCTGAAACATGAATATCCGAAAAAATCAGGAAAGTAAAAAATCGGTAAAGGTATTTACACAGAATTTCCCTCTTTATTTGTGCATGGCGGTCACTCTAAAAAATTGATAATTACGAACTGACATTCAAAATAATAATCGGAATCTAGTTATCACTATTATTACAAAGTAAACCTGATAAGTTATGGTCAAAAAAATATACAGAGTGATCATCCAACAGCAAAAGTTCAATACTTAATAACAGGTGCCAAATATGGAAGGCTTGCGCAAATACCTTTATAAATGTCCACCATGACTGAATTATTTCTTGGTTGACCACCCTGTACATTTTTCAATAAAAGTATAATAGGTGCATATGCAAAATGTTATTGCCATCTGTAACATTTTCAATTCCACAGTCACGTAGTGGAGTGGAAGTATAGTGGTGGTTAAAAAATTTAATTTTTTTATGAAATTTTCCAAGAATGTTGGTAAAAAAATGTTTACGTCTGAAACAGGTTTATAATGCCATGAAACGTGGAAATTTTAAATTTGAGCAAAACGGAAAGTTTTCTTCTATCCTATAGTAGTGGTAAATTTTTTTTCTTTTTTGAAATAGGTTTAGAATGCCATGAAACGTGAAAATTTTAAATTTGAGCAAAGAAAAAAAATTTTTCCATCTATTTCAGTGGCAAAAAATTTTTCAATAATGTTGGTGAAAAAAGTTTTCAAATTTTTTTTTCTGAAATAGGATTAGAATATCATGAAACGTGAAAATTTTAAATTTGAGCAAAAAAAATTTTTTCCATCTATTCTAGTGGGAAATTTTTTTCCAAAATGGTAAAATAATGTTGCAAATTTTTTGCCGAAATATGTTTGGAATGTCATGAAACGTGGAAATTTTAAATTTGAACAAAGAAAAAAAAATTCCATCTATTTTAGTGGTAAATTTTTTTCAAAAATGGTAAAAAAAATCTAATTTTTTTTTTAAATAGGTTTAGTTAGAACGTTATGAAACGTGGAAATTTTAAATTTGAACGAAGAAATTTTTTTCATTATTTATTCCCTTTAGACGGTCCACCCTGTACATATTTCAGTGAAAGTTTAACCATTTCTTCGCTGACAGTAGTGTCAACTACCTACCAAATTTGACTGCTCTCCGTCAAGTAGTTTTTTAGTTAATGCACCAACAGACAGACAGACAGACAGACAGAGAGACAGACAGCCAGGCAGGCAGACAGACAGACTAACGGAATTGAAAAACCTGTATTTTCTTAATCTACGTGATCTGAAACGTCAAAATCTAAAAATATCTCGGAGGGTGATTTTTTCTCGAATACAATACTACTAAAATGGCACGGGCACAATTTGGTAAACTTTTCAGGTTATTATTTCTAATGCAATTTCATTGACAATATTCTCTCAAATTTTCAACGAGTCCAGAGAATTTCCAAAACATACATTGCATTGGACTATCTTTTATCCTAAACAACTTCGAGCTAATACACCTCGCCATCTACCTGTGAATGACTTAACTTTCTAAAGTGGATTAGATATAAATTTTCATTGGTTTTTGGAATGTGCTAGTATTTTACAGCTAGCATCATTTGCCTGCTGCTTTTACTCTTTATTAATTAATAGTCCAGTCATCGAAGCCCAAAAAGGCCCAAATAGAGGAAGTAATTCGTGTAGAGGTCAATTTTTGTATAACTGTCGGGAGGAGCGCTCTGAACAACATACTAAAAGTCCTGGCCAGTGGATTGTCTGCGGGGGGATGGGGCGTACTTTAAAGGTTACCTTTTAACGTTTTTCTTGAATAACTTGAAAGCCACGTCCTCTATAGAGAAAACGTATCTATATACAATATTAAACTACATGAAATTTCCTACAAATAAGTTCGAATTGATTTTTTTTCTAGGATAATACCATTTCCAATTTTTTTTCTATAATTAATTCTTTATAATTGATGATGAAATGAATTGTACATGAATTTTGCATATAATTTTCTTAAAAAAATCATGTAAGAAGAAAATTTCCTGAAATTAATTCAAGCACGCGGGGGATTCGGTAAGAAAATTTCACACGAACATAAATTAAAATAAACCTTAATTTCAGCTGACATTAAGATTATTCTAAGACATACAAGGTATAAGATTAGTAGGCCACGAATGGGTCTTGTTGACAAAGTGACAGAAACGCATCAGAATTAGTAAGTAGTGTTGTTGTGTCAAGTTATTTGGAAACGGAATACCTGTATATGTATAATAGATTAATAATATCTTTTCCACCCATTTTAGTTTCAAAAAATTATTGAAAATAGTTTAGGACAACTCTATTTGTGTGTTATGGAAAAAGCTTTATTCACTAAAGTAGGTGGAACGTTGTTTTCTTTATACATTTTCATATTTTATACACATATAGTAGCACAGTTTCAGCACAGTATAACTTGACAGAGATGGCTTTGGAAGAAAACGTCATTTGTTATTTACCATTATTTCATTGACAGTTTAACCAGTTTAAGCTCAATATTTCTTATTGTTGAAGTTATTTTCGAAGTTTTAAAAAAATAGGATTATAGAGTAAGGAAAGAGAACATAATATTTCTTGTTTAATACCAAAATAAAATTCTATTTTTATGTAAGAGCAAATGTGAAATATGCCAATAATTTGGCAGAAAAATTTCCACTTATTTATTTCGTTCAGGGTACCCTGGAGGACGGTCCACCCTGTATATTTTCCAGTGAAAGTCTAATCATTTCTTCAGTGCAGTACAGACAGACAGATGGACAGACAGACAATCAGACAGATAGACAGACACACTGACAATATTGTAAATCCTATATTTTCGTAATCTCCATGATCTGAAACAAAAATCCGAAAAAATCTCGGAGGATGATTTTTTCTCGAATAAAATACTTCTCTTCGGTATGCGTTTTTTTCAGCCTCTGTATCTCGTAAAGTATTGATCCTAGAATAAAAAATGAATATAAACTTATATTTTGGAAATTTCATTTATTTTAATATTATATATAAAAAAATTCACAGATCTTGCATCTTTCGCAAGTATCTTAGGCGTATTGAAAATACCAGATGCAACTATACTGCTCTTGGAGTCCAAGGATGGATGGCTAGGATGATAGGTTTTTCAGCATTTGCATTAGGTACCATTAGCGGTTAGTGATAAAATAAAAAAAATAAAAACTTTTATCAAATTTAATAATACCACTTGGGTTCATTGTAATTCGACCCATGTTCACTGATAATTTTTTTTTAGATTAACCCAGCTATCATCTGTCAAATTTTGTCATAAAGCTTGTAGTGCACCCTGTATAGTGCTTTTCTAGTGTACTTTTTTATATCGTACTTAGATGTGTTTGATAATTTTATTTACATAATTTTAAATATATTTGCCCATATGATCGATTTAAGCTAGTCCATGTTTTATTGGGTTATTTTGTTTTTTTAATGTTAATTTGAAAGTGGCGGTGTTCTGTGAGAAATAACGCAAGTTATGCAAACTAAGTGACATACGATATGGCAGTGTCGGCATGTATCACAAGAGACCATTAAGTTTAGGAGTGTTTATGTTTATATTTTAGTTTCGAGATACTGTTTGGATTGTTATTGAAACGTGATATCCCTAATAGCATGGTGTTGAGTGAACGGTACGGTTACAAGGCCGGCGCAGCGGCCTCGACAGAATCTGTCGCTCTCGATACGTTTTTCGTAAGATGGGTCCTATATCATGCGCCCAGTAGTATTTTCAATACTAATATTTTTTCGCTAGAGAGCAAGGTTTTCGAGTTTTTCGAAAGAAACGTGAAAAGAGAACCTTTAAACTACCCCCTACCCCCCGCAGACCATCCACTCACTGGTCAGGGCTTTTAGTATGTTGTTCTGGGCACTCCCCCCAACGACTATACAGAATTTGGCAACTACACGAATTATTTCCTCTATTTTGCCTTCGTTGATTGAACTATAATAACCGGTTGAATGTATTGCTATGTTTTCAAACATATCATAAATGTATTCATTTTTTATGATTAAATTCAATAAAGATATAAGTGGCTATTATAAAAAGATTATTCCTAGATCAACGTTGTATTGATGTGAAGGTCGTAAACATATCTAAACCCAAAGTAAGATTAAGTAACAATTTTTTTTGTTCATGTATTTATATTCAGTATTTACTCGTTAGTGATTATATTTAATTTGATAACGGTTCTATGTAGTTGTTTTCTACTGAAATTTTGTTCGACTGTAGGTCAGTAATTGTTTACAATTTTTTTTTTCAGAAGCACATTGTGGTAAAAAAACGAATTTATTCTCGTATGGTTTCTGCTTCAGAAATGAATTCCATAAAATTTGGAATTTTAACAGGTAAATCTTTTGCTTAAAATGTCTGCAATTTAAATGTTCTCATTGTATACATATATATTCGAATTATTAGTAGGTAATACTAATAGCAATTAAAATCGGAGAAATGCACGGCGCTGAGCCTAGCATTCCTTTGTTCGAAGATAATTTCATTGCTTCTTTAGTCAAGTTTTTTGGAGGAAGTTGTCAAAAATCTATTCTTTATTTTTTCAGTGAGTGACACTTGTTACAAAAAAGAGAAAGTAGATACGGCGGGTCCAAAACTAGAAGAGGTGGTAGCAGAACATTTTCCAGGCTGTACCGTTTTGAAGGCGATAGTCCCGGATGAAATAAAAAATATAAAAGACACTCTAGACCTGTGGATAAGAGATGAATGCAATGTTATTTTAACAACAGGTGAGTACACAAGTAGTATCTACATTTTTAATCACAGAGGTCGGATTTTCACATACATTTCAGGGTTGGATTTTATATCCTATTGCATTTAAACCTATTTTATTTTACTTTTGTTTGTCTGTTAGCGCAATGTCTAAAAAACTGTTGAACGGAGAACAGTCTTTGGTTAGGTAGTTGGTGCTACTGCCAGCGGAGAAATATATGATGAACCACCTAAAGAGAATACATATTGAAAACAATGTGTCAAATGGCAATAATATTTGGCATATAGCTAACACAATTAACGAGGACACCTATTATATTTTTATTGAAAAATAAACAGGGTGGTCGTCCTGACAACAAGCATGTCCCACATCCAATCCGGTGTATGTAGATGGTCCCGCGGTATATAAAAATATTTAGATTGGATATCCGGAAGTGGCAGCAGTACCTGTCATACGCTAGCTATTCCATCAGTCAATTCAGACTGCTGTGCGCGTGCGCTCGTACAAAAAGAATTTCTTGAATTTTCTGTAATCTAGTATTAGTACTTCTACCCACTTTATAAGATTCCTGTATTTTTAAATTTCATCTCCGTCATTCATGTGTGTAAGTGCAGCGATGATGATGTTTCAGGTGGAACCGGCTTTTCTGCTCGAGATGTTACCCCAGAAGCAACGAAACTGGTCATACAAAAAGAAGCACCAGGCATTGCGTACACCATGATTTCAAGGAGTCTGGCTGTTACCGACATGGCAATGTTGTCACGAGCTGTGTGCGGTATTAGTTCAAGAACTCTTATAGTAAATCTTCCTGGCAGTGCGAAAGGAGCTGTTGAGTGCTTCGGTTTCATAAAGGGTTCATTTCCACATGCGGTCGATTTGTTGACAGATAATAAACAGGTTGTGGCAAACACTCATCAGTCGATTCAGGCGACGCCAACAGAAAGTAAGGTAGGTTGAATATCAAGAAAGTCAGTTTATTTTCCTCTATCAATAAAATTTCAACCGTGGCCGTAGCCCAGAAAGAAAGTGTTGTGGAAGCTGGTAGCTTTAAGATAATTTAATTTGAAACAAGCTAACCTACTCTTTGCCGATTTACTACACTTTTTATATAATTCTTGCACATGTTATAGGATACTTTTCGCAGTTCTTTTTGCAAGTGATATTAGTTTTAGAATTTTTAGGTTAATTACAAAAGATTTAAAAAAATATTTTTTATTTTGCGGCGATGAATTGAAAAGTTTTAGTATGCCCAAGTTATTCAAGTGGGGGCCACCCTACGAGTGACGTGGTTTAAGCTGACTAGCGCAGCAAAGATATGGACGGCGAATAGAGGTAGTGAGTTCAAGGCTTGGGCGCCAAGATTAACTAGTGTAATCCAGAAAAAGGAAAGCTAGAGATAAATCAAAGAAAAAATACAAAGATACTATATACAAAATATATTACAGTAATCTAATAACAAAATGAAATACTACAGTATCAATGATACTGTACGATACTGTATAGCAACTATAAACAATTACAAGATGCACTATATTATAATTTGCTTAAGTGCAAGGTATACTTGAGACGTATACAAGAGACAAAATAAATATATTACAAGAGGTAGGTCTCGTAACGTTATCTCAATACGTATTAATCATATATTACAACAAAATACCCGTGGCTTTAGCATTATCTAACTTCAAGTTAAACTTGAGACTTTTACGAGACAAAATAAATATGTTACAAAGATATGTCTCGTAAACAATCTCAATATTCATAGATTATATGTACACTCGTTACAACCAAAGGTACCACGACTATTACTATATATAACCATACAAAAGTGCATATACAATACTACGACAAAATATCGACAACAACGAATTAAGATATAGGTTACTATGAAATTAGGACTACGATGAAATATTTGCAACAACGAATTTAAAATATAAATGACTACGGATTAAGGTACAATAATGAATTAATTTTGATAACGAATTAATGAAACGTTATCTAACAAAAGATAATAGAATTCACTTGAATCTTATTATTTTAAACATAGACACTTGACTCGTATGCATCAAAACTACTACATGTGAAAATAATCCCTTTTAATCCGCACAAGTACTTATCTTTTGTTTTAATCCTGATGAGAGAAATTCCTAAATACGCTCCTGTCCCCCGACGATAACAGATTCTAACTCTTGTGTAGTTAGATGGTTGAGGACCTCCATTTTACAGTTAAAATCTGTTATCATCGGAGAACAGGAGCGTATTTATTAATTTTCCTCATTAGAATTTCCATTTTGGAGGTTATGAAATCGTAGAGAACGTGCTCGTATGGAAATAATTTGTCGCCAAGTAGTGGAGTAAAACTAAAATTTGTAGGGAATTATCTTATTATAGCAATTTTATTATTGGAACTTGTTGTAGACATTAGAACAAGTTTAGGAAAAAGTTTTGGATTAAATCCGTTTGGTGGAAAGCTTTTGTTTAAACAAAAGAATGTTAAAAATCGTGTTTTTTCGTACTTATTCTTCAATAACTCTGGTACTATCACTCTTATCGTAACAATGAAAGAGAAACAAATTGTTCACGATGAAATTTCAAAGAAAACTAGATGTATCCGAACTCTCTTGGTCAATTGGTTAAATTGCAAAACATAAGAACAATTGTGGGTGGCCATTTTTAAACAATTGGTAATAACTTAAACAATAATGCATTAAATTTAACCAAATTAATATTAATAATATGCCACTAATGGAGATAAATTATGGTGCCAAATTTCAAGTCGAAATATTTATAACAAGGGCTCAAAAACAATAATAAAATCTAAAATTGAACAGTTGGCCGTTTTTGGGCATCGGGTCGTACAACAAACTTTTTTTTCAGATTATGGCTTATTTTATGTACTTTCCAGCGACGCAAGAGAAACGCTATTTGTATTTTTGAAAACCTTTTTTTTAATTTGTTTAATTTTTGTTTAAAACAAATACATTTTACTCATCAATATTTTACCCAAAATTAAAAATTATTAGCATACATTAAAAATACATAAATTAACGTAAATTAAGAAATAATTAAAAGGAAAAAATTTATCTACACCAATTGGGAGCCGAGATATGACATATCTTGCATTTTAATCGTTTATTAACAAATGAAGTGAAATAGTTACTTGAAATTAGCACTAAAAATTTCGTAATAATTAAAACTATTAATTGACTACGTTAAATTATTTTTAATCACATAAGTTGTTGCAATATTAACGAATTTAATTTCTCTAACAGCATGCACAGCCTACTCCCGCAGTATAGAACATTATTTTTATCTAACATTAAATTATCATGACCCTCCTACTAGTTAATATGTTAATAAATAAACAAATGGCGTAATTAACAACTAAAAAAAATATCTCGGCTTCTAAACATCTTACGACAATAATTTTTTTTTAAAATTCGTGTAAAAATACCAGCTACCAGAATATGAAAGTTTTATGCCCGTACATTAATTTGTTATTAATATATTCTCAAAAAACTCTGTCCGAAAAAGTTATAATTTTTCAAACGCCATTTTGTTGATGAAAATATTAAAAAATCATTATGCCAACAATGTATTCGTAAACTAGACGTCACAACGAAAAAAAATGAACTCCGGATGAGTTATTTTTGATGACGGGAACTGGGTCAGATTGAATTAAACATTTGACACCTTTTTTGTAAACAAATGCATTTTCTCGAAAAGGTATAAATATTTTTTTATGAAAATTTTATGGTAGCTCCAGGGTTACATAAGACATGTTTTCTTTAAGTTTTAAGGATATGAAAAAAAATTTCACGGAATTAAAAATTATTGAAATTTTCGATTTTTTCGACAGTTCTTTTCGATTATTTAAAAAAATTATTAACCGACTTAAATTATTCGGGTGGCAAATGAACTATCTTTATATCAGCTACGAAACGTATAACATAAAATATGACTATTGTCAACTGGCTTAGAGTTACGCTTAAAAAACTCGATTTTTCGAGATTTTTGCACAAAAAAACATTAATTAAAAAATGTTCTCCCACTGTAAAATGGGAGGAACTTCCCAGGTATGTTCCTTATCAATGAATACATCGAATATACCATGTGGTTACCTGTAAGAAATTTCATCTAGCGGTTTTTCTAATTCTACTGGCCTATATGTATTTGAATATAGGTTACAATCTATTTCGAACACATAGTTTTATGGTCTTGGAGTAATTATTTAAAGAAATATTAAACATGTCAGAATGGTCACCAATAGAGTTATATATTTCCATCATGGAATAAATGGGTGGTTGGAGTTGGAGTTTGTGGGAGGGCAGTCACAAAGAATGACCGCAGCACCTAGGCCCCATTGGGCCCCTTGTACATCCTCCCGAGGGATACAAGATTCCACCTAGGCCTCCAACCATCCTAATCTTATGAAGAAGGTGATGATGCTGTCTAGGGGAATATCCCTCAAGTCGGCCAAAGTAGGCCAACGTTCTCCCAAAATGGATTCTCTGCTAGAGGAGACTGCCGGGCACTCACAGAGTACATGTTGGACAGTCTCGTCTTCTTGTTCACAGCCTCTGCATAGGGGTGTGTCGTTTAACTTCATGTTATAAAAGTGCTTTCTCAGCTGGCAATGACCAGTAAGAATTCCTGTCGCGAAGCGCAGGTTCTTCTTGGACATTCCCAGGTAGGTCATCGTTATATCCTTGTCGGGGTATCTAAGCAGATCCCTGGCCAACTGACAACTATGAGTTTCGTCCCACAGTTTTTTAAATTTTCTGTGGGTGTTTTCTTTAATCATTAGCATTATTGTTGAGGTCGGCAGTATGTTAGAAGGGCCAGGTCCAAGTATACTGGCTGCCTTCTTAGCCAGACTGTCAGCCTTCCTGTTGCCTCTACACTGTGTATGCCCTTTGACCCAGCATAGAATGACACTGTTCATGCTGGAGACGCCCACAAGTGCTTGATGGCATTCCCATACTGACCCTGTTGTTATTTTGTGTCTCTGTAGGGCCAGTAGTGATTGTCTACTATCAGTGTAGATTCTGATTGTTTTTCCCGTTATTTGTCTGCGGGAAATTTCTTTTGCAGCTCTGGTTATTACCGCCAGTTCTGTTTGTGTTATACTGGCTTGTTTGTCCATAGCCCATTTAATTTGAATTTGCAGATTCCTGGAGTATACCCCACAACCTGTTCCTTTTTTCTTTTTCGATCCGTCTGTGAAGATGTTAACTGTTCCTTCACTGTCAGCCTCATTGCCTAATAAATGGGTGATTTCGCAAGAATATTTATTCTTTTAGATGTTAGTGCAAAAGTTCTGGAGAGTCTATTGTATTTGAGATAATTCTTCTGTTTTCTAATGAATCCAAGTTAAACCGTGTTAACATTAAATAGTTTGGATACCCCTGTTCGGGGTATTGGTGATCTATTTTAAAACATAAGTATTTAAGAAATTTCCGTTGAACAGATTCTAATGATTATGAATATTTCTCATAAATAGGATTCCATATTGCTGATCCATACTCCAATTTCGAACGCACAAAACGACAATATAATGTTATTAGTGCTTCTGTAATAGTAAAAATTTTGAATTTCTTATAATAAAACCGAGTGTTTTTAACGCCGATTTAGTAATCGAGTTAACGTGTCCTGTGAATTTCAGTCTCGAGTCGAACAGTATACCCAAATCTTTAATACTCTCACAACGAATTTAAGAGATGTCATTGAAACTATATGAATATTCAACCAGATTTACCTTTCGTGAATAAGTCGCAACTTTACATTTAGATACATCCATTGATAATTTATTCACTAGGCACCAATTCTCAATGATATTTAATTGTTCTTGTATTCCTGCACAATCCTCTATGGTAGTGATCTCATTAAATAATTTCAGATCATCCGCAAAGTGAAGTTTGTTGCAATTCAATCCATCACATAAGTAATTAATAAATACCGAAAATAAGAGTGGATCCAAGTTTGAACCTTGAGGTACGCCAGAGGTTGCGATATGTATTTGATTTAGAACCATTGTACTGAACATACTGTAACCGGCTTTGTAAGTAAGACTCAAAAAATTTAACAAGTGTATCACTAAAGCCAAAGTTGCCAAGTTTATTAATTAAAAGTCTATGGTCGCTGCGGTCAAAAGCCTTCGAGAAGTCGGTGTACACTACGTCCACCTACCCTCGTTTGGTGAAGCTAATAAAAGCGTGTTAAAAAGTAATGTTTTCATAGAACTAAACTCTAGCATGAAAATAATCTGTGATTTTAATCACCTTGCACTCATTTTTAACTTATCTCACAGAAATGCAACAAGTAAGGAAGACATTCATTGCATTACAGGTGAAACTAAACAACGCAGCAGGAAGAATTCGAATATCCCCCTATCCTATGTTAGAGGTGGATCAGGCTTTTCAAATTATAAAGGAAGAGTGCACTCCAACTCTAGATAAGGAATTAATTCCTTTTGATAAAGCCTTCAATAGAGTTCTAGCTGAGGACGTTCTATCTCAGGAACCAGTTCCTTCATTCCGTGCCTCAATTAAAGATGGTTATGCCGTGAGGGTGTCTGACGGAGTTGGTGAGAGGATAGTTAGAGAAGTTATGGCAGCTGGAGACAAGGTAACGTTGACCGAAAAAAGAGTTTAATAATATTAAATATCAAAGTTATCATCTGAAATTTGGGCCGTTTTGGTGGATAATTGAGTAAATTCAATAGAATAATCTCAGAAAATAATCTAACTCCAGATCTCGTTATAATACAAGCATGTATCACTTCACTATACTGGATATTAAGTCATTCCAAGGTAATCGTGCGCACAAAAATACTTACAGACCGATCTACAGACAGACTGACAGATCGAAATTTCATTCCTCCTAGAGAACATCTCACACCCCGTAGGGGTTTACATACTCCGACAGAATTTCTTGAAATCTTAACATGCTGTTGGGGCTGTTAAAAGAGAGCATCTTGTTTAATTGCAGCAATCTAGCTATACAGGGTGATATAGAAAATTCAGTTCAAGAATTGATTTATTAGTTTAGTCCAATAATTATACAGATTTCCGTAACAAAAATGTTATCTGAGATTTTCCATCAGTAACTGTTAGTGGAGGGATTATACATCACAAAACCACAAAAATCAGTTCTGGGGGTACCGCGCAATCCCCCCAAAAAAACACCCTTCTCTGAAAAAAAGCCTTATTTTACTGATAACTCGTTAACCGTTGAAGATATAGAAAAGTTGCTTTTTATAAAAAAAGAAAGGCTGACTAATTGCCTAAAAAAAACGCCTCTTGTGATTTTCTTGTATCTGCCATGGTTTTCGAGAAAATCGATATTGAAAAAAATTGCAAAATATGTATTTTTAGTGCACACGAATTTTCGTTTATTTGAAATTTTTTGCGCGCAGCCTATAGAAAAAAATTAAATTGCTCGAAAACAAAACATGCTTGGAAGAAAATTCAAAATGGGTTTTAAAGGGGATATAAAATACTCTTTTGTGTTTCCATTTTTGATGGTTATTGATATCTATTAGTATATAAAAATAACAATATAATATAGTTATAATGATTTTTTGCACTTTCAACTATTTACAGGTCCATAAAAAATAACTACTGACCTTAATATAAGTTATAAATGCATTCATTATCTTTTAGCTCAAGGTAGTATTTCAATGCAGAAAAAGTTAGGAATAAAAATATTCACATTTACAAATTTACCCGCATGTTGAAGTTAGCCAAATTTTGGCCAATTTTTTATTGTTTTCTTTTTAAGCAATTAGTCAAGCTTTCTTTTTTATGATGAGCTATTTTTTATATGAGTATTGAGTACTGCATCGATTGATACTATTTCCTAGTTTTTTTTTTCATTATGGACGAAGTTTTGTAAAATGTAGATGTACAATCAGGACTGTATAATGTACATACAACTACATAGATAGTACACAATGAAGAATTTCAGAATATTTTGTTTTATTATTACAAACACCGTGTTAGTATTGCCGAGTGCCGATACTACAGGAACGTTGTATTTTTTCATTTAGAACAGATTTCTGTAAGCATGTGATCGCACAACTTCAAGAGAATCATGTTTTTTTCTGCTTATTAGTAGATAACAAGTAGTATAAGTATCATATCTACTAGACGAATGTAAAAAGTAATAAATACGTGAAAATTTTGTGAACAGTAGTTGTTACATTTATTGATAATTTGCTCCTAAATATTTATAACCTTTTATTTATTATCAAATGGATGGTTGCGGTCCACATAATACATGTGTATAACAAAGTGTATAACGAATTAGCATCGTTCGAATTTAGGTGGTTTGACTACCAAGAATCTTAAAAATAGCCAGCGAGGTCCCCTAATTTGATCCCCTTAGGCTTTTGACTTTGGAGTAATATCAGAAATATTGTATATGCCATCCCGGCTACTACCAAAGTGGAGGGCATTTTGAACAGCTGTTGCATTAAATATTTATATCCATTGTATTCATTAATTTTGTAAATTTTGTTCCAAAGTATTTGTTATAAATCTAATGTAAAATGGTCTCTTGTTTTTGATGTTATTATCTTGAAAATAAACAAATAATTATCAATTATCTACATGGTTATTCTCGTTTGTGATTGTGGCGATAAAAGAAAGGTTTTAGTCGGTGTTAAAATATTTCCCAAGCTGTTTAAGTGTGGGCCACCCTACGAGCGACGTGATTAGCGTCACTGATTTAACCTGGCTAGCACAGTAAGGGTACGTAGCAATTAGGGCAGTGAGTTCAAGGCTTGGGCGCCATGATTACCTAGTATGATCAAGGAAAAGAAGAGCTAGATATAAACAAAAGACACGTATTACATATATACCATAGTACTATATTACAAAATATTATATTACAAAAAAATAGATGAGTTACCGCAGCATCAGCGATACTGTATAGCAAAATATCAAACAGAAATATGTACAAGGTACTATATTACAATAACCGAGGTTCAAGGTAAGCTTGAGACTTTTACAAGAGCCAAGTTAAATATATTACAAAAGAGATGGCTCGTAAATTGTCTCAATTATTAAACAAAAGCATATATTACAAGACGACAAAATACTATATTACAAGTTGTTCAACAGTGAGGTAAATTTGAGAGATTTACGAGAGACAAAAAAATATATTACAAACTATACGTCTCATAACTTTACCTCAATACTAAAAATCATATATTACAACAAAATGTGAGCATTTACGAGATTTAAACCGAAATATATTACATGCTTCAACGACATTCACTAATGCTGAATGCTTTTCTATGAACCGCGACTGTGTACGGTTACACTTCTTCCAATAGTCCGCTAGTTTTTTGCAAATGTGACTTATTGTAAATTGTCAATATTCACATTTTCGACGTCGGGCAAGGGCTCTGTCATTATGCGTAATACGTAGGGAGCTCTTTCCGCGTCACTCCCAGTTTTACACTGCCAGAGGTCAAACACGTATTTTTTCGTAAAGCAACATTTGTTACTGGTACCTAAAGACAAAGTAATAAAAAATTAACTACAATTAATATATATAATTTCGTTTATAAAATGTCTACAAACAGAACCATGATGACGTAGAGCCTATATTAAAAAAAACGGGCAGCTCGTGGCAGATAACTCAAAGTAGTTTATATGCAAGAAAGTCCAAGCTTTAAAATTCTGTATAGTATAAGCGGGGATGTGCGGAGTAAAGTAGTTAAAAGTTTCATACAACGTGAATGATGTAAAACGTTATTGTATTATTTTCGCGTCCTGTGAATGCCACAAAACGTACATACTTTGAAAATATTTCGTTAGTATATTACATCAATATAAAGTGCATACCTTCTTCCTGGAACTCCATTACAAAGCGATTGCTAAAATCCAAAACAATTCCAAGAACTGATGATTAATAATTTAAAGTGGCAGATGTTATTTCTAACACAAGTAAGCTTTAACCACGTGTGGTCACTTCGGAAGCCGAAATTGAACTGTATTACTTTCTTATCAGGATTTATCTTTATACCTGCTTCAAATAAGGGCGTTAAAGAAGTAGCAGGTAAAATTATTCGCAATATTATTTATGTCAAAATACTTAAATTATGACCGCCTTGGGAACTACAGTACAAGGGTACAAAGACAATTTCAGACTTAAAAAAAATCCCGGATTTGTTACGAATGTCAGCTGTAATAGGCCTTTCAAATGGCAAAGAATTAGACTTTGCTACAACGGACATGAATGTGGTGACTTTGCGAAAATTTAGATATTTTAAGTATGCCCCAGTTACATCTGTCGACGCCGAGCGGTCCTTCTCGCAATGTAAATGGATATTCAACGAACGACGCCGACGTTTAACTCCAAAACACTTAGAACAGATACTAGTTCTTAATTATCTTAATGTTTAATTTAAAACAGTGTTCAATTTTAATGTTAATTTTAGGCCGTCACAGACGGCAGGTGTTTTAGCTTTTGTTTTTTTGTTGTTCCATTTTATTAAACCGAACCGGCCGTGATCCGCCCAACCTAACGTCCGCCACGACGTCACGCGCCGTGGTTGTCTGGTTGGCTCCGGATCGCGGTCCGAGGAGGCAATGTTTGTACCCTTTTAATATATAATAAATCTGCTAAAGTAAAAAAAGTAAGTAAGCTTATGGCGCGAGGGGTCCCGGGTTCAAATCCATATGTCCGCACAATTTTTTTTTTAATTTTGTAACGATTAATATATTTTTTTTTACAAATTCTTTTCTGATTTCTTTAGGTTTTCCTTCTTTTTATATAATAATTTCATTCTTTCGTGTGATTTCTTTGGGTTAGGTTAGTAGGTTTTTATTTTGATATCTAATTGTTAATAATTATTAGCGCCGCAGGCAGTATTAGCGTCGCAGACAAAAAATGGGGGGTGCGGGGTGTCCCCCCGCCTTTTTTCCACAAAATAACGGGAAATATTTCAATTTCTCCACTTGCACGAATTTTTTACACATTTACAAGGTAATGCGCATGCTCGAAGCTTTCGCATTTCGGTCTCTCTAGACTCTTGTTGGTTTTACCACCTATCCGATAGGTAATTTTGATCTCTGTAATTACCAAATTTCACTGAGTGTGTAACGAAGCAAATTTTATTTTATAAATCCGCATATTTATTATATACTATTTCTACACTCAGAAAGCAAATAGTTGTTTAAATTTAATTATCCGGTTGGAGAGAGCTCCGCTAGATGGCGCTAGTTCTCCAACACCAATTAATTATGTTCCACCTGTATCGAATACTCTGCCGAGTCAACGATATAGCAAGGGAATCAGGAGCAAGAAATTCTAAATTAAGAAGACCACCGGCAAGGAAGTGAGTATATTAGGAACGTTGGTAAACAACTTGGCCAGTGTTAAGCACACAGGCCTGCTAATCATACTTTCTTTTCCAGTTGTGTGTCTGGTATGCCACGGACGTTCGAGCAAGTATAGAAATATCCAGGACAGAAAAAGGTTCTGCGGTTTCTGGCTGGCCTAGTCCCTTCAGCTGGTCAGATACCAACGGCTTTTAGATATCCTGGATATTATCTATCCTTACTGCCCGGAGCGTATGTACGCAGGGTGGAGGTATCCTGGGTAGACTCGGGTGTGGTTTGCTGGCCTAGTCCCTTCAGCTGGTTGACCACACGGGCTCGCTGATACCCCGCATCTCCTCCACTCTCGTGTCCGTAAACCCTGGAGGTTGGTCTATCCCTGCGGGTAGATTAATCAAGAGGGAACCGTGAGCCAGAGTGTTTCTGGTTGTAGACCGTCGAAGGGGATATCTGGAGTGATTCACTGGCCTAGTCCCTTCAGCTGGGTAATCACTTGAGATATTTCTTTCTAACTCACTGTTGAGTACGCACGCCTGGTTCTGAGGTGTTTTGGGTAGATAGGGTGACTTGCTAGCCTAGTCCCTTCAGCCGGTTTGTCACATAAGCCCTCGGCTACCCAAAATATCCCCCGTTCTGGAGTGAGTACATCCTAGAGGGCAATTTATGCCTAGGTATAAATTGGCCGACAGGGAACAGTGAGCAGGAGTGGGTGATTTATCTACGTGTGCATGCTAAATCTTGTATCTTTCTTTTCCGCTGCGCACTAGCCAAGTTGCATAGGTATTGTACCGTATTGCATGTAGATTTGGTAATTGCTTCCTCCCCGCTTGGTAATCACCGCCGATAATAATAACCGTGCTTGTTGTTGTAGTAACTTAACCGTAGTAACCCCCCCGCTTACGCCGTCTAAGTATTGTTTTGTTTGCTTAAATTCAAATACGTTAGGGTAGTAGAACTGTAGATATTAGGATTTTGATTATAATAAATCTGTATATTGTTTAAACTGTGCCTTTTACTGTGTGTGTGTGAAGTCTGACATCCCTAGACCCCTGGACATACCGTGTCTCCTCTGACGCTATCCCAGCCCTACCGAAACAGGCTGTGTTAAGAGGCTAGTGTGAGTCCTTTACCTCACGAAAAACAATTGTAAAGGTGGCGCCCGAGCTTACCGTCACCGCCGACTGAAGGCTCGAGTGTCAAAGTGACGACTCACTACTCGAGAGTGTGAATAAAACGTCACATACTTTGGCGCCCGAGCAGGGACTGTTAATTAGGGAAACAGTGTAGACTTCACATTCGGCAGTCACCGAATACAACCGAATTCTCCAAATAGGCAGTTATAAGCGTGTGAGGTGTCATTTTCGACTAAACCAAACACGAGGAACCGATTCCGACTACTACCAAACCGCTCCGACCGCACCCGAAGGCGTTATTAACCATTTAATAACCCCTGTGGGAATTTTTTGAAACCGGGGGCAGTTTCTGTGGAGTTGCCACACGAGGAGGCTGCATTTTTAGCAAAAACCCGAGCTCCGACCGAACACTTCCGAAGTCCACCGAAGGTACCCGAACACACAAAATATCGTGTGGGGTATCGTTTTTGGGGTAATTGGACCCAAGGAATCGATTGGTGACGTTTGCAACTGAATCCGACCGACCGTTCCGCGGAAAAGGGTGCTACAGCCAAGTTACGGGTCTGAATTGAGTAGGACCTATACTAGGTGATAAACAGCACCCCAACACACCTTCTGCACCGCCTTTCACCGACCGCCCGGATTGTACCCGGAATACTTACCGACTCCGGGGTCTGAAGTTACTAGGCAAGTGACCCCTCGTTTAATAGTAACTCAGGGACCCTGAATCGATTGCCGTTGGTTTCATCGCGATCCGACCGTCCGTTCCGGAAAAAAGTGTACCCTGGAGAAGTGGGAAGTTGAAATCCGGAAAAACCGATAGGAATCAGTTGTCTGCATCACCAGACACCTTCCAGACCGAGCTTCACCGGATTTTGCCCGGAGTCCTAGAAACTCCGGTAACAGAAGAGATATAGCGTGTGACCCCTCCTGAAATAGTAAATCGAGTGCGCAGAATCCAACGGAACTAATCTCGACTCGATATATCAAGCCTTTTAGGAGTTAACAAGGGGACTTCGTCTTGGGAGACCGCAGAGAACAGACCACTCTGAGATACTGCTCAGACTGTTCATTATCCTGTCACCAGCCGCTACCGTCTAGGAACATACCGTTCTGAGACACCGTAGTGAACAGACCACGCTGAGATACCGCTCAGACTGTTCATTGCCATCTGTCACCTGCTGCTACCGTTTATAGAGACTTCGTCTTGGGAGACCGCAGAGAACGGACCACTCTGAAAAATCACTCAGACCGTTCAGCCATACCGTCCTGAGACACCGTAGTGAACAGACCACTCTGAGATACTGCTCAGACTGTTCATTGTCCTCCGTCACCTGCTGCTACCGTTTATAGGAACACTTCGTCTTGAGACACCATAAAGAACAGACCACTCTGGGAGACCGCTCAGACTATTCATTGTGCGCAGAAGCCGACACCACCCAGTCTCAAGCCGATATAACTAGCCGTGCAAGAGTAAAGGAGAGACTCCGTTTTTGTACCTCGTAGTGAACGGACCACCCTGAGATACCGCTCAGGCCGTTCATATCATCTGTCACCAGCCATTACCGTCCGTCAATACTCCGTCGTAGGATATCATCGTGAATAGACCGATAGAATGTCCGTTGAAGAGGACTTAAAGGACATGAATTTGGAAGCGACTGATGAACCAGCGGCCCCAGAAGGGGTAGAGAACCGTCTCAGCTGGATATACAAGCTGAGAAAAGAACAGCTTGATGCTGAACTAGGAAAATTCCGACTCGACCTTTCAGGAACCGTAGATGATAAGAAACGTCGATTGGTGAAATTCATCAGAGAAGGCTGCACTTCTCCGCTGCCTCAACACACCAGACCCGTTTTTCCGTTACCTCCGCCGCTGGTAATATCACCTCCGATAGCACCGACCGCCATACCGCCAGCTCCGTCCGCGATACCGTCTTCGTACGTACAGACCGGAAATATGACGTTGGACCCCTTGAAAGTACGCAAATGGGGCATCAACTTCAACGGGAAAGGAGATCCCGCCGCCTTCCTAGAGCGGATAGAAGAAGTCTGCTCGTATACTGGAATCCGTCCGGCACAGCTGCTACCTGTGCTACCAGAATTACTACAAGGTCCAGCTTTACTATGGTATAGGAATAACCGTAACCACTGGAGGAATTGGGAAGACTTTACTACCGAATTCAGGATTTTCTATTTCCCGGTTAACTACCAAGAGGAGATAGAAGCACAAATCAGCCGCCGTCTACAACGACCAGATGAGCCTGCAGGTACCTACCTGACCGATATTCAAACACTCATCCGCCGGCATGGAGATCTCACTCCTCAACAGGAACTCCGTTGGCTGTACCGAAACCTGCTTCCGGACTATAGGCAATATATTCCGCGATCCAGTCTGACAAACGTAGCCGCTTTGACCGCAATGGTCAAAGAATTCGAAACGCTGCGCCAAGAAATGCAGCAAGTCTATCATCCGAGTACCGCTCCACCATCTTTGACCTCAACACACTCAGCCGCAAATACCAAGCGGCCACCACCACCCACGAATAATCCGCAGCCGTCACTACCGTCCACAAGCTACAACCGACCGCCACCACCGCCTCGAATGGAGCGTAATACAACCGTGAATACCCGTCAGGATTCCCGAGGGTCAGTGGGCCAAACCCCACCTGATACCCGAGAAACTAACAACGCGGGTAGGCCATCAACCTCCGCCGGCACAGCCCCCATAAACGGAGGAACGACCTGCTGGAGATGCGGAAAAACTGGACATTTTCGTAGTCAATGCAGCTTTCCACCGAAATTATTTTGTTCCCGTTGTGGGCGACCTGGCACAATGACAAGAAACTGTTCGTGTCAAAGGTCGGGAAACTAGCCAGGAGCTGCACCGTACCGAGGCCAGTACAGCTCCGCACCGCCACCCCCTCGGAAAACACCGCCCCCAGAGATGACCGACCACACATTCCAGTAGTTATGTATGGGTACACCTTTTCCGCCTTATTTGACACTGGAGCCGTCCGATCCTATATAGGACAGCGTGTACAGGACATGTGCCGCCAACTGAAAATACCGACCGTCAACACCGCCGCTCCGTCTGCCCAGTTAGCCAATGGAAAATTGGTAACTATCAACGAGTCTTATGACTTAGAATTTACGATAGCCGAAACTCCGTTCTTCGAAAGGCTATCTTATTTGCCGAACCTGTCATCGGATATTGTACTAGGAATGGACATCCTTCGAGCAAGAGAGTTCAGTATACACCTGCCTACGACAACCGTCTACTTGAATAACCGCCCCGTCTCATCCGTACCTCCGAATACTCCGTTGGGGGGAATAGCCCTAGCTCTATTGCCGAGTGAGGAGACGAGACTTCAGGAGTTCTTGGACACTGAACTACCCAGTTTTCAGGACATATCAGGAACCACGAAGTTGACTCAACACCATATCAGGCTCTCACAGCCGGAACCGATTAAGCAAAGGTACCGTCCACAGAACCCAAGGATGCAGGAAATCATCAACAAAGAAGTGGACGAGATGTTAGCAAACGGTATAATTGAACCGTCCAATAGTCCCTGGAGCTCGCCGGTAGTCATAGTCCGTAAAAAGGATGGAAAACCTAGGTTTTGCATAGACTTCCGCAAGGTAAATGAAGTCACCGAGAAGGATGCCTATCCGCTACCGTATATAAACGCCATCCTGGATAAACTCCGCAAGGCACGGTATATCTCTAGTATCGACCTGAAACAGGGATACTGGCAAATACCGCTTTCTAAGGAAAGTAAACCCATTACCGCCTTCACCGTACCTGGCCGAGGACTATTCCATTTCCGAGTGATGCCGTTTGGACTACATTCCGCTCCAGCCACCTTCCAGCGCTTATTAGACCGAATCATTGGACCTGACATGGAACCGTATGCATTTGCTTACCTAGACGATATAATTGTTCTGGGTGAAACTTTTGAGGAACACCTGAAGAATTTGCATGAAGTATTCCGCCGGCTAAGGATTGCCAACCTACAGCTTAACCCAGCGAAGTGTCAGTTTTGTAGGAAGTCACTAAAGTATTTAGGACACGTGGTAACCGCCGGAGGGATACAGACCGATCCAGAAAAAGTGGAGGCAATTGAGAAATTCCCCACCCCTAGGACCGTCCGAGACGTTCGTCGATTTCTTGGGATTGCTTCCTGGTATCGACGCTTCGTACCAACGTTTTCTGAAATTGTGACTCCGTTGACCAGGCTACTGAAGAAGAATCACCGTTTCAAGTGGGGTAACGAACAAGAACAGGCTTTCAAGAAATTAAAGACTTGTCTCACCGAAGCCCCAGTACTAACCTGTCCGAACTTCGAACAACCGTTTACTCTTCAGACCGATGCATCCGACCAAGGTCTTGGTGTAGCCCTGACCCAGGAAATTGAAGGACACGACAGGGTAATAGCTTACGCCAGCCGTACATTGTCCCCAGCCGAGAGGAACTACTCCGTAACGGAACGAGAATGCTTGGCCATTGTCTGGGGAATGGAGAAAATGAGGCCGTATCTGGAAGGATACCGCTTCACCGTATTGACCGATCACCAATCTCTGCGATGGTTACACTCTATCAAGAGTCCGACCGGCCGCTTAGCTAGATGGAGCGTATTTCTACAACAATACGACTTCGAAATCAAGTACCGTAAGGGAGCCCTAAACCGGGTAGCCGACGCACTGTCCCGCCAACCGCTAGACCGACCTCTTCCCGAATCTGAAACCAATGAACTATGTGCCCTGGATGAGGCACCAAACTGTTCATGGTACCGACGGAAGAAAACTGAAGTCGAACGGAACCCAGAAGCATTTCCGGATTACTGTGTACGTAATAACCGGCTGTACCGTCACTTATGGGATTCCAGTGATCTGAAGGAACCAGATTTGTCTGACCCGTGGAAACTATGTGTTCCTACAACGCTGCGCCGCACCGTCCTACAGGAGAACCATGATGCTCCGTCCGCCGGACACATGGGGATCGCTAAAACAATTGCACGAATAGCTCAGAAGTACTATTGGCCAGGGATGTTCCGTGACATCGCCAGATATGTACGTAGCTGCATGCAATGTCAGCGATACAAAGTCTCTCAGCGGCAGACACCAGGAACCATGCAACCGTCCGTCAGTCAACAACCATGGGAAACCGTCAGCACCGACCTAGTAGGACCACTGCCACGATCCAGTAAAGGAAATAACTACTTGGTAGTTTTTCAGGACCGTTTTACGAAATGGATCCAGTGCCGCCCCCTACGCAGTGCTACTGCCCGTACCGTCAGTCAAGCTCTATACGAAGAAGTCATCACCCGTTTTGGTTGCCCACGTACCGTCATCACCGACAATGGTAGTCAGTATGACAGCCAAATATTCCGATCATTATTAAAGGAGTTTGGAATTCAGCACCGTTTTACACCGCCCTACACGCCCCAGGCAAACCCAGTTGAGCGAGCTAACCGTACCGTCAAGACAATGATAGCCCAATATTGCGAGCAGGATCACCGGAAGTGGGATCAGCAATTAAGCGACTTTCAATTAGCTATCAATAGCTCAAAGCACGAGTCGACAGGATTCTCACCAGCGTTTTTAAACTTTGGCCGTGAGATGTCCTTACCGAACACCGTTTTTCAAACTGAAAATGAAGATACCGCCGAACCTAGTGAGGAGAACGACATACCGCCCGCACATACTGACCGCCTGCAAAAACTGCAGGAAGTATTTGCATTAGTCCGTATTAAGTTAGCGCAAGCTTATGCCACGCAAAGCCGATATTATAATCTCCGCCGTCGGGAAGTCCAGTATCACGTAGGAGACCGCGTCATGAAACGTGAACACCCGCTGTCATCCGCTATCAAGGGTTTTGCAGCAAAACTCGCGCCGAAATATTCGGGGCCATATACCGTAACCAACGTCGTCTCACCTGTGGTTTATGACCTCAAGTCAAGTACCGGGAGGAAGCTCAAGCGAATCCACATTAAAGATTTAAAGCCCTATTTTTCAAACCGTACTGATACCTTGTCATAATAAGCAGATGCTGCAAATGCATTGACCAACCCCGTACCCGCCGCCGTCAATTCAGAATCAAGCAACCTGTTCTACGTCCGCTCTGCCGTTTTGCTGTTGCACCGACCCGACCTTGCTACAGATCACAAGGAGTACAATGCTACATGTTCCCTCCAGCCCGCCAAACCGACGCCACATCCCGGGAAACAATGTGAGCTGTTGAAGTAAGATGCCTACCGATTCCCCGGAGAATGACCCGAAAATTTTTGTTATTTTAAGAGTTGGGTTTTATTTTTTCTAGGAAAATACCCTCGATGCCCAGTACCAGGGAATGAAGGTTCACCTAGAAAAGAAGTTCGTTAATTTTCCTTTTGGTTTTTGCACCCTCGGTACCCAGTACCAGGGAATGGAGGTTCAACCAGGAAAGAGGAAATCCGTTTAATGCCGTTTTGTTTCTTTTTATCTGTAAATAAGGAATTGTAATCTGTTTATAGTTTAATTTTTGGTATTGTAAAAAGTGTACTTGCTCCCAAATAAAGTTTATTAACCGGTGTGGGGCAAGCGCTTTTTAATAAATAGGGACTGTTTTTTTTAGAAAATGAAGTTTTTCCATTTCTAGTGAGCAAGAGGACACATGGAAAAAAAAATAATGTCATTTCATTTATTATTTTTTTTTAGCGAAGTAAGAGGGGGGTGTAACGAAGCAAATTTTATTTTATAAATCCGCATATTTATTATATACTATTTCTACACTCAGAAAGCAAATAGTTGTTTAAATTTAATTATCCGGTTGGAGAGAGCTCCGCTAGATGGCGCTAGTTCTCCAACACCAATTAATTATGTTCCACCTGTATCGAATACTCTGCCGAGTCAACGATATAGCAAGGGAATCAGGAGCAAGAAATTCTAAATTAAGAAGACCACCGGCAAGGAAGTGAGTATATTAGGAACGTTGGTAAACAACTTGGCCAGTGTTAAGCACACAGGCCTGCTAATCATACTTTCTTTTCCAGTTGTGTGTCTGGTATGCCACGGACGTTCGAGCAAGTATAGAAATATCCAGGACAGAAAAAGGTTCTGCGGTTTCTGGCTGGCCTAGTCCCTTCAGCTGGTCAGATACCAACGGCTTTTAGATATCCTGGATATTATCTATCCTTACTGCCCGGAGCGTATGTACGCAGGGTGGAGGTATCCTGGGTAGACTCGGGTGTGGTTTGCTGGCCTAGTCCCTTCAGCTGGTTGACCACACGGGCTCGCTGATACCCCGCATCTCCTCCACTCTCGTGTCCGTAAACCCTGGAGGTTGGTCTATCCCTGCGGGTAGATTAATCAAGAGGGAACCGTGAGCCAGAGTGTTTCTGGTTGTAGACCGTCGAAGGGGATATCTGGAGTGATTCACTGGCCTAGTCCCTTCAGCTGGGTAATCACTTGAGATATTTCTTTCTAACTCACTGTTGAGTACGCACGCCTGGTTCTGAGGTGTTTTGGGTAGATAGGGTGACTTGCTAGCCTAGTCCCTTCAGCCGGTTTGTCACATAAGCCCTCGGCTACCCAAAATATCCCCCGTTCTGGAGTGAGTACATCCTAGAGGGCAATTTATGCCTAGGTATAAATTGGCCGACAGGGAACAGTGAGCAGGAGTGGGTGATTTATCTACGTGTGCATGCTAAATCTTGTATCTTTCTTTTCCGCTGCGCACTAGCCAAGTTGCATAGGTATTGTACCGTATTGCATGTAGATTTGGTAATTGCTTCCTCCCCGCTTGGTAATCACCGCCGATAATAATAACCGTGCTTGTTGTTGTAGTAACTTAACCGTAGTAACCCCCCCGCTTACGCCGTCTAAGTATTGTTTTGTTTGCTTAAATTCAAATACGTTAGGGTAGTAGAACTGTAGATATTAGGATTTTG
This sequence comes from Stenurella melanura, assembly GCA_963583905.1. Taxonomy (NCBI): domain Eukaryota; kingdom Metazoa; phylum Arthropoda; class Insecta; order Coleoptera; family Cerambycidae; genus Stenurella; species Stenurella melanura. The sequence goes on from OY757314.1 coordinate 129,453,565, forward strand.
ATTATAATAAATCTGTATATTGTTTAAACTGTGCCTTTTACTGTGTGTGTGTGAAGTCTGACATCCCTAGACCCCTGGACATACCGTGTCTCCTCTGACGCTATCCCAGCCCTACCGAAACAGGCTGTGTTAAGAGGCTAGTGTGAGTCCTTTACCTCACGAAAAACAATTGTAAAGGTGGCGCCCGAGCTTACCGTCACCGCCGACTGAAGGCTCGAGTGTCAAAGTGACGACTCACTACTCGAGAGTGTGAATAAAACGTCACAAGTGAAAATGTTTTCGTTTTGGTAATTATTATGTTTAAGTTGACTACTTTACACCACAATATCTTATACCCTGTATCCTGTATATTTATTTGTTTGTTTGATTTTCTAAAATTAGCCTCACCAGGAAGAGCTAAAAGCGGGTGAAGTAATACGAATCTCCACTGGGGCTCCAGTTCCTCCAGGGGCGGATGCAGTCGTACAGGTAGAAGATACCATTCTAATTAGGAAGTCTCCTGATGGAACTCAAGAGGAAGTAATTCAAATCAATGTTGCACCGAGGAAAGGTCAGGATATCAGGTATAATAATAATAATAATAATTATTATTATTATTATTTTCATAATAATAATAATAATAATATCATTTATTTTCCTTAAGACAATACATTGTATTTCTCACTTACTAGGTACGTCAAATTTTTATAAAATTGTACCTAAAGTGTAAGTAATAAATGACATTGTAAACTATTACATTTTCTCTTTCTAGAAGAAAAATAAGAAAAGTCCCAAAAAAACATAAAAGTTACAAACTAACGCGAACATAAAAAATCCGATATAGAATAAAAACATTTATTTAGTAAAAATTCTTTTAGTTTCATTTTAAACAATCTTTCATTCTTTATAAGTTTTATTTCATCCGGCAACATGTTAAAAAATTTTGGCCCTACATAATGAGATGTGTTTAATTTTGAAAAGGGAACATGAATATTATGTTTCTGCCTCGTGTTTATATTATGATACTGGATATTTAATATAAAATCTTCTTGATTTTTAAATACATATGTGCACATTTCAAAAATGAATATACTTACCTGGTAAAGTTAAAATTTTATAATTTTTTTAAATTTCCCTGCAGGAATGGGTGTTTGAAACACCGGCAATGTAGCTTACAAAACGTTTTTGAGCCTTGAAAACATTAGTAGCAAAGCAGTATGTTACGGATATTTTAAAAAATGCATCGTAATACGTGTAAATTCTTTCCTGTATTGAAAGTTTTGATGAAGGAAATCGAATTTCATTTTAAGATTTCTAACTACATTGTATATGACACATTATATTTATTGTATTTATTGATGTCATGTAATGGTAGTAAATTAAAAGAAGTTTTCTGCTTCATGCTATCTATTATTTAGAAATTGTTTGTATTGAAGAATATTAAATTAAATTCATGCTATCTATTATTTAAAAATTGTTTGTATTGAAGAATATTAAATTAAATAGAACGATTTTATAGACAGTTTACTAATATGGAGTAAATCTGAATTGTCCACTATCTTTCCACTATATTTCTCTAACACTATTTCAGAAACTGCAAATTCCACAACAAGAAACTGTGTCGGAACAAGTATCATTCCGCACGGCTTTCGACAAATCAGAAGCCGTTAAGTCACATTTAGTGGTTCGGTTGCTATGGTTACGTCGAGAAAATGGTGTATTATTCAACGAGCATATAATGATGGTGATTCACCCTCATGAATAATAGCCATTATATGCGAGTAGAATACTAAACTTTGTCCACAACTATTAAATATTTAATACTTATTTAACTCATCTTCATTTCATTTCTCCTATTTAAGAAAGATTCATATGTCATCACATATAATTTTTTCGGTTTTTCGAGTAACAAGTTTAATGAGGCGATTTCTGCAGCTTCCGTTATCTCTGGCAGTGCCAAAGAAATCTCGCTTTTACTGTCAGTATCCGTTTATTTAATTATATCACTCTGTTTGAGTAATATGTAAAATTGTTGTAAATAACGTTGATGTTTAAATCGCACACATTGTGACGTTTCAAATCAATAACAAAATTACGATTTGACACATTGTCATGGCTTACCAATAAAATAATAAATACAGTTTGTAGCGTACATTGAGTTAAAAGGTAAGGAGAAGACATCCTATACAAATTTCCTATACAGAAACGGCATCAGTAGGCGTGGCTAAATGTAGTAACAGTATGGTGGTTTTGCCAGACCCGGACTAATTAAAATAATAAGAACTTTGTACCCCGACGACACGGTCTATCTGGATAACGTAAATAAATGTTCAATTCAGTAAATGCAAGAGTTTTAACAGTTTTTGTATACCTTGATATATAAAATGTGCAATGTTATCCTAAAATAAACCATTTGTTTCTATTCTACGAAATACATAACCTGAGTATATTAAAAAAACATTTAATTAACTGTTTCTTTTAATACGGCTCTGTTTGTTGTTTACACTACCTATGACATGTTATTCCCGATAATTTCTTCTTGTCAACACCATCTTTAGAAGAGCAACGTCTTTTAGCACCTGACACCATAGTCTTTTTAATGTTTATTGTCTAAAATTTAACAAACTATCAGTAAAAATCACAATAAATCGCACGGAAAACAAACTGTCACTATTTGACGGAAAAGTAGTAACAAGTGAAAAAAACTACATTTTGATATGCTTTTTATTCAATTTGTTGGGATGATTCATTACATTTTCAGCAGAGGGTCGCAGGATGACTCAGTGTTTTGACATGTTTTATTTTTCTTTTTCTTTTTGCATTGACTAAAGTAAAAGCTAACTACATTTTGAAACACGGAAAGGGCATCGGTTCTATTTTTATTTAGTAAATGAAAATAACTAAATGAATGATGATATTTTAAATATAACATTATCACTTATCAATTTGTAATATTTTTTTAAATAATTCTTTGGAATGCATTTTCGTAAATAACTCGTTTATTTTAAGTTTCTCTAAAAAAATCTATTTTATATTTTTTGTCCAAAAAGGTCCATGCCTTATACTGGTTATAGAGATCGATCGACGGAATAGTTAATTTTCGATTTTTATTAGGAAACTCTTTGGAATTTGTAGAATTTATCAGAAAAATCAAGTTTTCCAGGATTTGTAGAGTTGCCTTTGTTTTCTCAAATTTCTCACAAATGTCAACTAATAGACCTAATCGAGCCCTATAATTGCCATTTTTGAAAATCAAAATCGGACCTTCGGTTCGGGAGTTATTAATTTCTTTGGAAAATCATACTCGGCCCTGGAAAACATACTTACGGTCAACGGATTCGGGCCGCCAGCAATAGGCTTGATTTGTGGCCGGGTACCTTTGATCCCACCAAGTCTCGTCGAAATCGATCAATATTCTGGACAGTTATCGTGCTTCCTAGCCCGATTTCGAGAAAACCAGTTTTTTGCAAAAAAAATCAATTTTCGTTTGTTTTTCGACATAGCCTCCGGTATACTTATTTGTAGAGCTTTGCCAGCGGCACCATTTCTTTTTTGAAATGTCTCGATCTGACTACCCGTTATCGAGTTATTCAATTTCTCCCGAAAAACTCGAAACGTCTATATCGGGTACTTCCGGTTTCCGAACGGAGCCGAGCTTCCGGCGTTATGGTTTTCTAGAGAGCTCCTATTAACCACCCAAGTTTCATCGCAATCCGAAAACGGATTAAGTGGGCTGGGCGTGACGGACAGACCGACAGACCGACAGACAGACAGACAGACAGACCGACAGACCGACTGACCGACGGACGGAATTTTCTAAATTCGCTCTCGAATCGATAGATCTGACTTTCAAATCGATCCGACGTTTTTTTCGGGTTTCGATGGTCCGCCGGAAAAATGCTAAACGTATACTACATTTTTTTTCAAAATGTAGTAACAAGATGGCGAAATGATGCCGTTTTTGATTACGTGACAGCTTCTCCCTACCTTCTAACTCAATGGTAGCGTAGTATTATTATGAGAAGATGCTCGGGGCGGAGCTAATGTGCGCGAATATTTTTACCAGTGACAGCATCATCTGAGGTAGAAGGATATATAATAATTTTAATCAAATTTTCGAGGTCGAGGAGCTGTGTAATGTAGAATATTAAAACTCGTCACATTCTGGTGATTACGATGAAGACATTCTTCACTGAGAGTAAGGTTACATCACTTAATTCAATCAGAAACGGCGAGCTCAACAAGTATACTGCAGCACAGATCCTGTGACTGCAGATTGACGGTGCCACTGGCTTCGACGTCAAATATAACGCGATTCACTCTCATTGGCTTAAAACAATGGAGGCACATACACTCGTTTCTGCGCATTATTTTTTGCAAGCATCTTATTATATATATAATACTACTTCTACGCACCTAGGTAAAACAATGTTGGAGATTGCCGCGTGTTGCTAATAGATGATGCTTTGAAAAAAAAAACGTCAGTAACGTCTTCGGCATGTACCATTTGAGTGCTTCCTAGAAAACCTAGAGAGACAACACTTGTCTTTTGGTTGCTGCAATTTTGACATTTTAAATTTTTAATAAAAAGTCAGTAACGTCATTTCTTATAAACAACCGACTGTTCTCATTATTCACTACAGGGAATAATGGATAGCATTATCCTTGAGGAAACATAGACATAACGAGAACATTATTTAATAGTCATAGACAAAGATATTTATTTCTAGCTTCGCATTTGATGTTTTGAACAGCTTTCAAGATTTTTTGTATAATTTCTAAAATCTTGTTAGAGAAAGTATAGCCTACACTATGTTTGGAATGGCATATTCCACACTCGCTAACCGTAGTCCTCGCCCTCGGCTCGGATTACAAACTTTTCGCTCGTGAGGAATTTGGGCCATTCGATAGGATAGGCTGACAATGATATTAAATAACATGAAGTATAACAGTAAGTCTGGAAACCTTTGGGCAACAGATGGCTTCCTGTTAACTTGAGGTGGCTGATTCCTAATATGTTTGTTGGCCAGCAGATTTTTTTCCGATAAGCCTAGAAACTTGGGTTTTGCTGCTCAAGGAAATAATACGATGTTAAAATAATGAGAATCGAACATTTTGGGTGTGTGTCAAACAGAATAATTATGCTGGTCAAATCTTTTTCTAGAAACGTGGGAAGTGATGTAGAACAAGGAACAGTTGTGTTGCATGCATCTGATCGTATTTCATCCGCTCACATTGGAATACTAGGCATGTTGGGAAAGACGACAGTGAAAGTATTCAAGTAAGTATCGAACGGTTACTATTTGTATCAATGGTGCTACTTTAGTAACTTTTTGGTGGCAAATTATAGACCAAGAGCTAGCAACTGATTTACTCAAAGTATTTCAGCAAATTTGAAAATGAGTGGAAGTACCCTTCGCAAAGGTATTGAATAGAGAATTGCACATCTTACATTCAAGCGCAGCCAAAATAGATTTAATAGACTTTCAATATTTAAAAGGCAAAATATGATTCTTTTAAACATTTATAACTTAATAAACACATCACAACAGGAAGACGCGATATATATATATCGAAAAACTTAAACTGGCATTTTCGTCACATCGTGAATGTACAGGCGAAACGCAAAAATCGATGTCCAATATGGAAGTTAATGTATTTGGTCAATTATCATTAAAGAAACAGCTGACATCTGTACTTTAAATACTGGAAAGATTTGCTGCTACTACTTAAATGCAATTATTTTTTATGCATTTTTATTATCGTCTTATAACAATTTATCGGCCGTTCTTACTCACAGTATTTTTTACTGATATAAAGTAAATGTAAAATCGACATGTTAAAAAATCAGACTTGCTGATAAACAGTTCAAATCACTAATGTTGTCGTTTAGGTCGTCATCTTTTAATTTCCAAATCAAATCGACACACCGAATGGCACTAGGTCACACCGAATGGCACGCATGGGAGTACCATCTGAAAAGATTTCTGTAAAATTCACACAATTTCATTTTATAAAGGCGGCTATAGACGTAAGTGCATACTTGAGCGGTATGCATGCGCAAGTTTATTGTACAAGTATACTGGGACGTGTGTATTATAAAAATTGTTGGAAATGATAACACCATACATAAAACATAAAGCTACGATCCACTCTCGATTGTGATACCGCTGTATTTCGACGTTAAATGAAAACTGGTACCTTGACTCCCTGTGATATATGCAACCCATATTACATTTGCATATATCAGCCGTTGCATATACGACAGTCTCACTCGACCGCGACACCGCTGTCTTTTGACCTTGAACAAGACTGATAACTCGACCCCCATATACGAACATAGACATTTCCAATGTTAAAAGTAACTCTAAACTGCTATTTAAAAAAACTACATTACAGAATATCTAGGTACTTTTATTTTAGAAAATAATAACAATTTGAAAATAATTAACATTGGCAATCTACAATTCACATTTACTACAGTTTTACTCCTCTAACTTTAAGTTTGTCAAATTCGTCAATTAAGGGTGTGTAATCTACAGTGGTAGCCAATTTGGATTCAGTTGATATCGATGATAAATCTTTAAGTTTTGTTTGTCTTAACGAATTTCTTAGATAATTTCTTATTAACTTTAATTTTGAAAAGCTTCTTTTCCCGCTGGCTACAGACACAGCGATGGTAGCTTTCGGAGTACATTATGTAATTCTTCTTGAAGATCAGTTGCATTTAAATCATTTTCGACGGAGATTTGTAAAATCATTTTCTAACATTTCGTCATCTACATTTTTTAGTTTGGAAATGTCATATAAAAACTGAAATTTGTTGCTATGGATTTCCAGAAGCGAGAATCGTTCATTCAGAATATTAAGGGTAACGACAAGAAAATAATTAAATAAGTTTATTTTAAATTTATTCTCCGCTGTTAAGGGTTTATCGACAGTTTTCACATAAAGTGTATACGAGCACAATTGAAATCGTATAAAAACTAAAAGCCGGCAAATACAGTCGGCAACTCTTTATTATACATGGGCGGAGGTAAATAGAAATGCTTGTCATAAGAAAATGTATTAATTTTTATTATTTTTTATTTATTAGATAGGCCATTTTTGTTCATTTATCCAATAACATATATTATATATTATATCAGTTCTAGATATAAAGTCTAAATATTTAAATTTATTAGGTTTAGTTTTAAAGTTATCCCATACTATATTGAAATATGTTATTGTTCAGCAAGGACCAACGAGAAGGTATGAACATAACCTTGCCGAGATGAGGGGATGGGACATGTTAGATTGGCGAGAGGCAAGGATGTTATATAGTAAAAACAAAATTTGAGTTTCTTCTAAAATAAAAATAAAAATGTAAGTTTCTTAACCAAAGCAAAGAACTAGTACAACAAAAATAATTATTTGTATAGATAAAATATAAATAAAAACAAAATTAAAATATGCCTCTAGAATAAAGTAACTTAAATTAAAATTTCTTGTCAACTAAATAAAATATATTCCAAGAAATGTAATAATAAAAAAGTAAACTTCATACCTAATATAATAGCTAAATATTCTGTTCTAAAAATATGTATTAAAAAAGTTAAATGCTAAAAGTTGACGCGTCCGAAACTTCACTTTCTGAAGAGGAATCATTATTCGATTGAATTATAATCGGCGCAATGGGGGGTAGTGTTGGATATTGATTTTCTTTTTTAATTACATGCTTAACGCAATTTTTCCATAAATCAGTATTGTCGAGGTCATTTATTACTTCTCGTATATGATCAACTACTACCGCGCTTAACGTTGGTGAGTCATTACATTTTCGCAAACGATCTTTTAAAGTTGCTCAAACCATCTCGATAGGATTAAATATGCAATAGTACGGAGGTAACCGCAAAAGTGTATGACCGTGTATATTGGATAAGTTATCAATAACATATTCCGTTTTGAAATTCTGTTCTTTTATTCTTTTCAGTAATTCGCGCTTTATTGGAACTTTTACAGGAATTTCCATATTTGTTTCTCTCATGAATTTTAAAATGTCTTCCTTGTACTAGTGTTTGGTATTTTATTTAATACTTGCGAGTGATAAGAAGCATTATCTAATACAATTACCGAATTAGGCGGAATATTTGGTAAAAGCTGTTCCCAAAACCATTTTTCGCACTGCACTGGAGAAATGTTATAAAGAACTAGGTGATATATCGAGTCGACATTGTCCACTAATAATTAATATAACTCAAACACCGACCGACCAATCGGACTGAGGATTATCCGGGTCCCTGCCAATCGTCGCCACCCGTCCTCAAACCCAGGCCAATGACATCACATCTCACAAGTCCACGTTGACTGCTGAGAAACGATTTACAGGTTTTTTATGCTAGTCGGCCTGTCCGTTTTATTATCTACAAACCAGTGCAGACGTAGATGGTTCATTCAGGCTGATTATATTGCCAGTCTTGGACTCGTCTGCTCAGTTTCAACTACTATTCGATTCTCGATACCATTGTTAAGTACATAGGACAAAATATCAAGTTCAGTGCGCACGGTCCTGTGCTTTAACACTGACCAGTTTCAATTGACTTCGTAAACACTTTACACGTGTCTCGGTATCCTACATCAAGGATATGCTCTTCGGTGCTAAGTACTTCTTTCAAAGTTTAAAATGCACTGAATAGTCTTATCAGGGAATAAGTATTCATGCAATAATTATTTATGGTTCTAACGAACAGGATAATCCGAAATTTAAAATTAAAAATAATATTATTGTGACAGTTACGATGTACGTAATGTGCATCTAATGTTGTTCTTGAGAAATAACCAACTTTGACAAAAGTTAATAACATTTTGCAGCTGAGTTTGGTTTGAAACATTCTTAAAACTTTAGCCTACTAACAGATTCTGTTTGGTATCTCTTCCCAACGTACAACTTTTTTATCTTTCGAAATTGATACCAAGTATTCGGGAACAAATAAGGGTTAAGGACAGAGGCAACGTTTTATTTGATACTTTTTTTCTAGGAGTAGCACTTCTTGAGAAAATCACATGTGAATAAATTTGACCAATTAACAAATGTTACAATCATATCACATGTTGGTTAAAATAGCTTGCGAGGTGTACACTTTTGATTTAACCATGTACATTTTTTGAAATATATATGGGTGGTAGAGAAATTAAGAACTCCCTTCCAGTAGGCAAAAGTTTAAAGAATGGTTTTTAAACTAAACTTCGCGTCAATATGTTAACTTTTGTCATAATAGGTTATTTCCCAGATATATCGATATCTTCGGCTATATTGGTCGGATTTCAAAAGCTTCAAATATTTGTGTCAATGTTTATTAAACTATTGGAAAAGAAACTGATTTTTTTAAAAGATATGAATTTTGGAAGACCCGCAGGAATATCTCGACGAAATATATCCGAAGCATAGTAGCATTTCGTCCTGCTTTGATCGGTACCAGTTCTGGCCGCCAAAATCGTGCGCGAATAATTGGCTTTTACCGGCTAAGAATTGTAAGGTTGCTCCACTTGGCGGCGCTGCGAGAGGTATAGGCTTTATTTTATTATGAACTTATCAAATGGCAGTAACCGCCTTGAGTAATAAATAGCTTTTAAATAAATTTGCACTTGAATGTTTACTACTCTCTTCGCTTTTAGGCGTAAATCTGTAGGAATTTTGTCAACGGGAAACGAGTTGAAACATCCCAGCAAACCATTAAAACCTGGTCAGATTCGTGACAGCAATAAATATACTTTACTGAATTTATTGAAGAGATACAGCTATGACTGCACGGACTGTGGCACTGCTGAAGACAGGTATGTATATTCAAAAATAATTATACAACTTTTAGCTCGTGTATTACAGGAGACAGAAAAATAATTTATAAAAATGTCCTTGTTGTGTATTTTCTATTGTGACCATGATCGAGATCAGATCTCGGACCAGGTCCGAGAAAATTTAGCTCAACATATCACATGAAATGAATAGGTTTCAAAATGATACAGTCCAAATTTTAGTTCAAAACATGCATTTGTTAATTAACAATTGGCCAAAATGCAAAAAGTGAAATATCTCGAGTTCACGTTAACAAAAATGAACTTTCCTTTTTTTTTTAATTAAAGGACCCAAAATTCTCTACCAAATCTGATAAAGACTACATTTTTTTTTCAAAATGGCCGAAAAAATGCAATTGTTGTTATTTGAGTTATAAAAAAATGTTAAAAGACTAACCAAAGTCACATTAAAAAAATTTATTTTTAATTGTATTCGAAAGCTGTCGTCGAGATCTGCATTTACAAAAAAAAAAATTCATTCTGGACTTAATGGCATAAAATGGCGGGCATTTCAAATTAGAGATAACAAATGCAACTTTGGCTAATGGGTTCAAAACTTAGAAATGTACTCCCGGTGATACCCCAAACAGGATAAAATCATAACACAGCCACACAAAAAAAAAATGTTCGCTTCCACCAACGAAACCTAGTACACCCTAGGTTTTTAGGGTCGCTGAATCCGAATCCGAGGCCTGTCTGTATCAGGTCGCGTTAAGGTCATTTCAAGGTCAAATTAGATTTCCACAGAAAAATTTGAAAAAAATTGCATATAGGTTTTTGATGTCGCTGAATCCAAATCCGAGGTCGGTTTGTCGGTATCAGGTCGCATTAAGGTTATTTCAAACTCGAATGGTGGAAAAACTGACAAAAATATTCACCTGTTATTTCACGCATAAGCAGAGGATGTATAAGATATATAACGTTTAAAAGTGAATTATTTATTATTTGTTTGCTTATACTAATGAAACATATTCTTTATAGGATTTTGCAAACAGCGGAAAGAAAAACTATCTATGAGAACTAAAAGAAAACTATATGTAAAAATATTAATGAAATCTTTGCATTCTTTCAATAACCTGACTTCTGGTTATGCTAACAAGTAAAAATTCTTATTTGCTATTCTCATTATAACACTAGCATCCCACATAGTCCCCTACGGCTAGGCAGGTTAAGCTAGTATCTACATGATCCCCTACGATATGTAAATTCAGTTAAACATGCATAGAGTATATAGGCTCAAATACTAGTTAGGTAATAGATAGGTGAAGATCTGTTGTTTTTTGTCAGTCAATATCAAATATAAATATTTCATACTTATTCATGGATACTGTCTTGGTTTTGCATGGAACATTGTTATGAGCGGCTTTTGGCTTTTCTGATGAGTCTACAATAATTAGGAAAAACGTTTCAAAGACTAAGCATTTCCAAAAAACTGAATGAGATTTTATGAAAATGCAATTCATTAGAATGAAAAATTTTTAAAGACAAGGTAGGTAAATAAATTAATTTCAGGCCTTTATTCTCATTTTTAACTGAATTTACATATCTTAGGGGATCATGTAGATACTAATTTAACCTGCCTAGCCGTAGGGGACTATGTGGGATGCTAGTGTTATATTGAGAATGGCAAATAAGAATTTTTACTTGTTAGCATAACCAGAAGTCAGGTTATCGAAAGAATGTAAAGATTTCATTAATATTTTTACATACAGTTTTTCTTTTAGTTCTCATAGATACTTTTTCTTTCCGCTGTTTGCAAAATCCTATAAAGAATATGTTTCATGTATAACGTGTATACGATCGCGTAAAAGGCTAGATTTGTGATATATAAATATTTATTTGTACCTCGACAAGCTGATGAGCTTATCATTCTACACATTCCCTTTCGGGACGGTTTGCCGAAAAAATGCTTTACGGTAAATTTATTCTTATTTGTTACATCATTCATTTATAAAATTTAAAGATGCATAAGGAATGACTTAAACATTTTTATAAATGCATAATGAAATCAAAATGCACTTTAAAAAGTTTACAAAGGAACGATGTCATAAATAGGAGTAGATCTACCGTAAATATATTTTTATCTTGAAACTGGTCTCATAAAAGGTATTGCTGCAGCTACGAGAATAGCTGTATATTAACATCGGACACTTTGTCCAAATAAGTTGTTTTCGACCAAATGTCTAGAAAAGCAAAATGGTTCAGGCAGGCAAAAGAATCCATTTTTTTGTAGCATATGAGAATAAAGTGGACATTAGGACTACAATATCTTCGATTACAAGATATGGACACTGTGCATAGCTCCTAAAATTAAATGTGTTTGATTTGAAAAATAGACCAAGTTCACAACGTGAGAGTAACTTAACGATCTAGTTCTTACTAGATCTTGAGTTGGAAAAGTCGCGAAATAACAGGTGAATATTTTTGTCAGGTTTTCCACCATTCGACCTTGAAATGGCCTTAATGCGACCTGATACCGACAAACCGACGTCGGATTTGGTTTCAACGACCTCAAAAACCTATACACAAATTTTTTTTCAAATTTTTCTGTCGAAATCTAATGATTTGACCTTGAAATGACCTTAACGAACGCTACCTGATACCGACAAGCCGACCTCGAATTTGGATTCGGCGACTTCAAGAATCTATATACAAATTCTTCTGTCAAAATCTACTGGTTTGGCCTTGAAATGACCTTAACGCGACCTGATACCGAGAAACCAACCTCGGATTTGGATTCAGCGAACTCAAAAACCTAGGATGTACTAGGTTTCGAAGGAGGAAGCGAATTTTTTTTTTTTTTTATGTGTGGCTGGGTAATCTTTCTGTATCCAGACTGTGCAAATTAAAATGCTTTTCTTACTGCACTATAAACAAAATTGATTATTTACAGAACATGTACTATTTTCGATTTTCCCATTTGTAGGCCGAATTCCGTCAAGAGTGCCCTGGAAAAGGCTTTTGCAAAACACGATGTTGTGATCACATCTGGAGGTGTTTCCATGGGTGAATTTGACATCTTGAGAGAAGTTATTGCAAAAGATTTCAATGCCAATATCCACTTCGCTCGTCTAAACATGAAACCTGGGTAAAAACTGACACCGAAATAGGGTCCACAACCACGAAAATGAACGTTTCGCCCACCAAGGACAAGACATCCTCATATCTCGCTTATCTGAAATCCTAATATTTTGCAACTTTGGTGGTGAATATATACTTAATAATATCACGAAACTAAGCAGCTTCATTCTTTTAAAGAAACATTCAAAATGGTCATAAAATACTTGAAACTTTTTTCCGTTTAACCATCTTTCTATGAGTAGTAGCCGCCACCATTGGATGATGGCGTAACACAAAGGGGCCCAAAACAGACGTAGGAAGAAACGTTGAAGGACACGGCTATTAAACCTTTTGAGAACATTAAAATCATAACACGCAAAAACTCAAAAGAAACATTGAAAAAACACCTTATCTAAAGTGACCGTTTCACAGTTACTTGTATTAAATGTTTATACTTATATTTTCGTTATCTGACTGACATGTGTAAAGCTGCACCATTTTGAGTTGATTATACGTAAAAAAGAAAAGTGAGCTTTTTCAAGATATAATTGTTAAATTCTTAGTTCAAATCATCTTCTGGTGTAGCCAGTTTGGTTTGCGAAACGTTCATATTATGCAGTACTTTCTTGGAGTATTTTCTGAATTTTACGTGGTATTTTACATATTTTTTAGAAAACCTACCACTTTTGCAACCTTAAAATACAAAGGCGAATTAAAAATATTCTTCGGTTTGCCAGGCAACCCCGTATCTTGCAGTGTCACCACTTTGCTTTTGGTCATCCCAACGCTGAGGTACTTAGAAAGAAGCAAAGTTTGCCAATTTCCCTCTGTTTCAGTAAATGTAGTAAGTATAAATCGGACTTACATCCTCTTTTAATATAGTGCAATAGTACAGTGTGGACCTCAAGAAACGCACAAAAATCATATCTTTGGTATGTGTCATTTGTCAAAAAATTCCTCGAATAGGTCGATTTTAGTTTTGTAAATGCTACATTTTGTCACTATACCAAAATTTATGACGTCACTGGTTTTTGAGTTATGACGCCATCATAATTTTTTTTTAATGGAAACAGACATTTTTGTTTACTGTTTTTGGTGGTATATTCCTTTGGCTTTCTGGTGATATAAAAAAATGACATTACCTGAGCCATTCTTTTGGAAAAATGACATATTATGTAAAAATAGCTTACCTTTCGCAAATTCACGAGTAATGTTCCACTTTCTTATGGACTGATAAATCTTGTTGCCTACATTTTTGTTTTAACTAGCATGAAAATATTCTACATAAAAACAAAACAAAGAAAGTAACAAAAAAACAATCACCTTAACAACAGAGAGATACAGGCCTTTTTGTGTAAAGTATCGATAACTTTTTTATTCCTGACACGTGTGGAAACTCAGTTCTGTAACACTTCTGAGACAGTGTAAAAGTAGTGAATGCAATGCAATGCAATGCCACGTTTAAGTAAAACAGAACGCGTAGAACTTTTGATGATGGTTGGATATGGTGATAGGCTGAGAAATCATCAGGAAGCATGTGATGTTTTCAATGCCAAATATCCCGAAAAGCAAATTTCTAGATCCACTGTAAGTAGATTGGTGGCTAGATATGATGAATCTGGCAGTGTAGCTGACCTCCCTCGATCTGGTCGACCTAGCACAAGCAACGAAACCAAATTAAATATTCTTCTAGAAAGCGAGGAAAACCACCATCTTTCGACAAGGCAGCTGGCTTTACATCATAACGTGAGTCAAGCTTCTGTTGTACGTCTATTGAAAAAAGAAAAATACCATCCATACAAAGTGCAATTAATCCACGAATTGAATGAGGACGATCCAGATCGGCGCTTACAGTTTTGTGAACAGTTGATGACCCTGTGCGATGAAAACCCAAATTTTTTAAAGAACATTGTTTTTTCTGATGAAGCTACATTTCCTTTAAAGGGGACTACATCAGCATAACTTTAGGTATTGGTCACGCGAAAATCCTCATTGGACTCAAGAAGCCCATACACAGCGACGAGGCAAAGTAAACGTGTGGACAGGTATGATTGCTGATCGTTTATTGGGAACTTTTTTTGGAAGAAAATCTTACGACCGCAAGATATTTACAGTTTTTGCGAGTTGAGTTAGTGCCAGCTTTAGCAGCTATGTTTCCGAACAATGAAGATGAAGATATTCCTGTCTGGTTTCAGCAAGACGGGACCCCACCTCATTTTGGGATAGTAGTGCGTCAGTTTTTAGATGACGCTTTTACTGGAAGGTGGATAAGTTGTCGAGGTCCGATTAAGTGGCCCCCGCGTTCAACGGATTTAACCCCTTTAGACTTTTTTCTTTGGAGTTACTTAAAGTCAAGGGTGTATTTTAACAGACCGGATACCATAGAAGAATTGAAAGACAGAATTGGCTTGGAGATGAGACGAATTGCCCATGAGATGATTCAGAACAGCGTGCAAAGTGTCTACACCCGTCTTTGTCGATGCCAATTGGTTGGAGGGTCGCAATTTGAGCAATGGAGATGATGTTTTTCTCACAATTATTTATGTAAGGTATCAATCAATAAAAATATTTTTTCCACAAGAATCGCTTAGGTAATATCAATTTT
This sequence comes from Stenurella melanura, assembly GCA_963583905.1. Lineage (NCBI taxonomy): Eukaryota > Metazoa > Arthropoda > Insecta > Coleoptera > Cerambycidae > Stenurella > Stenurella melanura. Next base: position 129,469,040 of record OY757314.1, read on the forward strand.
GTTCATGTCACCAGAAAGCTGAAGGAATATACCACCAAAAACACTAAACAAAAATGTCTGTTTCCGTAAAAAAAATATGATGACGTCATAACTCAAAAACCAATGACGTCATAAATTTTGGTATAGTGAAAAAATGTAACATTTACAAAACTAAAATCGACCTGTTCGAGGATTCTTTTGACAAGTGACACATACCAAATATATGAATTTTGTGCGTTTCTTTTAACAAAATTTTCGCGAGTAACTTGGTATGTTCTAGTATGTAATACGGGCTAACCAAAGCATACTTTGCCGTTTTCGCGAACGTATAGTAAGGTAGGGGAATACGTACGACGGCAATATATGACGTCACGAAATTATTTTATATCATACTTCGAGTAACCTAGTTCAAGAGGTAGTTACTTCTAGTTACATTGTTTTTAAGACTTGTCTAACGATGGCCAAACGTCACTTCTTTTAACAAGGTTATGTTTTATTTTTGTTTTGGAGTAGGTAGTTCGTTTATAATTATTAGCAACATCGGAATTATGGAATCAGAAACTAAATTATATACATATTACTGTCTGTTAAACAATAGCATTATGTAACTCGCTGTATTTATATTGAAAAGTAAGTTCTCCGTCATAAAAATTGAATTTTCCATTACGTTTAAATTTGTAAATGCCCTACCCCAACTAACCTGAACTAACCAACTTGATGATTCTACGTTTTCGCGACTATCTGGCCTTACTAGTGTTGGTATGGTGGGGGAACTTACTAGACCTAACTATTTGGTTAGTTAAAGTTACTCGCGAAAATTTTGTTTTTGATTCACACTGTATAACAACCTCCTTATGGGAATGAGTGTTAATGTACTGAAAAACATCCGTAGCGCTATCCTAGTTCAAATCTTGTCAAAATTTAAACCCGATTGGTTAACCCAGATTTTATCTGAAATCTGAAATCTGTATTCTTATGATTCGGATATTTTTTTGTGTCAAGCGATACATTTCAACAAATTTCATAGTTTTTGTTTCTGATGATAATGGTTTACCTTTTAGGAAGGAGCATTGAAAAACAATGATGAAAGACCTGAATACCATAGAGTAAAAGTGACAGTAGATACCGAAGGAAAACTTGTGGCTACTTCTACAGGAAATCAAATAAGCAGCCGTTTAAACAGTTTAGTTGGAGCTAACGGATTAGTAATAGTAAAAAATGAAGATAATTCCAATATTAATACTAAAGCAGGTGGGAACTCATGGAGAATTTCAAAGATGCAACCAGCAATTCAACCGTCCAGTACTATCACAACAATGACAGCTATTATTTTTGATGATATTGTTTAAATTCGTTTTTTTTTTTTACTTAGCTATAGAATAATATACGTGTCATTGCTCTCAGATTATTCTTATTTCATCCTATAGAAATCAACTTGTACTGAACACTTCTTATATCAAATTTGAGGTATATTTGTATTGATTTACAAACAAAAGCACCTCAGTATTGCAAAAGGCGTTCTCTTTTACTGTTGTAAATATTATAGTTTATGAAATAAATAGATAAATTAGTACATTCTTGTTTTATTTTTATCCGGCTACGGCAACGCCGAAAAGGAAGGGTTATGATTTATGTGGGTGGGTATGTAAGTTCCATCATAATGGTAAAACTGCTGAATCGATTTTTGTAAATGAGGTGTGGTTCGATTCGTTTCAATGTCAAAAGTGACAATATAATATGTCGTCCACTCACCGCCATATTAAGGCGCGTTTACACCAAAGTTGACAACTAAAAGTTGACAAAGGATTGTTTGTAGAAAACTAAAAGTTGTCAACTAAAAGTTGCTCTTCTCAAATTAGTGCAACAAGTGGAAGATTTTTTGTAGAAAACTGTAGAAAACTAAAAGTTGCTCTTCTCAAATTTAGAGCAACAAGTGGAAAACTTGTTGTCAAAGAATTGTCGCGAAAGGTTAGGCAGTAGTGTCAAGGAAGTCGGACGAAGAAGACGCAATTATTGCCGCGGCTGCCTGTGTCATCATAGCCAGCCACTGTACAAGAGGTCCCCGAAGATATTTGGTAAGACCCTCGTTGAAAGCTTGTGACGTTTCGTTCACTCGTCGGTTGAGTGAAGGGGCGTCACTTTGGCACTCGAGCTCGGTGCGGTTACGGTAAGCTCGGGCGCCACCTTTACAGTTTTTCTCGTGGTGTAAAGGACCCACACTAGCCTCTTGACACAGCCTGTTACAGTAGGGCTGGGATAGCGTCAGAGGAGATACGGTACGTCCAGGGGTCTAGGGGCAGTAGACTTCACACACACCAAAATAAAAGGCACAGTTTAAATCCTATATAGATATTTATTACTCCTAATATATTATTATACCTAACCTATAACTACTACGGTTAACGGTGACGGTGGCGAAGCAAGAGGGCGGTTATAAGCAGGATACGAGCTTAGAGAAACGGAACGGTAAGTCGGAGTAACTACTATCGGTATAAAAGCGGACAGAGCAGATACCAGGCGGAGGAAAGCAAAAGCACAATAAACAATAATAAACAAATACTCGGGCAACTTGGCTAAGGCGCAGAGCCTAAGGTTAGTACACACTTCCGGTCACGGTTCCTTGTTGGTGTAATCCCCCCAAAGGAGAGATTAAACCAACGAGGTTCACGGGCGTTACTTTGCGCTGGTGGATGTCCTTGTAGCTTTCCGGTCGACGCACCCAGACCAGAAAGCCCCAAGCTTCCCAAGTGCCCGCTTGTCCTCCAGACGACGCAACTAGGCCAGAGGGCAAACACGAGACCTGTTACCAGCGGAAAGTTTCCCAGCCACACACTCTCCCAACTTGCACACTGGCTCACTCCGGTAGGCGGTATTTGGTCGGGGATGATATCTCGGTGTGCTAGAAGGCTTTGCGACTTTCCAGTCGACGCACCCAGACCAGAAAGCCCCAAGCTTCCCAAGTGCTCGCTTGTCCTCCAGACGACGCAACTAGGCCAGAGGGCAAACACGAGACTTGTTGCCAACCAATGTATCTTCCCAGACACACGGCGGAGCAAACCGGGATTAGTACACGGATGGCACTTAGTCCCAGCCAAGCTGCTTATTTACGGTCGGTGTTACTTACTCTCTCTCTCCTATGAGACGGCGGTTTCCAGTCAGCCGGTAATGGTCCAAATTAATGGACCCAGGCTAATAGACAATCATTTGGCTGGCTGGGCCAAGCATTCGTTAACGGTGAAGCCAATAGTGTCAGTGATGGAGACAGTGCTCCATCTGGCGGCGTGTATGTCTACTTGATAAATGAAAGTATAGTACTTATTTATGCTCTGTGTGGACAGTATAAAATATTAATATTTAAAATACGAAAATAGACGGTGGCTTTGGGTGTAATTTCCACACTAGAAATTACGCCCAATACCTGTATTAGAAAATACTTATATCCTAAATAGAGAAATAGACGGCGGCGCAATTTCCACACTATAAAAATGCTTCATTACAGGCTAGGGATAGGTACAGTGGCAGTGACATGGTCCTGGTCCATTCGTTCTCACTACAGCCTTCCATCTCGATACAAACACAATGAAAACACACACGAAATCACCGACAACACCTGGAGCTGAAGTACATACGTGCGCTGACGGGGGGATGCTAGCGCCCGACGTCCGGGGCGCGTGGAGGGGGAACAGTTTTCCTCTAGTTTCCTACAAGTTGATTGCGCAAAGTGCGCAGCAACAAATCTTCCACTTTTAGTTGTCAACTTTCTTTGATCTTTACCGACACTCCGCGGGAAACCAAAATTTAGTGGAAGATTTGTCTCTCCACAAGTGGAAGACAGAAAAAGTTGCTGTATTTTGTAGGAAAAGCAACAAATTGCCGCAACTTGTGGAAAACTTAGTGGAAGACTTTGGTGTAAACGCGCCTTTAGGTGCGTTTTTTTGATCCGATTGATTTAATCATTTCCCACAAATGAACAAATCCAAGGTTTTACTTTAATTTTGAACCACATATAACTATAAACTTTCATAACATATTTGGCAAGAACCTCTCAATTTGGAGAAGGCGTTTCCCATATAAACGCAAAATTCTGTTGGCTGCTGTTAACCAACGAAGGTCAGCTATTTTTCCTGGGTTCCTTTTCGCTAAGTCTTGCGGAAATATGCCGCTTGAAACCGCTTGATAAATTTCGAAGAAGTACTTCTGGTCCGTACTTAAATAATCAAAATTATCTTCTGGCAGCAGAGATTCAATGCTTTTATAATGTATAATTTCCATATCTTCGCATTTTTCAAGTCGTTTTCCTATTGGACCAGAAAATCCTTTAGGACCCGTAGTTTGCCCATCAATTTGCTAAAATAAATGAGTTAAGGGAAGCTCGTTTGCATGTATAAGCAAATTATCCATTGTAAGGGTCTTTTTAGTCTTGTTTCCAATATTTTAATAATTCCAAATTTACATCCCGTATTGATGACGGTTCCATTGCACCCAGTAAGCTTCAAATTTCAAATATTTGTGACGTGCTTTCTTCCAGTTGCCTAGCGCATAGGCAAGTGGAAGCGTCACTTTGGCGCTGAGCTATATTTCGGTTAAATTCGGTAATCTCGAGCGTGGCGCTCGAGATTACCGAATTTAACCGAAATATAGCTTTGCAATTATTACGTGGGGCAAAGGTCCCACATTAGCCTCCTAGACGCAGCCTGTTGCAGTAGGGCTGGGATAGCTACAGTGGAGACACGGTATGTCCAGGGGTCCGGACGGCAGATTAGACTTTCACTCACATTCAACAGTAAAAGGCCGGTAAATAACAAAGTTTATTAACATACAATGAAATTTTTACAAAACAGTAAAAACGGTTAGGTACCAAAATACGGAGTTTCTGATAAACACAATAAGAAAAACTTAAGATATGTTATTTTAATTTAATTTGAATTAGGTAGAGCGTCATTTTGTGACGTACGGGTAACCAGGCGGTGAGAAGCTAGTTAGCTACTCATTAATGCGGAAGCAAGCGGTGGTAAGCAAGCAAACGGTGAAAGCGGTGAAAAACAACAGTAGCAAAGCGGTATATAAAAAAAACAGTAAACGGAAAAAAAAACTACACAAGTAATATAAAAAAACGGACAGCGTGCAAATATCAGGCAATAGCAAGCGGTTATCTACAGCAATAATCATGCCTACATGTTGCATTATAGTGTGGGTGTGAAGAACTTGGCAAAATGAAATAGAACTGATACCAAATAAATAAAACGGTTTTCGGATTCGGTGCGGTGTGTAACTCAAGTCACACTCGGATCGGAAAATAAAACGGTTATCGGATTTGGAGCGGTGTGTAACCTTGGTTACACTCGGTTCGGAAAATAAAACGGTTATCGGATTTGGTATCAGCTTACAGCGGAGATTATTCTGCCTAGACGGACAGACAGCAATAATCAGAACGGTGGTATTTCGGTTCGGTTCGGAAATGTTGAAATTACATCAACACTTGATGCGCTGTTTGCCAAGCGCCTCAAACCCCACAGCTGGGTGCCTTCATTAAATGCATTTCGGTTCGGCCACGTGGTATCTTGTCGGATTTGGTGTGGAAAATTTCTATGTATCAGAATATAATGTTAGTTAATTTATGGTAGCCTAGATTTTATTCTCAATTCCCGGACTATAATAAATTTCAATAAATTAATTCAAAGTAAGGAATTTTGTTCCATTTCGTATCAATACGAAATATTGGGAACAAAATGAACGGTAAATTAACAATAACACTACAATAAATTTCACAAAAATAATTTTTGCAAATACAGATGTTATTTTGCTACGACCTAGCTAAAATAAAATATACGGCAATTAAAACTTCTACCCATTTGGTAGAATAACATATTATTCTATCGCAGTACCATCACAAATGGTCTGGATCAAAATAATATAAACGGTAAACGGTACACAGTTTTCTCTCGAAATATCATCGATGTTCTTTTTCCCATTTGGAAATTCTTGCGAACATAGCTATTTGGATAAAATCGGAGAAGTTGACAGGTCCTAACTTGGACTCTCTTACTATTGTAATAATTTAAATTCCTTTATTTTCGGCAAAGTCGGAAAATAATAATTATATTCTGATACATTTAAACGGAGTCGGTGTCAAATTATTGCTTTAAAACACACATTTCAGTGAATTATTCTTATCGGTGTTAATATAAAAAGGTCGACAAGAAACCAGCGGCGGTGATAAAACGGTGTACTTACATGTTGTGAATATACGGAATAGTACCCGACTGGGCTGTTTGACGGATCGGACAGAAGTGATTCTCAAATCTGCTCTAATGAAACTAATTTACGCAGTTCACTTACCAACGCCCTCAATGTTGATTTTTGTAATTAATATTAATATTACGGTTAACCCTCTCACTGCCAGGTTTATTAAATTACCTATTTAAAGTAGAAATCTATTTCGCGGTTTAGCTAGCTAAATTAGGAGAAGTCTATAATAATAATTTACAATATATATGATTCGAATGTAAGCGGAGTAAATAACGAAGTGTATTATTAATTTAAACTGCATTTTTGGCAACGGAAAATTTACCTCGTTACATATTAATATTATTATTTAGAAAATACGCCAAGATTTCATTGGTTATATCATTAGCGCAGGAAGATCTTTGTGAAATATGACCAATATATTTTGATTCTGGCTCTTGCACTAATACCGCATGTTCTTCCTTAATGATTTTTCGATATACTTTGTTTTCCTTTGCTTCAATTGCCATAACGCTATCTTTTCTGCCGTCAAAATACAGGCCTTCTAAAATTAATTCATGTCGCCTTTCTTGCTGTTTAAAATTGTTTCTTTTCTTTTCTCTTTGTCTTCTTAAAGTCATTCTGTCAACTACTATGCCTCTGAGGTTAAAATATCAAGATCATTGGTGTATATTAAAAATAGCACAGGGCCTAAAACTGAACCCTGTGGAACCCCAGTTTTAACTTCACCAAACTTTGAATTTAATTTACTTATTGTTCCTTCTGTACTGAATGTCACATAAACGTATTGGCTTCTGTCATTCAGAAATTACTGGATCCAATCGAGAGCAACACCCCTGATATCATAGCTTGACAATTTATTCATAAACTTATTATGTTTTACACAGTCAAAAGTTTCGCAACAAAATGCCAACAGAACATTACTTCAACATAATCAATAACTTTTTTAATGTAACGAATATAGCGCAGTGCTCGTTAATTTAGATTCACGAAATCCATATTGATTTTCCGTGAAAATTTTAAATTTTTTGAGAAAATATTATATAAATAACAATACTCAAACGCCTCCGAAAAACTAGTAGATAATGTAAGAGGCCTATAATTAGTCAAATCCTCTGCATCTGTGTTCTAGTTGAAGATTGTCCAATGTTTTGAAATAATGTAAGTGGATACAAATTTATCGTTACTTAATTTTTTTTATGGAAACTGAAAATTGCACCTTATTTAGCAGTGTTGTGTGTTAAGTTACCTACTATTGCCAGTGTCACAATGTTCCCCAAACGAAAATGATGTTCGATAAATAACGTGAATATTTTTTCGTTGCTGTGGCAACATAATTAATGACTATTACTTTTAAAAGTGTCACCTTGTGTTAGTACTAACTACGACTGCGTCTTCTTCGAGACAAAGTAAGTACCTACGAATAATGTCAATATAATCACTTTGTTAATAAATACGTTGACCTATTTCTACTATGGCCGGCTACTATGGTGTTCACGAATTTAACTTTTTACGACCTATCAATCTAGTTTTATTATTTAGGGCGGGTAGTTCAACCGTTTTTAAAGCAAAATCTGCAAAATTATATTGTAGCATGATTGCAGGCATTGTTCATGTTTGGTTTAAACTAATAATCAGTTGACTGATGAACGAAGCTGAGTTAACTCAAGATAAGTTGATTTTTGACATATGGCGTAGCTCGAGGGGCGCTACCCTAGCCGTCAAGTCTGAAAACTTTGGGATTGTTTTTAGTAAACAGCTGTTTGAAGCATATCCGTATTTTACGTCAGAATTGCCATTCATTTAAACTAAAACTAAATATCCCTGCAAATAGATGTTGTGTGGCAAAAATTCTAAATCGAAAAGTAGGGAGTTAACGTTTGATGCAAATAATGAATAAAATAATTAATACTTAATTGTTAAAATTAATAAAGCATGTAAATAGAACTTAGAACCAAATACACTTAATGGTAATATTTAAAAGAGAACATCATGGTTGTACCAAAATGATAGAGAACTTTACACAACAACCATTTTTGATAAATTCAAAAAGCAGAAAAGATATATTTACCTATTATACAATAAAATAGTTAAGCACCTAACTACTTTGTGACGGTTCGATTTTTCAGCGTGAGAACGTAATTTTAAGTTATGTATACCGGTAAATTCAGTGTATCAGTAATTACCTTCCATTTGAGTGTTTTGCGTAACATGCAATAGATATTGTCAAATGCAGTGATATTATCATTAGTAAGTTTAGTCAACTGACAGCCGTTTGCACCGTATTTTTTTCAGAGGATTAACACTAAACCTTCGTTAAATATAAAATTTCGTTTGCACCGCTCGTTAATATTGGATTAAATTGACTCTAATCAGGTTTAATTTAAACCACAAAAGTTGGTCGTTTAGGGCCATTTGTATAAAGGCTGTTTAAGCGCAAAACCTAGTTTAACATAATTTTTCTATTGTATCAAATTCAATTAATAGATAAACTCAGTTTTAAATCGTTTAACCTCAAACCACCAAAATTGATCGTTTAAACTGAGATAGTCAGGTAACTTTATGCAAACATTATGGAATACTTCAGGAAGTTGACTTATGATGAAGATTTTCTGGTAGAATATATTAGAAATCCGAGAATTCCACGAGTTCTTCGAGAGAGAATAAAGAATTTCTTAGTGAGGGACGACAATGAATTCTTTCGAAGATCCCGCTTGTTAAAGAACACCGGTAATTTATTATTGATAAGAGGGTGTGCGATGAAAAATGCTAACCTATGTAACATTTTCATTATTTAATTAAAATTATTTCTATATTTTTTTTAAATACAGAGTGTAATTAGTTTCATGTCATTAAGAAAAACTGGTGGTAGGGGACGACAAGACAAACAAAAAAAACTTATATAACATGGGGTCTAAAGCTCATAGTTTTGGAGAAAAAAAATAAACAACAATTTTCAATAAAATCTTTTGAGAACTGCTGGAATATTGAGGTAGGTTTAGATCGTCGCGCGTGTCTTTGCCTATGATACTCAATAATTGCGTAGATAGCTATAAAATGTCGGCGGTCTTTAGCGGTGCGGTAAATAAGATGAATGACGTCGACGTTTTCTGAGTGTTTAGTAGATCTGATCTGAAGAAAACTATACTCTGACTCTCCCTTGTGCAATATTTTAGTTTCTGTGGGTGTTTCGTTATGTACACACGTTCGTTGTTTTTGTTATTTTTGAATTTCGGATCGCTGTGTATTTACAGTGAAGATTTATTTTATTGACTTTACCGTTCAAGTCGTTAAATTCTTGATTGCGTACAGACACAACTTACTTGTTCGTTCTTTTTGTATTCCGTTTTGGATTTTGGACCAAATTTTTCTTTTACTTTTCTTTATTGACAACGTTAGTTGATAGTTTATTGTTTAGTGTTGAACGGAGTACGTATGTCCTTAATTCGACGTAGAGAACTGTGTATTGATGCAGATGCAGAATTCGAATAATTTACTTAGGTGGTAAGCTTTTAACCCAGGACACTCATTTATGTTACAAACGTTAATAAATCACATTTAAATATTCTAAATTATAAACATTAATCCAATATTTTGTTCCAAATTAAAAGACACACATGTAAAGAAATGCTCTGTTTAAGCTTCTACGACCATTATTTGCTTGCAGTTGTGCAGAAAAAGATAACGAATTATTTACCTCTTTATAATTGTCTCAGTTCGGTTGAGGCGGTCCATCAAAGGCGGTCGATGATCCAAGGCCTTTGCACTTTTTATGGCAATTTAAAAGTTGTATAATTGGGAACTACAAGTTCATTGGCCAAGAAAAGCAGTGGTTCTCAATTATTTTCTACATTAATATTAAGAAAAATATTAAATAAGTTGACCTAGGTCAGTTTTTTTCAAAGTGCCCCTAGAGGGAAAAGTCATAAAGGTTTTTTGTTTGTCTAGTCGGTCCCCATTACCAGTTTTTTTTAATGACATGAAACTGATTACATCCTGTATAACTAACATAGTTTATTTAGTCATACTTACTTATTCATATAAAAAAGATACAAGCTAGTTGTAAAGACCTGCAATCATAAAATATAACTTATTGACATTATAAATTATAACCATAAATTTTTGCCATTGCCAGGACAAACACCCACAATATTGCTTGGCATGATAACAGAAACAAATTTCCCTAAAATTTTTAAATCTGTGTTTCTCAAACAACTACAAAAGTATATTTTTCCAAACTCCGTTTTAATTTCCAATATAACGTATAAAAAATTAATCTTAGTTTATCTTATTAAACTCGTTTAGTTGTCCCTTAGTTTAAACTGGTTTTATACAACTGGCCATAGAAGTATATTTAAAATTAATCGTAGTTTCATAACCTCAGCTTTTAGTATATTTTCATAATTTTGGCACTATCAGAAGAGGATATTTATATGTTCTTTATAATTATAATTAACACAAGTTTACAAATCGCGAGATATAAACTCAAAGTAAAAAACCGGTGCCTAAGGAATCACTACTTCCACATCCAGATTCTTCATCCAAGTCACTGTATAGGAAACATCTTGACTATATTTGCACTCTAGTATGTGGAAATTATTGGTCATAGAATTTTAATAATATTCGGGGCAGATGTAGTAGAAAAGTTTGAGGAGTTGGTTTCTACCATATACGCTAAAAATGAAGTTTCTAGTTTACCCTACTTATTTTCCACTATTCACAACCTACCACCTCCGACTCCTTCAATGGAGTCATCTCAATCACATGTCACTACAATACATACGTGTACCATCTTTCAAGTGAATATCTCAAATTGATGTTATCAATCCCATTAATAATGAAGCGGAGGTGGTGGAGTTTGAAAAATATTAGAAAGAAATCTGAGGCCTTGGTTTCTAGTACATACACCGAATCTCAAATTTCTGTACTCTTACCAGCTTGATTTACTTATTCCCTTCTACGGAATCATCCCAAAATATAATCTAGTTCCAGATGTCGTTATAATACATACGTCTACCAAATTACAAGTGAATATCTCAATATTCAATCAACCCCTTTAATAATGTAGTAAGGGTAGTGGAAGGGTTGAAAAATATTATTAAAAAATCTGAGACCTTGGCTTCTAGGACATACACCGAATTTCAAGTTGCAGTACTCTTACCAGCTTGCTTTACTTATTTTCCCTTATTTACCCCTATTTACCCCTATTTAACCCCCACTCCTTCACCGCAATCATGTCAAAATATAATCTAGTTTCAGCTATAGTTATAATACATAAATGTACCAAATTTCAAGTGAAAATTTAAATTTAATTTTATCAACTCTTTTAATAAGGGAGTGGGGGTGGTGGAAAGATGGTAAATACTAATAAAAAAACCTGAGACCTTCGCTTCAAGTATATACACCAAATCCCAAATTTCTGTACTTTTACCAGCTTACTTTACTTATTTTCCCCTATATACCCCTATTTAACTCCCAACCCTTCAACGGAATCATCTCAAAATATAATCTAGTTCCAGGTGTCGTTATAATACATATGCGTACTAAATTTCAAATGAATATCTCAATTTTATTTTATCAACCCTTTTAAAAATCGAGTAGGAGTGGTGGGGGGCTGAAATATATTAATACAAAATCTGAGGCCTTTGCCTCTAGTACATACACCGAATTTCAAGTTTCTGTAGTCATACCAGCTTGCTATACTTATTTCCCCTTATTTACCCCTAAATAACCCCCAACCCTTCAACGGAATCATCTCAAAATATAATCTAGTTCCAGATGTCGTTATAATACATACTTGTACCAAATTTCAAATGAATATCTCAATTATTTATTATTATTATTTTATCAACCCTTTTCATATTGGAGTAGGGGTGGTGGGGGTTGAAAAATATTATAAAAAAATCTGACGCTTTGGTTTCTAGTACATATATCAAATTTCAATTTTCTGTAGTCTCACCAACTTGTTTTACTTATATTCCCCTATTTACCCCAAATTAACCCCCAACCCTTCAATCAACTCAAAATATAATCTAATTCCAGAAGTCGTTATAATACATACGTGTACGAAATTTCAAATGAATATCTAAACTTTATTTTATCAATCCCATTAATGGGGTAGGGGTGGTGGGGGATTGAAAAATATTATAAAAAAATCTGAGGCCTTAACTTCTAGTACATACACTGAATTTCAAGTTTCTGTACTCTTACAAGCTTGCTTTACTTATTTTCCCCTATTTACCCATATTTAACCCCCAACCCTTCACCGGATATCCTCAAAAAAACAATACAGACAGACAGACAGACAGACAGACCGACAGACAGAAATTTTTTTTTTCGCTCAAATTTAAAATCTCGACGTTTCATGACATTCTAAACCTATTTCACAAATAAAAATTTTTGAAATTTTTTTTGCGATTACTATACTTCCAATCCACTACGTGGATGTGGAAGTAATTAAGTAACACATTTTTTTTAGTTCGTGTATTTATACTCAGCACTTACTCATTAGTGATTATATTTAATTTCATATAGTTCTAAGTAATTGTTTATAAATTTTTTTTTCAGATTCACAGTGTGTCAAATAAACGTGTCACATTTTATTCTCGCGTGGTTCTGTTTCAGAAATGATTTCCTTGAAATTTGGAATTTTAACAGGTAAATTTCTACTTAAAACATCTGTAATTTAAATGTTTTCGTTGTATAATTTATTCGAATTACTAATAATACTAATAGCAATTAAAATCGGTGGACAAATGACAAATTTATCGGAAATATTGTTCAAGAAATGCAGGGCGGGCGATGAGCCTAGCGTTTCTTTATTCGAAGATAATTTGGTTGCTCTTTTTAGTCACGATTTTTTGAGTAAGTTGTCAAATAATCTATTTTATATTTTTTTAGTGAGTGACACTTGTTACAGAAAACAGATAGTAGATACGACGGGTCCAATACTACAAGAGGAGATAGGAAAATATTTTCTAGGTTCTACTTGTTTGAAGGGGATAGTTCCGGATGAAATCGAAAATATAAAAGATACTCTAGAACTGTGGACAAAATGTGGATGCAATGTTATTTTAACAACAGGTGCGTACGTAGTATCTACTCATAAACACAAGCCGGATTCTCACAGTGATTTCATATACTATTGCATTTAAATTAAACTTAATTTACTTCGATCGAAAAGTAATTGTCGAGACAATCGTGAGGATAAATATGATATTGCGCAAATGGTATTACGCACAATACAACAAAAGTTATATTAAAAATTTGAAAAACCTCCGACATAAAAAATAAACTTTTAAAAATGAACAAATAATTTATATTCACTGGCTCCAAATACTGGCTATTTCGTTGTCTGTATGGCTTAATAGTTTTCAGTTAGATAGATAGGCTTTAGATAGAAACAAATGAATAAATATATTATATGCAAGTTTTCTCATACATACTGCAAGGTCTAGCTCCTGAAAACCTTGAAATAACATAACTTGCCTTGAATATGGTTTTAGCTTGACGAAACATCGAATGTTACATATCGTCGTATTTGGGATAACAAATCGTAACAAAAACCATAACATCTTAACAGGGCCGTATTGAAAATTTGATGGTGGTCCTTCAAAGATGAAACATCAACCCAATATTTTTTCACTGTCATGTTGTAAAGTATAATAAACCGCTGTGTAAATGTGTTATTTGTTTTTAAGATACCTTATACGGCAAGAGGAGAAACAAATAAAAATGAAAATGCGAAAATTATTATTTTTTTTAAATCTCAAAAACCAAATAATTTTTTTAAGTGTTTTCACGCCGCATTTTTAACATCACGCAACTTTACTCCAATCTAACCAAATCCGTATCTTTTACTAGCTGCGTTTATGAAATTCTATAGGTGAGCCTCTAATTTGAATAATCCTGCTACATTTTTACCAACAAAATATAAAATGTTATTTGGACTATAATAAACGTTTATTCAACTATTATTTCTACTTTATCAACAGGTGGTGGTATAGTATTAGGTAGTAGTATTATTAAACGTTTATTCAACTATAATCTCTACTCTACAGAACAATAAAAACATGTCCACCGTTTCACCGTTTTGACATCACAGACCTAAGCAGCGTTGTCAGGTGCAAAGACCTAAATTCCTAGGATAAGTTATTACTTTGGATAAAAAGGTTTCAATTTCTTTCTTACATAAATATAAGCCGAGGAGCTAATTATTATCTTTAAACTTAAGTTATTTCATAAAAAATAAAGAATGTAAATATAGAAATTTTTTAAATACAAAATACAAGCAGTAGGTTCTACATTTAGTTATTAAAAATTTATTATGGTTAATTTTTTATGTAACATGGCAGATGTAGGAAAATCCCCAGAATTTGCATGATTATGAGTTATTCCTTGGTTCCCAGTTCTGACCGGCAATCACCACATGTCTGCATGGGTAATTTTCCCAGACCTGGCAACGTTGGACGTAGACGGGACGTGGGCCCAAGATCAGTAGACCTACTGATCTTGACGTGGGCCGGCAAGTACTTTCAAAATCACTCGTAGATCAGCTGGTGGCGCTGGTGCTCCAGTGACTACTGTAAACGTTTATTGGAAGTGGAAGTATTTATTAAATATATATGTTAATTAAATATTAAAATTATAGTACTACGAAATACTGAAATTATTTCAATTTACCGATACCAACTGTTAATTGTCTTTTTTTTTTGTTGTCGTCGCCAAAAAGTTTGTCAAATTATATAAAAACAGCAACCTTTGGATATTTTACTTATGAATAATACGAAATTTATTCATGTGTCATAACTGTTGTTGATTTTGATATAAAGGACGAAAATCGTATAGGACAAAAATACTTAATTTTTCGGTAAAAAATTTAGAATAACAAAAATAAGCAATTATGTAGTAAGGTTCACAGAAAAAACACAACATTTATAATGTGGCCTCAGAGAATGGTATACCGTACACGTTTATTACACGTTTTCATATACAGATTCGGAAAGTGCCGTTTAGAGTATAGGAATAACGACTTAATTGACCACGCCCCGCTAGTTCCATAAATCGTGAAAGCAGAGGCACACAATGAATTGAATTTAGTACGGCATGAACTAAGGATGGGTGCGGACGTGGGTAATAATTTCTAATACGAAACGAGACATATCTCTTCGTCAAAAGCGAAGAAGTTATTAGTCACATTTTTGACAAATAATTTCTTCTATTGAAAGCATTTCTGCACTTTCTTATTCAGTCGTAAATGCTATGGAAATAAAATAATAATTCTTATTAACAACGAAATGAAAATAGAACATCACAATAAAATTAAATAACTCGGAAACTAAAATCGACTAATAATTATCAAGAAATAAATTATTCCTATTAAATTACAAAAATAAAACATTAAAATAAAATTAAATAACCTTCAGAAACTAAAATCAACTAATAATTATCAAACAATAAATTAATGAAGTAAGGATTCAAACAAACCACCTTCTTGTGCCAAACAATAGCCAAACCGATTATACAATGAACCTCTCATATCATTGAGTTAATTTGGAGTAATGCTTGCACACAGTTGGATAAGTTTTTCCCGTAATTCAACTAAATTATTGGCTCGTTCAAACGCATGTTTGTACGCGGTTTCCTTTAAAAAGCCCCACAGAAAGAAACCATGGGGTTCTAGATCAGGTGACCTGGGGGGGGGGCATTTTATTATTCCCCTCGTAGCTATTAAACGATTGGGAAATGTTCTTTCCGGAAAATTAATAACAGTTAGGTATTGTGACTTGGGCAGCCGTCTTGTTGAAACCAAATAATGTCGTCGAAGTTGACAGGAAGATTTTGAACTGCAGGTATTATTTGGTTTTGGCTCTAAATATTTATTGCCATTTAAATTGCCATTGATTAGCAGTGGGCGGGCCTATATTATGATTGTCTAAAATTCCCCTCCAAACGTTCAGCTTTTGAGGATACTGAGTTCGCCCAGCAACATTCAAATGTTTATTTTTTTCGAGACCAATATCGTACTACGGATGGATTGTGTTTCCCATGTAATGAAAAAGATGATTCATCTGTAAACAATATATTCTTTAAGAAGTTTTCATTCTCATTCACTTTATTTATCATGATTTCACAAAATTCCATCCGTTTGAAATTGTCCTCGGGAAATATTTCTTGCGTTGTTTGAACTTTAAAACAACTGTACCCATTTCTTTTCAAAATATTTCTTACAGTTCTTTCCTTCATGTCAACTTCATCAGCAATTTGCCTGCTAGAACAAGGTTCACTAGTTTCAACAAGTGCACAGATATTAGTTTCGCGAATTTCACGTTCTTCGCTCATTTGTTGATGATGGGGTTCGGGTTGACAGCATTTTTTACAATAATTCACGACACACCCGAAATTCTCAAATTTTTTAATAATGTATGAAATTATGCTAGCTGAGGGGATTGATCTGTCTTGACATGCCACAGTAAATAAATGTATTGCGTCTTCAGTGGAATGACCCCGAAGTACCACTTCACAATTTGCACTTTTTCTGCAGTTGTATAAACACACGGCATTTTAATAACGAAATTGAGATTAATTTATTTTATTCCCACACGTCTAAACAGTTACGCTATTAAAAGCTGAATGGGTGCGCTGTTCTCAACTCATTGTTCTACGACAAGGCGTGGTTTGTCTGCGCAGAAACAAGTTTACGTACCTTAAACTAAATTTGCTGAATCTGTATAGACGTTGACGAGAAACGTTTGGTAAATACACTATACCCAAAAACTTACCAAAATATTGTTGAATACACGTATATTAAACTATAATTAAGATTCTTGTGTTTCTTGGGATGTTTCAGGAGGAACCGGTTTTTCTGCTCGAGATGTTACCCCAGAAGCAACGAAACTGGTCATACAAAAAGAAGCACCAGGCATTGCTTACGCCATGCTTTCCAGGAGTCTGGCTGTTAGTGACATGGCAATGTTGTCACGAGCTGTGTGCGGTATTAATTCAAGAACTCTTATAGTAAATCTTCCCGGCAGTGCAAGAGAAGCTGTTCAGTGCTTCAATTTCATCAGAGGTCCACTTACACACGCGGTCGCCTTGTTGACAGATGATAAAGATATTGTGGCAAACACTCATCAGAAGATTCAGGAGACGCCAACAGAAAGTACGGTAGGTTGGATATTAAGAAAGTCAGTTTATTTCCCCTATCAATAAAACTTCAACAGTGGCCTGCAAAGAAAGTGTTGTGAAAGCTGGAGGCTGACACTAATTTAATTTAAAACCGAATTTGAATAATTTCAGGCGGGTCTGCCTGGGATGTTTCCCAAAAATTTTCTATACCATTTGAGTTAGCCACGGATTCTTACAGGAAAAATTCCGCTGATTTTCTTACGAAAGGTTTTCCCTCACCGTGAGCTTCATGGTCAATTAATTGTTTAAACAAAATTTTTTTCGTTTTTATTTAATAAAATGAAAACGGTTTGACGGATTTAAAAAAATCTTGATTCAATCGAAAGATATTTTCAATACGCGTCGTTTGGTGCCAGGCACAACTTATTTTGTCAACTCGTTCATTTGTTATAGCCAAAATAAATTTCTGAATTAACAAATTGATTAGTCCGAAACTAATGAGGTCAGGATATTGTTTTTTTCAAAAACATACCTTTTATACCAAAGAATATATCATATTTCTTTTGGCCCGATATCTTCAATACTTTTTGATTGTTTAAACATAATTTGTTAATTAACAAATAACTTTATTTTCGAAAGTTTGATCGACTTCAAACCAACTTTAAACGATAAATATTGATGTCGGGCATAACCCCCATAGAAGTCTGCACGAACGAAACTTTTTTCTTTTGTTTATTTAAAGTTTAAATTAATTTTGCAAATTAGCAAATGGAATATTTCGGCTCTGGGTAAGCGTATCGAAACGGAATTTTGTGCATATGAAAGTGCTTGGAAAGGGGAACATTTTGAAACCAGAAACAACTTGATCTGATAACCTGAACCGAAAATAAAGGTGATATTGAGTGAGAGGCTCTAATTTGTTTATTAACAACTTTCTGGACACGAGGTTCGGTGCAAATGAAAGCTAACAAGTTTTTCCATCAACCACAAAAAGTTCTACCAAAAAATATTAAATCCCTGAAGAGTTATACGCGTTTTTGACCCTTAAAAAATCTTTCCCGCAACATTAAAATAGTAAGAGTTGACGAGCAAAGGGGCGGCAGGTTCGATCCTCGGCGCCGGCGTCAGCAAATAACTTAAACGGTAATCGCTTCCAAAAATTTCTGGGCACTCACCCACCGACGTCCTTTATAGCCCATGGAAATTAGCATTTGACGTGGACAAAATTAGTAAAAATGTGAATTTTTGCACAGACGTTCTTTAAGGTGTCCCAAACTCAAATCCACATAAATCCCAGCATGGCCACCCAAGATTTTGAAAGTCAGTTTTTTTCAAATATCTCGCGTCCTGTGCTTCGGATGCCCATGAGGTCAAAGTGAAAATTGTAGAGAATTAAATTATCTATAAGTTGCCTTTTTAATTTTTTCCCAAAGCTTCCACGTTTCACGAAATTTAAGGTCAAACTTTCACAAACATGGTTTTTCGCAATTTCCTCTCGCCGAAAAAATTCGGAGACCAATAAAGTTATCATAAAAATTATAAAGAATTCAATTATCCATAAGATTGGTGTTTTACATTTTTTCCCAAAACCTCGCCCTTTTCGAGATATTCAAGGTCGAAGTTTAAAAAAACGATGTTTTGCAAATATCTCGCTTCCTATGCATTGGACGTACATGAAGTCGTAGTGAAAGTTGTTTAGAATTGAATCATTTACAAAATTATTCTCTTGCATTTTTCGCCCGTGGCGAAATATTCAAGGTCAAATTTCCGCGAATATCTCGCTTGTTGGTACGGAGACAGTTGATGTACTCCCACCAGCACTAGATAGTGTACTGAACCATATCTTCTGCAATAGCCAAAAACGTTGCAACGCAATAGTACAGGCAATGAAGGCAAAATGTTGTAAAAACCTCGTAAAAATTAATAAAACAGTCATCTCTGGGATTTAAGTAGTTAATAACCTGTAGAATGAAATGACGCATTCTTTGCACTTCCAAGTTCCGGGAAAATTCAAAAAAATTTGGGAAAACTTTTTGATTTTCGGTTTTTTTTGCTCTAATGGCTAAAATAATGAAAATACAGAAAAAAGTTTTCAACAAAATTTGTAGCTCGTCTCTTTCTCTACAAAATAGGTCATTACCAATTTTTGTTTTAAGCCGTTTAGGAGATAAATCCAGTTTTTCACTTATAGTTTTGAGCCGCTCCGAAATGCGCGGAAAATGAGAATTCTCTGGGAGTTTCGTACGACCGGACATATCGATCGATAATTATTACTATTCAGAGCCGCTTAAAAAAATGAAAGCAACGTAACATGTAGAAAAAAGTCTCAGCTTTAATGTGGAACTAATCACAAAATTCATACAAATTTTTATCATAGAGAAAAAAGTGTTAGAAGATGGCTTAGTAAACTTTATACAGTTGATTTATTCACATCTTTGAGATTTATGCATCCTGCCTATTTCTCCCGTAACACTGGGTGCTTTTTCATTGCATGGATTCGATTCCACGCACTTTAATCTATATTTCGTGAAAATTTCATTAAAGAATGTTAAGAAACAAATAAGCTGTATATGTTTTACTGTATAATTATGCATTTTCTGAACGTGTTTGAATAATGTAGACAAATTCAAAAAATACTACACCCATTTAAAAAACAAGATATAGCGAATTGAACTCCAAAATTTGGAGGTGATTGATCGATGAGAAATATACCCTCTACTTTGATCGCAAGGCATATTTTTCCAACAAAAGTAATTGCAATAAAATGTTCATTGAATTAATATATCATTATATAAAAATATATAAGCAAAACGAATTATCATTCTAACGACTCCCGGCAAAGATATGAATAAATCTGTGGATCAGCCGTACAAAGTTCACTAAGCCATCTTCTGACACTTTCTCTCCTTGATAAATTTTTTTATGAATTTTGCGATTAGTTACACATTAAAGCTGAGACTTTTCTCTACATTTCATGTTATTTTCATTTTTTTAGGGGCTCTGAATAGTAAGAATTATCGATTGATGAGCCCAGTTGTACGAAACTCCTGGAGAATTCTCATTTTTCGCGCATTTCGAAGCGGCTTAAAACTATAAGTGGAAAACTTGATTTATCTTCTAAACAGCTTAAGTAAGACGAAAATTTGTAAAGGCCGTTTATGTAGAGAAAAGGACGAGCTACAACTTTTGTTGGGAACTTCTTTCTCTATTTTCATTATTTTGGCCGCTAGAGCAAAAAAAACGAAAAATAAAAAGTTTTTCCAATATTTTTTAATTTTCCCGAAACTTGGAAGTGCAACGAATGCATCGTCTCATTCTCCAGGTTATTACCTACTTAAATCCCGGAGATGATCCTTTTATTAATTTTTGTTACCCTAAATTGTTAATTTGCCTGTACTACAAGGTGTGGTTGCAGAAATATCGGACTTGAATGCTCCGAAATTTGCACCAATTGTCGGGGGATATCATGCGTAAATAGCAACAAGAAAATATTTGAACTGGAAGATCTTATTGCTGAAATAGATGATCTCGAATGTTCAGACATTGTAACAACTAATGACAATGGAATTAGCAATGATGATGAGGATTCTGATTCTTATGATGTAATGATTATAATGCTAGCGATGATGATAGTTCAGTGAATGAGTTGGAACTCGATGAAGTTGAGTATGAGTCAGAGTAGAATTAATGTATATAGAACACCTTATGTAAAATGGATGCAATTTTTATGAGTTAGACTTTCATCCACAGGGGACACCATGTAAAAGAAACGCGCCATGCTTTCTACCTCGTCAGAGGTGTGGAAACGAATGCAATTAATTTTTTTTTATAAACTATTAATTAACAAATCTCGCATATATTCAAATTCTCTACTGCTTGTATGTAGACTTCGCCGCGGTTCAATGCATAGAGAGCGAGTTATTTGCGAAAAACCGTTTTTTTGAAACTTTAACGTTGAATATCTCGAAAAGAACGAGATTTTGGGAAAAGATGCAAAAGATCAATCTTATAGATAATTAAATTCTCTGCATCTTTCACATTGACGTCATGGACGTCCGGGTGCATAGGAAGCGAGATATTCGCGGAAACCCGTTTTCTTTGGAAGTTTAACCTTGAATATCTAGCCAGGGCGAACAGTACAGGCAATGAAGGCAACATTTTGTAAAAACCTCACAAAAATTAATAAAAGGTACATCTCTGGGATTTAAGTAGGTGATAACCTGTAGAATAGAATGCTGCATTCTTTGCACTTCCAAGTTCCGGGAAAATTAAAAAAAAATTGGAAAAACTTTATGATTCTCGGTTCTTTTGCTCTAGCGGCTAAAATAATGAAAGTGCAGAAAAAAGTTTTAAACAAAATTTGTAGCTCATCTCTTTCTCTACAAAAAAGGTGTTTACAAATTTTTGTCTTACTTACTTAAGCCGTTTAGGAGATAAATCCAGTTTTCCACTTACAGTTTTGAGCCGCTCAGAAATGCGCGGAAAATGAGAATTCTCTGGGAGTTTCGTAGGACCGGACATATCGATCGATAATTCTTACTATTCAGAGCCCCTAAAAAATGAAAACAACGTAAAATATAGAGAAAAGTCTCAGCTTTAATGTGGAACTAATCACAAAATTCATAAAAAAAATTATCATAGAGAAAAAAGTGTTAGAAGATGGCATAGTAAACTTTATACAGTTGATTTATTCATATCTTTGAGTTTTATGCATCCTGTCTATTTCTCCCGTAACAATGACTGCTTTTTCACTGCATGGATTCGATTTCACGCGCTTTAGCCTTTATTTTGTGAAAATTTCATTGAAGAATGTTACGAAACAAATAAGTTGTATATGTTTTACTGTATGATTGTGCATTTTCTAAACGTGTATGAATAATGGAGACAAATTCAAAAAGTACTGCATGCATTTAAAAAAACTCTTAAGCCATTCGAAAGAATATGTTTTATTGTACTTATGATCCAAAAATTAAGACTGTGCTATTATTATTAATTAAGATATAACGAATTGAACTCCAAAATTTGGAGGTGATTGATCGATGAGAAATATACCCCCTACTTTGATCGCAAGGCATATTTTTCCAACAAAAGTAATTGCAATAAAATGTTAATTGGATTAATATATGATTATATAAGAATATATAAGCAAAATCAATTATCATTCTAACGACTCCCGGCAAAGATATGAATAAATCTGTGGATCAACTGTACAAAGTTTACTAAGCCATCTTCTGACACTTTTTGTCCATGATAAAACTTTTTATGAATTTTGTGATTAGTTCCACATTAAAGCTGAGACTTTTCTCTACATTTTGTGTTATTTTCATTTTTTTAGGGGCTCTGAATAGTAAGAATTATCGATCGATGAGCCCGGTCGTACGAAACTCCCGGAGAATTCTAATTTTTCGCGCATTTCGAAGCGGCTTAAAACTGTAATTGGAAAACCCGATTTATCTTCTAAACGGCTTAGATAAGACAAAAATTGGTAAAGATCTTTTTTGTAGTCGAATCGACTACAACTTTTGTTGGGAACTTTTTTCTCTATTTTCATTATTTTGGCCACTAGAGCAAAAAAAAGCGAAAATCAAAAAGTGTTTCCAAATTTCTTTGAATTTTCCCGGAACTTGGAAATGCAAAGAATGCATCATCTCATTCTCCAGGTTATTACCTATTTAAATCCCAGAGATGATCCTTTTATTAATTTTTGTTGCCCTAAATGGGTAATTTGCCTGTACTAGAAGTTTTGGGAAAAATGCAAGAGATCAATCTTGTAGATGATTCAATTCTCTACAACCTTCACATTAACTTCATGTACGTCCGATGCATAGGAAGCGAGATATTTGCAAAACATTGTTTTTTAAACTTCGACCTTCAATATCTCGAAAAAATGCAAAATACCAATCTTGTAAATAATTGAATTCTCTACAACTTTCATGATAACTTTATTGCCGTCTGATTTTTTTTGGCACGAGAAATTCGCGAAAAACCACGTTCTTGAAAGTTTGACCTTGAATACCTCGAAACGTTGTGGGAGGTTTGGGAAAAAATAAATAAGGCAAAATGTAGAATACTTAATTCTCTACAACTTTTACTTTGACCTCATGGTCATCCGATGCATTGGACGCAAGATATTTGCAAAAAAACTTTGACCTTCAAAATCTTGGGTAGCCATGCTGGGATTTTTGTGATTGTTGTGGATTTGGGTTTGGGACACCTCAAAATTTAGATTTTTACTAGTTTTGTCCAGGTTTCCTCCGTTTTTTATCTAATTTCCGTGGGCTATTAGTCATACCGACCATTCCTTCTTTGGGAAGATCTAAACTAACGTTTTAGCATATTTCCAGCCTTGTGAAAATAGGTATGTTGTCGAGCTCAGTAGCTCTTAGACTACAATGGTTACTCTAGTTTCCTTTGTTTTTACACGTAAAACTTCTGAGTGTCTAAGGAAGTCTTAATGTTAACCGATTTAGCTCAAAGAAGAAGACGGCTTTTTAGGATTCCAAGAAAATCCGGGGATGTGACAAACAAAAATCGAAATTTATTTTCCACAAATATGAATTTGAGCTACCCTTCACGACACCCGTGTTATGTGTCATTCGCCATTTTAGATGCTACAAGGAATAGTAGTGTTACTTTTCTTAACCGAAATAAATTACGAAAAGTAATGCCTTTCGATACCAAATTAGAAAATTAGTATATTATTCAACGAGCATATAATGATGGCTATTATTGACGAGGGTGAAGTTTAATACACGAGCCGCAGGCGAGTGTCGTAAATCGCCAGGGTGAATAATAGCCATTACATGCGAGTAGAATACTATGCTTTGTCCACGACTGTTAAATATTTAATATTTATTTAATTCATCTTCATTTAATGTCTCCTATTTAAAAAAGATTCATGTCGTCATATTTCATTTTTTCGATTTTTCGGGCGAGAAGTTTAATGAGGCGATTTCTTTATCTCTGGCGGTGCCAAAAAAATCTCGTTTTCACTGTCAGTATCCATTTATCTAATTATATTACTCTTTTTGAATACCTAATAAGTAAAATTGTTGTAAATAACGTTGGCGTTGAAATCGCACATATTTTGACGTTTCAAATCAATTACAGAATTACGCTTTGACACATTGTCATGGCTTACTAACAAAATAATACAGTTTGTAGGCACGTAGATAAATGGTTTCAAAAACAATGTTGGGATTGTCGCGTGTTGCTAATAGATGATGTTTTGAAAAAAACTTACTAATGTAGTTTTTGAGTGTTCATTAAAGTACCTCTTCAGCATGTACCATTTGAGTTCCTAGCAAACTTAGTGAGGCAACACTTGTCTTTTGGTTGCTGCAATTTCAACATTTTAAATTTTTAATAAAAAGTCACTAAAGTGTATTCACGAAAGGCTGAGAGTAATAAATATACGTGATTGCCTCGGGATCTCGACGTGTTCCATCCTCATTGGTTGCATTTTCAGGAGATTGCCAACGGTTTTCTCGACTTCAGTTGTATGTAATTTGCGTAAGAGTGTATTTACATTTGTTCGAAAATTTGAATTATTATAACTCGTAAACAGTTTAGTGAATCCATTTGAAGTTTATGGTAGTGTATTGTCAAGTTTAAAAGAACAGTATCCTACATGTTCATTAATATTCAATCGTTCTAAAATCGATTAGGAAACTTCTTGTATTTTTAATAATTTTACGCATGAATGGCTCTGGTAAACTAAGCCCACGTGAACAGCGCGTGACAGCTCTCAGAGCTCGGCGAATATACTATAATGTCATTTCTTAGAAACAACTGACTGTGCTCAATATTCACTGCAATCAGTGAATAATGATAATAATGAAATCATTATTCACTGCAGGGAATAATGGATAGCATTATCTTTGAAGAAACACATACATAATGAGTACATTATTTAATAGTCGTGGACAAAGTAATATTTTCATACAAGTAAACTCTAATATTAAAATGAATTTCTGTAATTTTAATTCTCTTACACTCACATTTAACTTACTTATCTCACAAAAGAGCAACAGTTGAGCAAGATATTCATTGCATTACAGGTGAAACAAAACAACGCAGCAGGAAGAGATCGAGGATTCCCCTATTCTATGCTAGAGGTGGATCAGGCTTATCAAATTATAATGCGAGAATGCACTCCAACTTTAGAAAAAGAAGTCATTCCTTTTGATGAAGCCCTCAATAGAGTTCTAGCTGAGGACGTTTTATACCAGGAACCAGTTCCTCCATTCCGTACCTCAAGTATAGATGGTTATGCCGTAGAAGTGTCTGACGGAGTTGGTAAGAGGATAGTGAGAGAAATTACGGCAATTGGAGATAAGGTAACATTGCCCGAAAAAAGGATTTAATAGTACTTACTAGATATGAAAATTATCATCTGAAATTTGGGCTATTTTGGTGGATAATTGAGTATAATCAACTTAGTCGGGGGCAGATCTCGGCTTTGAAAAGTGACTGCTCCGAATGAATTTTTTTTGCCAACTTATAAAGTTAGGTCCCCTCCATCTTTCCGACAAGTTTTTATAGGGCGGAGTCGGCGGGGGTGGGTGAAACGGTCCAATAAAAGTATGGGAAAGCAATTTCTCCGACGTATCTCCGCAGGTGTTGGTGTCACAAGAAAAACCATACTTACCAGTGAAGAGCTTGACAACACACGTAAGCCTGTTCAAACCCGAATCCGATGGCATAATTAGTTCGCGAGATATCGCGATTGAAGTTGCGAAAAAACGAAAAATTAAATTAATTATTTCTCGAGAAGGAGTGGAGTTGGGGCCTCAATTTTTTCTGAATAGAAGAGTATTGATGAACACTTGATGAGATCGGAGAATGGGGGTGGTGGGACAATTAGAAGGGGAGATATGGAGGAGAAACGAAAATTATTAAACCGCTGATAACTTCCTTATTAACAGACATACAGCAATCTGGAAGGGACAAGTTTCCGTATTTTTTTATTTGTTCAAAGTTAGCTCTGACGAATTTTTTTTTAAATGCCGCGCAAAATAAAAGATGACCGATGTTTTGCACGTCTTTTTCGGCATGAAAGGAGGGAGTGGGGGATAATATTTTCACCAATTAATAGCATTTTTGGATGATTAGGAAGGGAGATACAGGCCGGCAAAGTTTTTGGGAAAAGTATTTTTTTCGACTTTTCTAGTTTATAAGTACCCGATGTCCATACATTGTCCGCCCGCGAGAGTTACAAGAGGAAAAACAGAACGAAAACGGGTGAGCGAGTCAGTTGAGCCGCCGGGGGCGCTTACCCTCTGCCGCTCTCTAGCTCTCTTCGAATTGTCAACATCTGTCAGTGAACTGTTTATAATGGGCTTGTTCCATGATATTCTTTTTATATGGTTTTTATACTTTTTCATATAGTACTTGATATTCTCATTATACACTTAAAATTTCGTATTATAAACTTTTTCCGTTCTCGAGATATAAGGAGTTGAAATTGGTAATAGTTGCAAAAACCGAGCGCTCATATGTGACGTCACTATACGTAAGTGACGTAAGAAAAATGGCTTTCTGGGACCTTTCAAATTTAGCCTGAAAAGTCGAAAAACATGGAATTTTTAAACGCTGGTAACTAAATAAATACGTCGAGTGAAAGTTCGTTCTATGTCTCTAAGGAAAAGAGAAGGTCGGCGATCAATTCTAATAGTAAATTGCATGGTCAAATTCGAAAATTCGTCTCGGCATTAGCGATAGAAAATTGTAATTATTTGACATTTCACCAAATTGTACTCCCCTACTGTCAAGTAGTAAACAAAACAAACAATACTTTGAAAACACTTATAATGGGCTTGTTCGGCATTTTTTTTTTATTTCATAAATCGAAAGTGCAAGTATAAATTAATGGATCTGCTAAAAATCAGAATCTTATTCGCACGTTTAGTATCTTAAAAACTATTACAAATCTCCATCACGCGAAAATGGGGCGTGGCCAGGCGCTACGTCACTATACCCATAGACTCGGCGATCTCAATAGACTTGATGCTTCTTACTTGTTATAATTATAAGTGTTTTCGAAGTATTGTTTGTTTTGCTTACTATACTTGACAGTCGGGGAGTACAATTTGGTGAAATGTCAAAAAATTACAATTTTCTCTCGCTCCTGCCGGTACGATTTTCGATTTTGACCCTGCAATTTACGATTAGAATTCATCGCCGACCTTCTCCTTTCCGTAGACACATAGAACGAACTTCCACTCGACGTATTTATTTAGTTACCAGCGTTTAAAAATTCCATCTTTTTCGACTTTTCAGGTTAAATTTGAAAGGTCCCAGAAAGCCATTTTTCTTACGTCACTTGCGTATAGTGACGTCACAAATGAACGCTCGGTTTTTGCAACTATTACTAATTTCAACTCCTTATATCTCGAGAACGGAAAAAGTTAATAATAGGAAATTTTAAGTGTATAATGAGAATATCGAGTACTACATGAAAAAGTATAAAAACCATATAAAAAGAATATCATGGAACAAGCCCATTATAACAAGTAAGGAGCATCAAGTCTATTGAGATCGCCGAGTCTATGCGTAGAGTGACGTAGCCCCTGACCACGCCCCATTTTCGCGAAATGGAGATTTGTAATAGTTTTTAAGATACTAAACGTGCGAATAAGATTCTAATTTTTTGCAGATCCATTAATTTATACTTGCACTTTCGATTTATGAAATAAAAAAAAATGCTGAACAAGCCCATTGCATTGACAGATCTATACGGGTGTACGAGGATTTCTCTTACTATACAGAGATTTCTCTTAATATACAGAGTGTCCCAATAAAAACTTCCAGGCCGGAATTATCTAAACAAATAGAGATATTTTAATTCTGCAAAAGCCAATTTGTAGAGCATAAAGAGAGCTTCATTTTTTAATATAATTGTTTTTTTTAATATATCAGTATATAGATGGCGCTGTGCTCTAAAGAAATATTTCGATGGAAGAAACTTTGAAATGGGGTTTATGTGAAAGAAAATGCATTTCTAAGCAGATTATGTTCTAAAAAAAATACCATAAAACCATTTTCGAGATATTTGAGTCCAAATGTTGGCATTTGCCAATATTGAATAATTGTAATCTCTTCAACATTTCAGTCCTTTAAGTGGGACAATCTATATTTAATTTACAAATTTTAGAAGAAAATATTTAAAGAATTTTTCATGTAATTGCTTTGTTATTAGGTTAGATTATAATTAAAAACATTTGATATCTAGTTAGTATAATAACCCTTATACCTTATAAATTAAATACAATTAAAGTTACCTTTGGAATAATAGTTTTGACGTTTCTCAATTTCAATGACATTTTGTTTATTGGTGTGTCAATAGAACTGTATTATTGTACCTAATTATTCTTTCCTTTGTGAATATTTATTATTAAATATGGTTTCTCATACAAATGAAGATAAATTAGACAAGATTTTAATTTATGGGGAGTGTAAAAATGCTTCAAGAGCTGTAACTTGATATGAAATACGTTTTACTGACAGCTCAGATCGGAAAACTTTTGTAAGTTTGCGTTCTAATTTGAAAAATTATGGATGTTTTAAGAAACCAAAAACAACAAGAAGAAAAAGAACTGCAACTGATGAAAATATTGCATTGGTATTACATCAAGTAGAAAATAACCAAAACATGTCAGTCAATTCTCTTAGAAGAAAATCCAAATCTTTTAGATACAATTATGTGGAGTGATGAAAGTAGATTCCACAACAATAGAGTAATCACAACACATAATTATTGTCGCTACTGGTCTCAAGAGAATCCTAGGTGGATGAGGCATACCAGATCCCAGAATCGTTTTGGAGTAAATGTTTGGTGTGGTATCGTTAATGGTTACATTGTTGGCCCATACCTCTACCATGAGAATTTAACAGGTGAAAGATATTTACAACTTGTGCAAAATGATTTACAAGTACTATTAAAGAATTTGCCCGCTCAGTTGGATAATATGTGGTTTCGTTAGGATGGAGCAGTCCCGCATAATCATCACAACGTTGTTAATTATTTAAATCAAACCCAGGAAGATGGATTGGTACCAATGGAGTACTTAGATGGCCCGCTCGATCTCCTGTCATTACTCCATTAGATTTTTATTTATGGGAATTTTTAAAAAGTGAAGTGTACAAAGAACCAATAGAAGACATGGCAGATCTTTATAATAAAATTTATGCTAGTGTTGCCGCCATTAATCGGCATACAATATTAAAAGTTTGTAGATCAGAACTAATTATTAGATTTACGATGTGTGTTAATGAAAATGGCAATAATTTTAAACACCTATTAAAATAGTTGTTTTAATTTCATTAGTTCGTAAAAATTGTTTTATGTTCGTAATTTTCTTTTTATATCTTAAATGTTTAAATTATATGATAAGTAATATTTTTAGTTTCTTTTTCCAAGGGTTACTTCAAATATATTTAATTCACAAGATATGAAAAATTCTTTAAATATTTTCTTCTAAAATTTGTAAATTGAATACAGATTGTCCCACTTAAAGGACTCAAATGTTGAAGAGATTACAATTATTCAATATTGGCAAATGCCAATATTTGGACTCGAATATCTCGAAAACGGTCAGTTTTATGGTATTTTTTTTCTAGAACATAATCTGCTTAGAAATGCATTTTCTTTCACATAAACCCCATTTCAAAGTTTCTCCCATCGAAATATTTCTTTAGAGCACAGCGCCATCTATATACTGATATATTAAAAAAACAGTTACATTAAAAAAAGAAGCTCTCCTGATGCTCTACAAATTGGATTTTACAGAATTAAAATAAATATCTCTATTCGCTTAGAATATATCCAGTCTGGGAGTTTTCCAAATTGTTGCTATATCGCTACGACTATGGTCAGAGTTTAGATAGATTCAAAGTTCATTACCTAATTTCGCTGAGTGAAAATGTATTCGTTTCGGTACTAGTTTTGTTTAAGGTGTCATATATCTTATACCCTGTATATTTATTTGGTTGTTTGTTTTGATAAAATTAGCCATGCGAGGAAGAGCTGAAACCGGGCGAAGTAATACGAATCTGTACTGGGGCTCCAGTTCCTCCAGGGGCGGATGCAGTCGTACGGATGGAAGACACCACCGTGATTAGGAGGTCTCGTGATGGAACTCAAGAGGAAGTAATTAAAATAAATGTTGCACCGAAGGAAGGACAGAATATCAGGTATGATACGGATATTTTAAAACAAAAGTTTTCATGAAGGAAATCGAATCTCATTTTAAGATTTCTAACTACACTGTATATGACAAATTACATTTATTGCTGTAATATAATGGTAATGTATTTGAGGGAGGTTTCTGCATAAATGCTATATTGTTTATAAATTCTTTGAATTGAGAAATATCAAATTTTATAGGTAGTTGATCAATATGGAGTAAATATGATTTGTTCACTATTCTAAATAGTGGAATAGAAATAGGACATTAATGTGTATAGTTTTGTAATATTGTGATTTCATACCTTCTGGGTAGCTATTCTGTATCGGTGTGATGTGATGTGAGCACATGTTTTCATGAGAAAGTGGGCGGACTTCTCTTGAAAATCAAAATAGCGTATTCTATAACTGTGGGAGCGGTCACATCACGCCAAAAATCGGGGAACTTGCTTCTCTTGGTAAATTGTAGGGAACGGGACGGTTCACGCGTGAGAGGATGAAAGTATAACCTCACTATTTGGCAAACTGTCATTTTATTTGATGTCAGTGACATGATATTTGTTTATTTGAAGCTATTTTTGTCTTAAATCATACAATGAGTTTTGTGTTACTTAAACTCTGTAGGGATTAATATTGCTGATGTACTAAATTATCAATGAGGCATTATGAGACCTTCAGATTGCTGGAAAAATCCTCAAAAAGAACAACTTCATTGCATGAACAATCCCTTCAGTTTAGTAGATGGAGCTTTTATAATTAAGTAAATAAAGAACATTCTTGGGGATATCATACAATATATTATAGATTATTTTTTATTTTAACCGCCTTATTTATTTTAACGTCCTGGCGAAGTTTAGCTAATGCTATTCCACCACTTGACCAGGACGGCGAAATGAGATACGGTCACCCATCCAAGTGGCGGACTCTCCTGGCGTGACTTAACTTCGCCGATCGAGATCTCACCATCATCATCAACATATTTATTTTTTGTTTTTTGTACAGATAATGCTTCCCCGGATCATGACCCGGAGCCAACCGTACAACCACGTCGCGCAGCGCCGTGGTGTTAGTGCGGTTGGACGGGTCGTGACCGGTTTAGCTCGATAAAATGATTAAAAAGATAATACTCCTGCCACCTGTGGCGGCTTAAAATTATCAATAAATTTGAACATATTAAAACTTAATTCTAAACAATGGGTAAAATTCTTAATCTATTATATGGGAAAAAACATTTTATAATTTTGTTGTTGAGATGGAGACGAACTCAATTGGAAAAGCTCCATTTAAACAAGTTACCCCAACAGTCTGCTCGCCGTTGGGAATTTTTGGTTTTAGGAAAGGAAAATTGAGTTTAAAATAGTTAAAATTTTTACAAAGTTTATCGGTCTAAATTGAATTTTTCAAAAAAAGTACATAATAACAAAAATTACAAAAATACAAACATATGACAAACAAGAAGAAGGAAAGAAATAGATACAGAATAAAAGATATGGTGGTGAAAAGTGTATGATAGTTGGAAGTTTTGGTAGAATAGAGTGTGGCTATAGAGGTTGCCGAAAGATAGGCAACGCCTGGTATGGTAATGGGTGTTTAATTTGGAATGGGGCATTATGCATTCTTATTTGGGTAATGTTGCGTGTAAGCGGACTGTCACCCAGTCGAAACTCGTAGAATTTTTGTGATGTGTCCCGGATGAAGTCCGCTAGTGGTGTTATGTCGTTACAACGATCATATAAATCTCAGAGGGAGGTGTATCTGCCCGAATCAGAGATGAGGCGCATAAATTTGTGCTCCAGGACTTGGAGTTTTTTCATTGTCGTGACCGGGATGCTGCACCACACCGGTGCCGCGTATGTGATGGCCGGCCTGATCACCATTGTGTACAATAATTTTTTATTTGTCCTATTTAATCCGCTACCCCTTGCCAGGAGCGGATACAGACTCCTGGACATGGAGTAGACCTTTCGTACTGTCTCACCACTGAAATCGGCACCGTACCACACAATCCAATTATTATACTACAAATTAAATTTACTTTTCTCCATTGCTCCAAATTATTTTTATTAGTTTCCAGAGACAGTGTTTAAAGTGATTGTTACTCTTTCCCACATTTATTAGCATCTTTTTGTGAACTGATTTTTAAATGTTCCACAGAAGCTGTAGTTGTTTTCCCACCCAATCAAGATATATTTTAAGGCACTATTCATCGGGTTGAAACGGATTTATGATGTTGTTATTCTTAGCCTAACAGAAAATTATGCCACTTTTACAAAATATTAGATATTGCACTCATTTTGAATGTCAGAAACTCGCATTTTGACAAGATACAACGCACGACCTTCGATCATGGCGTTGCGGCAATTCTATTGGTTGAAATGTGGGAGCAACTGTTGGCAACGCTGGAAGGATCACTTCACGTCCCCGTGTAGTCACTGTAGTTACAGAATAGGATTTTTGTTTCCCTGGGAAGGGATCATGGTATGAGCTCTCTCCTCTCACGACATATGCTCACGTTCAGTGAAATTACACAATAGCTACCCTGGTATATCACCAGGGTAGCTATTCTGTAATTTCAGTGAACGTGAGCGGAAAGCTAGCGTCCAGAACTACATTCTGAACAAAAAATTATCAATTTTGGACTTAATGGCACAAAATGGCGGGTAGTTCAAATGTCAGATAACAGGGTTATTTGTGTCCACAAGTTTCAATATTTGGGCACCAAAGTTTCACGGTGTTTTGTGTTCAACAAATGTTATATTTTCTGAAAGTGTGAAGCTGATCGGAACTCTTGACGTCCCTGGGCGTTAAAATGAAGAAAAATCGTTATTTATCCAGTTTATTCCATTTTGTATGTTATTTACCCAAAGCCAGCACAGATTTGTGTAATTTTAATTGCGAAGGTTTTTGGTTTTTAGTTTGTCCCGATCAGACCTCTAGAACCGGAGATATTCACCTTTTACCTAAAAAAACGCTTTTCAATAAACAAAATTATTCATAAAAAAAACGCAATAGGCTTTGGAACTTCAAAACTCAGATATATACTCCTGCTGATATCCCAGAAGGTATAAAGTTGCTGTTACTTCTTTTTTTACTGCACTAAAAATCATATTTACTGCTATAGCCTGACAATGGTATTTAATAATATGAAGCATAACAACAAGACTCTTGGGCAACAGGTAATTTCTTGTTAACTTGAGGTAGCTGATTCCAAATCTGCTTGTCTTGTTACCCAGCAGATTTTCTTCCAATGAGCTTAAAAACTTCAATTTTGCTGCTCATGGAAACAATACAATGTTAAAATAACGAAAATCAAGTATTTTGTTTGTGTCAAACAGAATAATTATGCTTGCCAAACCTTTTTCTAGAGACGAGGGAAGTGATATAGAAGGAGTAGTTGTACTGCATACATTTGATCGTATTTCATATGCTCACATTGGAGTACTTGGTACGTTGGGAAAGACGACAGTGAAAGTATTCAAGTAAGTGTCGAATGGTTACCATTTTTATCAATAGTGCTTAGTAACTTTTTAGCGACGACTCATAGACTACGAGCTAGCGACTAATTTACTTAAGGTATTTCAGCAAATTTAAAAAGAGTGTAGAAAGACCCTCCGCAATGGTACTGAATAAAGAGTGGCACGTTTCACATTCGAGCCCAGCCGGAATAGATTTAATAGACATATTTCAAAATATAAAAGATAAAATATGATTGTTTTAAACTTTTATAACTTAATAAACGCATCACAATGGGAAGACTGCGCGATATCTATACCGAAAGACTTAAACTAACATTTTTATCACATCGTGAATTGTACAGGTGAGGCGCAAAAATCCAATACGGAAGTTTCGACACGTTTAACTTTATTCCCAATAAACGACATAAACTAAAATATTGCTTGAGAATATCACATGACGGGATGACAATACAACCTACCCCAATATGCCAGTAGTTCTCAAACAATATCATTACAAAATTTCATTTCTTAAAAACCATGGGCTTTGGACCCATGTTATATAATGTTTCTTGTTTGTCTAGTCGTTCCCCACCACCAGTTTTTTAATGACATGTAATTAATTACACCCTGTATATCCGAAGCATAGTAGCAAATCGACGCTTTAATCGGTACCAGTCCTAGCCGCCTAAATCGTGCACGAAAAATTTGCTTCTACCTGCTCAGAAGTGCAGGTTGCGCTACTTGGCGTTGCCGCGAGAATTCCTGGGAAACCGTATAGGCTAAATATATTATTACGAAACTATCAGTTTGTAGTATTATTGGGGCAGATCTGGAGATAAAACAGGGTCGAAAAGTGACTGCTCCGATTAAAAAAAAATTATTTGCTAACTTATAAAGTTAGGTCCCCTCCATCATTCCGAGAAAATTTTACAGGAGTGAGTCGGTGGGGGTTGGGGGAAACGGCCCATTAAAACAGTTTTTCCGACATATTTCCGCAGTTGTCGGTCTCACAAAAAAAATTACATTTCTCAGAAATGAAGAGCTTGACATAACACGTAAGCTTGTTCCAACGCTAACCCGATCGCATAATTAGTTCGCGAGATATCGGGAAAAATTGAATTAATTATTTCTCGAAAGGGAGTGGAGTTGCGGCCTCATTTTTTTCTGAATAGAAGGGTATTGATGAACACTTGATGAGATTGGAGGGTGGGGGTGGCGGGACAATTAGAAGGGGAAATATGGAGGAAACCAAAATTATTAAAACGCTGATAACTCCCTTATTAATGAATCTACATCTACAACCTGGCCCGGACCAATTTGCATAATTTCTTATTTGCTAAAAGAGGACACCGGCAGAATATTTTTGCAAATAAACGCCTAGCGCAAAATAACAAATGGCAGATTTATTGCATGTCTTCTCGGCATGAAGGAAGGGGGTGGACGAAATAACTTTTTCACCAATTGATAGCATTTTTTATCTTCAATTTCCGCCCGGCAAGATTGCGATCGGATGATTAGGAAGGATCTGCCCCACTATATTTGCCTTGAGTAATTAATAGCCTTAAAAGAAACCACTCTCAAATGAAGTATAGTCATCATCAACATCATCATCATTATTCTGGCGTTACAGCCCTTCGTGGGCCTTAGCCTCCTCTAGAACTTGTTTCCAGTCATGCCTGTCCAAAGGCATGAAACATGGAGAAGACGGTTCTCCATGCTCTTACTCCTACACCATTTAAATTGGCATCTATATTGTCTAGAAACCGAATTTGGGCCTTCCCCTTCTGCGTTGTCCTACAGGTTTATCCAGTAAAGCCTTTGTTTTAATGATATCTGGTTCTTGGAATAGTCTGTACAGTTCGAAGTTGTACCGTTTTCTCCACAATCCACTTTCTTCAACAGTCCTATAGATTCTCCTTCGTACTTTTCTTTCTAAACAGGCCGAGATGGTCTCGTCACTCTTAGTAAGTGTCCACTTTTCGGAACCGTATGTTATCACTGGCCTTATTAGTGTTTTATACAGTTTACACTTTGCACATCTGGAGATGTTGTGGGATCTGAGTTGAGGAATAAGTCCAAAGTAACTTCTACTAGCCAGAAGGACTCGCGTTTTATTTCGACTGTTGTGTCATTCTCGTCGAGGTAGGTGAACTCACTAACCACCTCGATATCTTGGTCCTCTACATGTAGGATTCTATGTTGGGGGTAAATTATATTTCTTGGCATTTCCGACGACACTAGCATATATTTGGTTTTACTACTGTTAATTACTAGTCCTATTTCCACTGCTGCCCCTTTCAGTGCTCTGTATGCTTCTTTAACTGCTGCTTTGGACCTGCCTATGATATGTCATCTGCATAGGCCAAAATTTGGATAGATTTGTTATACAGTGTGGACCATTAATAATAGGCCATAGTGCAGAGGTAGATTCTTTGGGCCAAAATATGAGGAAATTTGCTAGGGGAACCTTTTTTATTCTAAGAAACAATAGCTTATGTATTGCATCACGTTAGATCATAAAGGGCGCCGCAGGACCTGTCTCTGATTATGAATTTTTTCATATTTTTTTGGACGAAACGTCGTGGTACTTCTGACCAGAAAATCCGATGAGGGCGTCATTTCCACGTATAAAAGGTACACTTGGTAGAACATGATAACTCCCACCGTTTTCGAGGAAATTGCCGTTAAATATTTGAATAATTTTTTGAGTCAAATTCAATAGAGTATTTTCCTTAATTTTTAATTTTAGATTAATAAAATGTTCACTACTTTTTTTGCTTTTAGGCGTAAATATGTAGGGATCTTATCAACGGGAAACGAGTTGAATCATCCCAGCGAACCATTCAACAAACTTCGTGACGGCAATAAATGTACCTTACTAAGTTTATTGAAGAGGTATAGCTATGACTGCACGGACTGTGGAACCGCTGAAGATAGGTAAGTATATTAAAAAATAATTGCACAATTCTGAACTCCTTATTACAGGAGACAGAAAAATAATTTACAAAAATGCTCATGTTTTATATTTGCTATGACCATGGCCGAGACCAGGTCTCGAACAAGCTTCGAGAAAATTTACCTCAACATATCGGGTTTTTCACAAGCTGTGTAAGTTAAAAAAACTGGAATACAAAAAGAGTTTGGATTAAATACGAAAATATAATAAATGTGTACATATAATTATATAACATATAATTATATGCAAATGCAACTTCCTGGAACTGTCCCTTTACGGGGAATTTCCTATAATCTTATTTTAATTTTTAATATTCTGTTCTGGTAATCCTTTGATAGTTATAACACGAGTATTTGCTTACATATTTCAGTTGATTGTGAACTTTAGAAAAAGCCGCACCGAAGAGGCATAGATGCCGAAACACGTGTCTGTGGATGTTCTAAAGTTTTGTGTTACTGCTATATCGGTAAGTGCTTTTGTTTTGATTATCTTTGGGTTTCATTGAGCAGGATAATTTAAATTAAAAATAACATTATGATAACAGTTGTACT
Organism: Stenurella melanura; assembly: GCA_963583905.1. Lineage (NCBI taxonomy): Eukaryota > Metazoa > Arthropoda > Insecta > Coleoptera > Cerambycidae > Stenurella > Stenurella melanura. The sequence continues at coordinate 129,506,540 of OY757314.1, forward strand.
GTTCATAATGGGCATATTCTTTGTTATAATTGATATAAGAAAGATATATGTTTTAAACTTATTTGTGATAAGTATTTTGTAAAAGTTTGAATAATTACTAGTATTTTCTGGTAATATATTTTCATTTGTTTCTAATGTGTACATTCCTAATGCCGATGATAATTTAATATCTGGGGTTTTAGTTACTATAGTATGGTAAATACCTGTACATATTTCTCAAAAACTAAGTTTAGTTTATCAGAATTTAATAAAATTACTAAAGTTTCCAGATGTACGCAACACAGCATATATTATTTTACTGAAAATTTCACACTTCACCTATTTAGCCAATCAGAAGTTTGTTTTTGTGTCGTTACCATGGCAACCCACAAAATTTCCAGAAATTTTCAACCTCCAGGGCTACCCTGGACGAAATTAATAAGTGGAAATTTTTCTGTCAAATTATTGACATATGATAGTAGGTATGGCGGCACTTGGGACAGACAGTCCAGACAGTCGTTAAGTAGGGAATCTGCATTACCGACCGGAAATTTAAAATGGCGGGAAATTCAAATGTGTAATCTGCATTACCGACCGGAAGTTCAAGATGGCGGCGACAGGAAATTCAAGATGGCGGGAAATTCAAACATGTAATCTGCATTACCGACCGGAAGTTCAAGATGGCGGCGACCGGAAAATCAAGATGGCGGGAAATTCAAACATGTAATCTGCATTACCGACCGGAAGTTCAAGATGGCGGCGACCGGAAAATCAAGATGGCGAGAAATTCAAACATGTAATCTGCATTACCGACCGGAAGTTCAAGATGACGACGACCAGGAAGTTCAAGGTGGCGTCGACCGGAAGTTCAAGATGGCGACAACAGGATATTCAAGATGGCGGGAAATTCAAATATGTAATCTACATTACAGACCGGAAATTTAAGATGGCGGGAAGTTCAAGTAAGGAATCTACATTACCGATGGGGAAATTCAAGATGGCGGGGAAATTCAAATATGGAATCTACAGTACTGTCCAGAAATTCAAGTCCTCTCCTTTAAATTCCGGGGCAAGGGACCCGCCTACTAATTTAGGCAGATAGCCAGCCTCCTACTTTCGACAATGGCCCGCCTTCTAATTCTGGCATCTGGCACAACCCTAATCTGGCAGTAGGCCCTCTCCCTAAGTTTTCGGCTGTTACCCGCATAGTTCAATTTGCAACGGCCCAACAGCGCCATCTAACAATCATTTCTTTAAACTCTGAATACTTATATCTTCTGATAGAGGGATCACATGATACCATTTATTAACCTTATTAATTTTAATTCATTACTATTCGAAATATTTATATTTTCCTATACAGGCATGCGCATTATTATTATTATTATTATAATTCAGCGATGATACATAATATAATTTTCCTGTAATTATTTTCAATGAAAAAATCCAGCGGCCATCAGGATTCGAACCAACGAACTCTGGGTTGAAAGTACAACGTCTAATCGCATAAACTATCGAGACATTGGCTTCAATATCTATAATGGTGTTATTTACTAAACCGCCTAGAGAACGACGTCACACATGTGCAGTAAAGCCCATCGTAATGAAATTTATTTAAATTCCTTAAAATGTAACAATAGGTCCATCTAGATCCGATGATCGAGTTAGATAATGCATACTCCTCTTCTAGACAAATATTTTAGTTTATTACGTTCAAAAGCAAATTTTTATTCTCAAATCAATGAAGCAAACATGGAATTTAACATATCCAGCAGAGCTTTCGCCGGTGCAGTATTTATAAAGAAATGTATCCACAGAAGCAAAATGTTAAAGTAAGACGAAAAACAAATTGGAAGAGTGTCTCAAAGCAATGCATAACATACAAAACAAAAAAAATCCATACATACTTCAACAAATTTATCAGTTTTATAGATTAAGAGGCACCACAGCCAAGACTCGACAATAAAATCACCAGCGAAAAAATGAGGAAGTACAGGAAAATAATTTAGTATATATTTTAGCTAGATAAAAAATTCAGCTGTGTACAGGGACATCATTTCGATGATTACAATAAAAATCTTATTCACAATGGATACTAGTCTATGAGTCGAAGTAAGACATTAACGGAATCTAAGTATGAAATAATATTCCAGACAGGTTTATTAGTAATGGATACCCAGAACTTGAAAAAATTGTCTACCCAATGAAACCGAGCGCTATATTTATTGTATAGTGTTTTCTTATTAACATACCAATAAAAATTTATTCTGGGGTGTAAAAGTATTTCAGATTCAAAAATCATTTTATCTCTCACCTATAAATTGATAACATATTATAAAATTGCACTACTTCCCCAAGCCATATAATAAGCTACCACTTCGATAAATCAAATCATAACCTGCCATACACAAAAGGTATCATTCCACAACCGATTTCAGGAAACACACGGTATATTATTTAATTTTCAGACAAATAATATTACATAAGCTAAGACTAAGGTTAATTCTGTAGAACAATACAGGAACTTCCTAAAATATCGTGATGATAGAAAGTTTTACATTATAGTATAAAATTCTATAATTAATCAAAGACGTATACCTGCTATTCAAAGTTTTACAACAGTAGGGCACCTCTCGCTAATATATTATGCGTATGAATAAGCCCATTGTTTCAATTATAAACTAATGAGTTGGATAAACTTGAAAATAGTATTTTTATCTGGAGATGACATAATTACATTGTTGTTAAGTATAAAAACCACAAGCTTTAACAAGTCTGTATCGGGCGGTAACAGATTTCAAGGCGAGGATAACGCAAAACGTTAATAGAATAATAAATTCAAATACGTACATACATACATTCGAGACAACTGCATTGCACAACAATTTATAATATTTCAGCACCACCTAATCATTTCCAGGAACCAACTAGATGGCTACGTGTACTCCTCTAAAAACGAAATGAATTAAATGTGTTTCGATTCACGTATAATTAAATGGAAATTTGTTTCAAACGAGACGAAGTACATAAAAATACATTGATTCATATGGAAAACACGCATAATTTAGCATAATGAAGGGGCCTCTTTAGGTTTAGAATCGAATCGGGTCTTATCGGGATTTACGATTGTTATAAATTCACGAACACAATGAAAGCTTGTTAGTCTGCTGATAGTCGTCTATCTTAATAGTTGTCCTTTGGTGGTGTTAACTAATCAGTTTATCGGTTATTCGCTTTTTTAATTTTTCTCTTTTACCTGTTTTACTAAAAAGGTAAGTTTAATACAAAATATGACATGTCGCATATCAAATTAAACAGCACAATCCATAGACTTGAACGTAGTATAATTTTAGATGTATTTTAGAGTTTGAAAATATTTTCTATTAGTGAAAATTAATTTAGCGTCAAGAATTATATTTTATTTATTCTTACTAGCTACTTATGTTATATAAATTTAAGTCCATGACGTATGGTTTTTTAAACATTTCTGTAATTTTCTGATTTTCTAAAAGTAGCCGTTGTTTCAGATTACATCTCACCCACACAGATCGTCCCTGTGATAATAACTTTTGGCTTTACATCGACGCTTGATCAATCTTTTGATAACAGTACACTAAGCCGGTGTTACCAGATCTATATCATTCCGGTAAAATGGAAAAATTCATTATCGTCAAAGACTTCGTCAAGAAAAATAAACGTTTTAATATTAAAGCGCACACTCTCGAGTTTAAGTTGAAAACTGTACCAGAAAATAAAGATCCTGTAGGCTGGATACGTGAAGCTATGAATCAGGTGATTCAAAAAGGAACAGAGGGTCTTCAGCCAGGTGATAAAGTGGGATTTTCATTTCGCTGTAAAGACTTTAAGAGAGGTGAAGGATGGGTTCGATTTCAGCCGGTGGAAAATGTGACATTCGACGATGTTTGGGATGTAATCTGCAATGTTTACCAATCTAACTCCTCAGGCCTTAACACAGAAACTTTCTGCTTAGGCGTCACCTCACTAAGAATGCCCGTCGGCAATGGAAGGGGCAAACATTATAACTCATTCAAAGAAGAGTGCGCTAAGCGTCGAGGTATCATAGTTATTAACAATAAGGACAATATGTGTTTACCTCGAGCTCTAGTGGTAGCTATCGCTTATGTAACCAGAGACAAGGACCAAAGTAAAATACGTAGAGATGTCGGCAAGATACAAAGTCAAAGAGCTCTACAGCTATGTACTGATGCTAGTGTTGTTATACCATACATGGGGAGCGGTATCCCAGAACTACAGCGCTTCCAAGAGTTTCTGAAAACATATAAAATAGTGGTGTATAAATACGGCTCTAAGGGGCGTGACGTTATTTTCAAGGGTCACAGGGAGGGTCCCTCATTAAATCTGTTATATCATAATGGACACTATAACGTTATAACATCCCTCACAGCGTCCTTTGTATGTGATTACTTTTGTGAAGAGTGCCATGTACCATACGATCATAAGAATAAACACAGGTGTGATGGATCATGCCACGCATGTCAGCAGAGTCCAGCCTGTAAGCAGGCTTTAAAAATTACATGCCAGGACTGCAAACGATCGTTCAGAGGACAGGTATGTTACGATAACCATAAGAAGGCAGGGTCTATGGGAAAAAGTACCGTATGTGAAAAAATAACCAGATGCGATGAGTGCTGCAAGACAGTACAAAGTGGAAGACAACATACTTGTGGGGAAATATACTGTAAAATATGCAACACCCACACCCCTCAAGATCACCTCTGCTTCATGCAACCGAACGAAGACAGCCCCAAAACTAAGGACATCCTCTACGTATTCTATGATTTGGAAACGAGACAGGAAAAAGTACTAGAAGATAGCTCTTTCAAACACGAGCCTAACCTTTGCGTATTCAAACAGTGTTGTGATGCTTGTATAGACACCGAAATGGAAATTTGTAACAAATGTGGTTCTAGATTACAAGTATTAAAGCATGGGCCTATTGAACGCTTTGTTGAATTTATTTTAAATCAAAGAAAAATTTTTAAGAACATTGTAGTAATAGCACACAATGGACAGGCGTTTGACCATCAATTTGTGTTAAATTATATACTGACTCAGACCGACTTAAAGCCCGAACCGATTATGCGTGGAACCAAAATCATTATGATGAAGGTGGGAAATGTTAAATTTCTGGATTCACTTAACTACTTCCCCATGCCACTCTCCAAACTACCAAAAGCGTTTGGCCTGGGAGACGGATTTAAGAAAGGTTACTTCCCCCACCTTTTCAACACCGAGGAAAATAAAAATTATATAGGTCCTCTACCAGCCGTAGAATTTTACGACCCCGATAACTTAAAAAAGGAGGAAAGAGACAAGTTTTTGGAGTGGTACGCGGAACATAAAAATGATGAATTCGATATGCAACGCGATTTGGTGGAATACTGTATTTCGGATGTAAATATTCTGACTCAGGCATGTTTGAAATTCCGACAACAGCTATTAAAAACCGGAAACGTAAACGCATTCACCGAAAGCTGTACAATTGCCTCGGCTTGCAATAAAGTATATAGGCGCAATTTTCTAAAACCCAACACCATTGGTATTATTCCCAAAGGTGGGTACCGCTGGAGGGATAACCAAAGTAAAATAGCTATCCAATGGCTTGTTTGGGAAGAAAAACTTCGTCGTATTAATATAGAGCACGCTGCAAAACAGAAAGAAGCCAGAATTCACGGGGTCAATGTCGATGGTTACTGCTCCGACACCAATCAGATTTTTGAATTCCATGGATGTTATTATCATGGATGCCCGGTCTGTTTTAAAGACAACAGAGACGCCCCACTACATGAGGACCCATCTACTACACTGAATTTTCGATATGAGGACACAATTGCTAAGTCAAATAGATTAAAAGACCTGGGCTACGAAGTTATTGAAATGTGGGAGTGTGCATTTAGAAGAATGTTGAGGGAAAATGATGAAATTACGTCATATACGGAAAAACACCCACTTATCATGTCTTCACCTCTCAATCCACGAGATTCTTTTTACGGAGGCAGAACAGGCAATACTTATGAATATTACAAGTGTGCCCCCGGGGAAACCATTAAATTTACTGATATTTGTAGCCTATATCCATGGGTATGCAAGTACGGTAAGTTCCCCATAGGTCACCCCACGGTTTATGTAGGAGACGACTGTCCTAGAAATTTTTCCCATATTGAGGGGGTAATAAAATGTAAAATATTACCACCAACAGATTTATACCATCCAGTATTACCAGTAAAGATGAATAATAAGCTCATCTTCGCCCTATGCCACAGTTGTGGAGAAAATATGAATCAAGGAGAATGTTCACACAACGATGATGAAAGGGCTTTAACGGGAACCTGGATAACGGATGAGGTGACAAAGGCAATGGAGAGGGGATACAGAATTATGGAAATTTATGAGATTTGGGCTTATCAGGTGGATCAATTCGATAAGGTCAAGAAGATTGGTGGCTTGTTTACGGAGATGATGAACAAGTTCATCAAGATAAAGCAACAGGCTTCGGGCTGGCCGAGAAACTGTACTACACAGGAAACACGAGAAAATTATATAGAGCAGTTCCTCGAAAGGGAGGATATAGAGTTAGAGTTTGAAGAGATTGCCGAAAACCCCGGTCTAAGGTCACTGGCCAAGTTAATTTTAAACTCATTCTGGGGGAAGCTAGGGCAAAGGGAAAATCAATCTCAAACATGTTTTGTCAACGAACCTAGTCAGTTTTTCAGAATAATGACAAATCCATCAATACATGTAAATGCAGTCCTCGAAATTAATGAGGAAACACTCGTAGTTAATTGGGAGCATAGGGAAGAAGCCTTTGACCCTCTTTCAACAGTTAACGTTGTAATAGCTTCGTATGTTACCACACAGGCTCGTCTAAAATTATACTCTTACCTAGAGAGGTTAGGTAATAGAGTATTATATTATGACACCGATTCTGTAATTTATGTTTCTAAACCAGGAGAGTATGATGTTCCTACTGGTGAATTTATAGGCGACATGACTGATGAGTTAGAAAGTTACGGAATGGGGAGCTATATCACAGAGTTTGTGTCAGGAGGGCCTAAAAATTATGCATATAAGGTATTCTCGACTAAGAACCAAAATGAAGAAATTGTTTGTAAAGTAAAAGGAATCTCTCTAAATTATGCTGCTTCCCAACTAATAAATTTTGATTCAATTAAGGATATGGTTCTAACAACTGCAGAGCCTGTTTATATTACAAGTAATCAAATTAGGAGAACCAGAGAACACGATGTGGTAACAAGAGAGGAAACAAAAATTTATAAAACAAACTCGACTAAAAGAAAGTTTTACGATGACTTCACCTCCGTGCCCTATGGATATAAAAAATTTAAACGCAGCTAATAAGTTCTTACTATCGCAACGTTTTCTTTAATAACAATAATATTGTCTATAAATCTGTATATTATTTATAATTGTAACCCCATATGTATGTATGTACTGATTACGAATGTTTTTCTTGTAATAAATTTATACCAATAATATAAATATACTTTCTATGTACTTTTAATATGTAAAACCATGTTTTATTCAATAAAGACTTTTCATCTATTTTTGAGTTTTATTTTTCCTACCTTGAAGGTTAACTACCACAGTACTGTGTAAATACTGGTACCGAAAGATAACCATTCATGAGACTGACATAATTTACGAATTAAATATAGGCAATATTGCTGCAATGTTAAAAAGATATCCATCGATATTACAGAGGTTAGGGGTCTTTAAGGCCTTGAAGGAAATGAAAATATTTTTCATTATTTTCTATTTATACTTTGCGAAAAACATAGTTATGGTACCCCGTATTAAAGAACAGAAGTGTTAAGAATAATGAGAAACTATGCATAGTAACGTCATAGATTCAGTATTAACTGATATTATTATTATTATTATTATTGCAGCTGATGATTTTAAATATTCTGTTAAATAATAAAAATATACGAGTTACTTTTAATTTTTGTCATATCCACATCCATTTCATTATGTTATTAAAAACACTGGAAAAGTTTTCTCTGCTAATAAATAAACATTTCATTCACAAACACCCTAGCTCTGAAAATATGATATATGCCAGATCTCAGGTTAGGTAGGTACTATTTTTACATAAAGATTATCGTGCACATTTTTATTCATTATTTGGTCAAAGTAGGATGAACTTTGCAATTTAGCACAGAATATTTGATAATTCTATGCTTATACACCGGTTTAAATGAAAATTCGTAAAATTGTTATCAGCTATAGGTGTTCAATTAGTATGAAATAGAGGGCATAGCTACTTATAATCAATAGAAACTCTGGAGATGGATAGTTTTATATAATCTACAATTTCAAGTTAGAGTAGATAATGCGAATAATTTAGTTACCCAGAGCATACCAATTCTCTAAGTGTTTTACCGAATTATTGAATATATGTAATAAGAATACATAGTGATGAGATATTATAATTAACAACCTCTATAAATGCCTATTTTTTTTTTGTTCAAATTTAAAAATATACTGGCTATTGGGGACATATAAACAACGCCCTCTTACGGTAGTCTCCAAACTATTCACAAGTGAGGTGGATGAAACAAAAAATTCTTGAGGTTCACGAGGCCCTAAGAGAACTTTATTACTTGATGTTATCTAATACAAACTGATTATAAGATACCAATCAACGAAATTTAAGTTAGTTTACATTTTTATTTATCAGATCGGGCGGTCAACAATAGGATAGGAAGGATGGTAGAGGCTGCGACCATCCCATCCCTACTTTGAAAGGTGAATACCCGAGCTATGTGAATGGCACATAGGTCAATAACCTTAGTTTAATTTAACATGTTTTTCGCTAGAGTAGGTAGGATTTCGGGGGGGGCTATGCGACGCCAAATATTAAATAAGAGAGGTAAGGTTCGGGGCGCCCCGAACCTTACCTCTCATATTTAATATTTGGCGTCGCATAGCCCCCCCCCCCCGAAATCCTACCTACTCTAGCGAAAAACATGTTAAATTAAACTAAGGTTATTGACCTATGTGCCATTCACATAGCTCGGGTATTCACCTTTCAAAGTAGGGATGGGATGGTCGCAGCCTCTACCATCCTTCCTATCCTATTGTTGACCGCCCGATCTGATAAATAAAAATGTAAACTAACTTAAATTTCGTTGATTGGTATCTTATAATCAGTTTGTATTAGATAACATCAAGTAATAAAGTTCTCTTAGGGCCTCGTGAACCTCAAGAATTTTTTGTTTCATCCACCTCACTTGTGAATAGTTTGGAGACTACCGTAAGAGGGCGTTGTTTATATGTCCCCAATAGCCAGTATATTTTTAAATTTGAACAAAAAAAAAATAGGCATTTATAGAGGTTGTTAATTATAATATCTCATCACTATGTATTCTTATTACATATATTCAATAATTCGGTAAAACACTTAGAGAATTGGTATGCTCTGGGTAACTAAATTATTCGCATTATCTACTCTAACTTGAAATTGTAGATTATATAAAACTATCCATCTCCAGAGTTTCTATTGATTATAAGTAGCTATGCCCTCTATTTCATACTAATTGAACACCTATAGCTGATAACAATTTTACGAATTTTCATTTAAACCGGTGTATAAGCATAGAATTATCAAATATTCTGTGCTAAATTGCAAAGTTCATCCTACTTTGACCAAATAATGAATAAAAATGTGCACGATAATCTTTATGTAAAAATAGTACCTACCTAACCTGAGATCTGGCATATATCATATTTTCAGAGCTAGGGTGTTTGTGAATGAAATGTTTATTTATTAGCAGAGAAAACTTTTCCAGTGTTTTTAATAACATAATGAAATGGATGTGGATATGACAAAAATTAAAAGTAACTCGTATATTTTTATTATTTAACAGAATATTTAAAATCATCAGCTGCAATAATAATAATAATAATAATATCAGTTAATACTGAATCTATGACGTTACTATGCATAGTTTCTCATTATTCTTAACACTTCTGTTCTTTAATACGGGGTACCATAACTATGTTTTTCGCAAAGTATAAATAGAAAATAATGAAAAATATTTTCATTTCCTTCAAGGCCTTAAAGACCCCTAACCTCTGTAATATCGATGGATATCTTTTTAACATTGCAGCAATATTGCCTATATTTAATTCGTAAATTATGTCAGTCTCATGAATGGTTATCTTTCGGTACCAGTATTTACACAGTACTGTGGTAGTTAACCTTCAAGGTAGGAAAAATAAAACTCAAAAATAGATGAAAAGTCTTTATTGAATAAAACATGGTTTTACATATTAAAAGTACATAGAAAGTATATTTATATTATTGGTATAAATTTATTACAAGAAAAACATTCGTAATCAGTACATACATACATATGGGGTTACAATTATAAATAATATACAGATTTATAGACAATATTATTGTTATTAAAGAAAACGTTGCGATAGTAAGAACTTATTAGCTGCGTTTAAATTTTTTATATCCATAGGGCACGGAGGTGAAGTCATCGTAAAACTTTCTTTTAGTCGAGTTTGTTTTATAAATTTTTGTTTCCTCTCTTGTTACCACATCGTGTTCTCTGGTTCTCCTAATTTGATTACTTGTAATATAAACAGGCTCTGCAGTTGTTAGAACCATATCCTTAATTGAATCAAAATTTATTAGTTGGGAAGCAGCATAATTTAGAGAGATTCCTTTTACTTTACAAACAATTTCTTCATTTTGGTTCTTAGTCGAGAATACCTTATATGCATAATTTTTAGGCCCTCCTGACACAAACTCTGTGATATAGCTCCCCATTCCGTAACTTTCTAACTCATCAGTCATGTCGCCTATAAATTCACCAGTAGGAACATCATACTCTCCTGGTTTAGAAACATAAATTACAGAATCGGTGTCATAATATAATACTCTATTACCTAACCTCTCTAGGTAAGAGTATAATTTTAGACGAGCCTGTGTGGTAACATACGAAGCTATTACAACGTTAACTGTTGAAAGAGGGTCAAAGGCTTCTTCCCTATGCTCCCAATTAACTACGAGTGTTTCCTCATTAATTTCGAGGACTGCATTTACATGTATTGATGGATTTGTCATTATTCTGAAAAACTGACTAGGTTCGTTGACAAAACATGTTTGAGATTGATTTTCCCTTTGCCCTAGCTTCCCCCAGAATGAGTTTAAAATTAACTTGGCCAGTGACCTTAGACCGGGGTTTTCGGCAATCTCTTCAAACTCTAACTCTATATCCTCCCTTTCGAGGAACTGCTCTATATAATTTTCTCGTGTTTCCTGTGTAGTACAGTTTCTCGGCCAGCCCGAAGCCTGTTGCTTTATCTTGATGAACTTGTTCATCATCTCCGTAAACAAGCCACCAATCTTCTTGACCTTATCGAATTGATCCACCTGATAAGCCCAAATCTCATAAATTTCCATAATTCTGTATCCCCTCTCCATTGCCTTTGTCACCTCATCCGTTATCCAGGTTCCCGTTAAAGCCCTTTCATCATCGTTGTGTGAACATTCTCCTTGATTCATATTTTCTCCACAACTGTGGCATAGGGCGAAGATGAGCTTATTATTCATCTTTACTGGTAATACTGGATGGTATAAATCTGTTGGTGGTAATATTTTACATTTTATTACCCCCTCAATATGGGAAAAATTTCTAGGACAGTCGTCTCCTACATAAACCGTGGGGTGACCTATGGGGAACTTACCGTACTTGCATACCCATGGATATAGGCTACAAATATCGGTAAATTTAATGGTTTCCCCGGGGGCACACTTGTAATATTCATAAGTATTGCCTGTTCTGCCTCCGTAAAAAGAATCTCGTGGATTGAGAGGTGAAGACATGATAAGTGGGTGTTTTTCCGTATATGACGTAATTTCATCATTTTCCCTCAACATTCTTCTAAATGCACACTCCCACATTTCAATAACTTCGTAGCCCAGGTCTTTTAATCTATTTGACTTAGCAATTGTGTCCTCATATCGAAAATTCAGTGTAGTAGATGGGTCCTCATGTAGTGGGGCGTCTCTGTTGTCTTTAAAACAGACCGGGCATCCATGATAATAACATCCATGGAATTCAAAAATCTGATTGGTGTCGGAGCAGTAACCATCGACATTGACCCCGTGAATTCTGGCTTCTTTCTGTTTTGCAGCGTGCTCTATATTAATACGACGAAGTTTTTCTTCCCAAACAAGCCATTGGATAGCTATTTTACTTTGGTTATCCCTCCAGCGGTACCCACCTTTGGGAATAATACCAATGGTGTTGGGTTTTAGAAAATTGCGCCTATATACTTTATTGCAAGCCGAGGCAATTGTACAGCTTTCGGTGAATGCGTTTACGTTTCCGGTTTTTAATAGCTGTTGTCGGAATTTCAAACATGCCTGAGTCAGAATATTTACATCCGAAATACAGTATTCCACCAAATCGCGTTGCATATCGAATTCATCATTTTTATGTTCCGCGTACCACTCCAAAAACTTGTCTCTTTCCTCCTTTTTTAAGTTATCGGGGTCGTAAAATTCTACGGCTGGTAGAGGACCTATATAATTTTTATTTTCCTCGGTGTTGAAAAGGTGGGGGAAGTAACCTTTCTTAAATCCGTCTCCCAGGCCAAACGCTTTTGGTAGTTTGGAGAGTGGCATGGGGAAGTAGTTAAGTGAATCCAGAAATTTAACATTTCCCACCTTCATCATAATGATTTTGGTTCCACGCATAATCGGTTCGGGCTTTAAGTCGGTCTGAGTCAGTATATAATTTAACACAAATTGATGGTCAAACGCCTGTCCATTGTGTGCTATTACTACAATGTTCTTAAAAATTTTTCTTTGATTTAAAATAAATTCAACAAAGCGTTCAATAGGCCCATGCTTTAATACTTGTAATCTAGAACCACATTTGTTACAAATTTCCATTTCGGTGTCTATACAAGCATCACAACACTGTTTGAATACGCAAAGGTTAGGCTCGTGTTTGAAAGAGCTATCTTCTAGTACTTTTTCCTGTCTCGTTTCCAAATCATAGAATACGTAGAGGATGTCCTTAGTTTTGGGGCTGTCTTCGTTCGGTTGCATGAAGCAGAGGTGATCTTGAGGGGTGTGGGTGTTGCATATTTTACAGTATATTTCCCCACAAGTATGTTGTCTTCCACTTTGTACTGTCTTGCAGCACTCATCGCATCTGGTTATTTTTTCACATACGGTACTTTTTCCCATAGACCCTGCCTTCTTATGGTTATCGTAACATACCTGTCCTCTGAACGATCGTTTGCAGTCCTGGCATGTAATTTTTAAAGCCTGCTTACAGGCTGGACTCTGCTGACATGCGTGGCATGATCCATCACACCTGTGTTTATTCTTATGATCGTATGGTACATGGCACTCTTCACAAAAGTAATCACATACAAAGGACGCTGTGAGGGATGTTATAACGTTATAGTGTCCATTATGATATAACAGATTTAATGAGGGACCCTCCCTGTGACCCTTGAAAATAACGTCACGCCCCTTAGAGCCGTATTTATACACCACTATTTTATATGTTTTCAGAAACTCTTGGAAGCGCTGTAGTTCTGGGATACCGCTCCCCATGTATGGTATAACAACACTAGCATCAGTACATAGCTGTAGAGCTCTTTGACTTTGTATCTTGCCGACATCTCTACGTATTTTACTTTGGTCCTTGTCTCTGGTTACATAAGCGATAGCTACCACTAGAGCTCGAGGTAAACACATATTGTCCTTATTGTTAATAACTATGATACCTCGACGCTTAGCGCACTCTTCTTTGAATGAGTTATAATGTTTGCCCCTTCCATTGCCGACGGGCATTCTTAGTGAGGTGACGCCTAAGCAGAAAGTTTCTGTGTTAAGGCCTGAGGAGTTAGATTGGTAAACATTGCAGATTACATCCCAAACATCGTCGAATGTCACATTTTCCACCGGCTGAAATCGAACCCATCCTTCACCTCTCTTAAAGTCTTTACAGCGAAATGAAAATCCCACTTTATCACCTGGCTGAAGACCCTCTGTTCCTTTTTGAATCACCTGATTCATAGCTTCACGTATCCAGCCTACAGGATCTTTATTTTCTGGTACAGTTTTCAACTTAAACTCGAGAGTGTGCGCTTTAATATTAAAACGTTTATTTTTCTTGACGAAGTCTTTGACGATAATGAATTTTTCCATTTTACCGGAATGATATAGATCTGGTAACACCGGCTTAGTGTACTGTTATCAAAAGATTGATCAAGCGTCGATGTAAAGCCAAAAGTTATTATCACAGGGACGATCTGTGTGGGTGAGATGTAATCTGAAACAACGGCTACTTTTAGAAAATCAGAAAATTACAGAAATGTTTAAAAAACCATACGTCATGGACTTAAATTTATATAACATAAGTAGCTAGTAAGAATAAATAAAATATAATTCTTGACGCTAAATTAATTTTCACTAATAGAAAATATTTTCAAACTCTAAAATACATCTAAAATTATACTACGTTCAAGTCTATGGATTGTGCTGTTTAATTTGATATGCGACATGTCATATTTTGTATTAAACTTACCTTTTTAGTAAAACAGGTAAAAGAGAAAAATTAAAAAAGCGAATAACCGATAAACTGATTAGTTAACACCACCAAAGGACAACTATTAAGATAGACGACTATCAGCAGACTAACAAGCTTTCATTGTGTTCGTGAATTTATAACAATCGTAAATCCCGATAAGACCCGATTCGATTCTAAACCTAAAGAGGCCCCTTCATTATGCTAAATTATGCGTGTTTTCCATATGAATCAATGTATTTTTATGTACTTCGTCTCGTTTGAAACAAATTTCCATTTAATTATACGTGAATCGAAACACATTTAATTCATTTCGTTTTTAGAGGAGTACACGTAGCCATCTAGTTGGTTCCTGGAAATGATTAGGTGGTGCTGAAATATTATAAATTGTTGTGCAATGCAGTTGTCTCGAATGTATGTATGTACGTATTTGAATTTATTATTCTATTAACGTTTTGCGTTATCCTCGCCTTGAAATCTGTTACCGCCCGATACAGACTTGTTAAAGCTTGTGGTTTTTATACTTAACAACAATGTAATTATGTCATCTCCAGATAAAAATACTATTTTCAAGTTTATCCAACTCATTAGTTTATAATTGAAACAATGGGCTTATTCATACGCATAATATATTAGCGAGAGGTGCCCTACTGTTGTAAAACTTTGAATAGCAGGTATACGTCTTTGATTAATTATAGAATTTTATACTATAATGTAAAACTTTCTATCATCACGATATTTTAGGAAGTTCCTGTATTGTTCTACAGAATTAACCTTAGTCTTAGCTTATGTAATATTATTTGTCTGAAAATTAAATAATATACCGTGTGTTTCCTGAAATCGGTTGTGGAATGATACCTTTTGTGTATGGCAGGTTATGATTTGATTTATCGAAGTGGTAGCTTATTATATGGCTTGGGGAAGTAGTGCAATTTTATAATATGTTATCAATTTATAGGTGAGAGATAAAATGATTTTTGAATCTGAAATACTTTTACACCCCAGAATAAATTTTTATTGGTATGTTAATAAGAAAACACTATACAATAAATATAGCGCTCGGTTTCATTGGGTAGACAATTTTTTCAAGTTCTGGGTATCCATTACTAATAAACCTGTCTGGAATATTATTTCATACTTAGATTCCGTTAATGTCTTACTTCGACTCATAGACTAGTATCCATTGTGAATAAGATTTTTATTGTAATCATCGAAATGATGTCCCTGTACACAGCTGAATTTTTTATCTAGCTAAAATATATACTAAATTATTTTCCTGTACTTCCTCATTTTTTCGCTGGTGATTTTATTGTCGAGTCTTGGCTGTGGTGCCTCTTAATCTATAAAACTGATAAATTTGTTGAAGTATGTATGGATTTTTTTTGTTTTGTATGTTATGCATTGCTTTGAGACACTCTTCCAATTTGTTTTTCGTCTTACTTTAACATTTTGCTTCTGTGGATACATTTCTTTATAAATACTGCACCGGCGAAAGCTCTGCTGGATATGTTAAATTCCATGTTTGCTTCATTGATTTGAGAATAAAAATTTGCTTTTGAACGTAATAAACTAAAATATTTGTCTAGAAGAGGAGTATGCATTATCTAACTCGATCATCGGATCTAGATGGACCTATTGTTACATTTTAAGGAATTTAAATAAATTTCATTACGATGGGCTTTACTGCACATGTGTGACGTCGTTCTCTAGGCGGTTTAGTAAATAACACCATTATAAATATTGAAGCCAATGTCTCGATAGTTTATGCGATTAGACGTTGTACTTTCAACCCAGAGTTCGTTGGTTCGAATCCTGATGGCCGCTGGATTTTTTCATTGAAAATAATTACAGGAAAATTATATTATGTATCATCGCTGAATTATAATAATAATAATAATAATGCGCATGCCTGTATAGGAAAATATAAATATTTCGAATAGTAATGAATTAAAATTAATAAGGTTAATAAATGGTATCATGTGATCCCTCTATCAGAAGATATAAGTATTCAGAGTTTAAAGAAATGATTGTTAGATGGCGCTGTTGGGCCGTTGCAAATTGAACTATGCGGGTAACAGCCGAAAACTTAGGGAGAGGGCCTACTGCCAGATTAGGGTTGTGCCAGATGCCAGAATTAGAAGGCGGGCCATTGTCGAAAGTAGGAGGCTGGCTATCTGCCTAAATTAGTAGGCGGGTCCCTTGCCCCGGAATTTAAAGGAGAGGACTTGAATTTCTGGACAGTACTGTAGATTCCATATTTGAATTTCCCCGCCATCTTGAATTTCCCCATCGGTAATGTAGATTCCTTACTTGAACTTCCCGCCATCTTAAATTTCCGGTCTGTAATGTAGATTACATATTTGAATTTCCCGCCATCTTGAATATCCTGTTGTCGCCATCTTGAACTTCCGGTCGACGCCACCTTGAACTTCCTGGTCGTCGTCATCTTGAACTTCCGGTCGGTAATGCAGATTACATGTTTGAATTTCTCGCCATCTTGATTTTCCGGTCGCCGCCATCTTGAACTTCCGGTCGGTAATGCAGATTACATGTTTGAATTTCCCGCCATCTTGATTTTCCGGTCGCCGCCATCTTGAACTTCCGGTCGGTAATGCAGATTACATGTTTGAATTTCCCGCCATCTTGAATTTCCTGTCGCCGCCATCTTGAACTTCCGGTCGGTAATGCAGATTACACATTTGAATTTCCCGCCATTTTAAATTTCCGGTCGGTAATGCAGATTCCCTACTTAACGACTGTCTGGACTGTCTGTCCCAAGTGCCGCCATACCTACTTATGATCATTTGCTATTACATATGACATTTGCTATTACATAAAAATGGAGTTTTATTTTTCAAATTAAACGAGATTATTATAAAAAAAAAATCGTTGAGCTTTGTGAAACAACATTTTATTTCATGTTTAATGACTAATTATGATATTGAATAATTTCTGATTTTGGTTTTCCTCCACTTCTCATCGGGTATGATAACTATTTCTATTTTGAATGGCTTTTTTAACTTCACAAAGTTCTTCGCAATATGCGCACATTGTATATTGTGTTCTTTTTCCATACTCTATAATCTTATTCTTTTAAAATCTCGAAAATAACTTCAACAATAAGACGTATTGAACTTAAACTGGTTAAACTTCCAATGAAATAATGATAAACCAATGACGTTCTGTTTCAAAGCCATGTCTGTCAAGTTATACTGTGCTGAAACTGTGCTATGCTATGTGTATAAAACATGAAAATATATAAAGAAAACAACGTTCAAACTATTTCAGTGAATAAAACTTATTTCATAACACAAATAGAGTTGTCCTAAACAATTCTCAGTAATTTTTTGAAACTAAAGCGGATGGAAGGGATATTATTTATCTATTACACATATTCCTTTTTCAAATAACTCACAATTTTAACTTTTGACACAACAACACTACTTACTAATTCCGATGCGTTTTTATCTGCTTTTTCAACAAGACCCATTCATGGCCTACTAATCTTATACCTTGTTATGTCTTAGAATAATCTTAATGTCACTAAAAATTAGAGTTTACATAATTTATTTTCGTCTGAAATTTTTTTACCGAATTCCACGCGGCTTGAATTAATTGCAGGAAATTTTTCTCATATATGAATTTTTTAAGAAAATTCATGTACTCGAAAAACTTCCGGCAATAATTCAAGCACTTGGGAGACTGCAAGTGAAAATTTCAGTTTATTTACTTTGTAAAGCTTTGTTAAATACTGCTCACTTATAATAGTTTAGTAAACAAAGTGAAACTATCTGCTGAGTAGTTTATTACTATCTTATTTTATTTTCTGATTTGTAGGCCGGATTCCGTCAAGAATGCCCTGGAAAAGGCTTTTGCAAGCAACGCTGTTGTGATCACATCTGGAAGTGTTTCCATGGGTGAATATGACATCTTGAAAGAAGTCATAACAAAAGATTTCAATGCCAATATCCATTTCGCTCGTCTAAACATGAAACCTGGGTAATAAGTGATACCGAAATAGTGTCTTAATCGCCGAAATGAACGTTTCGCCCACCAAGTTGTGGTTATTTATACAAATTTTGAGTCACCTACAGATAATTCAATTTTTTATATATAGTGTGACTCACTTAAGACGAGACACCTGATATTCGAATATTTTGCAATATTGTTTGTGAAAATACAACGTGTCCTCCGATTAAGTTCGCTATAGGTGAAATGGACAAAAAATTTTCGAATTTTATTTTTCATATTTGGGGGTTCACCCCTGCTTATTTAAAAAGTTATTTTGGGTGTACTTTTGTTTTTTTTTAAATCACGTAGGCTATGACAGTTAAGCAAAAACGAATTTCTTGTTAGGTAAAGTACCTATTCTGTTAAAGGCACAGCAAAATGTCATTAATTAAAGTTATTCAGATTAAAAAGTTATAGTCCTGTGCAGAATTTCAAAAATATACGCCTACTTTGATGATTTTGATTTTTTTAATATAAATGCATTTTACGAAAAAAAAAATTGTATGTCGGTTTACTAAAGTGTTTGATCTGCCAAGTGTCTAGAGAAAAATTATTTAGTTATTATTTTTTCTTGTGAAGCAAAAATACATTGTGGGTTAGGAAACCAATGAATACGAACGACAATTAAAAAATCATAATTAAAAAACTACTATAGGTATCTAGAAATAAACATAATTATTATGTCTCGTCATTATTCAAATGTTTTGCCACCAGCTCCAACACATAGCTCTAGTTTAGCTTTTAGTCTTATATAAGTGTTCTGGATTTCTTGAAGAGGTATACCATCAACTGCTTCTTTAATTTTGGTTTTTAATAATCCTAAATTATTGTCAAAATTAAAAGCATAAACTTTTTCTTTTAAATAGCCCCATAAGTAGAAATTCATTATCGTTAGATCCGGACTAGGTGGCCAACAATCCATTTTTCTGGAAAATGGCGGTCTAACCATTCTCTGACAATGATTGCAGAATGTGCAGGGCATCCGTCTTGCTGTAGGAACAATTTAATCCTTTGCGATATGGGTATATTTTGTAGTTGATGCAAGAAAAAAGTATTTAGCATTTCCAGGTAAGAATGTTGATTTACATTTCCTTCAAAGAAATATGGACCAAATATTCCAAAGTGTGAAATCGCACACCAAACATTCACTTTCTTGGAATATTGCCGTCTAAATCGTGTACGAAAATTAGGATTTTCCAAGGACCAATACCTACAATTCTGTGAACTTACTGTACCATTAGTGGAAAACGTTGCCTCGTCAGAAAAAACAATATTTTCGTGAAATTGTTTATCACAAAATATTCTCGCCCATCCATAAACAGGAATCCAACCTTTTAGCGTCGTGATTTTGTTCAAGAGTTTGTACAAATTTTGGTTTATATGGATGAATTATATTGGCCTTGTATATTTTTTGTATCACACTTTTAGAAATTCCAGTTTGAGTTGTTCTTCTTCTCAGAGATAATTTTGGGAACTCATTCTACGAATCCATCGCAATTAAACTCCTGCTTCTTTTTCTTTATGTTTAATACACTACCAGTTCTTTTAAATGTATCGACTATTTTTTTAGCACCCCTATCTGTTAGTAGTCCATTTGGCCAATGTTCTTGGAATTTTTCTACGACAGCCTTATAGGAATATGTATCTCCCAATCCGTAGCACTGAACAATGATTATCTTTTGCTCTACTGTAAGCATGATTTTTAGTTAATAATTATGATGCTCATCTGACAGTTATTATTATTAATTTGACAGATAAGCACATACACGCATTTGCTTATCATGGATGAATTGATGAATATGCATTGAAAGTTTTAGAAGATGAAAATTTCAAAAATTAATGTCAATATAGGTTGCTCCTTCCAGGGATATGTGTATATTTTGATATCGTTCACCATTGTTTTTAAACTACTGCAAAAGTTATGTCAAAGTAAATGAAAATCGTATTTGTGTAAAGGATTGGGATTACCTTATAAATAAATCATAACACGTAGGATAAAGACATAGGTAAATAACTAAATAATTTTCTTTCAATTAAATAATCGAGTAAAACTTTAGTAAACCGACATACAATTTTTTTTCTTCGTAAAATGCAATTATATTGAAAGAATCAAAATCATCAAAGTAGGCGTATATTTTTGAAATTTTGCACAGTACTATAACTTTTTAATCTGCATAACTTTCCTTAATGACATTTTGCTGTATCTTTTACAGAAAAGGTACTTTACCTTTACCAAGACATTCGTTTTTGCTTAACTGTCATGGCCTACGTGATTTAAAAAAAAAACAAAAGTACACCCAAAATACCTTTTTAGATAAGCAGGGGTGAACCCCCCAAATATGAAAAAAAAAATCGAAATTTTTTTGTCCATTTCACCTATAGCGAACTCAATCAGAGGACACGCTGTATATCTAGAAACATCACGAATCTAAACAGTGTCATTGTTT
The DNA here is from genome assembly GCA_963583905.1 of Stenurella melanura. Taxonomy (NCBI): domain Eukaryota; kingdom Metazoa; phylum Arthropoda; class Insecta; order Coleoptera; family Cerambycidae; genus Stenurella; species Stenurella melanura. The sequence goes on from OY757314.1 coordinate 129,527,607, forward strand.
TAAAAAAATATTCAAAATGATCATAAAATACTTCAAACTTTTCTCCGCTTTACCATCTTTCTGTCAGTAGTAACCTACAACATTGGATGATGGTAGAACACAGAGGGACACAAAACAGACGTAGGAAGAGACGTTGAAAGACACGTATTTTAAACCTTTTTTGAACATTTAAATTGTAACACGCAAAGACATTGAAAATACACTTTCCCTATATCCTTTTTTCTAAATTTAATTTACATTAATTAAGAACCTTAATCAAACGATATTTCAAAACTCAAGAAATTAGACAAATTAATATCTACAAAAGTGACCGTTTCACATTTACTAATATTAAACATTTACACTTTCGTTATCTGGAGTGTGTAAAACTGCAACATTTTGAGTTAATTATAAGTATGTAAAAAAGAAAAAAACTAATGGTGTTTTCGAAAGTGAGCTTTTTCAAGATATAATTATTAAATTTCTAATTTAAATCTCCTAATGATGGCACTTTAGCTCGCGAAACGTTCATCGGTATATAATCCAGCAATTTCTTCAATTATGCGGTATCTTATATATTTTTTAGAAAACCTACCACTTTTGCAACCTTAAAATACAAGGACGAATTCAAAATTTTCTTCGGTTTGCCAGGCAACCCAGTATCTTGCAGTGTCACCGCATTACTTTTTGTCATCCCAGCACTGAGGTGCATGGAAAGTAGCAGAGTTTGCCAGTTTCCTTCTGTTTCAGTAAATGTAGTAAGTATAAATCGGACATAGCTCCTCTTTTAATATACTGCAGTAGTGTAGCATTAAATTTTACATAGGTATCCATTTTTTTCTTACTCTTTGACGTACCAATCACGTTACCTCTGAATCCATAGCCAATTCTTCTTTATATTTTGTAAATATGTTTCTTCGAAAAATACCAGTCCCTATACCAGACATACAGTTAGTTGATATAGGCTACTCTACAGGGTGATTCAGAACTTATCCGGAAGAATTTAAGGAGATATGCATCCTTAAAATTAGAGTCGATACCACTAAAAAAAGTATAATAAAATCCTAACAGAACTGCCATAAAAAAATATTGAAGTTATGGTATTATTAAACGGTACTTAGCTGGACGACGCAAATCTCTTCAATCAAGCAAGTAGCAACTAGTTCCGGTGCCGTGCGTTGTCAGTTTGTGATTTAATCGCGTTGTTAGTGAGTGTTTTTTTAAAATTTTAGTGCTGTAAATGAGTTTCTTTCAAAATACCATATGTGTATAGTAACGCGGAGTATATGGACATGATTTTAACTTACGGTGAGGCAATGCAGAATGCTTTAGCAGCGTCTGAATTGTATGCGGAATATTTTCCCGACAGACATGTGTTTAACCCAGAAACTTTTACGGCAGTCGTTCAACGTGGCCGTGATACTGGAAATTTACAATTCAATCGTTGACGAGACGGGGGACCTGGTCGTCCACAACGTATTTTAGCGGCCGAGGAAGAAATTTTGGAAATTGTAGCCGAAAATTCGTGTATAAGTACAAGACAGCTCGCCCGATAGGGCCAATAATTTACGTCTCCAGGAACAGCAAGAAGGTGGAACATTTGCATTAGTACGGCAAAATTGGATACGACGTCAAAAGTGCATACCGGTCAGCGGACAAAATTTCGAACAGTTATTGTAACATCAGCTATGTACAAAATTTGTAATCATTTAAAGTAAATAAAAAATTGAAAGTAAACTTCTAACTTCAAAGATAAATTACGTTAGGTTAAATTCTTGTCGTTATCCATTTTTTTTACGTGAAGTTTTAGCATTTCACACCTATTCATCCAATATCAGCTGTTTTCACGATTCATGGTTTCCAATTTTTATTGCAGTCGACCAGAATAGCAGTAGCGTACAAGAAAATTTTTAAAATTTTTTAAAAGTGCTCTTTTTCATTTTCTCTTTGCGCTATTATATTTATATGGACCCGTTGTATATCCCCTTAAATTTTTCCTGATAAGTTCTGAATCACCCTGTATACTCAACCCTCTTCACTGAGCATTTCGGTAAGTCATAGTCATCCCGTTCGAGCCATCGAACCCACTGGTCCCGAGCATACAGTCCCCATATCTATACTGTTTTGAGTTTGAAGAACTAAAATATGCTTTAAAAATTTGAATTATTTTTACAACTCTACGGCCGATTTTCAGTTCTAGTTTATTAATCCAATGCACGCGAATTTTCGTTTATTTGAAATTTCTTGTGCGCGGCCTGTAGGAAAAATTGAATTGCTCGAAAACCAAACAAGCTAGGAAGAAAAATCAAAATGAGTTTTAAAGGGCATATAAAATACTCTCCTGTGTTTCCATTTTTGATGGCTAGTGATATTTATTAATATATAATAGTACATTATACACTAAGGGAGAGAAACGTCCTATTTTTCCTGAGGTGTAATTTGAGGCCCGAGGGCAATAAATACATCGAGGGAAAAATGGCGGTCTCTCCCGAGGTGTATATACTATTTTTTCCACGATCGAGAGTAGAAACATTTATTTCATAAATAAAGAATTATAATAAAGCGGAGCGAAATTACAATATTTAGAAGCCTTTGGGATGTTTCCATTCCACGTATCATGGCAACAGATATTTGTTTACAAATACATTTGTCAAGTACAAAAGTTGAGTTATGGCATTTTTGGTATGGAAAACCAAGAAGAACCACCAGATATCGTTGAAGCTGCCGGTGAAGCAGTTTTAAACTTATTACCCACAAAATCAAGAAATTTGTATGATAAAGCGTACAATCAGTTCAGAGAATGGTGCAAGAAAAAGAAGGTACAAACGTACACGGAAAATGTTATGCCGGCCTATTTTCATGAAAAATCAAAGGAATATAAATCTTCCACGGTATGGGCCCAATATTCTATGTTAAAATCGTGTATGATTGTGTGCGATAACATAGATAGATATAAGTAAATATGCAAAGCTGATGGCATTTTTGAAAAGAAATTCCGATAGTTATAAAGTAAAAAAATTAAAAATTTTGACAAGGGACCAAACTGACTCTTTTTTATCGCAAGCAAATGCCGATGAATATCTAATGATAAAGGTAAGATTATATTAAAGTGTTTATTAAGGTATGATTATGCATTAATGTTTTGTTACTTTTTAAGATTGCGTTGATCTTCGGAATTTCAGGCGCATGTCGTGGAGACGAATTAACTAACCTAAAAGTTGATGATATTGAAGATGTAGTATCATCCTTAATAATAACAATACCTAATACCAAAACTAAAATATCCCGAACCTTTGTAGTAACCAAAAATGAAGGAAACATAAATTTACTCGATCGTAACTATGCCGCACTGCGTCCATCTCACACCAGTCATGGTCGATTATTAGTATTTTACAAATCAGGAAAATGTACTACACAGCCAGTAGGTAAAAACACTTTTGGAAAAATCCCAAGTATAATAGCCACCTACCTAGGATTATCAGATTCAACCTTATATACTGGCCATTGTCTACGTAGATCTTCAGCAGCTCTATTAGCGGATCCAGGAGGAGACATCACAACTATAAAACGTCACGGAGGTTGGAAGTCGACGACAGTTGCTAAGAGGTACATTGACAATTCGGTGCAAAACAAAACAAATATAGCAAATCAAGTGCTACAAGCTGCAACTACGATTCAAAAAACTATAAATCTGAGTAAAGAAAATGTTTCATTTAGTGAAGTTCCTTCGAATATTAATTTCAATAGTTGTGAGAATGCAACATTTACTATCAACGTTGATAAATAAGAATTACATTTTATTTAACTATTGGGCATGAAATAAAACCCCCCCTACGGAAATTGTTGTCTTATTTCGTCCCTAGGGTGTAAATGCTTTACTTCTGTCACAATTTTGATGCCATAGAATTCGATTTCTACTCCCGGACGTGGAAAAAAATAATATAATATAGTTATTTCTTGATTTTTTGTGCATCTAACTATTCACAGGCCTATAAAAAATAACTGACTTTAATATAAGTTATAAATGCATTATCCAAATGCAATTAGCCAAAAAAAAAAATCCAAAAAAGGCTGCATGTACAATTTATTGATGATATTTTTTTCTTTGCAATTTTTTAACTACTAAATAATTAGACACAATAGTTATATGATATATAAACTGAAAAACAATTTTTGAGCTGAATTTTCAAGATGTTTGGGTCTTTTTTTTATTTTTAGGAAACAATAGAAAATTGGCTAAAATTTGGCTAACTTCAACATGTTGGTACATTTGTAAATGAGAATATTTTTATGGGCCTGTGAATAGTTAAAAGCGCAAAAAATCAAGAGGTAACTATGTTACATTGTTATTTTTATATACTAATATATATCAATAGCCATAAAAAATGGAAACACGAGAGTATTTTATATCCCCTTTAAAACCCATTTTGATATTTCTTCCTAGCTTATTTGATTTTCGAACAATTCAATTTTTCTATAGGCCGCGCGCCAAAAATTTGAAATAAACGAAAATTCGTATGTATTAAAAATACAAATTTTGCAATTTTTTTCAATATCGATTTTCTCGAAAATCATGGCGTATACAAGAAAATTATAGTATATATGATCTCAATTGTGACAGCATAAAAACGAGAACTAGTCGGCAGTAAAGTCGGCATCTCCTTCATGGGACATAGGCGGCGGCGGCGGTAGAAATGTAAAAATGCTTTAAATATTAAATAATTATTTCTTAATTGTTAGAGATAAGGATTTCTATAATACATTTATTCAATAGAAGTGGTTCATGAAAAAATATGTTTATCACATTTGATAAGTCACATAAATGATTGAGGCTACATCTATTGTCTAGTGACTACCTCTCGTTCTATCTTCTAGCGGCAAAGTTATGTAATCTTAGGCGGGAGTTGCATAAATGGTATATAATCCTTCCAAAGGGATGTAAAGCAGCGACTGTCTTGTTTATTAAATGTTGGGCCATGATACTTTGAACTTTGCAGTATCATGATGTTAGGCAGGTAGAAAATTTCTACTATTCTATAAACGAAAGACTCGGCAAAATTTTAAAGGGGAAACTCCTGGCATCGGTAATTGGTCTCAGTAGTGGAAATCGGTCGACGTTAAATAAACAATATTTCATTCGTCACTATCCAAGTTTTCAGAACTTGAATCGGTATTCACATTAATAATAATTGGATTGTAGAATATTCATTTTCATTTTTTGTCAAATAAGATACACACTTCCTCCATATATCGCTTTTGCCTATTTCGTGTAGAGATAGTTCAAAATCTCATGAGCTGTGACCTTCATATGCGCAGAAACGCAATCCCTCTCATGGACTCAGTTATACTACTTAAAAATATTAGATTTATTGTTTGTAATTTATCCCGAGCTCTTGTTTATGTATACAGCAAGGTAGCCGTCAGTGTTTTCAAAATACACTTATAACCCAGAACAAACTTTGCCTTTTGCGCATCTCGCGGTTCATAAGATTCTGAAACACCTCTACTATTATCTTTATATTCTTTAAGACAGACTCACTTGATTGTGGGGATAGATTATATTGACGTAGTCTTCTCTCTTATATCTCCATCTCAACAGACCTAACAATGGTTTACCTTTTAGGGAGGAACACTGAAAAACCATGATGAAAGACCTGAATACCACACAGTAAAAGTGACAGTAGATACTGAAGGAAAACTTGTCGCTACTTCTACATTAAATCAAATAAGCAGCAGTTTAAACAGTTTCGTTGGAGCTAACGGATTAGCAATAGTAAAAAAGGAAGATAATTCTAATATTAATGCTAATGCAGATGGGAGCTCAATGCGAATGACAAGGACGCAACCAGCAATTCAACCGTCCAGTACTATCACAACAATGACAGCTATTATTTTTGATGATATTGTTTAAATTCGTTTTTCTTACTTAGTTATAGAGTAATATACGTGTCATTGCTTGCAGATTATTCTTATTTCACCCTATAGAAATCAAGTTGTACTGAAGTATTTTTATATGAAATTTGAGGAATTACTTGTATTGATTTACAAACAAAAGCATCTCAGTATTGCAAAAGGCGTTCTCTTTTACTGTTGGAAATATTATAGTTTATGAAATAAATAGATAAAATAGTACATTCTTGTTTTATTCTTTGCGACTACAGCAACGCCGAAATGGAAGGGTTATGACATGATTTATGTGGCTATGTGGGTGGGTACGTAAGTTCCATCATAGTGGCAAAACTACTGAATCGATCTTTATAAATAAGGAGTCGTTTGATTCATTTCAATGTCAAAAGTGACATAGCATAATGTGGCGTCCACTGACCGCCATATTAGGTGCGTTTCTTTGATCCACGACCGGTGCCGCGGTTGCAGCATAATTACCAGAATGACATTTACCAATAAAATGACAAAACTGAAATCTTTTAGTAGCAAGTGTCAAATTTCTTGAGAATCTTAGGTTATGTTAGATAATAAATTATGGCAGAGGTGTTTCAAAATCTCATGAACTTTGACCTTGGTATACGCAGATGCATAATTTGGGCGATCGTCTCAATTACACAACTTCCTAAAATCATCAGATTTAGGATTTGCACTTTATCCCGAGCTGTCATTGTTTACAGACCTCCATTCCAACGCCCTCTGATATTGATTTAGAAACTAGCATATTTTGCACGGGGTTATTCATCTAATTCCAACAATGTAAGCAAATCATTCTATTAAATTTATGTGACAGCTGAGTAAAATATTTTCAAAATACACTTATGCGCTCCGCCTTTTGCGCATCTCGCGGCAATAATAGAAATAAAGCCTATTTTAGACTATTAAATTGAATAAAAATGGTCGAGAAGAAAGTCCATAACTTAGAAATCGCCTTAACAAAACACGTAAATAGGACTTCTAAAACAGCAACTTACAGGCTTTCAAACAACAACGATGACAAAAGGCATCGAACGAACAGTAAACTGTACTATATAATGATAAAAATAAAACAATTCACCTTAATATAAATAATAGAGTCGACCAGTCTAAAATACTCATTTTAGCAGATGATAATGGAAGGGACTGCGTGGGTATTTTAAATAATATTGTGGACAAGGACAAATATGTAGTGACATCCCTTTTCAAACCTGGAGCTTCAATAAAAGAAGTTAGATACTCTGCAATAGCTTCAGAAAAACGGACTATGTGGTCATCTTTGCGGGAATAAGGAACACTCTCCGAGATCGAAAAGTCAACCAAACTAAATTAAATAAAATGTGTAATGAACTTAAAAAATACTAATGTAATTCTTATTGGGGCAACTTATTGTGCCAATCGAAACATATTAAATAAATTAGTATTTGACTTTAATGTATAAACTTGGTGAATACGGCTCGTAAACATAGTGACATACAGTACGTGGAAACTAATCGACTTTTAAACGAACGTCAAATAATAAATAGAAAGCTGGAACTCAAATATACCTCTAATGTGTTATTATTCGAGCATATTTATTCCATCTTATTTCTAAATAAATTCGTGAACTACAAAAACCTAAAATTTATTGAATACACGGAAACTAACAATGAGTTAATAAGGTCAGAAAACAAATATTCGTTTGGAAACTATAGTCAAACCCTAAATTCGGATAAAGAAAATTTAAGGGAACCAAGTAGCGTGAACGAAGTAATTATAGACTTAACAAACGATGAATATGGGGAAAAGGAAGACATGATTTTAAAGTCTCCAAACAACGAAAATCTACAGGTATTAGAAGAACAAATTTTAGATGTTGCACAAATCGTTGATACATCTGGTAAAAATCTTTTTCGTTCCTAACCATATAAATACTTTTCATCAGAACATACAGTGTCTGTCAAATAAAATATTAAATCTATAGGTAGTTTTTAGTGAAAATAATTTTGATTTTATTCTATTATCTGAACACTGGCAAAACTCTGAGAGAATTAAGAGTACTAAATTCGGAAATTTTGTATTAATTGACTCATACTTCCGCCCTAACATGAAACATGGTGGTGTTGCTATTTATAAACGACAAAGTTTTCAGTCAACCATTAACCTAATCCCTGTATTAGATTTCTGTAGAGAGGGTATTCTAGAATGTTGCTGAATTCAATAGAATTAGTTTATTGTAAGATAATTTTAGTCGTTATCTATCGCCCACCTTCCGTTAATTTCAATTTATTTTTAAGCCTTTGTAGCGGCCTACTGAATAAAATTGTTAACAGCAATAGATTAGTAATCTTAGCTGGTGATTTTAATCTGGACTTTTTAAGCATACACCGTAATGGTACGCTATTTACTGATCTGTTGCTGTCATATGAATTAAATATAACTATAAAAGTACCGACAAGGATAACCGAAGACACTAGTACATGTATAGACAATTTTATTGTCAGTTCAAATTTAAAGAATTATGTAGCAAAAACCATAGAGTTTAATCTATGGGATCACATATCTCAACTGCTAATAATCCCAACAAAAAAATATACCGAAAAGAATACATACAAATATCGCAGGAATCTTTGTCAGGATAATATTAGATTATTCACTAGCAATTTAGGAAAAGAGAATTGGGAGCAAGTCTTTAATGAAACATGTCCAAATTCCGCCTTTGATATTTTTTTAAATACAGTATTGTATAATTTCGAACAGTGTTTCGCAGTAAGACGATATTTCAACAAGCATAAATATGGGGGCAACGAATGGATATCAGATGAGCTACTCCAAATGAAAAATCTTATTAGTTTTTATAATGATCTTGCCAAAACACACCCTGAATATAAGGACTTAAAGCGCGAAGCAAATAATATCTATAAAATCAACTAGAAAGTGCAAAAAAAGAATATCAAGACAGTGAGATTAGGAAAGCCAGTAACAAAACGAAGACTATGTGCAGTGTTATTTCCAGAATTCAAGGTAAAGAAAGACAACAAAAAAATATTCATATTGTTCAGAACGAAACTTTAATTTCAGATGAGGAAGCGGCAAATAATTTCAACGAACATTTCACCAATTTCCAAAAAATTAATAATGTATCAAAGGATTTTGATTTTCTTAGATCCAATATATCAGTTTGTCACCGGTCGTCTTTCCTCTCACCAGTAACAGAAACAGATGTCCTAACTCTAATTAATAACCTGAAAAGCTCTAACGCGTGTGGATATGACGAGATATCGAATAATCTAATTAAGAAATGTAAATTCTCTCTTACTAGTCCATTGACGCACATCATAAACTTGTCATTTCAGACTGGGATTTTTCCTAGCCAATTTAAATTGGCTATTGTGATGCCACTCTATAAAAAGGGAGATCCCAATGACTACGAAAACTATAGGGCCATTAGTTTACTACCAAGCTTTTCAAAAGTATTCGAACTTAGCGTGAAAGAACAACTTACAGTGTTTCTAAATCAAAATAATATGTTATCGCCGACACAGCATGGTTTCACCAAGTCTAAGAGTACTGAAACCGCATTATGTGCTTTTCATGAACGAATCGTTAACGCCTTGGACAATAAACAGTCTACCCTTGGCCTGTTTATAGACTTTTCTCGTGTTTTTGATTGCGTGGATCATGAGCTATTACTCGAAAAATTAAGCAGATACGGAATTCGAGGTATTCCTCTGAAATTCTTTACATCTTATCTGGAAAATCGGAATCAAATTGTTAAACTGAACGATGCCTCTAGCAATAAATATAACGTCGATAAAGGAGTGCCTCAAGGATCAATTTTTGGACCTCTACTATTTTTAATTTTTGCTAACGACCTGGCCTTTTTTTGAAGAATACTCCAGGCATATACCTTGTCAACTACGCAGACGATACCAATTTATTGCTTACTGAGCGGGATGTAGAATCCCTGAGAATCCTCACTGAGGAAACATATCATAGGATCATCACATGGGCTGAAAAAAACTATCTCTATTTAAACAAAAGAAAACCTACATATCTACCATTTTCTATTAAAAAAACTACAACGGACTTTGTGAACGGCTTTGCTGGTCACAATAATCTGGATATTGTTCTGTCTGCTTCAACGAAAATTCTCGGAGTGCACATTGACAATAATTTGCAATGGGTTTGTCATATAGATGTTTTAAGTAAAAAACTGACGAGCAGTTGTTATGGTCTGCGTTTTCTAGCTAATCATTGTAGTCGTGATGTCCTTTTAACATTATACTATGCGAACTTTCACTCCCACATGAGATATGGTATAATCAATTGGGGCAACAGCACTCATGTTCATCGTGTATTCGTCTTGCAGAAATATGCTGTTCGAATTATAGCAAAACTGAATTATCGCGATTCTTGAAGAGATGCCTTTAAACAATTGCGTATTCTCTCAGTTGCTAGTACATACATTTTCGAGGTATGTTCTTTCATCTACAGTAACAAATCATTATTTTCTGTAAATATTCTAAACCATGAATATGATACTAGGCACAAAGACATTCTGCAACCCAATTCCCATCGAACAAGTATGTACCAAAAAAATGTTTTTGACAATGGCTGCAAACTGTATAATCTTTTAAGCAATGGCATAACTTCCCCCGGGCAGTACACATGTTTTTAAAAAAAGATTAAAAGAGTATCTTATATATAGAAACTGTTATTCTATGAATGAATTTTTTGTATAAAATCTGTTAGTTCGTTTATGCGTAGGTTCTTGTAGTGTCATATTGTAACATGCGGAATGCTCGATAGCATCCTTCGTTACACTGTTAATATTTATTAGAAAAATTATAAGTTATCGGAAATATTATTCCCACAAACCTTAGTACTAATAGAGTGCACTTACTCCTTATACTATGATGAACGTACGTCATCTGTCAGAGTTAACGCTCGCGAATACTAGATTGCGCTCCAGGAATGATATTTCAACTAAATAACGCCGAGTGAAACTCTTTCTCGTTGAACCATTGAACTAATTAGACGTATTTATAATTTTGTTTGACCTGTAATGGGGATGTTAGAATTTGAAAAACCTCGTGATGATCACATGAGGTAAGGTTTTAATTATTATACCGGTAATTACTGTCTAACATTTGAAATATTGTTTTAGGTTTTTCTCATGAGTTTTTCTCATAGTTTTTCTCATAATCCTAATTATAAATATACGTAATTTTCTCATAGAGTTTTCTTATATTCTTATAAATTAAGAATTAATTTCTTAAGAACAAAACTTATTCACGTCTAATGATTTTAACGTAGAAGTATTTCAACGTTATATTATTTGCTTTAAGCAAGATTTGAGATTATCTACATTCAATTAGCGATACCTACTACGTTTTCCACTAAGCAAACAATATTCATATGAACTCAACTTTTCCATACTACATTTTGAATTGGGATATACGAAAACATTCTGAGCGATGAGATTTTCTTCATTTTGTCTTGGCGACAAATCTTGTACGGACGTTTTTACGATTTCATAACCTCAAAATAGAATTAAAGCAGCCACATGTGAAACACAACTTATAAATCCATAATCATCGGAGAACAGGATCACATTTAGGAATTGCCTTAATCAGGATAACCAAATAAAAGATAAGTACTTTTGATTACTACATGTAAAAGGGATTATTTTCACATGATTGTAGTTTTGGGTCATAAAAGGCAAGTGTCTAAATTTAAAATATGAGATTCAAGCTAAATCTATTATAATTTTTTGTTAGATTATATTTTAAATACGCTGTTCTAATTAATCCGTTGTCGTACATTAATTCATAGTTACTTATATCTTAAATTCATTGTCGCACATATTTCATCGTAATATTAATTTCGTGGTTAATTTTATCGTGATTCCTTACTGTAAATATTTTATCGTAGTATTGTAATGCATTTCTGTTGGTAACATAGTAAGTCGTGGTTCATTTCTATGGTAACGAGAGTGTTTAATGTTTATAAATTTTGAGATAAATTTACGAGACTTATCTTTTGTAATATAGTTATTTTGTCTCTCGTAAAAGATCTCAAGTGTATCCAATTTTGTTGTAATATATGATTTTATTATTGAGGTAAAAGTTACGAGAAGTATCTTTTGTAGTATATTTTGGTTCTCGTAAACACCTCAAGTTTATTTTGCTGTTGAGCAAATTTGTAATATAGTGTAACTTGTAATATAGTATTTTATTGTCTTGTAATATATACTTTTGTTTCATAATTGAGACAATTTACGAGTCATCTCTTTTGTAATATATTTAATTTGGCTCTCGTAAAAGTCTCAAGCTTATCTTGATCGTGAACGGTTATTGTAATATAGTATTTTGTATATATTTCTGGTGATATTTTGCTATACAGTATCGCTGATGCTGTGATAGCTCGTTCACTTTTTGTAATATAATATTTTTGTAATATAGTACTATTGTATATATGTAACTTTTGTTTATCTTTCTCTTTGATTTTCCTTGATTACACTAACTAATCAATGGCGCCCAAGCCTTGAACTCGACGCCCTTTTGCTCTCCGTATCTTTACTGTGCTAGCCAGGCGAAACCAGTGACGCTAACCACGTCGCTCGTAGGGTGGCCCACAATTGAACGACTTGGGCAAACTAAAACCTTCCAAAACAACGCCACAATATACTGATATATATACATATTGACTTGTTCTGTATTTCTTGTGTACTGTTTATCCTTTTGGAAACACTATGCTTTTAATAGAGAAATAAATTATTATTATTATTACTGTTATTATTAATGTCTCTGTCGTGGGAAATTTTTCCACCACTCCAGAGATTTGGTTTCCATCCATTTGTCGCTTGTATGAATGGCTTGACCACACCACAAAAGGGTTCGGGTCCTACGAGGGCGCTACTCGCGCCTTCTCTGGCCAGTTCACCAGCCTTTTCATTTCCCTTGTGTCACTTGTGTCCTGGTACCCACGCAATAGTTGATGAGTAGGCAATGTTTTGAGATAATGTAAGTGGATACAAATTTATCGTTATTTCACTTTTTTTTTGTGGAAACGGAAAATTACACCTTATTTAGCAGTGATGTGTTAACGGCCGTATGCACCGTTTATACATTTAAACGAGTTTAACTAATCGCGATTAGAGAGTTAAGTTTTGTTTCTTATGCACCGTGGATACAAATTTGTGGATTACTTAATCCGGTCATCAACTTGACAACGTCGAAATATCTAGGGATATTTGTAGTTTCAACTAACAAAACGTAATTGTCAAGTAACTCATTTTTCGTACTGACGGCTTTTAAAGCCCGAGTTTTTACACGTTGTGCTAGAAATGGATGATTTTCAAATATTAAATGATGAGGCTGGCAATGGGGGGCTAAGAAAGAAACTAGCAGACGAAAAAAAACAACGTTTTTTAACTGGTGGTGGTAAGATGCCGCCAGTAAATAAAACTGAGGAAACAGATGAGATTCTTTTATCCATAGTCAATGAAAAAACTGTCCATGGAATGTATAATCGGAATGATTCAGATCAGATATCTGAGTTTGTAAATAATCCCACTGAACAATTGGAATTTGTTTTTGAGAATGACTCTGTTCAACAATACCAAGATGATATACAAGTAAGATAATATTTCGTTGAAATAATATTAAGTTCTGTGACAAAAATAATTTATTAGAAATGGCTGTGAAAATTTCAACACAAAGTGTGGCCTGGATGTGTACATTCTCGTTTCTAACCATTGTAATATATTATTTATTTTTTGCAGGAAATTGAGGTAGTACAAGGGCAGAGCAAGGAGAATATAGAGCCACTTCCAGGTACTAGTAAATCAACTCCAGTAGGATGCAAAAGAAAAGCACCATTTACACCAAACAGACGACGTCCGACAGCATCTGTTAGAACGCTAACATCATCAGATGTCGCACAAAAATATGACATTCTATTGAATAAAAGAATAACGTTAATTGATAGACAAATTAAATATTTAGAAGAGGAACACAATTTTAAAAAATCGGTAAAGGCATTTACACAGAACTTCCCTCGTTATTTGTGCGATCACTAAAAAAATATTAAATACGAAATGACATTGAGAATAATAATGGAAATATAGTTATTGTAATTATAACAAAGAAATCCTGATAACCTTTGGTCAAAAAAATAGTGCTCATCCAACAGCAAAAGTTCAATATTAAATAACAGGTCTCCCATAAATTATTTCTTGGGATGACCACCTTGTATATTTTCCAATAAAAGTATAATAGCATATGTCAAATAGTATTGCCATTACACAGTTCCACATTCACGCAGTGAAGTGGAAGTATAGTGGTGGTTAAAAATTTATTATTTTTTTTTTTTGAAATTTTTCAAAACTGTTGGTTAAAAATGTTCACTCCTTTTTCTTCTGCAATAGGTTCAGAATGTCATGAAACATGGAAATTTTAAATTTGAGCAAAGAAAAAAAAATTCCATCTGTTTTAGTGGTTAAATAAAAAATGTGTGAAAAAAATTTAAAAATTTTTTTTTCTGAAATAGGTTTAGAATGTCATGAAACGTGAAAATTTTAAATTTCAGCAAAAACAAATTTTTCCGTCTATTCTAATGGTAATTTTTTTTCCAAAGTGGTAAAAAAAAATCATCTATTCTATAGTAAGTAGTGAAATAGATTTTATCATTTTTTTTTTGTTTGAATAGGTTTAGAATGCTATGGAAACGTTGAAATTTTAAATTTGAACAAAGAAAAAAAATAATTTTTTTGAAATTTTTCCAAAATCTTGGTTAAAAAATTTTCAAAATTTTTTCTTCTGAAATAGGTTTAGAATGTCATGAAACGTGTATATTTTAAATTTGAGCAAAAAAAAAATTTCCATCTATTCTAGTGGTAATTTTTTTTCCAAAATGGTAAAAAAATGTTACAATTTTTTTTCTTCCGAAATAGGTTTGGAATGTCATGAAGCGTGGAAATTTTAAATTTGAGCAAACAAAATATTTTCTTCTATTCTATAGTAAGTATCTACTTAGTGATGAATAAATACATAAATTTTTTTAAGAAAATTTTTCGGAAAAATTTTTAAAATTGTTTTAATACGTTTAGAATGCCATGGAATCGTGGAAATTATAAATTTGAACAAAAAAAAAAATTCCACCCATTTTGGTGGTAAAATTTTTTTCAAAAATGGTGAAAAAAATTTTCAAAATTGTTTTTCTGAAATAGGTTTAGAGCGTCATGAAACGTGGAAATTTTAAATTTGAGCAAAAAAAAAATTTTTCATCTTGGTAAAAATTTTTTCAAAAATGTTTTAAATTTGAGCAAGAAAAAATTTTTTTCACTATTTATTCCGTTTAGACGGTCCACCCTGTATATTTTCCAGTGAAATTTCTACCATGTCTTCGCTGACAGTAGCGTCAACTATCTACCAAATTTGACTGCTATCCTTCAAGTAGTTTTTTTGTAAATGCACCAACAGACAGACAGACAGACAGACTGACGGAATTGAAAAACCTATATTTTCGTAATCTACGTGTTCTGAACCGTCAGAATCCGAAAAAATATCGGAGGGTGATTTTTCCTCGAATACAATACTTCCCTTCGGTATGCGAGGGAAGTAAAAAGAAGAACAGAAAATGAAGTTGGAACTATTACAATTAGATGTAGACTACAAAAAAAACATTTTAAAACAAAGTTTTGCACTAAGAAATAATATGTAATTACATTAAGTTGCCACTTTTTAAATTAAAATGTTTATTATACTTATACGTTGGGGAAAAAAATAAAATAGTAGATTTTCACATTTTCTTTTATTACATCTAACAAATATTTTAAATTTTTACATACAAACCATAACAACGTAAATAGATACATCAGCATGTCTAAATTCTCAGGTATATCAGTATATATTGTTACGATATTTTGTGTTTTGTTTAAAATGATGTTTTGAAAATAATTATATTCTTGGGCGCCAGACAAATCGCTTGCACAGCAATATGTCAAATTTATTATACTACACAAAACAGTAACTTTGTAGCGTGATGTCTAGTCCCTTAATTTGGACAGACAGACTCTCCAGGGCTCAAGTCGGTTCAAATTTGCTCAGGTTAGCATTGGTGCACACAGTCTAAAAAGGTAAATGAAAGCCAGAGTTCAAAACAACAAGAAACAAATATTTATTTATAAAACTCCTTCCTGGAAACCTATACTGGAAAAAATACACAAATACATACGTTGTATGACTTAAATACTAAAATAAAATTTATTTGGCCTTTTATTTATGAAAATTGCAATTTTTAAGAAATATTTACCATGGATTTATTGTCGCTGCTCGATTAGTTCGACATTTCACTCGCGCTTGTGGCGCTGCCGGCAGTCTTACTTCTTATCTGCGATCCCTGGCGAATCGTTGACGTTTGGAACTTCACCTTAGTGGCCTGTGATATGAATTCTGCTTTCTTGATTAATTTACTGGACGAAACACTTATTTTTAATACCGAAAACACTTTATTTTAAAAGGTAGGTACTGATACCTTTCGTAGCACTTAATTTTTTCTCTTAGGATGTTTACAACATATGAAATACTTTTAATTATAATTTTGTTTACCTTCTCAAAACATTTAAAAATTTAAATTTCAGGAACTTTGTAAATTGTATATTATTAATTATCACTTCTTGCTAGATATGCATTTAAATTATTTGTCTACTCTTAACCTTGATTACAAACGGCTCTACTTTAACTTTCTTGGCACTTTTGGTTATTATTTGTTTATTTAAATTTTTTTAAGGTTATAATTTTCTGGATCAACAATTCTAGATGTTGTCTCTATGAACTCTAATGGGTGACTGTTTTAAAAATTCAAGCTTTTTAATTGGCCTAATTTGACGTTTTTGACATGATTAGATTGCTTGATTATTAAAATTATTTTATTGAATTCTGTATTTACACATATTTTTGTGTATGAGTTCTAAAGCTGGATTTTACTATTAAATTATTAATCTGCATTAAATTCTGAACATTTCCATATGCCACACTCTATGTTTTATTTAGTATCAATGAAATTTCAAAATTGCTGAAATTTATACAATATTTTTCTTAAATTCTATTTTACATACAAAGTTTGGTTTCCAGGTTGTAAACGAGCTTTGTATTACTAATTATACACACAATAAACATTGTTACAAACATTTTAAATTCATATAGATAACATTTTGTGTTCTAGGGGTAGCGGGTACTTTTCAACACCATCTCATACCTCCTAGATGAACAAATTAATGGAACATAATGCAATGTAAATGAAGTATAGTGAGTCCTGTTTCACTGCAACCATATATTTCATTGGTAAAGTTCATTTATATAATGGTTTTCATAATAATCGTTGAGCTACGCTATGGTCATTCTCAAATAACATTGTGGGCCTTACAATAGTCCTTTAAATTATGGGCACACACAAAGTAAGTATAGTTTACATGAGTCTTTACATATTTTATACCATTTGGAGCTATTACGATGTGCTTTAGTAGTAATATTTTCAATAGACGAGTCTCTATTTTGACATTTGGGTAATACTGTTTTTAAAGTGGAGTACACCTATTGTGTTTGTATTCTAATTATATAATTACTTTTTAAATGATTAAAAGTTCATGTTTACACTAGCTAGGTAGCTTTTAAGTTCTTAATTCAAAATATTTTAACGAAATTTATTTTTATTATAGCCCAGTCGCTGAGCTTTTGCATGGGTCTTCAAGAAGATGAAACTAGAACATGTTTTTGGACACCATGGATGCTTCAGTACTGTTCTGGCTGTATATGGGCGTTTTTACAATCACATTTCTTTATTTAAAAGTCCATTATGATAAGGTAAAATACAATTAATGTTTAAAATCATGTTTTCACAACTTACAATTATACACATATAATTCTAAATACTTGAATCCTGTTACTCTGTTCTCATTTACAGTTCAGGCTTAGTTGTAATTACATTCTGGAGTCTGCTCGATACATCATGCCTCGAGTGCTCGTTTCTAGTATAATAAATTGATTCGCTTATAGCATTATGTTTAAATTTTTTAATTTTAATTTATTTTTTGTTGATATTATTTATACAGTGTCTGTCTGTTCGTGTGGCAAATATCATGTCATATTTCCCCCTTTAACTATAATAAAATTTTAATTTATGAACATTTTTTGTTAGTTACACAACATGACGTGTGTTTGACACATGTAACTGCTTATTTAGCCTATAAGTAATATTTTATTTATTTAAAGTTCAAAAGGTACAAATTTTAGGTATTAACATTCCCTTTTATCGTTTAGTTCTGTTAATAACTCTTCATAAGCATTTAAGAATTAGAACATCTTTTTAATTATACTCAATGCTCCCCCCTTATCGTTATATCTTTTTGTACGTAGTCTTTCGCTACTCTAGGTTCATAGTTCACTAATGTAACATATTTTTGTAATAAAGTTTTTACAACTTTTGGCTTTTTGTCTTTTGACTTCCACCGTTTCTTTTTTAGTTCAAGTAGCCTTTTGCTTCTCCCCCCTATAAATATAACATTTACAATTGTTTGCATATGACTTAGCTGTAATTTTAATTTGTTATTTAAATTCTTATTATTTAAGGATACTATGATTGTATTGTTTATATTGTTATTATAGATTAGTTTGTATTGTGTTTTATTTTTATGTTTGAACTGCATAGGGTTTATAATATTTTTAAAATGTTTACTTTCTTCTATTTTTAACTTATCCATGTAACCTTTTTTTATACAGGGTTTACTATTTATTCTGGTATCATGTTTTTGTAGCAATCTTTCATCTTTTTTGTTTTTCTCAGTTAAACAACTCATTAATTCATTGGGCTTAATAAAACTCGTATTTATTTCATACGTGGACCTTTCCATCGTATGTTTACCGCAGCATTCATACATATTATTTGGCTTTTTGCCATTTAAATACTCCATATTGGCACATTTGCCTTCAACAATATAGGGACTCTTGCCCTTTAAATAATTATTACCCTCGGGACCCTTGCCCTTCAATTTATTTAAATTATATATCGGTGAACTTTCACCTTCGACGAACAACATTTTCTCACCCAAGTCTATTTTTGCCCTTATAATTGATAAGATATCTTCCCCGATTATCACATTATAATTCAGGTTTGCTACAATTACGAAATCCCCTTTAAAAGTTTGATTATTGATTACAAAATTACTATTCAACACCTTGTCACATTCCGCAAACTTTTTTCCGTTGGCATTAACCAACTTTATCTTTGATACCCTTATGCATTTAATTTGATTTAAGTATTTGTTATAAATATCCTTATCAAGCAGACTAATTTGCGATCCTGTATCGACTAAAGCATGCAAAACATGATTGTTTATTTTAATTTGAACTATTGGCAGTTGGCTTATCTTTGCGTTTTGTATTTCGTTACCATTCTCGTGTCCAATGAACTCTTTTATATGCATATACTTATGAGCTACGTTTAAAATTTGGTTATTCAAAAATCCTGTCTATCCCTAGCATTGACTTGCGCAGTCGTTTCTATTTTATCAAAATCGGATTGAGAGTTTTGTTTTTCCCTCGTATTTCTATTGATATTTGTATTTGTCACTTGAGCATACAATCTCGTATCTCGTTTATCACCTTCCCATCTTACATGTTTACGATCTATTCCCTGATTGTTTGTATTTTCCCTGCAATTATCATATTCCCGATATCTGTTAAAATTTGTCGCATTTGGAGACCTTTGTTCCCTACGATTATTATAATTAGAATAATTGTTAAACCTGTCGTTTGCCCCATCTGTACCTTTGTCATTATTTCTCATATTTTTGTTCGTTTCATAATTATTGTTTCTCTTATCAAAATAGTTAGAACTATTCCCCCTATATCTAAAATTCTGATTAAATTGGTCGCGATTTGATTGATCATAATTATAAGTATTTTGTCGATAATCATCGATCTCCCTCAAATATTCAATGAGATCATCCAACAATACAATCCTTTGGGTGATTATAACATTCTGTATATCGTTGGAGAAATGTCTTGCAAGATATTTAACTATTTCCCCCTCTGTGAATTTAGGTTCTAAGTGCTTTATGTTATAGACTTTTCTCAACACGTAAGTCTCCCTAGTTATTCCTAATTTTTCATTGAATTTACCATTGAAAAGGTTTTGTCTTATTTTTTGTTGTGTGTACTGGCTCCAATATTGTTTGAGTACCAAGGTTTCAAATTCGTCAATATTCGAAAATTTGTCCTCGACCGTCTGGTACCACAATTCTGCTTCCCCCTTAAGCATGTTTTGGATATTTGACTTTAAACTCACATGGCTGGGTAGTGTGTCCATGTGTTGTCGTAAGCGTGTGATGAATATTTTGGGATGTGTTCTATTGTCCCCAAAGAAATAGAAAGGTGTTTTCGAGCATGTGTATATATGTGTGGATGTTTGACCTTGATTCCTTTCTTGTAATAGCCGCGTATTCTTTTCAATCTTACTTTCCTGTTCTTTTAATTTGGAATTGTATTCCTCTCCATGTTTCTTAATCCTCTTATCCATCTCTGTCATACCATCATCTATCAAACTTTCTACCTCTACCCTCACTTCTTGTCTAATTTCCTGGGTGACTTCATTCGTTTTTGTTCTAATTTCTTCACTCATCATTTCTCCAATTCTTTCCCATTTGTTCTCAAGACTTTCAATCTTATCTCGTAGTTCAGTTTGACTTTCTTCCATTCTTCGCATTTTGTCCTCTATTTTCCTGCTAATATTTTCTTCTAATTTTTGATGGTTTTCTTCCATTCTTTGTATGTTTTCTTCTGCCTTTTTATTTAAATTTTCTTCCAAATTTCTGTTGTTTTCTTCTGCCTTTTTGTTTAAATTTTCTTCTAAATTTTTGTTGTTTTCTTCTATTCTTCTATTTAAATTTTCTTCTAGTTTTTGATTGTTTTCTTCTGCCTTTTTATTGTTTTCTTCCAGTTTCTCTTCCAATTTCTGGCTATTATTTTCCAATGTTTTATTCATGCCCGCCATCATGTCCATTAGTTTTTGGAACATGTCAGGTTGTGTATTTGCATCCCCCTCTGATTGTGTGTTTGATGTACCAGCCGATGCTTGTTCTTGGTCCATGCTTATTTCTTTACCTTTCCTAAGTTTCATATATTATAATGGACAATTACCAGTTGTGGTACTAATAAAAATTTTATACCAATAAGAAATAAATATTATTATTATTTGACACACTGTATACCTTATATCAACCCAAACTCTGGCTTTTCAGTTTCCTGAAATATTATAAATTTTATAATTCTGACAAATTATTTATTTGTGATTATGATAATGCTAGATTACAAAACTGGCACCGCGTTGGGCGCCATTTGTTACGATATTTTGTGTTTTGTTTAAAATGATGTTTTGAAAATAATTATATTCTTGGGCGCCAGACAAATCGCTTGCACAGCAATATGTCAAATTTATTATACTACACAAAACAGTAACTTTGTAGCATGATGTCTAGTCCCTTAATTTGGACAGACAGACTCTCCAGGGCTCAAGTCGGTTCAAATTTGCTCAGGTTAGCATTGGTGCACACAGTCTAAAAAGGTAAATGAAAGCCAGAGTTCAAAACAACAAGAAACAAATATTTATTTATAAAACTCCTTCCTGGAAACCTATACTGGAAAAAATACACAAATACATACGTTGTATGACTTAAATACTAAAATAAAATTTATTTGGCCTTTTATTTATGAAAATTGCAATTTTTAAGAAATATTTACCATGGATTTATTGTCGCTGCTCGATTAGTTCGACATTTCACTCGCGCTTGTGGCGCTGCCGGCAGTCTTACTTCTTATCTGCGATCCCTGGCGAATCGTTGACGTTTGGAACTTCACCTTAGTGGCCTGTGATATGAATTCTGCTTTCTTGATTAATTTACTGGACGAAACACTTATTTTTAATACCGAAAACACTTTATTTTAAAAGGTAGGTACTGATACCTTTCGTAGCACTTAATTTTTTCTCTTAGGATGTTTACAACATATGAAATACTTTTAATTATAATTTTGTTTACCTTCTCAAAACATTTAAAAATTTAAATTTCAGGAACTTTGTAAATTGTATATTATTAATTATCACTTCTTGCTAGATATGCATTTAAATTATTTGTCTACTCTTAACCTTGATTACAAACGGCTCTACTTTAACTTTCTTGGCACTTTTGGTTATTATTTGTTTATTTAAATTTTTTTAAGGTTATAATTTTCTGGATCAACAATTCTAGATGTTGTCTCTATGAACTCTAATGGGTGACTGTTTTAAAAATTCAAGCTTTTTAATTGGCCTAATTTGACGTTTTTGACATGATTAGATTGCTTGATTATTAAAATTATTTTATTGAATTCTGTATTTACACATATTTTTGTGTATGAGTTCTAAAGCTGGATTTTACTATTAAATTATTAATCTGCATTAAATTCTGAACATTTCCATATGCCACACTCTATGTTTTATTTAGTATCAATGAAATTTCAAAATTGCTGAAATTTATACAATATTTTTCTTAAATTCTATTTTACATACAAAGTTTGGTTTCCAGGTTGTAAACGAGCTTTGTATTACTAATTATACACACAATAAACATTGTTACAAACATTTCAAATTCATATAGATAACATTTTGTGTTCTAGGGGTAGCGGGTACTTTTCAACACCATCTCATACCTCCTAGATGAACAAATTAATGGAACATAATGCAATGTAAATGAAGTATAGTGAGTCCTGTTTCACTGCAACCATATATTTCATTGGTAAAGTTCATTTATATAATGGTTTTCATAATAATCGTTGAGCTACGCTATGGTCATTCTCAAATAACATTGTGGGCCTTACAATAGTCCTTTAAATTATGGGCACACACAAAGTAAGTATAGTTTACATGAGTCTTTACATATTTTATACCATTTGGAGCTATTACGATGTGCTTTAGTAGTAATATTTTCAATAGACGAGTCTCTATTTTGACATTTGGGTAATACTGTTTTTAAAGTGGAGTACACCTATTGTGTTTGTATTCTAATTATATAATTACTTTTTAAATGATTAAAAGTTCATGTTTACACTAGCTAGGTAGCTTTTAAGTTCTTAATTCAAAATATTTTAACGAAATTTATTTTTATTATAGCCCAGTCGCTGAGCTTTTGCATGGGTCTTCAAGAAGATGAAACTAGAACATGTTTTTGGACACCATGGATGCTTCAGTACTGTTCTGGCTGTATATGGGCGTTTTTACAATCACATTTCTTTATTTAAAAGTCCATTATGATAAGGTAAAATACAATTAATGTTTAAAATCATGTTTTCACAACTTACAATTATACACATATAATTCTAAATACTTGAATCCTGTTACTCTGTTCTCATTTACAGTTCAGGCTTAGTTGTAATTACATTCTGGAGTCTGCTCGATACATCATGCCTCGAGTGCTCGTTTCTAGTATAATAAATTGATTCGCTTATAGCATTATGTTTAAATTTTTTAATTTTAATTTATTTTTTGTTGATATTATTTATACAGTGTCTGTCTGTTCGTGTGGCAAATATCATGTCAATATATTTAACAGTAATCAAGTATTCTGCGGTGAAGTTTATAAAACGGCCTTTAAATATAAAGTTGTGTAAAGTAGTTGTTTATTAATGTTCGCCTATAACTTATTCTATTAGCACGACGAACGGGTTGAGGTGCATTATGTGGAACATCGGGTATATTTCGCATTTCTATTAAATAATCCAATTGTTGTGGGTCTAAATTTTCTGGTGGTGGGGGGGCTGCTTCACGTCTATCTATAGCAATATTATGTAAAACTCCAGTTGCAACTATTATGTCAAACACTCTTTGAAGATTACATCGTAGTCCATAAGCAAGCACTGGAAAGCGCCTCTTCCAAACTCCTATCTGCCTTTCTACAACATTCCGTGTCCTTATTTGTGATCTGTTATAAAGACGTTCAGGTCCTGTTATGGGGTTTTCAAGAGGAATCATTAAATAATTTCTATCCACATATCCACTATCTCCTGAAAAGAATAAAATTGACCGAATTATTTTTTAATTACTTTACAGATACTGTTTCAATTTTTTAAAGTTACATTTTTCTTGTAAATACTTACCCAGTAGAACAGAATTGCGAAATTCTCCTCCCTCAAATCTGGCTCTGACTCTGCTGTTGTTGAAAATGGTTAAGTCGTGAGCTGATCCTGGCCACCTTGCTACTAAGTCTCGAATTTTCAAGTGAGAATCACATACAACTTGGGTATTTATAGAAAAGAAAGATTTTCTATTTCTATAAACTTCCGCATCTTCTCCACCTTTAATGAAAAGTATTAATTATAACAATATTTCCTTATTCATTTCTGTTTATAGAGAAGGTACCTGCAGATTGAATTTTAATATGCGTACCATCTACGCACCCTATAACACGTGGAAACCGAGAAATTTGGTAAAAATCATTTGCAACACGGATTGCTTCATTTCCTGAAGGCATTTGTATGTACTGACGACTTAAACCAGCAATGGCTTGCGTTACTTTCTTGACAATCCTACTCACTGTACTTTGGTGTGCGCCTATGAAATCACCAATACTACTTTGATGTCCGGCAGAGGCATAAAATCTTAGCGTTGTTAATAACTGATTCATAGGAGATACGCTATTGTTCCTGGAAAAAAATTATAAATATTAGTGATATAATTCCTCCAATTTGAGACTTAAAAGTTACTACAAATCATTATTAAATTCTAATTGTTCTTCAGTGAGTTCCAAAACATTCAAAGTGGTTTCTTTGGTTAATCGAAATATCCTAAAAAAACTCATGTCGTCCATAGTCTCAAAATATTCGCTCCTTTCATACAGCCTCCTGGGAAATCCAAAATTTATAATATCTAAGATATCACCATCATCTTCTATGAATATTTCGTCTTCAATTTCCATGTTTATACAGGTAGGTATATAGTTGAAGTATATAAGTATATGAACCAAAACGAACACTTAAATTATTCACTAGAAATCATAAGAATATTCAGAAATTGTTTCATCAAAACAATCAAACACTTTGTCACTGACGTTTTAAGGTTAGAAATACGACTGAAAATATTAATCTTAAGCTTAAACCAACTTCGCCGACCGATTAAAAATAATCTCGCTTGACGCGCTCTCGGGTGACGGTGCATACAAAAATGACGAAATAATCTCGATCAGTTCTTAATCGGGATTAAGTCACAACGGTGCATGCGGCCGTTAGTTACCTACTTTTATTGCCAGTGTCACAATATTCCCGCAAATGAAAATAATATTCTTTAAAATAAGGTGGGTATTTTTTCGTTGCCGTGGCAACATAATTAATGACTTATTTTTTAAAGTGTCAGTGTGTTAGTACTAACTACGACTGCATCTTCCTCGAAACAAAGTAAGTACTTACGAATAATGTCAATGTAATCACGACGAGTATAACTAATTTTTAACAAACACGTCGACCTACTTCTACTATGGCCGGCTCCCGATACTTGGCGTTCACGAATTTAACGTTTTACGACCAATCAATCAACTTTTATTATTTAGGGCGGGTTGCACAACTGTTTTTAAATCAAATCTGCAAATCTGCTGATTAGCCATCGTTCATGTTTGGTATAAAATAACTGATGAATGGAGCTGACAACTCAAGATCAGTTAATTTTTGACATGTAGCGTAGCTCGAGGGGCGCTACCCTAGCTGTCAAATCTGACAACTTTAGGATTGTTTTTAGGAAACAGCTGTTTCAGGTATAGCCGTATTTTACATCAGAATTGCCATTTGTTTAAACTAAATATCCCTGCAAATAAATATTGTTGTGTGGCAAACATTCTGAGTTGAAAAATAGGGAGTTAACGTTTGATGCAAATAATGAATAAAATAATAATGAATACTTAATTATTAAAATTACAAAGCATGTAAATAGAACTTCGAGCTTAATAAACTTAATGGTAATATTTAAAATATTTATGTTTATGTTTTTAATATTTATTTATTACCTTGCATTTGAGTGTTTTTATTAACATGCAATAGATATTGTCAAATGAAATCATATTATCATTAGTCAATTACGTTAACTGAGGCATTTTATATAGTTGTTTCCTTTTGTTTAGTACACATAGAAAAGGCCATAAAAACCGGCCACCAAAATATTAAAGTTTGCGTCATTACGGTTCTCATATAGATGTAATATTATATCGCAAACATTTACTGAAACAATGAGAAAAACGACGAAGTGGTGAAATATTTATTAATGCCAGCTACATTGTATTTTTGGTAATAAATTTAATTTAAAAACGGTTATAGATCTTACAGAAACATGTAAAATATATCTAGCAAATAAAAAAGACAATTTTGAATAAAACACACACTTCCTGGTCTGTTTAATGTGTGGCGTGTTTATTTTGTTAAAAAGCGAGGTTAGGAAAAAACGTCAGTAGTCAAAAAATGTTTAGAATTGTCCAAAATATAAAGCCCATATATTTTAGTTTATAATAAGCGCCCAAAATACTAATTTATGTTAAAGAAAGCCTAAATACAAACGATCAGATGATTTTTCTTAAATGCTTATATCTCGAGAAGAGTGAGGTTAGGTAAAACATGTCAGGAGTAAAAAAAATGCTTATACTTAGTTGTCCAAAATATGAAATCCAATGATTGTTTTTCAACTTAAAAAAAAATTCTGCATGACCGGAAATAGCGAACCAAGTTTACGACCGGAAATCGAAAATGCACCAGTTCCCATGCAGTCGAGTCGTTGTATCGAAATTTATAAAAAAAACAAAAAATGTTCAATATTTTACCGATTTTTTTAAAACTTTGGAAATATCTTCTTGGGTCCATAAGTCGAAGTTTTTGTCGGTCGAACCTCCGACATTGTTAAATAAACAAATTAGGTTAACAATTGAATAACTTCCTGAATAATGGGCTTGTTCCATGATATTCTTTTTATACGGTTTTTATACTTTTTCATATAGTATTCGATATTCTCATTATACACTTAAAATTTCGTATTATTAACTTTTTCCGTTCTCGAGATATAAGGAGTTGAAATTAGCAATAGTTGCAAAAACCGAGCGCTCGTTTGTGACGTCACTATACGCAAGTGACGTAAGAAAAATGGCTTTCTGAGACCTTTCAAATTTAATCTCAAAAGTCGAAAACATGGAATTTTTAACCGCTGGTAACTAAATAAATACGTCGAGTGGAAGTTCGTTCTATGTATCTACGGAAAGGAGAAGGTCGGCGATGAATTCTAATCGTAAATTGCAACAATACTTCGAAAAAAAATATAATTATAACAAGTAAGGAGCATCAAGTCTATTGAGATCGCCGAGTCTATGCGTATAGTGACGTAGCGCCTGGCCACGCCCCATTTTCGCGAGATGGAGATTTGTAATAGTTTTTAAGATACTAAACGTGCGAATAGGATTCTGATTTTTTGCAGATCCATTAATTTATACTTGCACTTTCGATTTATGAAATTAAAAAAAATGGTGAACAAGCCCATTATGCAATATGGCTGAAATTTGGAGGGGGGGTTGGGGGTCGCTGATTACATACATAAATTTAAAATTTCATAAAAGGTATTTGTTTATTAACAAAAAATTTATTAAGATAGAAAAATCCGCGCGCATTTCCAAATAAACGATTATTTTTACGAAGTATAATATATTAATCATCATATATATCAGGCATATATTTATGTGAATCTTATAGATACGTCGTATGTAGATATACACCAAAAATAGAATTCCACATATACCACGTATTCTGGAAAATATATAAAAGAATTTTTTCGTTGGAAAAGTGAACTTAAATAATTAAAGAACTCGTGATTTTGGACTAAAACGACAACTAATGATAAAAATCTCCTAGAAATTAAGAATACTCGAGGGTGCGTTCATTAGAAACATTTTGTTTTTTGTTTCACTCAAAAAATCGAATCCGTTTTCCAGAAATTAAAAAAAAAACGGAGCAGTTTTCCAGCTGTACGCTGGTGGGATGGGTGCTTATGAGGGCTCGCATTTGAAAACAATTACACGTATTGGCTCCAAACAAAAAACGGAAACGTTTTCTAGATACTTATTGAAAAAAAACAGAGCAAATTTCCGATCTCACGTCGGTGGGATAGGTGCTTGTGAGGGGTCACATTTCAAAACAATTATAGATATCGACTTCAAACAAAAAACAGTCGAAAGGTACGTTTATTAGCTTAACTTTGCATTTTATTTCATTCAAACTTTCTGAACCGTTTTCCAGAAATTAAAAAAAAACGGACCGATTTTTCGGCCATACGCTCGCGGAGTAGATGCTTGTTAGTAACGGCCTTTGAATATAACAACTGATTTGGACTCCAAACCAATAACATTTGAAACGTACGTTAAGCATGGTCATATTTAACATTTTGTTATATTAAAAAAATCGATTTCTCTGAGAGTTATCATTTTTTTAGAATGACAGATTTACAAAACTGTTTAAAATAATGGATGATATTTCGGCCATTTTGCGCCATTTTCCATTCTGACTTTCCATGTTAAATTAATAATCCGCGACCTAAGAGGCTTTTCTGGAAATTTTCCGATAGAATTATGAATATTCACAGAAAATATTCCAAACAATTAGTGTCACAACGGCCATTTTGATTTTGGACTCTTTGATATCAAATTCGTAATCAGCGTAAACCCCCCTAGAAAAAAATTCAGTCATTTTGAATAATTATTCAGGAAGCTATTCAATTATTAACTTAATTTGTTTATTTAACAATGTCGGAGATTCGACCGACAAAAAGAAACTCTTAACTTATTAAACATTTTTTGTTTTTTTTTTTTAATTTCGATACAGTTACTCGACTAATGACCCTGACTTTATTCTATACATATTTAGGAACAAATTGCAGTCTCATGTTGGTGTTATATTATGCTTCATCTCCTCGACTAATAGTTAATAATTTAAAAATGTTTTTTGAAAAACAAAACACGTACACTAAGTTAAAGTATAGGTATTTTAATTTTTGTCATTTGGTTTTGTTAATCAAGTTATAACACTTTTATTTAGTGATAGTTTAGAATATTTTCTTTCTAAATTAAAACAAAACTAACATAAGAGAAAATCGAATGTGTTAAATACAGAAATCGTTAATAGTACAGGCAATGAATACAAAATGTTGTAAAAACCTCGCAAAAATTAATAGAAGGATCATCTCCGAGATTTAAGTAGGTAATAACCTGTAGAATGGAATGATGCATTCTTTGCACTTCCAAGTTCAGGGAAAATTTTAAAAAAATTGGAAAAACTTTTTGATGTTCAGTTTTTTTGCTTTAACGGATAAAATAATGAAAATACAGAAAACAGTTTTCAACAAAATTTGTAGCTCGTCTCTTTCTCTACAAAAAAGATCGTTGCAAATTTTTGCCTTACTTAAGCCGTTTAGGAGATAAATCCAGTTTTCCACTTACAGTTTTGAGCCGCTCCGAAATGCGCGAAAAATGATAATTCTCTGGGAGTTTCGTACGACCGGACACATCGATCGATAATTCTTACTATTCAGAGCCGCTAAAAAAATGAAAACAACACAAAATGTAGAGAAAAGTCTCAGCTTTAATGTAGAACTAATCACAAAATTCATAAAAAATTTAGCATAGAGAAAAAGGTGTTAGAAGATGGCTTAGTAAACTTTATACAGTTGATTTATTCATATCTTTGAGTTTTATGCATCCTGCCTATTTCTCCCGTAACAATGGGTGCTTTTTCACTTCATGGATTCGATTCCACTCACTTTAACCCATATTTCTTGAAAATTTCATTGAAGAATATTAAGAAATAAATAAGTTGTATATGTTTTACTGTATAATTATGCATTTTCTGAACGTGTATGAATAATGTAGACAAATTTAAGAAGTACTGCACGCATTTAAAAAACTCCAAAGTCATTCGAAAGATTATGTTTTATTATACGTATAATCCAAGAATTAGGACTGTGCTATTATTATTAATAAAGATATAGCGAATCGAACTCCAAAGTTTGTAGGTGATTGATCGATGAGAAATATACTCTCTACTTTGATCGCAGGGCATATTTTTCCAACAAAAGCAAGTGCAATAAAATGTTTGTTGGATTAATATATCATTATATAAGAATATACAAGCAAAATGAATTATCATACTAACGACTCCCGGCAAAGACATGAAAAATCTGTGGATCAACTGTGCAAAGTTTACTAAGCCATCTTCTGACACTTTTTCTCAATGATAAATTTTTTTATGAATTTTGTGATTAGTTCCATATTAAAGCTGAGACTTTTCTCCACATTTCATGTTATTTTCATTTTTTTTAGGGGCTCTGAATAGTAAGAATCATCGATCGATGAGCCCGGTCGTACGAAACTCCCGGAGAATTTTCATTTTTCGCACATTTCGAAGCGGCTTAAACTATAAATGGAAAAATCGATTTATTTTCTAAACGGCTTAAATAGGATAAAAATTTGTAAAGACCTTTTTTGTAGAGAAGGAGACGAGCTACAACTTTTGTTGGTAACTTTCTTCTCTATTTTCATGGTTTTGGCTTCTAGAGCAAAAAAACCGATAATCAAAAAGTTTCTCCAATTTTTTTCAATTTTCCCGGAATTTGGAAATTCAAAGAATGCATCATCTCATTCTCCTGGTCATTACCTATTAAGTCCCAGAGATAATCCTTTTATTAATTTTTGTTACCCTAAATAGCTAATTTGCCTGTACTATAAAGGTATTTACACAGAACGTTATCTATACATGATCAGGTTAAGTTGAATAGCTTTGGCTAGACTCCGCCTTAGCGATTGGATGTATTGTATGTACATGCTTTCCTAATAAAGACTTTATTATTATTATTATTATGATCATTCTACAAAATTATTAATCAAGAAACGAGGTAGGAGAATAATAATCGAATTCGTACAAAGAAAACTTTATAACGTTTGGTTAAGAAAATATGGAGTGTGGTCATCCGGCAGAAAAAACAAATAGTCCGGGAAAATAAGGAAAGAATGAGCAAACTTTTTTACAACGCAACCACCAGCAACATACACTATGTTAATGTTTTCTAATAAAGGTTTTAATTAGCTTCAATTTATGTTATTATGTCATATTCGATATTCTCTTTCGTTTTAGAGAAAAAAATTAAAAACTTTTTTTTTGACTCCAAACTGAATTCTCTTAAAATAAATTTGAAAAGAATGTAAATAATAATTTTAAGCTGTATTTGCAAAAGGCATACCTATAATAAACAATATTTAAAGTAACAAAACAGCAACAAAAAATAAAAGGAAACAATTTTCTTTTCTCTTTTGTGATACCACTTGAGGAACCCATTGCTAATAAGTGCATGTTTTTTTGTAATACACATTTCTTACCAATAAAATTTGGTTGCTCTTCCAGTGGTTCTACAGATATTTAAATACAAAATTTTATAATCATGATTCAGTTTCATGAACTTCCTTACTTTTATTCGTTTTATTTTATTTTTTCAAATTTTAAGTTGTTTAGATTTAATAAATCAACCATAGCTTTGTTATTAGTAATATTTCGCATTTTCTACCAATTTTGACTGTTCTCCGTCAAATAGGTTTTTAAATATAGACAGACAACAGACTGACAGACATACAGTCAGACGGAATGGAAAGACTCATTTTCGTAATATACGTAGTCTGAAAGTGAAAATCCGGAGAATTATTTTTTCACGAATACAGTAATTCACCTCGGCAAGTGAGGGAAATAAAAATGGCACAGGGGTTAATTTGGTAAACTTTTCAGGTTATCATTTCTAAGACAATTTCAATCACAACATTCTCTCAAATTTCCAGTTCAGAAAATTTCCAAAACATGAATCTAGATGCAGGACTGTCTTTTATCTTAAATAACTTCCAGCTAAAACGCCTCGCCATCTACCGGTGAATGACTTAACTTTCCAAGGTGAATTAGATATACATTTTTATTGGTTTTTGGAATGTGATAGTATTTGCAGCCAGCGTTTCAACATTTCATGAATTTGTTTATTTTCTTAGATCAACGTATTGATTTGAAGGTCGCAAATATATCTAAACTCAAAGCAAGATTCAGCAACACATTTTTTTTGTTCTTGTATTATTTTTACTCAGTACTGACTTATTAGTGATTCCATTTAATTTTATAATGGTTCTATGTAATTGTTTTCTATTGAAATTTGATTTGAGTGTAGGTCAGTAATTAAATAAAAACTTCGTGCCCAAAACTGCCAAATCAAGCACTACTTGTTCATCAGGGCAAAGAAATATCAGATCCTGAAAAATTAAGTAATATGTTCAATAATAATTTCACTCAACACTTAACTTCATCCAATATACCCTCTAGAAAACCTAATGTATAAAGATAAAGGTGAATTAGATATACATTTTTATTGGTTTTTGGAATGTGATAGTATTTGCAGCCAGAGTTTCAACATTTCATGAATTTGTTTATTTTCTTAGATCAACGTATTGATTTGAAGGTCGCAAATATATCTAAACTCAAAGCAAGATTCAGCAACACATTTTTTTTGTTCTTGTATTATTTTTACTCAGTACTGACTTATTAGTGATTCCATTTAATTTTATAATGGTTCTATGTAATTGTTTTCTATTGAAATTTGATTTGAGTGTAGGTCAGTAATTAAATAAAAACTTCGTGCCCAAAACTGCCAAATCAAGCACTACTTGTTCATCAGGGCAAAGAAATATCAGATCCTGAAAAATTAAGTAATATGTTCAATAATAATTTCACTCAACACTTAACTTCATCCAGTATACCCTCTAGAAAACCTAATGTATAAAGAGAAACACTAGATTCTTTCTATTTAAGTGATGTCTGCGAAAAAGAGTTAATAGACATAATACTATCCGTCTCTACGAAAAAGTCCTCAGGTTTAGACAATTTTCCCTGTTTTATTTTTAAAGATATTGCCAAAAATATTGCCACTCCTCTAACCTATCTTGTAAATCAATCATTTAAACAAGGCACTTTTCCCAAGCTGCTAAAAATAGCTAAAGTTGTGCCCATACACAAAAAAGGCAAAACAGACGAAGTTGAACTTATTTAGTGAATCACAACATGGCTTCAGAGGAAATAGGTCGATCACGACCGCTGTATATAATTTCTTGTGTAATATCTTAGACCCCCTGGATAATGGCCAGTGCACTTTAGGCATTTTCTTCGATTTTTCAAAGGCCTTTGACCTACTGGACCACTCAATTTTGGTTGAGAAATTAGAATCATATGGCATAACAGGCCACGCAAAATGTTGGATACAATCCTTCTTGTCTAACAGGTCACAGGCTGTGGAAATAAGAGGCACAAATGGATCCACTCTAAATTCTCCCTACCTATCTGAAATTAAAAGTACAACCAGGGGAACTCCTCAAGGCGCAATACTAGCTCCTCTACTTTTTCTGATATATTGTAACGATCTAAAAGAGGTTTTTAGCTTCTCTCCTAATATTAATATCTGGCAATACGCCGACGATGTGTCAATAAATATTCGAGGGACAAATATCGAACAAGCAGTCATGTTAACAAATTCTGCTGTACAACGTATGTCTAACTGGTGTAATGTAAATGCTCAAATGATTAACACCTCTAAAACTAATTTAATGCACTTTAAAAATCAGCACTATAAAAACAGTTCTAGTCTTCTTGTTAATCATGATGGTACCTCCATAAAACAAGAACCAAATACAAAATTTCGGTGTACACCTTAATGAATATTGCAAATGGAAAATCCATATCAACACAATAGCATCAAAACTTGACAGTGCTAGCTTTCCTTATTAAAAATCAGAAACTTAGTGAGTTTTTCATCCTGTAAAGCATTTTACTTCGCATATGTACAGAGTCGCCTATCGTATGGAATAATGTTTTGAGGCACTGATAGTGAAACGAGCAGAATATTCACACTACAAAAAAAAATTATCAGAATCATGAATCATGCTGATTATAATGATCATTGCTCTCCACTTTTCCGGAACCCGGGCATTATGACAGTTTATTCTCTATATATTTACAATACAGTATTATTTT
Organism: Stenurella melanura; assembly: GCA_963583905.1. Lineage (NCBI taxonomy): Eukaryota > Metazoa > Arthropoda > Insecta > Coleoptera > Cerambycidae > Stenurella > Stenurella melanura. The sequence goes on from OY757314.1 coordinate 129,561,638, forward strand.
TTGTCTATGACAACCTAAACAAATACGTAACAAACGGCTCAACAAACGTCTCTAATAACCATACCCGACAAGCCCATTCACTATGTATTCCAAAATACACATCCACATTGTACGAGAAAGGTCCATATTACATGGGTATCAAGTTGTATACCCAGTTATCACAGGAATACAAAGATAAAAAAGCAAGAACCATTTTTGAAAACAAAATAAAACGCTACTTTCTCAATCGACCATATTACAGCATAGCCGAATATCTTGTCTAAATCCTTCACCATAAAATTTGTTTGCTATTGTTATTATTGCTGTCTTATTTTTCGTATTAGTGTTAGTCGTATTTGCTTGTCTGTCCTCTGTTCTAGAGTTATCTTTTCTAATATGTACAAGATGTAGGTATATGCATCTTTTTCTTTTCTGTCTACTTTGTCTTATCTACCTAATTTATACAATTATCTGATATACCAATATTCTGTACAGAATCTGACTGGGAAATAAATTATTTGTTTATTTATTTATGTTTACAATTTTTGTTTCAGATTCACAGTGTGCCAAATAGAAATGATTTCCATCAAATTTGGAATTTTAACAGGTAAATCTTACAATTAATATATCTGTAATTTAAATATTTTCGTTGTATATATTCGAATTATTAATAATGCTAATAGCAATTAAAATAGGTGGACAAATGTCAAATTTATCGGAAATATCGCTCAAGAAATACAGGACGAGGGATGGGCCTAGCATTTCTTTATTCCAAGATAATTTCGTTGCTTTTCTTAGTCACATTCTTTTGAGTAAGTTGTCAAATAATCTATTCTATATTTTTTCAGTGAGTGACACTTGTTACAGAAAAGAGAAAGTAGATACAGTGAGTCATATACTAACACAGGAGATAGGAAAATATTTTCAAGGCTGTATTTGTATGAAGGCGATAGTCCCGGATGAAATCGAAGATATAAAAGATACTCTAGAACTGTGGATAAAATATGGATATGATATTATTTTAACAATAGGTGCGTAAGTAGTACCTACCCATAAACAGAGGTCGAATTCTCACAGATATTTCGGGGTCGGATTTCTATACTATTGCATTTGAATTAAACTTAATTTACTTTAATTGAAAAGTAATTATCGAGATACGCGTGAGGATGAATATGATTTTGCGCATAATACAACAAAAAATTTTTAAAAACCTCCGACACAAAGAACAAACTTTTAAAAAGGAACAAATAATTTATATTTACTGGCTCCAAACACTGGCTACTTATTTTTCTTTATGAATTAATAGTTCAGTTAGGTAGTAGATAGGTTTTACTCCAGATACCATCATTATTCGTAAAAAAATCATAAATGCGTTGGGGACCGCTGAAATGAACAACTTTTGTATTTACTGGAAGTAACATAATGCATAAAATCAAACATGTACCTATTAGGCCGGTCGTCGTGACTTTTATTTGATCAGAAATTTAAAACAGCAAATTTATTGACAATTCTTATAGGAAGAACTGTGCTGGACACGATGGTGACATTAAAAAAATTATAAAATACAGGCTTCATTATTAAAAACAATGGTTTTTAGCGAAAATTCTCATTTTTTGATGTTTTTCGACTTTTTAACGAAAACGGTGAGTCGTACAAAGAAAATTCTGATTAAAAAAAATGAAGATTTTATCAATATGCGTCGTTTGAGAGCAACGTTTTATCTGTGACCGTTCAATTGTTATAAAGAAATTAAGAGTCCTAAATCAACCATTTTTTTCCTGTTCAAGAAAAGGTCATACGGATATTTTATTGTAGTCAAAATGTTGCATTTTGTTCATAGAATTTTTAGTTTTTTTTGTGTCGATATCTTGCGCATTTTGTAATTTTTTAAATAAATAAGCTAATTTGTTTATTAAGAATTTGCGACTTTCCATGGCATTTTTGCACTCTCCACCCACGGCGATGGATAAATATTGATATTTTTTTTTGGGTGGTATTGCCCCTTTTTTCTATTTTTTACCCCCCCTCCCCCCGCCAACATTTCTGACCAGAATTGATGATATTTTAGATAATTCTCACGTTAATACCATTCAGAAAAACGAATTAATGTTAGCCTTAGATCTAGGTCTTAGTCAAAATTATTGCCAATATAATAACAGATATTTTACTTAAGATGCAGGTTTGACAATGGGCTCCCCTTTGAGTCCTCTTTTAGCAGATATCTTTATGTCACATATAGAAGATCAAATATTGAAATCACTGCTAGGCATAAATCATATAAAATTTTGGTACAGATATGTGGATAATGTAATAGCCTGCTTCACAAGTACACAAAGACAATTAAATACATTCCTAAATTTTATTAATCGTGTTCATCCCAATATCAAATTCACAGTCGAGGCAGAGAAAGACAGCAAAATAAACTCTCTGAACTTAACGTTAATACACAACAAGAATAAAATAAAATTTGAAATTTTTCGGAAACCCACATTTACAGATACCACTATTCTAAATTCCTCATTCAGACCCAATGCATTCGAGGTGGGACCCTCGTTGGAGACGCTGGTCAAAGGAATTGTTAAGACACGTTAAACAGTCTATAATATTGGTCATCCACCTACCTGCTTTAGTAAATTGATGCCTAGAGTCAATGATATCAATAGTTAACGAGTTATATAGTGAAGTAGTGTAGTTCCAAATTACAGAAGCAGTAACTGTAAGTACGCTATAAACTTTCTACTTTGTTTTCTGCATTTTAAATGACCGACGCCATAAACAACCTTTGCTAACGTATTTAGTTAGTCATGATCTTGTAGTCCCTGGATGTTTGGTAACCAGAATTATAATTTGCGGACATTGCATCCTGTTATAAACATTTAGTTTTCATCGATGGTTTCCCTGAAAAACTAAGTAGTGAAATCATCGCAAGTATCCTAATTTACACCTCTGCGTGTCTTCAAGTAAATCTCTTTCATGGTGAGCGAAAATATATGTTAGTTCGACAACTAACATATCGAATATTAACTTGTCGGTTTCCTTTTGTAACTAGTTTAAAGATTTTGATATTGTTCTAAAAATTATTATCATTTAACTCTTGTTTCTATAATAGCAAAACATTTATTTTACGCGAAACTCGCCAAACGCGAATGTTTGAGTATATATTTTGCATTTTCATTGAATAATTTTTTATTATACCAAGTGACCACGAGTCAATGTACGCCCCCAATATTTTGGTTGTTTTTGTATTTAAACATTTGGTTTTTGGTACACATAAATTAGACAATAATAGGCTACTTTTAGACTAACAGGAATAAAAATATCACTTCCGGTTGAACCGAAAGTGACATCAACTTTTTTTTATTAAACGGAATGACTATATTTTTAGATGGTTTCTCATTAAGCATACATTTCTAAGTGCAACAGTTTAGATGTAAAAAATTCCAAAAAATAAGTGAGATACGAACAATTTTTCAATTTTTTGGCCGCGTCAGATGAATGCTATGTAAGAAAATTACTAACTAAGCTATGGAAATTATTAGTAAGGTTGTAGACTTGTCTGTAAAGAAGAAAATTGTTGTTTGAATTACTGATAGGTAGCAGTATTTTTAGTTTTTTTTTTCAAAAAATCTACATTTAAATCCAAAATTGCAGATTGCCATGAAAATTACAGACATTCGCAACAATTGAATTAGTCTTAACCTACTCACTAATTTTCTGAACCAAGTGTATTAAAGTTGTTATAAACAAGAAAATTAATATAAAATGGCTGAAAATTATTCAAGAGATGAAAAAGTTGACATGATCATTATATATTGACAGACTCGACGTAATGTTGAAGCAACAATTTAGAACTGAACCTAATGTAGAAATTGAAGAAAGATTTATTGTGAATGAAGAAACGGAAATTAATGTATTAGCTTTAGTGCATGTTGTCCCAAACCATTTCGATAAGACAAATTGAACATGAATTACCAGTTTCCAAGGAATCAGCCAGAAAATTTTTAAAGAAACACGACTATCGTTCTTATAAATATCAATTTCATCAATTTTTGTATGAGAATGATTATCAACGAAGAATAACCCTTTGTAATTGGTTACAGTTACGCCAATTAAGAAGTGAGAATTATATCAAAAACATTTTGTTCACTGATGAATCGAGATTTACAAACCTTGGGTTATTTAATCGAAACAACACTCGATATTGGGCAATTGATAATCCTCACATTATGAGACAGGGGCGGTTTCAGGAGCGGTTTGGCTGCAATGTTTGGTTAGGCGTATTGGGCGACCATATCATAGGTCCAATAATTTTTAACGAAACTCTAACTGGACCAAGATATCTAGAATTTCTCCAAAATATAATAGTTCCACAGATTAATCAAATTCTCAATACCAATATTGACGAGGTTTACTTCCAACAAGACGGAGCTGGACCACACAATGCTATTATCGTTAGGAATTACTTAAATCAATTATTTCTAGATCGTTGGATTGGGATCCCTGGTCCAGTCAGATGGCCTGCAAGGTCGCCTGACTTAACTCCACTCAATTTTTTTATTTGGGCGCATTTGAAAAATAGAGTCTACATGACTGCTCCAACCACAAGGCAAGATCTGGAAGAAAGAGTTCGACACGAAATTGTACAAATACCACCTCAACAATTACAGAATGTTAGACATACAACGATAAGTCGCGCTACTCTGTGTATTAATCATAACGGTGAACAGTTTGAACAATTTTTATAATGGTTTATTATAATTTAGGTTTTAAATTGTTTTGTTATTCTTGGTAATTTATTCATGGTTGTAACGTTATACCTATTAAAATTATTTCTTGTTTAATTTGTGTTTACTTTTAAAAAATACTTCTATTATTACGAAGGAGATCGTTAAGAAATGATTAATGGCGAGAAAATTATAGTTTATGAATCATTATTTTTGATTAATAAAAGAAATAGCACAGTTCCATTAAACAAAATCCATAGGACCCCTACGGAAATGAAAATGAAAATGAAATTCCGTTTTTTTGAAAAAAAAAAAACTAAAAATACTGGTACCTATCAGTAATTCAAACAACTATTTTCTGCTTTACAGACAAGTCTACAACCTCACAAATAATTTCCATAGCCTATTTAGTAATTTTCTTACATCGCATTCATCTGACGCAGCAAACAAAAGTGTTTTTGTTCAACCACCCCTGAGGTCTCATGTTCTGTCAATAAATGTAATTAATTTGCAATTTTCTTTTGCTTTTTATTCCAGAGAGGCTTTAAAATTTTTAAGTTTCACTCCTTAAAATGTCATTCATGTTCTGCAACTTAATAATGTCTGTGTCTTTCTTTATTACGATACAGATTATACAAACAGAGATATTTAAGAAGAACTGTGAAAGAACAGGTCTCTGAACAGTCGTTTGTTTAAACAAGAGCTTTCCACCTCACTGATTTAATTCAAAACTTTTTACTACGCTTCTTGAAATGTTTTCAGCAAGTTTCAGCAGAAAAATTACTATAGTAAGACGATTCCTTCCTAGGCAATATAGACCCTTAGATTTACTCCACTATTAATGTGCCTACCGAAACACACAAAGTCGTACAATATACCAGACATTTGAATTTTTGCTTTTTGCTATTTTCAGACTACTATGCGCGTGCGCTCGAAGAAAAAGGATTTCTTGAATTTTCTGTAATCTAGTATTAGAACTTCTGTCCACTGTATAATATTCCTATATTTTTAAATTCCATCTCCCTTACTCATGTGGATAAGTGCAGTGATGATGATGTTTCAGGTGGAGAGGGCTTTTCTGCTCGAGATGTTACCCCAGAAGCAACGAAACTGGTCATACAAAAAGAAGCGCCAGGCATTGCTTACGCCATGATTTCAAGGAGTCTGGCTGTTAGTGACATGGCAATGTTGTCACGAGCTGTGTGCGGTATTAACTCAGGAACTCTTATAGTAAATCTTCCTGGCAGTGGAAAAGAAGCTGTTGAACGCTTCAATTTCATTAAAGGTTCACTTTCGCAAGCAGTCGCTTTGTTGACAGATAAAAGAGAGGTTGCGGCACACACTCAGACACACAATCAGACGATTGAAGAGGCGCCAAGAGCAAGTAAGGTAGGCTGGATATTAAGAAAGTTAAGATGTTAACATTCTTTCAACTAAACCAGAAATTCACTTCCCAAAATATGAAAATAATTTCAAACAACAAATATTCCAAGAATATATCATCCGTATAGATGACAGATCGGAAATCATCTTTACGGATGGTTCCAAATCATTTCAAAACGTCTCTGGTGCTTTTTACGTCCCATCCCATAATTGTAAGTTCTCAGTAATTCTAAATGAACATTATATCATATTCTCAGCTGGAGCGGGTACCATCTATCATGCTATCGATTGGTGCATATCCAATAAAATTAAAGATACTATTCTTGCTACTGACTCGATGTCAGTATAACTTGCATTAAGCAACTTTTCTTGTCACCAAAGTAACAACATTTTTATTTTAAAAATTATAGATAAACTAACAACAGCTGCTTCAAATCAAATATCTATACGTTTTGTTTGGGTCAAAGGCTATAGTAATATTGAAGGCAATAATGTTGCAGATCTAATAGCGAAGCAAGGTAATCATAACAACAGCTTCGTACAAAGTGGAATTTTCACTGGCAGCAATATAGAAACAGAAGTAGGACATTCTATTTTCAACTTCATTACAACATACCACGTATACCGTGGTATCAAAAGTTGGACGCTAGTAGAAAATTTATTGCAACTATTAACAGCATGAAATTAAACCATGGCAGATTTCCCTCACACCTACACAAGATCGGTATTTTACAAACATCACACTGTTCCTGTGGAACAAAGAATGGGGACTTAAATCACATTTTGTTGTGACACCTCGTGTGTCTAATTAATTGTCAAAAACTTGGAGTCTATGTAAGGCTGGAGCAGAATTGGAAATGATCCATTTTGCTCTTGGCCAGCTAATAAAATTGATATCCCCTCTCAATTAACATATTGTTACCATATTTCATAAACCAAAAATTACTAAGTATTTGGATCCAAGTTCTACATAACCCACAACACTCTCTGCTGTATATTATTTAAGATAACCAATAATTAAGAAATAGAAGCTGTGAAATATACACATATTTACTACGCGAATAAGACCTCTGTGTTCTATGAGCGCCGTTAGCAAAAAATGGAATATATGGGGGGAATATTTGAGGCTTTAATTACTTTAATTACTTTAGATGATAAATACTTGTACATACACATGGAAATAATTAACTTTAGTTTATTAGAATTTAATAAAAGTACTTAGAATTCCCAGATGTACGCAATAACAACTTGAGCCAGCCATTCGCCATCTTAGATGCTACATAAGAAAAGTAGTCCGACTTTTCTCAAGCGAAATAAATAATAGTTTTCGATGCCGAATTCTAATAATAAAATTATTTTAATTCCCTTGCACTCACCTTTAACTTATCTCACAGAAAAGCAACAAGTGAGGAAGATATTCATTACATTACAGGTGACACAAAACAGCGCAGCAGGAAAAAATCGAAAATCTCCCTATCCTATGTTAGAGGTGGATCAGGCTTTTCAAATTATAATGCAAGAATGCACTCCAGCTTTAGAAAAAGAAGTAATTCAATATGATGAAGCCTTCAATAGAGTTCTAGCTGAGGACGTTTTATACCAGGAACCAGTCCGTGCCTCAACTAAAGATGCTTCTTCCGTAACAGGGTCTGATGGAGTTAGTGACAGGATGGTGAGAGGAGTTTCGGCAACTAGAGGCAAGGTAACGTTGTCTAAAAAAAATCACAGATTTCGCAATCCTTGCAATCATCGGGACATTGGAAATGATAACACCGTACCTAAAACATAAACTTTTTCAACTTTTTCCGGACTTGGTCTCGTCTCGTCCGAGATATACGCAACCCATATTACATTTGCGTATATCAGCCGTTGCATATACGCAGTCTCACTCGACCGCGAGACCGCTGTATTTCCACCTTAAATGAAAACTGGTAACTTGACCCCTGTGATATATGCAACCCATATTACATTTGCGTATATCAGCCGTTGCATACGATAGTCTCAGTCGACCGCGACACCGCTGACTTTTGACCTTGAACAAAAACTGGTAACTCTAGCCCATATACGAAAACATAAACATTTCCAATGTTAAAAGAATTTAATAGTTCTTACCAGATATCAAAGTTATCATTTCAAATTTGGGCTATTTTGGTGGATTATTGAGTATAATCAACGGAATAATTAGTTCAGTCATTAAAGGAGGTGTAGAGTGCATGAGCAGTGACCTAAGTGATTCCTTTACAAAGTTGTTCAGGATGCTTAGGGAGTGAACATACTGAATGTCCTGACGTCTAGTAGGTGAGCCGGGGGCACAAAGAGAGTCCCACTTTTGGTTTTCTCGCTTATATCTCGAAAATGGTGCGTCTTAGGTAAAAAATGAAAGCTTTCATGAAATTCTCTGCAGCTATCATTTTATATACTTTTTTCGAATTCGCAACCGTTTTCGAGCTACACACTCCGGGAAAGTGAACATTTCCGAAAAACAGATTTTTACCTGAAAAATAGAAAATTATATTTTATAGATGATAAAAAAAGTCACATATAAGGTAAGCAATTTTATTCGATTTCAGTAATTCTCATTGTTCTCATTCTCAATAACTTCTCAATGTTAAACTCGCAACTTTATCTGGATTCACGTTTTCAGCCTCTTTGTTCGTGGGACTCCTGGCAAGGGTCCCGCGTCCATGGCATCTTCATCATGGTGGTGGGTGGTTCTTGCTGAAGGGGCACTACGTCGTCTTCATCGTCGTCCTCGTCGTAAACAGGCATACCGTTGAAGCATTTCCCTTGGCAGTGGAGGCACGCCGCAAAACAATTCAGCATTGCTTTCCGACATACAGATTTGCCACTACCACAATCCTTGGTGCAGCGTCAAAATATCGTTTTCAGTAGGGTCTCCGATATTGATGGATCTTCTGTTGTAATTGGCACCAGGGTGTCTCCTACATGTTTCCACCCCCACTCTTGAGGGGGCAGCTCATTCCCGAGCCACTGCTGCATTTGGTGGTAGGGGCGCCGGGCATGCTGATTAGCTGCGCTCTCAGTTGGCGGGAGGGAGCTGACGTCAGACTTAATATTTGCCGCTGACCTCATGAACGACTGGAAGCGGTACTGGTTGAGGGAGGTCTGTCTTGCTGGTGCCTCATACCATTTGAGGAAGCAAATCTTTCCAGCCTCTTCAACCTCGCCTTGAGTGGAGGAGGGGTTGTAAAAGATCACTGCCGCTTCCTTGACGATTTCTGATTTTAAGAACAATTTTGACAAGCCCACTTTGATTTTCTCTAAAGTTGAAGATGTGAGGTAAAAATTTGTGTTTTGAAAATGTTCACTTGCCGTAGCTCCAAAACAGTTGCGAATTCGAAAAAAGTATACAAATTGAAACTGGCAGAGAAATTCATGAGCTTTCAGTTGGTATAAGAAAATTTTTCCCTACGACGACGCACCGTTTTCGAGATATAAGCAAAAGACCCAATAGTGGGACTTTCTTTGTGCCCCCTCCCCCCCATTCGGCTCACCTTCTAGACGTCAGGACGTTTACTAATTAGTTCCAAATATCGTTATAATACAAACGTGTACCAAATTTATTACGTAGTTCCAGGGTGATCGTGCTCACAAAAGTCCGACCGATCGACAGACAGACCGACGGACTAACTTTTTCTCTCTCAAATTTGAAATCTCCACATTTCATGACATTCTAAACCTAGTTTAACATACAAATTTATTTCATTTTTTTTACGATTACTACACTTCCACTCCAGTGCGTGAATGTGGAAGTAAAGTTGGGTCGCAGAAGCTTTAGTTAAACCAGCTTCAGTTGGGATAATAGTTTGCCTCCCTTCCGTTAGATTTTTAGAAGAAATGACTCATAGCTTACCAGTAATTTTATAACGTTTCAATGTAAAAACTTAATTTTCACCCACCTTCCAGATGCTGCACTGACTTGAAATTTTCCATGTTTTCCATCCAATGATAAGGTGCAGTGAAAATTTTTATGTAAAAACCCTCCTTACTAGCTGAAAAATGCATAGCTCTGCAGCCGGAAGTCCAAGTAAAATCTTTGAGTGCAGTTCTGCAATTTTGTGTAGTTATTGTTTTTAACTGTAGAAATTGCGTAAAATTATTGCCAGAAGTCTAGGTCGGCGATTAAACGTTGCCAGAAGTCGGAAAAGTTGTAAGAAAATTGTTCAAATTATTAAAATTTGGCATTGATCAAGATGCAGTGTTCTTTTTCCTTCTTAAATTCTTTGGGACTTCCTGCCACATGTATGTTTTCTTTTTAAGCGGTGCTAAGGGAATCTACAAAATATATCACAATTAACCAGTATGATACTGGTAAAAAACCTCTACGCCTGTGACGTTTACGTCGAAGGATCAGTTAGAGGCTGGCTTTTTTTTTTTAAATAAACAACACAAATAAATATAAAAACTTGAAATTAAATATTTCGCCGACGTTTCGGAAATCTAATCTGTTTCCTTTTTCAAGGCTTTTTTGAAAAATCTTTTTTGCTGTGTATGACAAATACACAGCTCTAAGAATGTTTGTTATATTCAATATCCATAGATACTTACTATTTACATAGAACTGTTGATATAGTTAACAGTTTTTTAGTTTTTATACAATGTTAAGTTTGTGAAGTTCTTCTTTTAACATTGGCAGCCAAGTTGTACAGACATCTACGGAACAATTCGACACGCAACTATCCTCATTCAATAATATTATCGCGGATTCTTTAATTTTTCTTTTTTTTGCTATCTGCCTCTTTTGTTAAAATTTTTGCCGAGTCCCAGTTTATTCTATGTCCGTTCTCCCACGCGTGTTCGCAGATCTTGGACCTCTGAATTTCATTTTTTCTGATATAATTTTGATGTTCGCCCAATCTTACACTAAAAGGTCTGGATGACTCACCCACGTATTGTTTGTCGCACTCACACGGAATACTATAAATGCAATTTTTTGAATTTTGCTCGTGGTTCTTCGGTTTCGTCTTTGTCAGAATAGATCTTAAAGTGTTGCTTGTTTGAAATACCGTCCTAATATCAAATCTATCACCGATGCGGCGCAACTTTTCGGACAATCCGCATACATAAGGAATTAACGCTGTGTAACGTTTTTCAGATTTTTGTCGTACCTGATTGTTATTTTCAATATTTATGAAGGTTTTATCGACAAAACCCCCAGGGTATTGGTTATTAATAAGAACTTCCTTTATAAACCGTTTCTCATTGTTTAGTATTTCATCATTAGAAGAAATGATTTTGGCCCTATCATACAAACATTTTACAACACCCCTCTTAACGTGCATCGACTGATTTGAGTTGAAATTTTTTTTAAATCAGTCGATCAGTCAAAATTAAGATAATGCCACAAATAACATTTAGACAATATTTAAGGTGCAGTTCTGGCGATTTTGTTTTTATATTTAAAACCTCCCTATTTTTCCGAGACTTCCGGTTGTTAACGTACCAGTGACATTAATGGAACAAAAAATAAATGAAATTCGCGAAATGTCAAAAAATGCAATTTCTCGTTAGTTTCTGTTGGTTCGAAATTTCGATTTCGCCCATGCAATTTTGATGATGTCGTGAAAATGCCAATTTCGATCTTTCGATATCAACATTAGGAATCCTTCCTGCTTGTCATTTTTAATTTCCGTAGCCAGCTACGTCTATTGGTGTTATTTATACAAGTTTCCAAGATTGTGCTTCCAAGATGGCGGAATATTCAATTCCACTGAAAATTGGTATCTGGGGATTTTTGATATAGCAGATTATAAATATGTTTTATATGTGTATTTATCGTGTGATTCCAGGTTACAGATTGTGAATATTTGATTGAAATTTAATAATTCAAAATGGCAACATAATATGGCGAATAAGTCTTGTAGCTTTGTAGGCTTTATAATTTACCGATAAGGAATTTTATTAAGTGATACGTCTGATTTATGTATTTGATCTGTAGTACTGATCCCGAATCGAACAAACTCTAATCTACTTGAGTAGAAGTATGTACCTACAATTGGACTACTTCGATGCTTGTGCTATGAAATGAGTTCATTAATTTGTTGGTTCTAATTAATAAACGTAAAAGCATAGGGAACCCGAAGAAACTAATTTCTCTATATTTTGACAACACAGAGACTGAAGGCTTATTCTCATCTACGTCGTTAAGGTAAAGACAAATCTTCCCTTCAGTTTCTTCCATGAGATCACAATTTAAGCTATCGGGAAACATCGATCCGTTTCCTGAAAATCGAGTGGAGTCTCCAAAGTTACTAACAATATATTGATTATAGTCGGGCAGATTTGGAGAAAAAACAGAGTTGAAAAGTGACTGCTCTGAATGAAAAAACATTTTTTGCCAACTTATAAAGTTAGGTCTCCTCCATCATTCCGATAAATGTTTACAGGGCGGAATCGGCGGGGAGTGGGGGAAACGGCCCATTAAAAGCATGGGAAAGCAGTTTTTCCGACGTATCTCCGTAGGTCTTGGTCCCACAAAAAAATCATACTTACTAAAAAATGGAGAGCTTAACAAAACACGTAAGCTCGTTCCAACCCGAACCCGATCGCATAATTGGTTCGCGAGATATCGCGATTGAAGTTGCGAAAAACGAAAAACTAAATTAATTATTTCTCGAGATGGAATGGAGTTAGAGCCTGTAGCATACCTTACGCCTCGTATCGGTTTCTCCACTTTCTTTCCATTTATATCAAGCAATACTGTCGTATCACCAGCGGCAGTGATCTGAAATTCATCTCCAGACGCAGTGACTACTTTTCCACCACCATTCATTTGCTTGACATTAGTTACCCAGTCTTTTCGAAATGTGAGATGCACTGACCGTCACGCTAGAATCCACGTACCAATCATCAATGTTGAATTTCCCAGCACCAAGAGCCGTGATAATTTGTGTTTGTGTCATGACGCTTATTTCAGCCTTCTCAGTGTTTCTTTTTATTGACTGATTTCTTTAGGTTACGAAAATTTTTGGCTGTATGTTCAGTTTAATTAAAACATTTTCCACTATACGTAACCTTTTCTTTGACTTGAATTATCGATTTGCAGATAGTGCTGACTACTTGTCGTTAAACCTTGATGCTTCTGCCAACAGATGTTTTTTCACGAGATCTGTCGTTAATTTAGCACCACAATTTTCTAGGGCTATAATTATCGGTTTAAAGTTATCTGGGAGACTCACGAATACCAGAGCAGCTAACATACCGTCCTGAATTTCGTTATTTATTGCCTTAAGCTGCTGAGCAAGTCTAACCTTTTTGCTTAAGGATTCTCAGTCATGTCCTTGAAATCATTGTAACAAATTCCCATCAATTGTTCAATCAAGGCGGATACACTTGAAAATTCTTTTGATTCATACACTTTGTTGAGACGATCCCAGACGTCTTCGCTAGCTTTCATAGCCTGTTGACGCCAGACACAATGGCCCGCATATCATACATACTCAATTTAACATCTTGCTCTGTGTCATTGACATAATCCCACAAATCACAATTAATTTGATGAATTTCCATACCATATTTCCAGTCAATGTAATTCGAGCTACCATCTAGCTTTATTGAATGATGTAGGAACTGCTGTATTTGAAATCATCTTCGGTGTCCTAGTTCGGATCAACTAAACTCTCAATTCTCTTTGTGACCATCCTGGGCCCATAACCTGATATGAAGACAGAGTTTTAAGTTAAGCAAATCAGTAATTTATTGAACTACACACGAAATATCAATATTGTGAACATAGTCACATTATGGTAAAACAGCCAAGTTGCACCGCCATCATTCCGGTCGATATACTACTTTTCCAACAGTACTGCTATCGCTTCGTAAGTAGTCGTCCCAATTCTTAGGAAATATATCAGACAATAATTCTTTGTTCTCATTTGACTGAACCAAATGCTAAAAGGGAGTATCAACCAAGTAAAATGAAAATACCTTTCGTAGTTAAGTCTTGACAAAAAATTCCTATATCTTTCAGCATTTAGGTGCATCAAATATGAACCTTTGTTCATATTTCTTTACCTTTTTACGTACTACAAGATATCGGAACGCGTCGAGTAGTAATTCCTTACTTATTGTTTCAGGTACACTACCTAAGAACCGAGAAGACTACTTACGAAACGACTGAGATATTCCAATTACTCTATTTGTTTCTTCTCATTCATCTGAATAATTAGTAAGTACATTGTTACTAATGTTAAAGTTTCGATTCATAGGAAGGGATTGACATTCCTTGACGACTTAAATTGTGATCTCATGGAAAAAGTTGACGGAAGGATCATTCTTCATGAAAGTAGTTTGAACATGGGACAAAGTCAGTTGTAATCTGCTGCTAGGACACAAGTTATGGTGCGCGTGGCATCATAATAGCATTTCTTCTAGGTAATGGGACCTCAGTATCATTGGATCCTGTTCGATACTGGAAAAAATAGGCGTTACTCACCAGTTCATGCAGTTGTTGAAAGTGATGGTGAATAAAAGACAAGAGCTGGGACCACGTGGAAAAATCAGTATGAAACTCGTCCCTCATATGGCGATTTCAATTCCCAAGATGATTAACCTATTCGGACATTGGAAAAGCACACAATGTCCATGATTATGCAGGTATCCAATTTGCGACAAAATAACCAAGCAGGTAAATACATGTTTGATACAGAAAATAAACCTTTGACTCTATGTCATCAACATCAGCTACCCTATATGAGCCCATCTTTCGAGATACCTATCAAACTGGAGATATAGAAACTTATAAAGCAGTGTGGCATGACGTTTCTGAGCCCGATAATTGGGAATGGAAACACCGTGAGGGCTCGTGCCTGGACTCGTTTATCTGGATCTAAGAAACAATTGTACAAAATTTCACCCTCTCTTCCCAGTATTTGTTGGTATACCGCTGCAACCATTGTCAGAGTTTCGATATGTTGAAAATTCATTACCAAATTTCACTGAGTGAAAATGTATTTGTTTTGGTCATAACGCTTAAAGTTTTATTATTACATTACCCCACTTACCAAGGTTCAATCCAGAGCATGAGACTATTTCGTGGGCGTAGATACGTGGATGACCAACTGGCAGACCTGTTTCATTCTCTTACCTTGACTTATCTACTTTAAACTCATTAACTTGATCCAAGAAGATATTTTGTTAAAACCAGATTGTACACCATACTTAATAAGAAAGCATATGTAACAAAAACATGGTATATTAACAATTAACTGTTTACAAAGTGTCCAAAGGTAAACAAAATTAATTACTAAGTATGGTTAATTTGGAGGATAACTTACATCAAACTTGATTTCTACGCAGTTGTTAAATTTACAGCAAGAAAGAGAACTAAACACATACCTCTTAAGGTAAAACATTAACATACCATTCAAAACTAAATTCAAATAACTTTACCAAGATAAGAAAGAAAATAGGACTTATATTCGAAAGCCTCCAGGAATAAGAAAATACAAACATAGATAAAAATCAGATACCATCGGCTTATCAACTAAACAATAGACTACACATATAAGTTAGGCAATTAACATATGACCACTCATTAATAAACTATTAATTAAGCACATTCCGCGGCAGTTTACAGCTAGGTGACAAGAAAACCGGAATGTTATATCTTATTTCTCTGATAAAATGCCATAAATTAACAACAGGAAAGTTTCACAAACATGAAATCAGGAGCCCGAACTATTTAGTATATGTCTAACCGAAGTGTTAAAAAAGTCTCCTGGTTATGACTAGTCTGATTGAAAAATTAAAAACTTACATTCATAGTACTACCTTTATTTCACAAACATAGTTTTCTGAGAACGACGCATTTCAACAAGTGGGAGTCTCAATGGCACTACCACTAGTACGCCAAGATACTGTCCAAGAGTACGCAACTTAATCCATTTCACAAAGCATTTTTTTTAATGGCATTAGGTCATTAACTATGCAGCCAGTTACCTAAGTTTTAAAATTAAGAATGTCCTAAACTAAATCTAACAAAAGTAATAAATAGGAAAAACTTGTTTATATTTAAAACAAGAGCCTAAACCCAGATACATCGACAGGAAGAGGGAATTAAAAGAAAACGTCGAGGAAAAACGGGGACACACGCTTCTCATCCTGGGGTCGATCAGGACCTTTTTATAGCTTAGACAATACAAGGTAGACCACGGTAAGTGAGGTAAAAAAAAACATAAAGAAAAACACAGGGATTACGAGATTAACCTATAGCTTAATATTAGTTTCTTTAATAAAATTCATAATATTTTTATATATTTCCCTTGTTCCAATTGTAAGCAAGCTTAGCAAATTGAAAGGCGCGAGAGTACACTCTTCAGTAATACTTTGATTAGCCTGTCAGAGGCTGCTCTATATTTTGACCAGCCGAAAAAGATATGATCAAGGTCGCCTAGGGCGTCACACTCTTCACATTTATTTGAGCTAAAAACTCCAATTTTAAACAGATGGGCAGGATAGCATGCATGGCCCAGTTTAAGACGTATCAGTGTTGTAATGTATTTCCTCGAATAAGTGAAATCTTTATGCCAAAATTGGCTGGGGACGTCATTGTGAATAAAGGTGTACCTAGTGGGGTTGGTAAAACAAAATTGTTTCCACGAATAGGACCATTTGTGTTTAATATTAGTTTTCAACATTACATATCGGTCTCCTAAACATAACGCTTCGTTCAGGGGCTGTCCTGAGTTAGTAGCTTCCTTAGCTAGCAGGTCCACGCGTTCATTATACTGTAGCCCAATGTGGGCCTTCACCCAAATGAAAATAACATCCCTTCCTGACGATTTTATTTGGTAAACCAACTGTTTTATTTTAAATAGGTACGGGTTTGTTTTGTGAGAAGGGTTCACAAAGCATTAATTTAAACAGTTTTGCTTTTACACAATATTTGGGTCAATTTGTCAACTTATCCTCATCCTCAGACAACATCTCACTTGGTGCCCGGCACCGCGTGATACAAGAAAAATCCTTGCACGCACAAAAAAAGTTAGCCGGCGACCGTTTTCATACCTGAATACCATTTACTTTTTACGATCGTACAAAACAATTTTACCAATCCATAGATTTTAAACATATTTTTATTTAATTTAATATACTGAGTGCTCTTTCAAAACGTGACCGTTACATAGTAATTATTATGTTTAAGTTAGCTACTTTATACATGTATTTTATACTCTGTATATTTATTGTTTATTTGTTTTTCTAAAATTAGTTTCGCGATGCAGAGCTGAAATCGGGTGAATACGTATGTTACTCCACTAAGGAGCATACATGTGTACAGATGGAAGTTAACCCCAAGATTAGGAAGTCTCGTGCTAGTACTCAAGCAGAATTAATTCAAGTCGATGTTGCACCGCAGAACGGTCAGCAGGATATCAGGTATGATACGGATATTATAAAATATGAAATGCAACCGTATTACGTGTAAATTCTTCCCTTCAGAAAGTTTTCATGAAGGAAATCGAACTTCATTTTAAAATCTTCAACTGTATTGTATATGACACATTGCTTTTATTGATGTAATATAATAGTAACGTATTTGATGAAGTTTTTTGCATAAATACTATATTATTTACAAATCATTTGTACTGAAAAATATCAAATTAAATAGAACAATTTTATAAGAGTAAATATGAATTGTCCATTGTTTTAAAATACTATTTACCGTTATAAACTGACAATAGTATTACATAATATGAAGTATAACAATAATTAAATGAGGAGACCTTTGGATAACATATAGTTTCTTGTTAACTTGAAGTAGCTGATTCCAAATCTGCTTGTTGTCCAGCAGAATCTTTACCAATACGCTCAGAAACTTCAGATTTGCTACTCATGGAAACAATACAATGTTGAAATAATGTGTGTGTATGTGTGTGTGTCAGACAGAATAACTATGTTGGTCAAACCTTTTTTCTAGAGATTCAGAAACTGATATAGAACGAGCACTAATTGTATTGCATACATTTGATCGTATTTCATCCGCCCACATTGGAGTACTAGGCATGTTAGGAAAGACGACAGTGAAGGTATTCAAGTAAGTATCGACCATTTCTTCTCACAATGTTTTTCACTGGTATAAAATAAATGTAAATCGACATATTAAAAAATCATACTTCAATTTTATCAGGGCCATCGAAAATATCTCACTTAATATCGGTCGTGCAAAAAAATTGTTTCTACGAAAATTGTCCCGATTTCTATAAGCTACAATATGGTTTAATGAAATCCATGGGCTACTTTAAGAGTTATGACGCAAAATGTCGAAAATGCGAAATATGCCTAAGTAAAATATTTCCGGTATTTGAAGAGATACGACGAAAATTCTAGGGCAAACATTTTTTGCAAAACAGAGTGTTTCAAGGTTTTATATATATTTTTTTTCAAAACCGTTGTATTTGGAGATTCACTCTTTAAGGTGTTAAAAAACTTCTTTGAAACGGGCTAGAAATAACGGCATTAAATGACGAAGGCGTGTAAAGGACATAGTAAAAATATTTTTATAATTGCCAGTTTAAACTTGCAATTATCTATAATTGCAACTTTAAACTTGCAATTATACGTAATTGCAACTTTAAACTTGCAATTATACCTAATTGCAACTTTAAACTTGCAATTATACATAATTGCAACTTTAAACTTGCAATTATCTGTAATTGCAACTTTAAACTTGCAATTATACATAATTGCAACTTTAAACTTGCAATTATACCTAATTGAAATTATGTATAATTGCAAGTTTAAAGTTGCAATTAGGTATAATTGCAAGTTTAAAGTTGCAATTAGGTATAATTGCCTCATTGCAAGTTTAAAGTTGCAATTAGGTATAATTGCAAGTTTAAAATTGCAATTATGTATAATTGCAAGTTTAAAGTAGCAATTATAGATAATTGCAAGTTTAAAGTTGCAATTATGGATAAATGCAAGTTTAAAGTTGCAATTATAGATAATTGCAAGTTTAAACTGACAATTATAAAAATATTTTTACTATGTCCTTTCCACGCCTTCGTATTAAATAGAGTATTTTTCTCCCTTTTCAACGATATATCCCATGCCATATTTATTCATTGGAACTAGGCAAATATTTATAAAAACAGTTTTTAAACCAATATTTTTTTTAATTAGCATCATACTTGTTGTGGAGAATTATGATTAAAAAATTCAGAAGTTCATCAAATCTTTACTATACTCAAACATTAATGTTTGATTAAGATTAAAGACAATTAAAAGGAAAGTAAGTTCAACAAAAAACGAAAAATTAATGATCAGGAAAGCAACATGGAGCAATTATGTGAAATTGTGAAGAGTTTTCACAGTTATGCCAATGCAATGTATAGAGGTCATCCATAAAGACGTCATTCCTTGCTCAGAAAATTAAAACATCTCTGTCAATTAATTTAAGTACAATATCCATTTATCTGTGTTTCATGATATCTGCTTAACTGATTGCACTATGATTTCAATTGTTTTAAAATAGTTGGCCATGGAAAAACTTGACAATTAAATTTTTTGGCAAATGATCTCAGTTAAGAGTTAAACCCTCACTTATTCACACTCGTTTAAGAATTTAGAATTTACAAAAATGGCTTTCACTAACATTGTACGTTATAATATGTTCGTTACATATTGCCAATGCAATTTTAATACCGGATTAGCTAAAGTGGAATATAAAAAAAGTGAAATTTGGAAACATCATTAAGAGAAATTCAAGTTGCTTGTCGTATAAATAAAACAAGCGTGAAAAAATGTTTAAAGAAAAATGGTTACCGGTGTTATAGAGCTAAAAAAGTTTACAATTTACAAGCCGAGGACAAACCAAGGTGGCTGTTGGAAAAGAAGTGTGCCAATCCATTAATATGTACTAAAATACTTTGGTCCGACGAGGCAAATTTTTCCAATAATGGATTTTTGAATCGTAGTGTTCATTACAAATGGACTTCTGAAAATACACACTGGCATAGACCAACCAGATTTCAAAACCGTTTCTCAATAAATGTGTGGTTAGTTATTTTAGGTACCCATTTAATAGGTCCTTATTTTTATGATGGTCACCTTAGTGGCCAAAGGTACCTAAGCTTTTTGAGGAATTAATTTAATGAATTATTAGATGACGTGCCTTTGGAGAATCAACATAACTTTGAATATTTTCAACAAGATGGAGCTCCTCCCCACAATTCCCGTATTTGCTTAGATTATTTAGACGAAATTTGGCCTCAACATTAGATAGGTACCAATGGATTTATTCGATGGTCCCCACGTTCTCCAGATATAACCCCAATGGATTTCTTTCTATGGGGGTATATCAAGGATAAGGTGTTTTCGACCATACCGCAAAATGTAGAGTACCTAAAAGGTAGAATTCAATAGACATTTAATAGAGAGTTACTCCCGAAATGATAAGTAATGCTTTGAATGCAGTGCTTCGCCGCGCTCGATTGTGCATAAGAAATCGCGGTGGACATTTTGAAAACTTGATTTGATATTTAAAAATTATTTGAGGATTAGATAAATATTAATGTTCTGCGTGCTATATTCGTTTTAATTATCAATTTTTCTTAGCTGAATTTACTTTAAGATTTTAATTGTTTTATTTAGTCATAATTCTCCACAGCAAGTATGATACCAATTGAAAAAAAATATTGGTTTAAAAAATGTTTTTATAAATAATTGCTTAGTTTCAATTAATAGATATGACATGTGATATATCGTTGAAAAGGGAGAAAAATACTCTATATAATGCCGTTATTTCTCGCCCGTTTCAAAAAAATCTTTAACCCTTTAAAGAGTAAATCTCCAAATACAGCGGTTTTGAAACAAATTAGATAAAACCACGTTGAAATACTCTATTTTGAAAGAAATTTTCGTCCTAGAGTTTTTGTCGTATCTCTTCAAATAACGGAGATATTTTACTTAGACTTATTGGGCATTTTCGATATTTTCCGTCATAACTCTTAAAGTAGGCCATGGATTTCAAATGTCGTTAAACCATATTGTAGCTTATAGAAATCGGCACAATTTTCGCACAAAACATTTTTTTTGCACGACCGATATTAAGTGAGATATTCTCGATGGCCCTGATAAGATGGACAGGACAGCCTAGCCTGTATATAGTAATGTTTCAAATTTTTGAGTTTTAAAATCTGATCAGTAAAACCCGAGATATCGATATTTTTGAGAAATAACCTTGTATGACAAAAGTTAATAACATTTTTCAGCGAAGTTTGGTTTAAGACATTCTTTAAACATTTGCCTACTAAGAGATTCTGTTTGGTATGTCTTTCTAACGCACAACTTCTTTATTTTTCAAAATCCATACCAAGTATACTAGATACACATAAATGTCAAGGAGAGAGGCGGACTTTTGTATTTAAAACCTTTTTCTAAGTGTAGCAGTTCTTGAAAAAATCACATGCGAAAAAATTTCACCAATGAACTAATGTTAAGCATAGCACATATTGGATAAAATAATTTTTTGTTTTGCCAACGATTATACACATTTTTTTGAAAAGTTGTAACGATTCAAAATATTTATTAATTAAATTAGCAATTATTAAAGAGCATACTACGTGGTTTTCATGAAAGACTGATGTTGGTTAGTCGTGCACTTTTCTTGAGGCATGGACGCATGTGAATACTGAAAATAAAAACGAAACTTAAACTAAGTAGTGGTGATTTTCGCTACACTTGCATTATTTGATAAACCAGTAGTCTCCAGTCATTGAATTTCGTAGGTGGATTAACATATTACCATGCATTCCCGCCTATTGCCTAATAAACGTCCCGCACTGATTACATTTTGAAACAGGTTGGAAGTTATCGTCCCTGTTTTCTTTTAATAAACAGTTATTTGGATAGCAGTTGAGCAGGGAGAATTGCCTGGGAAATTTTAAGGGTGTTGATTTAGATTCGTAAATTTTGTTATAGTCCAGGAGGCAGTGAATTTTTTTCGTACTTGTTTTCCCAGTCGGTGTATATGTTTTAATCTGTTCTCTTAGTGACAAAAAACAAGAATTTTTGAGTCTAGCTAAAATTTTTGGATGGATTCAAAAAATAAAAATAAAATATGTCCGCTTATTTTCCCAGTCGTAAATATTTTACATTTATTAAAGTGGAACATAAAGTTTATGAAAATAGCAGTCTGGCTTATCTCAGATAGCAGAAAGTGAGTCTGGCTGATTTTGCGGATCCGTAACCCTTATTTTTTCAGGCTTGAAATTTAGCAAATAAATTGTTATAATCATAAACTGTAATTAAAAATAAGTTTGGCGGCATCTTGAAAATGGGGAAAATAGAAAATTTTTGCTCTTGTTTTCCCGGATTTGAAAATTTGTCACATGGTAGATTAAACTACATTTTCATAGAAAATACACGTTTGACATTTACAATCACGAAGGCCTTACCAGTCTCACAAGCCAGGTAGTTAAACGAAGACGAAAATGATGAAGAAGAAGACGAACGCTTCATTTAATTTATATTTAATTATAACAATATTTTTTATTAAATAATTGATTATTATTTTTGATCAATTGTAGTTATTTTTTCAATAGCCGAATATCAAATAAATACTTTTCTGTGGATTTCATTAAAATTTATGATTTCGTCAAGAAATATATTTCAACCTGTCCCATCATAATTCTGTACTATGTGCTTTTTTGTATTTCATTGTTTAATGCTCTCATACAGAAGAACATGCACCTATGACACTAATCACCTGTATAATCGAACGTGCCGAATTTAGGGCGCCTGACGATTATAAACAAGTCTGGCAAGGCTTTGGGGGTGTTCCACATTAGCCAGAGTATTTTAAGCTGTTATTATAATATAGGCCATCATCTGATAAATTTTCATCACTGCGAAAATGAGGGAAATTTTTTTGATGCAAAATTTTCAGTTTTTCACCTGCCGGACATATTATCCATACTCACAGATTAGCCAGACTATTTTTTTTACTTATCTTCAGTATACCTGTTACTACTAGAACTATTTTTATCACTGGAAAAAAAGGCAGTATATTCGTATGTTCTGACGCATTTTCTGTCTCAACCCATCGGCATTACTAACCGAACAATTCTAACCATCTTTGCTGACTGGAAAAATAAATACAGAAACTCGTCACTGCCTTCTGGACTGTTATTCTATATTTTGGTTTTTAATTTGACAAATGTCAACATATTTTCTAGAGATTTTCATTGAATAGCCTGTTTAAAATATTATCGCAAAATCCGATTTTTTTTGTTTAAAAGAAGTAAAAAAGATATACTTAGACATTTTGAATTCTGCAAGAACAGAGAGAAGTTCTCCCGTTCCTGTAATTTGCATGAGTGGATGAAAATCTAACAACTCTTAAGGTTAGTGCTTATTTACTTAAAATGATATTCTTTAAAAGTGTTTGTATCAATTTACCTGGGCAATTTCAATAAGTCGACGTTTTTCAATACCGTTGAAATTGGTATTTTTCTTGATTTATTTTATCAAACCATTCATAAATATCTGCTGAAAAGAGTCGCCTGTTGAGACTAACAATATTTCATGCTGTACCGGTATCCAGCGTACCACAGACGAATAATTCGGATTTGGTGGCGGAGGCTGCGAGAAGATAGTTCGTCCATAGTAGAGACTCAATGTAGTAACGCCATCTTTAGAGTGAGTAAGCTTCTCACTTTCCCATTTAGTCGCCCTCAGCTTTACGAAGAACTAATGCTGCCATTGTATACCACATTTCTCGTCTGTTTGTGATTAAGATACACGTACGTCATATTATTATTGCTAGTTTAAAACATATCTGTATTTCACTTTTGGTCTTCAACCTTAAAGACTAGTAACGTCTTGTCACTCAAATAGTACTTTTTTTTTCTATAGTACATTCAAATTAATTGTCAGTTTTTTTATAACCAGCTCTCAGACTTATAAATGTTATTTCACCCTTTTAGCTATATAAGTATAATAATTTTTTTGCTAGTTTATGAGTTTTCAGTTCTCTAATTTAGCGTACTGCAATATTGATTTTAATCCTTGACGAGTAAAAGTTCCCTAAAACTGTGTGCTTTGTGAAGAAATAATAGCTGTTTGCGGTCAACCCTAAAAATAAAATAAGTTTTAAATCTTTATGTAATTCATATATTATATCTGTTTATTAGTCTATTTATGGAAACAATTTTTATGTATCAGTACTTACCTTTGTAGGTACTTGGCTTCCCCATATTATTTGATTGTTGAAGTTTATGTATATAACAATTGTTTGAACTGTTTTCTATTTTACTTCATTATATTTATTGCAATTTTTACATTAAATTATACATTTTAATATGTGGCTTTTCCTTAGATTTTTGTTTGTTGTTTCTCTTGCCCAAACTATATTAATTAACTTTGACTGGCGCCCAGAAGCTTATAATTTTTTAAGAGATTGTTTTATAAAAGGATGACATAACCTAACCCCAACCCACAGGGTATATTGGTAGGAGAGAAATTAGAAATTTTCTTCTAATAGGCAAAAGTTTAAAGAATGTTTTAAACTAAACTTCGCGTCAATGTGTTCTTAACTTTTGTCATAATAGGTCATTTCTCAAAAATATCCATATCTCCGATATTACTGATCAAATTTTATAAACCCAAAAGCTTAAAATATTGGTTATAGTGTTTAATTAACTATTGGAAAAGAAACTACATTTTTGAAAAGATGTGAATTTTGGAAGACCCGCAGGAATATCTCGCCGAAATGTAGGGTGTAATTAGTTTCATCTCATTCAAAAGAACTGGTAATGGGGATCGACTAGACAAACAAAAAACTTATATGCCTCTTTAGGGGCCCTTTGGAAGACATTGACCTAGGTCGAACATTTGAATGTTAAGGTAGGAGATATTTGAGAACCACTGCTTTTCTGGATAAATGGACGTATAGTTTCGAATTATATAGAAGTCATTAAAAAATGTAGTGGTTACGTACCGACTTGTGTCCTTGCCCTCGCGCGGTCTCAAAGCAAGAATCGCTGCACTTTGATGGGACCGCTTGTAACAGTCACGTTTTGAAAGAACACTCAGAACCTTAAATTAAATGAAAGCATGTTTAAAATGTGTGTATTTATTAAATTGTTTTTGCACGATCGAAAAACTTTAACTTCTACTTAGGTATAAAGACCGTTTGACCTTTAACGCAGTTCGGAGAGGATAAGAGTGCAGAGGGGCACTTGTTTGTTTCAAAGCAAGGAGTCGAGATTTGGCTTCGGGCCGATACACTATGGGCGAGGTAAATTTGACCTCTCCGATATAATTAAGTGGTAATGAGTCAAGTTTTGGTCTTGTGATATACTGCTAGAAGTGTAATTGTAATAGTTCAAAATTAATAGAAAGCTGTTCTTTTGTGAGTTACGGAGTATTATCGTGAAGTAGCTATGTTCTGGTAATCTATGCATTGCAATAATGTGAAATATTCAAAGTTATTTAAATAGCAGAGTGAATTTGTAATTAGTAGCGGCTAATTGTTAATTTAGATTGTTTCCTTTGGTGCAATCAACGATAATTTGTGATTTTAAGTACTTGGTTTGCAGCTTGTACATTCAGTTTTCGGATGTGTTATACGTCAATTGACCTTCATATGTCTAGGAATGAAACTGTAAGTTTTTTATTTTATGTACTATGTAGTGGTCGCTCAGTCGACGCGCGTGGAGAACAATACGTTTCGTTTCGTGATTGATTTTTTACTTCCCGAGTGAGATCGGTAGACAATTTGACCGCTTT
Organism: Stenurella melanura; assembly: GCA_963583905.1. Lineage (NCBI taxonomy): Eukaryota > Metazoa > Arthropoda > Insecta > Coleoptera > Cerambycidae > Stenurella > Stenurella melanura. The sequence goes on from OY757314.1 coordinate 129,587,476, forward strand.
TATGTTAGTAGCGGACATTTGCCGCATTGACTTGATTTGCTGACAATTTCGATGTCCCAATAGGCATAAATAAATAGTGGCCTAGTTAGTGTAAAATCGCGAGTAACATTTGAGTCGGCTTAGGAACCAGAGAAAGCCGTTACGCGTAGCAGCATTCAGTATTTACCCAAATCCTGTATGAATTAGGTTTTCTTGTGTTACGTGCTATTTAGCGCTGGTAACAATAGGTATGTCCGACTAGAGACTCAGTGGAGTCGGGAGTGGGTATTACGTTATTATTTCTCAAGTTAGTTCAGAAAAAACTATTATCTGGGCGCCAAGTAATTTCCTTACATCACATACCTTACCTACTGACTGAAATTACTAAACTTAGATATGGCTAAACAACAACAAAATATTAATTAGGCTTTAATAAATCAACAACCCAAATCAAAATTAAAATACAGTATATTTATTGCACACCAAAAACATATAATAACTAACAGCTACCGAATAAAATCATACGCCCTAAGTAAATCTCGAAAGTATATACACAGATATGTCCATATACTTATCTAGGTTACGTAACAAACAACAACAACAAAAAATCTAGAACTCCCCTGTCTCTCGAGAGGACAATCCAGGATAAAGGTAACTCCCCATGAATAAAAAAAATGATCGGTTGTACAATGCCTTTATGCCCAGATTGACACACTACAAAAATTAACTAGGTAGCTATTTAAAAAATAATTAGTCTAATACCAAACGTGGTTATCTAAAATAACTATAGCATAGGGCTGGCTTTGTAGGCCTATTAAATCATGAATAAAAAATATCTAATAAATGGGAGATATCTTCAGCAAATAGTATTAAAAAAAAATTCCACTAGGTGGTACTTATCGTAGTGAAGCGGAGGCGTGAGGTTTACGCTGGTATCCTATTCTGGGGCGGCAACTGCTACCAAATTTCTGCCGTATTATTCCTCCTTACAGGCCAATTGAGGTATTTTCATATAACTTATCCTTTAAACACAGGTACCCCTGTCCATCACCCTCGACCAGACAAATAAAAAAACGCCTAAAATGCATTATAACCAAATATTATCGCGAAAACTTTCATATGAAGCAAATTTTAAGTAAGATAAGGAATTAAAGGAAAACTCACCTCCCGTGCGATAGGCCCTATGCACAAAAGAGACGTTTTAAGACTTCCACAAAAATTCCTCTCAAGAAAAGATCCACAAATTTTAATGTTTACGGACGATATATTCACCCATCTACCAATATCCACCTAATTATATCGTCCCTATTTAGATCCTAGTGATAAAGCCGTTTGAAACGTAAATTTTGATTTTATTCCTTCACTAGTTTCTATTCTTTACTTCTCGCCGCAGAATACTAATCGTAGCTCGACTCGGCGATCGCTATCAAACCGATAATACTTTTTGTTTTAAAAAAAGAGTTCTCAATAAAAACACGTAGGAAAAGTAGTAACTAATAAAAAATATAAATAGTTATTAATTGTCTAAACTGCATTTACTGCTTATGTACCGAATATGCAGTTTACCATATACAGGGTGATAGAAAATTGACGCAACTTGCATTCTAGATTAATTATCCTGTTGTTCGAATTTTAAAGACAAAATTCGTAACACTTGAAACTAATAAGGATTAATTACTGTTTGAAATATTGATTAATGTTGTTTAATTAGACGATTTAATTCTTGCTACCTTACCTTTTTTGTAGTGTTCTTAGTAATTTAAGTTAGTTAGTTAGGTTTTCGTATTAAAGGTCATTGAGCTCAGGCCGAGTGATGCATAATATTGGATCTATCTAATTTTGCTGTCGAATTACGGATATTGTATTTTAATTGCATTTGTAACCTAAAACGTTGATAGATTATTTTGTTTTAATAGTTGTTTAATTTCGTTAAGCTCATTCAAACTGGGATAGCTCGGTGTTTCCTTATTTTGCCGGGCCAATTTCTAGTTGAAAGTGATCAGAAATTTTTGTATTAGTTGATTTCAAGTAACGAAAAATAAGGTGGCGTCCAAGTATCTTTTTTTGTTGAGTTTTTCAGGGCAATATATTATTTTTTTAGTAATATTCTGTTAGTATTTGCCAAGGTAAGTGATAACCAATATTAAGGTCTTATGCACTATTGTAAATTATAATTATGATTGCTGATTAAGCATAACAAAAAAGCAAGGTTATACGCTTGTAACATAAAATAAGTGACCTGTGTTAAAAATTTAAAAAATGAGGAATTATTTCACGAAACTAGAAAACGAACAGTTAGACGTCCGAGATACGATAACAGAAAATAGTTATGTATATTTTAAGCTAGGAAAAGTCTGCCTTTTTTAGCGAATTGCTCGCATAATTTTTTCCAATCAGGTATCGAAAACTAAAAATTTAATCTTTGGTCTCTATAAAATCAATGTAAGCAATATAATAAACAGTTCAGAACAATGACAGAACAGAACAATAACAGCAAATAAGAATAATAATAACAATAATTCTATTGCCCAACAGGGAACACCCAATAACAGAACGTTTCTTTTGAATTAGTCACAAAGATTGTTCGATATGACCTGCTTCTCCATCAGTACACATTTCGGACGTCAAACTAAGGACATACGCACTCCGTTCAACAAATTTGGTAAATTACCAGACTAAACTATCAACTAATGTTGTCAATAGAGAAAAAAAAACGAACTAGATCCAAAAAGCCAGACAAAAAGAATGAACAAGTAGTGTCTGTACATAACCAAGTACTTAACGACTTGAACGGGTCCTCAATAAAATAAATCTTACTAGCCCAAAATTCAAAAATCTTTGCGACATACAAAATCAACGAACTGGTAGGTCGTATCTACGTTGTTCACCAACTAACGACATAAACTAAAATATTCCTTGAGAATTTCACAAGACGGGATGACATTACAACCTACCCCAATATTCCAGCAGTTCTCAAACAACATCATTAAAGAAATGGTGAAATTTTTCAAAATTTCTTTTCTCTAAAGCCATGGGCTTTAGACCCCGTGGCACATAAGGTTTCTTGTTTGTCTAGTACTTTCCCACTACCGTCTTTTTTAACGACATGAAACTAAATACACTCAATATATCCGAGGCACAGTAACATTTCCTCCCGCTTTATTCGGTACCAGTCCTGGCTGCCAAAGTCGTGCGCGAAAAATTTGCTTTTACCAGCTAAGAATTGCAAGGTTTGCGCTACTCAGCGGCGATGCGAGAATTACTGGGAAACCGTATAGACTAAAATATACTAGTACGAAATTATCGATTGGCAGTATTTGCCTTGAGTAATTAATAAATTTTAAACAAAGCACTTGAATTTTGTTTTCAAATGAAGTACAGTATTTTCCTTGATTTTAAATTTTAGATTTAAAAATGTTGACTACTTTCTTTGCCTTTAGACGTAAATCTATAGGAATTTTGTCAACGGGTAATGAAGCACTGAAACCTGGTCAGATTAGAGACATCAATAAATGTACTTTAGTGAATTTATTGAAGAGATATAGCTATCACTGCACGGATTATGGAACCGCTGAAGGTAGGTACGTATATTCAAATATAATTACACAACTTTTATCTCATGTATTACAGAAGACAGAAAAATCATTTACAAAAAATGTCCACGTTGTACATTTTCTATTGTGACCATGTCCGAGATCAGGTCTCGGACCAGGTCCGAGAACATTTAGCCCTACATATCAGGTTTTTCTCAAGCTGTGTTAGTTAATATGATAGAGATTTGACCAAAATGTTACGTTAAGTGGTACCAAAGAAGATTTGAACTTATTCAAAACTACCACCTAATCATCCACCCTAGCGTTGTTTTTTTTAAAAGCACTCCTATTTTTATTAAAGAAAACGAAAGTACTATTCATTCTGATTTCAACCATATCTTATACTTGGTACATATCTTATTTGTTTTAACTTACTTCAGAGACATATGCAATGTTGAAACGAACTTAAAGCCACTTAGAACTTTTAGCTTAGAATCAAAGTAAATTATAACTTTAATTTAAATATAGCTTGACCTTCAGGGATAAATCTCAATCAGTAAGTATTTTTGGCTTTATTAAGTAAACTATACAAAAAGGTAAAAGTAATTGGTATGTAGGTAATAGAAAATGAAAGAAAATGCAAAATAGTTGCTTAGAGGACGCCATGAATTGTTTACGGTTTTATCAATATAATAAAAACAAGCTAACCATTATACTTTTCGCCGATCTACTGCACTTTTTATATAATTTTTGTACATTCTATAGGATACACTTCGTAGGTTTTTTTGTAAATATTATTAGTTCTGGACATTTTCAGTAATTACAAAACATTCAAACTTATATTGCGTAAGGCAGAATTGTTTAAGCCACAATACCGTATAAATATTTTATTCGCTCAAAATTTGACCAGTCTTCATGTGATTTAAAGTGGAGCGAGTCGACACACCTCTGGTCTCTATGAAAGATCGACTTTTTCCCAATTGTACAAAAAAATAGTTATTACAATAATAGCACTATGCGGAAACAAATAATTAGATGTAATAATAATAATAATAACAATAATTTATTAGTGTTAATGTACAAGAGTACTTACACAAGTCAACAAAACAGGCAATAACGACTATTATATAACACAAATTAAAAAGAATATAAACAACAAATGAAACATATGCAAACGAACGTAAAGCACAGTGTATATAACAAATTTTTACAAACGAATAGTAATACTAGGTACATTCAATGTCAAGATCTCAGTCCAAAAATTCCCTGTAGTGGTAGAATGTCTTTTCAACGAGAAATGTTTTAATTGCCATTCGAAATTTTTTTGGGTTATCAATGTTTTCTATGTTTGGTGGTAGTTTATTAAACATTTAAGTTGCTGGATACTTTGGTCCATTCCGTGACTGAAAGCATTTTTGCAGTTCTCTGTATATCCTAAGCATGCTATAATTCTAATTAATTTTCTCTGTAAGTATAGCAAATACCTTACTAAAGTCTGCGGCTCTCTCCACACTATTATAGCATAACTCATGATTGAATAACACAATGCAAAGAAGGCTGAGAAGTTACGAAAAACTCTGCTACTCAATTTTCAACAAATGTGGTCAATGTGTATATTCCCTCTCAAATGAGGATCCATATAAACACCTAAAAATTTTTCAGTAGATATTACATCAGCAGAAATCTCGAAATTGCGTAACCTTGTGATTTAGTTTTATTACAAATTAGATTATTAGATGCAAACCATTGTTCAACGTATGATTGAATTTCGCTTTTTTTCACTTCAACGTTAATTAAATTATCTGATCTAATGGAGATTGTAGTATCATCTGCCCACAGAATATACGTGAGACATTTTTTGCAACGGCATATCGTTGATGTAAATCAAAAACAGTAATGGTCCTAATATGGAGCCCTGAGGCACACCTGTCTTTAAAATTTCTTTACTTGATGTGATGTAGTTAAATTTAACAATCTGACTACGATAATATAAATAAGATTTCAATATTTTTATACTATTAACGTTAATTTTATATTTTAGTAATTTCTCAATTAGAATATCATGTGACACACAGTCAAAAGCCTTACTAAGGTCTAAGAAAATTGCATAATTGAATTCACGATTTTCGTATGCGTCGAGGACATCATTGACAAAGGCCAATATGCGCTAGTAGTGCTGCGATTCTTTCGGAAGCCATGTTAATTCAAGAAAGAGATTATTTCATTCAAAATATGTAAATAATCTATTGTACAATTATTGCCACTTTTAGTATGTTCGGGAATGTGCCCTCCAAGAGACATTCGTTTATCAGTTTTGTAAGAAGATATATTATGAGCTTTTTTATAGTTTTTATGATTTTCGCACTTAAACCATACACATCTTTACTAGATTTACTTTTAAGATTCGTAATTATGTATTTATGAATGTATCAAAATTGTCGAAAATAAATTAATATACATGCTCCGAAAATTTCACCGCGATTGATTTCTTAACGATACCTTCCTTAATTTTAAGGATATCTCATCGATCCTAAAAATCGATCCTAAAACAATTTTGCTGGGAATTTCAAGGGCTGTAAGGCCCTTCGCTTTTAACATAATTGAGTTTAAAGGGCTCGAGGAAGGTGGTCCTCGCACCCAAAGGCTTATTATCGCAATTCATTTCCTTAATTTCCATTCTAGAGAAATTACAAAAAACTAAAATTTCTGAACAAAAAACTGTATTTTTGTTTTCTTGGATTTTTTACGTATCTTCTTTATTTAGTAATTGAGTTATTGTGAGAAAAAAAAGACATTTTTGTTTTAAACTTCAACTGTTATTTCAAAATTGAATCAATTTTTTTTCCAAATCTAGGTATTCTAAACCGTTCAAACTTCTAGAACATATTGTTAGTACCCAACTAAAGTGAATTGTAAATGGATTGAGTTTAATTTCAATTCTTGCGTTAAAGCCATTGCATTGGTTTCATTGCTGATAGTAGTATAGCAAGCGGGGTTCTGTGACACTTTTTGCTCGATGGCATGTATCCATCCACATCTTATAATTCTTGTAGTTCTTGTACAAGAAGCTCAAGAAAAATTGCAAGAAGACGTCTACAATGACCAGGGGGGCTGTAGAAGAAGTAATCAACAATAACCAGAAGGAATAGTAAGATTTCTTCCGGAGGATGTCGAAGAAATAATTATCAATAACCAGAAGGTATAGTTCTGGTACAAGAAGCTCATAAAAAGAAGTGGCGGACAATGGCCAGAGGATGGAGACGAAATAATTGTTAATGACCAGTGGGTATAGTAAAAGTTCTTGTAAAAAGAACCGGAGATTAATGTCATACATATATTATAAAAAATGTATTTATTCCTAATCATGTGCAATAATAATAAACTTTGTTCTGGTATTTATTAAAAAGTAGTTTATCAGTATTTGGTTGCGACGTGCATAGGCTTATTACATGCGGGCTAAATTCCTCTGATAGAAAGTGCGTGTGTGACCCCTATTATGTTTGAATAATTAACGAGTTAAAATCAATTTGCACTAATTCCTTACCTTACCTAAATGTCTTTGATTAGGAGTACTGCAAAACCGGGTAATTATTATTCGCAATACACATCTTTGAAAATATTTTAATTATGAATATAAATTAACGATATATGGAATATATTAAACGTATGCATTAGAAAAGAGAAACTATAATACTAATTATCAAGTGTGGAATACTGTACATGTACGGTTAAAAGCAATACAATCTTATAAAAGAAATATTTGAATGATAAAATAAATTAACTGGCTAATTGGTTTACGTCTAGTTATTATATATATACGACTGCAGCTTTAGTTTTAATAATAAACAACGAAAACAACAACAACAACAACTAAACTATAGTCATGTCCGCCGCAACCAACCTATTAGGTAAGTGTTACAAATAAGAATTTTATGTTTAAGACAACAGCTCAGCTGACCTTAGATAAAAATTTCATATTGTATTTTTTATTAATATTTCAGTTATCGAAGCTTCTCCTGTTAGCATATCAAGTAAGTTTATTAATTTTACCTCGTTTCAAGTTTTTTCAGTAATGCTTGTTTTTAGCAACTATGGACATTGCGAAGTTTATTTGGGATGTTGCAGGAGATTTTTTTCCAGCTGTTAGAGTATGTATAGAAACACTTTACAAAACATATGCTTGAAGAACTTTGTCTGATATATTCTATGCGTTTATTTTTAGTTTACCTACATATGCACAGACAACAACATACCACCTGAGGGGAGCGTGACGATTTGGGATGATGAATTATATGAAAAGCACGTTGTTGCTTTCGCCTTGGAAACAGAGCGAATCATTTTTATCTGTATAAGGGACTAATTAAATTTCATCCGTCGATATTGGTATGTACACATTTTTTCTTATTTAGAAACCGTTAAAAAAATTAAGTGAATTAAAGTTAATAAGTGGGGATAGTTTTGGTAATTCAAAAATAAAACAGCTATAGTCAAAACATATTTCGACAGAAACAGAAAGTAAAATATTTTTCGAGGACATTTTGATTTATATCTCTAAAAAAAAAAAAACACACACTCTGTATGTAATTATGTAAATAAAGTTTTATTTTAATTGACATTACAGGCATTTGTGATCTTATCAATATCAGTAAGAATTGTGTTCTTATTAAATTCTAAATGTTCCAGTAAACAATAAGTTTGCTCACATTTGTTTAAATTACATAGGTCTTTTAATTTATCAATATATGTTTCCTTATTACAATTATCAAAATTACTAATATACAGTATGGTGTTATTATAAAAGTTTTTAAAATCTAAATACCGTAAAAATTCTAGTCTATAATTAATTAAATGTTTAATGTTAATAAGTTCTTGAATACACTTATCGTCCATGTGAATAACACAATCACCACTTTTCAATAACATCAGGTGTTGATCCATAAGCAGTTGACTAGATATTGTGAAATTATCAAATTCTACAATAGTTTCAACAAATTTCTTTTCTTTATCGTTATCAGGTATAATATCAATATTTGCTACGAAATCATACCAATCCAAATCCATAAGCGAAATTGCACTAATTGAGTTAGTAAATATTACTGACGGTTCGAACCCTCTGGCAGCACTTATTCCCGTTGAGATTTGTAATCCATTTGATAATGAATATTTTACTTCGTTAATTAAGTGTTTCTCCTGTTTAATTTCTTCTTTATACTTTAAAAGAATACTATCTAGGTATTTCCAATAAGGAGATGAACATGATGATGGTGTGGAGAAAAATGATTCATTTTCTATACCAGAGTCCGACATTATGACTGTCTTCGCTGCTACTCAAATAAACACTAAAAAAATATTTCTAGATTTATTAATACTTATGGCAGACGAAGTTGCTATATCATACTATCTCTTTCTTATCAATCCATGAATTATGTGATTTATCTAAACCAAGCCATTTAATTAAAACTTTATTTCCTTTTCTTCTAATCACTTTCTCAACTAAATAAATATCGGGATATTTAACTTTCAGAAGTTCTTGTTCGTAGAAAGCACCACTAATTTCTTCTTTATTTTGATCCTCCAAAATATATGTACTAGGATTACTTAATTTGACTTTTTTTATTTTAAAAATTTCATTTGACCAATTGGGTGTGTATCCTTTTGTAAATACTGAACGATGTTTGCTTACCCGAACGAAATCACCAAGTTTAAACTTCTGAATTGGATCGACTATTTTTAGATGACTATATGCAGAGGCAAGTATCTGTTTTTCTTGCTTTTCTGTTACATCTTTAGGTTTATATCCAGTTGTGCGGTGTTTTGTATCGTTATATTTCGCAACTATATTGGGTAGAATAGTTAACCACTTATAATTCCCCTGTATGCTAAATTGTCTCCACATCATGTTTTTTAATGTTCTATTTACCCTTTCGACGATGCTCGCTTTTAAATTGGAATAAGAGCTGTAGTGGTTAATGTTGAATCGGGATATTAGTTCCTGAAATTTTTTGTTATAAAATTCTTTCCCCATATCTGTTTGAAGATTTTTTGGTGGGTTCTTCACTGCTAACAGAATTTTTTCCATAGCATTCGTAATATCAATTGCCTTTTTACTTTTAACCGGTTCAGCCCAGACAAACTTTGAAAAAGCGTTAATAACCACTAAAATATATTTATAACCTTTGTTGATTTTTTTATAAGGAATCATTTCTACTAAGTCCGCTTGCCATAAGTCATTTAGACCCTTTATTATAACACGCCTTCTTCTAAAATTTCGTCTAGCAGGTTTATGTAGCTCATGCACAATTTCTTCTTTAATACTGCTTATTTTATTCATTGTAAACTGAACATTTCAAAACTAACTCTATAAACATTTTTCCAGCTTTTGATTTATTAGATGTTGCAAACATTAGAGAATCATTTTGTTTCAATTCTCGACCTCCCAAATTTAGAGGGTTTACAGCTTCACCATTTACATGAACTGTCATATCATAGGGATAAAACTGAGATACTCTATCTATAATTGCTGTTTTTAACGGAAATTTATACGTGATCGCCCCATGTTCTAAATTATAGGCATATCCAACAATTGAAGGATCTGTAGAAAAAGAGCTAGTAGCACCATATCCTTTGAATGTTAAAATAGTTTCATAAGATAAATCTAATGTTTCTTGAAGACGATCAAAATAATATTTACTAATATGTCTGCCGAATTTATCCACTGGCATGTTTGAAGTGTTACTAAAGTATATACTTTAAGCAACATGTACTTATTTAATTATTTTAGCCTCCCTTAGTTCTTCCTCGATAAATAAAATTTCATTGTTATGTCCGGTGTGACCTGCTAATCGAGATGCAACCAAAAGCTTAAGTCTATCAACCAGTTCATTGGGGTCATCATAATAAACATAATCTATAGGTTTATTTGATAAATTTAACATTCCACCTTTAGTTGGTTGTTTAAATGATTGAGTTCTAGTGTATCTTTTAACTGGGGGCGGAGGTTTATTAAATGACCCACTTCTTGTCGATTTGATAGTTTCTGATTTTAAAAGACCTTTTTTAATTAAATACGGCTTGATTATCGTCAGATACTTTTCAGATGTGGTTCCTTGAATTTGTTCATCGGCTTTATAATTTTTACGATAGGTGTTTGTTCGTTTTAATATATCCATATAATGGCCTAATTCAGTTGTATTGTAACCATGTGGGGTTTTCTTAAATAATAATTCATATAACCCGGTGGTTCCAGGATAGGTTATATTGTGTACCTGTACATCCTTTCCTATTATTTTTAATTCTGAATCACCTATTGTAAATTTATCTGTTGAAGGGTCGTGTATTACCCCATGTTTATGATCAAATTCATCTGTAGTATCTCTAATAGAAGCATCTACATAATATCTTGGAAGTGGATCAAATGAATCCAGATATTGCGAATAGCCAGGCATTTTTGATTCATCCAGCAAAATTTGACGACTGCGTTCAACGGTATCGTTAATTTCATCACTACTATTTACATTCTCACTATTTAAAGTGTTATCGTTTAAAAAGTTATCCTGTATGAATGAGACACCCATAGGTCTACTATTAAAAGTGCTATTTGAAAAATTATCTTCCAAAAAAGTAATACCATGAGTTGGAAGATACGCATTATAGGGATTTACATTTGACTTTTTAGGTGTAGAAGAAAGCCTTTTAGAATCTCTATTGGACAGTTCATTCTTAGGGTGAACTTGATCATCATCAGCAAACTCTTTTTTTATCGGTACTTCAGATTTTAAATTTTCTAGAAATTTTTGTAAAGGTTCTGTTATCGGTTTATAGCCCTTCTCCAACTGCAACTGAGATTGAGCTGATTCAGTTTTTAACGCCCGATACTTCCTTCTTACGGCTTGTCTAGTCTTTACTAACTCTTTAGCTAATTTTTTATCCATGTTTTTATGATAACTTTATAAAACAGACTAACTTATTTTAACCATGTATATATTAATATATTTCTCTTTAGTTAAGAAGTATAAAACTATCAAATCCTTTTCTATATCTCCCAGATTTTATATCACAATCTTTGTCTATAACTAAAAATCCATATTTATCAATCCAACAAAGCGAACATATTTCTTGAAATTCTTGAAAGCTCATATCGCTGTTAACATGTCCTTGATATATATGTCGAAGGTTTATATTATCCTGTTTGAATATAATTAGTAGGTTCGAGTTATCTCGAATTAATCTTTTAGGGATAGACGAATATGTCTGACAAAGATAAAAACAATCTGTATTATTATGACGCCCAAAACAGAAATAGTCTCGCATAATGCTTTGATTGCAGCATACAATATCATCAAAAATAACAACTGAATTGGGTCTTATTTCCTTAGGTGGAATGATTTCATCACCGTTCTCATACTCGTAATATTTGATTTCTTTTAGCGGTTTAAATAGAACTCTTAAATATTCATATTTCGGTTGATATAATGACTTGGAGTATATGTATACATTTTCAAATCGTAAACCATTAGGATGTTCTAATAAACTAATTAAAACGTTTGTTTTACCACTTCCTGATCCACCCACCACCAACGCTCGTTTAGAACCACCGCAAAAGAGATTTCCATGTTTCCTAAAAGTAGACACTATTGATTCATCTACATTTTTTATTGGTAAGGAGAATTTTTGCTTTTCTATTCTCATTTCAACTCTATACTTTCTCCTCTGCGACTGTTTACCAATTACAGATGAATATCTATTTAAACCATAATCTTTAGCATACATTTATCAGTTATTAGCTAACTTTGATGGAATATAATGCTACGACACAATAGCTACAAATCTAATCGATGCCAAATTACCAAGAAGAGAGGGTCAGGGTTTTTAAACAAGCTCATAGATAAATTACCAGTAGAATTACATATACCTGGTTATAATTTTTGTGGCCCGGGGACAAAATTGAATAAACGTATTGCTAGAGGTGATACAGGTATAAATCCGTTAGATGAGGCTTGTAAAGAACACGATATTGCATATTCAAAGTTTAAGGATACAGAAAGCGGAAATATAGCAGACAGAATATTGGCAAATAAGGCATCAGATAGGTTTAAATCTTCAGACGCAAGTATTGGGGAAAAATTAGCAGCGTTAGGTGTCAGTGGAGTTATGAGTACAAAAAGCAAGTTAGGTATGGGTTTACACAGTCGTCGTCGTCGTCGCTGCACCCGTATAGGTAAAGGAATGAATTTTAATGAAGCTGTAAGAAGAGCTCGTAAAGGTATTATAGGAACGAATTCATCAAATTTACACAATATATCAAAAATCGCTCTTTCCTCGATAAGGAAAGCCAAGAAGAAGGTAGCTGAACCAAAAAAGAGAATTTTACCCATTCCGAAAAGTGGTGGATTTTTACCATTAATACCTCTCTTTGCGGCGTTAGGAGCATTAGGTAGTATAGGAGGAGGGGCTGCTGGAATAGCAAAAGCTGTAAATGATGCCAAGGCAGCGAAACAACAATTAGAAGAACAAAAGAGACATAATCTGGCTATGGAAGGAAAAGCAATAGGAAATGGATTGTACTTGAAACCATATAAACGAGGTTTTGGTCTATATCTCGCTCCATATAAAAAAAACTTCCAATAAAGCTACCTCGCCGAGCATTATCAAATTTAGATTTGATAAAATATGCAAAAGTTTTGAAATTGAAAAATTTTAGAGGCGTTTTTATGCGAAATAATTTACCAAAGAAGATCAATAAATATGAATGTGGTATTGTGAATCTCGATGATAAGGATCATGACGGTTCTCATTGGACCGCTTACAGTAAATCTTCAACTGATATAATATATTTTGATAGTTATGGAAATCTAAGACCACCCCTAGAATTAATTTCATATTTTTCCAGTGATGGTAGCAATAATAATGTTAGATATAATTATGCACAATTACAAACATTTAATTCAACAAATTGTGGGCATCTTTGTTTAAAATTTCTATATAATAATTGTAAATAAATAATTTCTCTTATTTTAAATGTGTTGGTTTGAAGAAGAAGACATGTCCTTTACTCTAGCCCTAACCGGAAATCAATCAACTTTAAGTGCAAACTTCAACCCGCCTATATATTTAGAAGATAACGTAGATTATGCTATAGGTATTACAAATTTTGAAACATTTAATGTAATACCTAATATAGACGAAAAGAATAACAAATTTTATTATGGCAGTAATAATCGATATGTGGAAATTCCCACGGGTTCATACGAAATTACAGATATAGCTGACTATTTACAAACTCAACTTCGCGTAGAAGGTGTATCTATAAATATTAAAGCTAATAATAATACGTTAAGATCTGTGGTTAAGTGTTCAGAAAAAATAATTTTTAATGAAAATTCAATAGGCAAATTATTAGGATTTAAAAATCAAGTAATACCAGCAAATACGTCAGTATCTTCAGACTCTCCTGTGGAAATCGTCAAAGTAAACGCACTGTGTATAGATTGTAATATTGCATCTGGATCTTATTTCAATGGAAAACCTGTACATATAATTCATGAGTTTTTTCCTCCAGTAGCACCCGGCTATAAAATAGTGGAATCTCCCCAAAATATTATTTATTTCCCAGTGTGTGTTCGAACTATCACAAATATAACCATTAAAATATTGGATCAAGAAGGAGACCTCGTTAATTTCAGGGGTGAAACCATTACAGTAAGACTTCATATAAAAAAAATAAATTCTTAATCATGGTTATAAGGTATAATAAGATAATTAATGTTGTTTCCAACAAGCCGTTGAGAAAAAAGTGTTATAATAAGAAGAAACAAAAAGTAAACGTTAGTAGTAAAATTACTGCCAAGCAGTTGACACCAGAAAATAGTCTTTTTCTACAATCTCTTGGTTATCAGGTGAATCTATAGCAAAATGAGTATATTAAATGTAACAGAACAGCTTTATGAGGATAATACAATAGTAAGTTCTGAAATACATACATATGAGCCTTACTTACCTACAAAATTAGGTTATAATGATGAAATAGTAATACCTATACAAGAAGTAGATAAATTTACTTTACCATGTGAAAGTTTTTTGTACATTGAGGGGAAGTTAACAAAAAGTGACGGTACCATAAGTGATAAATTAAAATTCATAAACAATGGGATACCCTTTCTCTTTAAGGAAATTCGATATCTATTGAACGGTATAACAGCCGATTCAATACGGGATGTTGGGTTGACTACGACATTAAAGGCATATCTATCATACAATTCTAATGATAGCGTCAGACTCCAAAATGCTGGATGGTTTCCAAAAGCGAAAGAAACAGATAGTGTTTTAGTTGATGGTAAAGGGGGTTTCAATGTTTGTATCCCCCTCAAAATGTTAATGGGGTTTTTTGAAGACTATAAAAAAGTGTTGATTAATGTAAAACAAGAATTAGTTTTACTGCGTAGTAGTGATGATTTAAATGCAGTAATTAGCACTGAAGCCACTGATGTACCAAAAGTAGAGATAAGTAAATTGTCTTGGAATATACCTCACATTTCCGTAGGTATCCCTCAAGAGTTAGCATTAACAAAGCTTATCGATAACAATACTGATATAATATTAGGATTTAGAAGTTGGGAACTTGTGGAATTTCCCGAATTAACAGAAACCGGTAGACATAACTGGCCTGTTAAAACGACCACTAAGCTTGAAACACCTAGACATGTTATCGTAGCCTTTCAAACTTCTCGGAGAAATAATGTCACTAAAAATATGAGTAAATTCGATAGCTGTAGTCTAAGGAATATTAAGGTATTCTTAAATTCTGAGAGATATCCCTATAACGATCTCTATCTGGACTTTAAAGAAAATAAATATGCCTCCTTATATGAGATGTTTGCGAAATTTAGACAGTCATATTATGAACTTGAAAATGAGCCTATATTTACACCTACAGAATTTAAGGATATTGCACCAGTAACTTACATCGATTGCTCTCATCAAAAAGAATCAATTCAATCTGGTCCTATTGTCATGAGGGTGGAATTTGAGTGCAGCGAAAATATCCCCAAAAATACCTCTGCCTATTGTTTAATTTTGCACGATAAACTAATAAGTTACAATCCTTTAACGAAAATAGTTAAACAGCTTTAAAAGCAATGGTTTAATGGATTCATCTTTCAGTATTAATATTATGATAGAGGAAATTGCATCACCATGAATTTGATAATAGATGTACAAGGTTTTAAAATTGAAAATAACACATTTATAGTCAAGGAACTTGCTGCTTACGACGGATATACAATATGTCATCATATTTTTAAACCACCATTTCCTATGAATAAATTACCATCATACTTACGAAAACAAGCTCGATGGCTAATGGAAAATCACCACTGTATCGATTGGAATCACGGATATACACCACTTGATAACTTTGAGAATATTTTTAGAGAACTTGTGGAAAGAGCGGACACTGTTTATGTTAAAGGAAGGGAAAAGGCTGATTTTTTGAGAAAATATTCGTCCAAACTCATAATTGAACTTGAAGAGCGACCAACAATTAAATTATCAAATCCAGTTTGTTTAAATCATAAAAAATCTTTGTGCGTGTGTGCTCTATCTAATGTATTATACCTTTATAAAAACTTAAAAAAAAAAAAAGTTTATTAGGTGTAAAATAAAATATGTATAATATGTATATAATATATTGATTTTTTATTTAGAAATGCTAATATTAATACAGACTTTCCTATTACAAATAATACATATCATAGTAACCTTAAAACACAACTTATACGGTAACTACATGGTATATTGAAGGTTTCAATTTGCTCTGTTTATTTTACATTTTGCTTATACGTTTTAAACATTTTGCTTTTTTGGTATATTCAATGTATGAACATAAACTCAACGTTTTAGGTTGAAAGTAATTAATTGGTATACTACGGTGCAGATATTTTTCATAACGTATTTCAGTTTCAGCATTTGCCAAATCTTGTTTGGTGCGTGGAAATCGAAGAATTCTTAAATTGCCATGTTCATTAATATAAATGGCAACTCTACAGATATTCATGTCGAAACTATTACAAATATTAAAAGCAAAATGTTCAAAGTTACCTTCAATATTTCCTGTGTAAATATGATTAAATATTTGCTCTTCAAATGAAAAATACTTATTTGGATAATTAGTGGTATAGGGTGTGCAATTTAAATTTTCCTCATAAATATCGATATCACCAAAACTGTTTGTTCTGCCATCGATATATGCACAAAATCCACCTGCAAGACAACGTTTTTTATTATTAGTTTTTAGCACTAAAGCTCTAAGGGCACTTTTTAATATTTGTATCTTGACGTCATCATTAATAAAATTAAATGTAAGAGATTCACTTATATAGTCCATATGTTTTAATGAATTGACAGCCATTTCAAAAATTAACCTAGGGGGTATCTAACATAGCTTCATCACAAGTTAAAAAATTTATTTGTGTAGTATGTACACCCAACGACCATTCACAAAAACAAAAATTAATACGACAAAATGGACAGAGAATCGTCCCAGTCGTCTGAACTTGATAAATTGCTTGTAGAGGAATTAACATCGGTATCGGTGTTGTATCCACAAAATTTTGTTTTTTCGTAGCGGTACAAGTGGATGTGTTCACATTCTTCACACTGATAGATTCTATTGTTGTTTGGGATTGATTCATTGTCAAAACGTCTATGGATCACAATATCACCACAACTAACGCTTTTGTAAAAGTCAATATATCTGGCTAGAGCAATGTTTATCAGTTAATCTCCGATAGTCTCGTCAGAGTCGTAATCGGAATCCTCAGGTACCCATGGAAGTCGATATACATTTATAAAATAATTTTTGCAATGACGTGGAATATTGTAGCAATCTATAAGTCGGGTTATATCGTTTTTTGACAATAGTCTAGGACTTTCACAAACACTTTTTAAAGTACACAAATCATCGAAAAGCCTTGGATTACGAAGTAAGTAGTGTCTGTATTTAGCAAGCGAACATGCCTTCTCAGTTAAATTTGTTTTCACCATATTTTAGTATATTAATATCTAAAAAAAAAAAAAAAATTGAAAAAAAAAGTTGAATATAAGTAGGTACTTAAAATCTTTGCGATTCAATAAAATCTTCATCGTGTTGGTATGCTGATGGGATAAAATGACTGGAATCCGAACTAGAGCAAGAAGGAGATGGAAGAGCAGAAAGAGCTTTTGGTGACATTCGTTTTCTTTTACGGGTGGGTTCCTGAATTTCTAATCTTTCTCCTCCTCCTTCGATTTGGTCTTGCTCAACAATATCGTTAAGATCAAAATGGTAACGCTTGACGGCCTTTTCGAAAACCATCAACTCTTCATCAGTTTCAAGTTTAGTTCGTATGTACTTTATAGGAAGGTTTCCAAATTTCCTTAAAAGAGTTGACGATTTTGGAGAATATGTCAGTGCGATGAAGATTTTATCATCTTTCTGGACTATTTCCTTCACCCCATACCTAGAATAATAATTAAAAAAATTACTACTTACCAGCTTATAGTTAAACATGAAAAATATTTCCATTAATAAACAAAGAAAAAAAATTACCTAAATATTTGCTTCATAACAACTAAAGCCATTTTCATTGAAAAATTAATTTTGTCTTCTAACATGATAATTAAAGTAGATGGAGTAGTAGCCATTTTGATCGCTTTGCAACTGTATGTGAAAGTTCAGTTGATGTGTTGCCTTTTATACTGCTTGGGTTATAATGTTTTCATAATAAAAATAAATTTACATGAATATGCACTTTACCGATAAGTAAAGTATGCAAATTGTATACCTACTTATTATTCAATAATTATAATAAACACAAACACTACACTATCAGTACATTCGTTATTTGTTCTCACAACAAGTCGTTTGAATTGTTCTTGGTGAGTTTAGTATTTCTCTCTAATAAATCTAAAAATTATTTTATTATTATTTGTTGCAGTAATATGAGTGCTCAGTCTGTGGATGGTATTATTTGTGGCATGATTAAGAAATTTGAGAAGGTCTGTATGATAGTTAAGACAAAAGAGGAGTATTCAAAGTGGATTCAAATTTTAAAAAAAACCATTTCTTTAGTTAATAAATGCATTCAAAATAAATTAGATTGTGTTAAAAACTTTTCCAAAATTGAATCAGGTTTATGTTTGTTGAAATTTTACAAAAGAAATTTAGAAAACTTAAGAATATTACATTTTAGTAAATCGAAAAGAAAATTTACAAAAAATTTGGTTTGGCAAGATGGCGACTCATGTTTTAGAGGAAGATTGAGAACAGGTGTAATAACAAACCTTAATATAAAAGATCCAAAAATATTTTTGGAAAAGGCATTTAAAAGTTTTTCAATCAAAATCAATAGCGAATTAAAAAAGTCGTTACTAAAGGTTAACGTAACATTTTTTGGAAATTTTATAAAACCGCAAAATGGAGAAACAGACATAAAACACTTTTCAACAAAAAATTACATAATTGACAGAAATACTAACTTAAAAGCTTGGTATGTAGAACATGTAAAAGATAAAATTTTATCAAAATTAGAAGATTTTCAAGAACGCAACAGTGGATGGGCCTTGTATGAAATTTTACATTTAAAAGTAAATATTAATAATTATACACCTATAAATTGTGGTATATCGACTTATATCGATTTACCACCTTTTGTAAAGAAAACTAAAAGTGTAATTAATATAAAAAATAATGATGAATACTGCTTCTTATATTCGATTGTGTGTGCTTTAAATCCAGTTAATAATAATGAAAAAAATGTTCGACGTATTTCTAGTTATCCACACTTTAGTGAAGTACTAAAATATGACGGCATCAATTTTCCTATTTGTCTAAAAGATATTCCGAAATTTGAAGAACTAAATCAAATGTCAATTAATGTGTTTACAATCGATAAAAAAGAAGTGCTACCATTAAGTCTGAGTAAAAATACTTCTAAGCCTCGTATAAATTTACTTATGCTCCCATGTAATTATTATGATTCCGATAGTGATAATGATAATGATCTTGAAGAAATGGATTTGGACATGTATGATAATGGTAATGAAAGACTATATCATTTTGCTCTCATTAAAGACTTATCGCGTTTAATAAATAAACAAGTTGGAAATGTTAAAAATAGAAAGTATTTTTGTGAAAGATGTTTAAATCATTTTATAACAAAAAATGGTTTAGATAAACATTTGATAGATTGTAAAAATTTAAATAAATCAAAAATAACTCTACCTTCAGAAAATGAAAAATTATTGAAATTTTCCAATTTCAAAAACAAAGAAAAAGTACCCTTTGTTATTTACGCTGATATTGAAAGTATTTTGGAAAAATATCAAGATTTGAAAATGACCGATCGAACAAAAAAATATCAAAAACATGAGGCTTTTAGCATTGCTTATTACCTTAAATGTTCTTATAATGATTCGCTTTCAACGTTTAATTCTTATACAGGTAAAGATTGTCAAATTTGGTTTATTAAACAGTTGGAAGAAATTGCTAATAAATTACAAAAATTTTTTTCGCAACCTATTCCAATGAAACCTTTAACGATAGGGCAGTATAATAATTTTAATTCCTCACAATATTGCCATATTTGCTCAAAACCATTTCTACCAGGTGAAGTGAAAGTAAAAGATCATAATCATCTTACTGGAGACTATAGAGGTAGTGCACACAATACCTGTAATCTTGTGTTCACTGATAGTCATTCGGTACCAGTAATTTTTCACAATTTATCAGGATACGACAGCCATTTTTTAATAAGGACACTGAGTACTGAAATAAAAGGAAAAATTAATTTGCTTCCGATTAATAAAGAAAAATACATTTCATTTACCAAATATATTGAAAACACGAATATTAATTTTAGATTTTTAGATTCATTTAGATTCATGGCCAGCAGCATTGATAAATTGTCTTCATATCTAGATGACAATCAAAAAATTATTACTAGAAGTTATTGTAGTAGTGAAGCAGAATTTCAATTGCTTACACGGAAAGGTGTGTTTCCATATGAATATCTTGATTGTTGGGAAAAATTACAGGATATTAGTTTACCTCCGATAGAATTATTTTACAGTCATATTCGAAAAGAGAGAATTTCTGAACAAGAATATAAGCATGCTCATAATGTGTGGGATACGTTTCAGATAAAAACGTTACAAGAGTACGCAGAGCTTTATCTCAGGACAGACGTTTTATTACTTGCGGACATTTTTGAAAATTTTAGAACAGTTTGTTTAAATACATACGAGTTGGATAGCCTTCATTATTATACAGCACCTGGATTGACATTTGATGCATGTTTAAAAATAACTGAAGTTGAATTAGAATTATTAACAGATGTTGATATGATCATGTTTATTGAACGAGGGGTAAGGGGTGGTATTTCACAATGTTCCAATCGTTATGGTAAAGCTAATAATAAGTATATGGGTAATGAATATAACCCAAGTCTCCCATCGTCTTATCTCATGTATTGGGACATCAACGGTATGTATGCTACAGCCATGAGTTTATCATTACCAAGCGGGAAATTTGAATGGGTTGATGATATTTACAATGAGAAAAGTATTATGAGTATTTCAGACGATAGCGATACTGGTTACATATTTGAAGTGGATCTTCAGTATCCTAAAAACTTGTTTGATCACCACAAAGATCTCCCTCTATGCGCGCAGCATTTAGTTCCACCAACGTCTCAAACAAAAATACCAAAATTGTTAACAACGCTCTTTGACAAAAAGAGATATATTATTCATTACAGAAATTTAAAACAGGCTCTAGAACTAGGAATTAAAATTGAAAAAATACATAGAATTTTAAAATTTAATCAATCTTGCTGGATGAAAAAATACATTGATCTAAATAATGAATTACGAAAAAAAAGTAAAAATGAGTTTGAAAAAAACTTTTTTAAACTTATGAACAACGCAGTATTTGGCAAAACTATTGAAAATGTAAGAAAATATAGAGATGTAAAAATAGTTACCAAATGGGGTGGTAGGTATGGTGCGAATTATTACATTTCAAAACCGAATTTTCACAGTTGTACAATTTTTAGTAAAGACATGGTTATAATAGAAATGACTAGATTAAATCTCAAATTTTCAAAACCAATTTTTGTTGGTTTTTCCATTCTAGATATCTCAAAAACTATTCTTTACGATTTTCATTATAATTATGTTTTAAAAAAATTCGGAAATAACGCCAAGTTACTATATACTGACACAGATTCGCTGATTTACCAAATTTATGATGAAAATCTCTACAATCATATAAAAGATGACATACATAAATTTGATACTTCAGATTATCCACCTGATAATATCTACGGTATACCTTTAAAAAATAAAAAGGTTTTGGGTATTATGAAAGACGAGAATAACGGTAAAATTATGACTGAATTTATAGGCTTAAGATCAAAAATGTATGCATTAAAAGTACTACCAAATTTAAACGTGGAATCTGAAACAGAAACACTAAAAGGAAAAGGTGTATCGGAGGGGGAAATTCAAAATTATATTGCTAATTTTGGTGTGACTAAAAAGGCTAAAGGAATAACGAAATCTTCATTAAAATTGATCACTTTTAACGATTATTATCAAAGTTTATTTAACAACTCCTGTATAGAGACTACTCAAAATTTAATTCGATCTGAAAAACATGAGGTGTATACAATCAAACAAAAGAAAATTGTACTAAGTCCTCATGACGATAAGAGAATCGTTAATTATATTTCTACAGACACATTACCTTGGGGCTACCACCACCAATGAAACAAAAACTTCCTCTTTTGTTTTTAAATTATCAAGCAGTTTTCTCTTCATTTTTTTTTTGTCGCTACATAAACCGTATGTGGAAGAGCAGAAAACAAAATTCAATAATCTCACTGCAAAATCCAACAGAGGGAAAAAATATCACCGTACTACATCCAAGGCTGCAGGAAAAGTGACGAGGGAGATTTTCATCATAAACACACGCACAGAAAATGGACTCTTATCTCACCAACAGCACTGTAACTGCAAATAATTTACACAGGCCAGATTGGGATACCACGTATAGCATACAAGAATGAATACACTTGTAGTAAAGATATTGCAGTGAATAAATTAATAAAATTATTTGTGTTTAATTTGTGTTTTATTTCCAATAAGCATTTCAGTAATGTTCACTTTCACCCAATAACCTAATAAAAACGCGTTTAAATAAATAGCTTTTTTTTTTATTAATGTAATATCAACAATGGTTCTTAAAATTTAATGAATAATATATTAACTAATTTCTGGTTAAATTATATTTAAAGTACTTACAATTAAAATAAAGTATAACAAATGACAAGGCAAATAATGCAATACAGAACATTGCTAACATAACTAAAAAGCTTAAATAATAATTATCTTCATATGCATCTGGGTTCCATATTATAGGATGCCAATCAAAATCAAGTACAGTTCTGTTTGCAGTAACTAATCGTAATTTATAATAAAGCATGAGTTTATTAAAATATTTTAAGTATAGGTCCGATTCATCTACAAAAATATTGTTGCCTCCCATATTTAATAGACGCATTCTCCTCCAATCTTGAGGCCATTTGGGTGTGACATGGGTAGTATTAAAATCCGTAACCACGAAAGCTTCTGTTACATTATTTGGTTGAAGAATGGTTATTTTATTGTGTAATGCTGCAACCAGTTGAAAGAGAAATATTGTGTTATTAAACATTTTCTTTATCTTCTTCAATACAAGATTTACAGCTAATTATTCTTCCTGGGGGGCCGTCAATACAATCACAATGAAAGTCTGATAAATAATGTTTATGACAGGCCTTATATTTCTTCATATATGAATCGTTTCTAATATATTCAGGTAATAAGCTCCAATTAGCTTCCAGATCGAAAACACTTATAGTTTTTATATAATTTTTCGGTAAATAATTAATATCGTGGAAACTCATTTTTGATAAAGATCTTAACATTTTATGGGAGGTTATAGCTTCCCAAACTTTTGAAGCAATATCTCTCTCGCTAACGTTCATTTCGGTTGCTAGTATCAAACTGACTTCTATTTAGATAATTAATCTAAATAAAAGTCAGGTTGGAAGAATAGTCTATGGAGTTGAATTTAAGCTTAAGAGAGGCCGTCATCATTTCTTAATAGGTATGTCATTTGCAATTATTATATAAGTAATGAGTTCAAACACGCACTTTCTATCAGAGGAATTTAGCCCGCATGTAATAAGCCTATGCACGTCGCAACCAAATACTGATAAACTACTTTTTAATAAATACCAGAACAAAGTTTATTATTATTGCACATGATTAGGAATAAATACATTTTTTATAATATATGTATGACATTAATCTCCGGTTCTTTTTACAAGAACTTTTACTATACCCACTGGTCATTAACAATTATTTCGTCTCCATCCTCTGGCCATTGTCCGCCACTTCTTTTTATGAGCTTCTTGTACCAGAACTATACCTTCTGGTTATTGATAATTATTTCTTCGACATCCTCCGGAAGAAATCTTACTATTCCTTCTGGTTATTGTTGATTACTTCTTCTACAGCCCCCCTGGTCATTGTAGACGTCTTCTTGCAATTTTTCTTGAGCTTCTTGTACAAGAACTACAAGAATTATAAGATGTGGATGGATACATGCCATCGAGCAAAAAGTGTCACAGAACCCCGCTTGCTATACTACTGCTGATTTTTCCTCCGAGAAAACGTGACAACCATTTTGTTTTCATCATAATTATGTAAGTTTTTATGCTAACGACTTTTACTAAATCTCATCTTAAAGGACTTTTCAAGTACTTTAAAAAAGATTTGATAAAATTTCCTCCAAAAATTCGTCATTTTTCTGTTATATAAA
The DNA here is from genome assembly GCA_963583905.1 of Stenurella melanura. NCBI lineage: Eukaryota > Metazoa > Arthropoda > Insecta > Coleoptera > Cerambycidae > Stenurella > Stenurella melanura. The sequence goes on from OY757314.1 coordinate 129,611,890, forward strand.
GTTGAAAGGTTCGAATTCAGTGTTCGGCGAACAGTCGCCTACAACGGGCCATAACTCGGTTCGTATTGCATCTACAGAAATAAAAAAAACAATCGACTTGTAATTTTATACGCTGCATTTTTGCTCCTGGAGATTTCTTTTTGATAAAACGTAAGATTTTCGAGTTATTCCTGAAAATCGCTTTAAAACATGCATTTTTCAGATGAACAATCAACATATTCAATCGCGAATACCTCGAAAAATATCGATTTATCGGTTATTCTTAGTTTACTAATTTCCGCCCTCGAGAAGGGGTGGCATCCACCCCCGGAGTATCGGCACATATCGGCACTATACACGGTGCCCCGAATTGCATAGGCCAAACTTCACTAAGTAATACAACTTAAAAAAAAAGTTCCTATAAACATGGGTCGGAAAGTGATTAGTCTCCGAGATACAGGGTGTTCAAGTAATTCTCCTAAAATGGTTTTTAATGAATATTTTCGAAATGTCTAAATGTAAACAAATGATAATTTACACAAGAATTTAACTTTTTAATTTAAATTATTATTTCCTTTTGGAAAAAGTGTTCTATTGAAAAGTAAAAAATGGCCATGTTTAGTAATGTGGAGTACGCGGATATTCATTCTATTTATGGACATTGTAATGGAAACGCGAATGCCGCGGTACGCGAATATGGCAGAAGATTTCCTAATAGAAGGAAACCATCTAACGATGTATTTATTCGAACTCACCTAGAATTTAGAAATGTTGGACTTAAAAGAGGTCCAAGAAATGACGAAGAGCGAAATGAGCGATATAAAAACATAATTTTGGCCAAATTTAACAATAATAATAAATTAAGTATCAGAAGAGCGGTTCAACAGCTGCGTGCGCAAGCTGTGTATGTTTCCAAAAACAAAGTTTTTCGGATTCTGAAAAAAGATCACAGAAAAACTCTTCGAATGCAGCCAGTCCAAAGCCTTCAACCAGGTGATCCCGAAAGGCGTATCAATTTCTGTAATTGGTTTATAAATGCCATGGAACAAGATGCCGATTTCGGAAGTAAAATTATTTGGACTGATGAAGCTACCTTTAACCATAATGGATCGGTTAATTTTAATAATTTAAGAATCTGGGCTCATCAGAAACCGCATATAATTTGCCCTAGGGCATTTAAACAGGAGTTTAGCGATAATGTTTGATGGACATATAGTATCCTACGCAGATGATACTGCTTTGATTTTTAAAGGAGACACGTGGACAAATACATTTTTAAAAGCTTAGCAAAGTATATCTTCTATTTACAAATGGTTAAACTATAGTCTGCTTTCCTTAAATATTGATAAAACTAAATTTATGTCTTTTACTCTTTTGAAAAATGATCAACCCAAAACAGAAAATATATTTATACACAAAAGTAATTGTCTCAAAACAAAAAATTGTATGTGCCCTGTTATTAAAAAAACTAATAAAATTAAATACCTTGGTGTAATGACAGATCAGCATCTAAGATGGGATGAGCATATTATTTATATAAACAAACGCCTGAGACAATTAATACCTAAATTTTATTCTTTAAGAGAAATTTTAAATGAAAAAAATTTATCTATAATCTACAACGCTCTTGCTGAATCTATCTTACGATACTGCATTATAGCCTGGGGTGGCCTATCTAAAAACATCTTGAAAACGTTGCAAGTTACCCAGAATACATTAATAAAAATAATATTTAAGAAAAACAAACGTTATTCAACTGAAGCTTTGTATCGAGAATCCGGAATTTTAGATATAAAAAATCTATATATATATATATATATATATATATATATATATATATATATATATATATATATATATCAAAGTCTTGTATGGACGTTCAAATCTCGTGATTACTTAAAAAATTACCATTGTTATGAAACAAGAACTCTCGATAATGCATCATTAAAGGTCCCATTATTTAGGAAAACCCATACGCTACATTTCGTATTTTATTTTGGCCCTATATTTTATAATATACTACCTATCATCCTAAAAAAAATAACAAATATCAATAAATTTAAAAAGGAAATTAAAATATATATTATAAAACATAAATATATATTTGACAATATCAGGTAACCTTATCAATCTACACTTACCTTTATGTATGTACGTATATATTCATGACGTTTTCTAATGCTTTTCTATATTATCAATATCTTCTAGTTAATATTTCATATTTAATACAAAACGTAATTTTATTTTTTAGTACTTCTTTATTTTTTTCCTCTTCTCTCTTTATTCTTTTCGCAGTTTGTCTTTAGTATTTTGCCGTAGTTTCATCTAACTTCTAATGTGAATAAGACATTGTCATATACTCATATATAGGTTAAATAAGCATTTATATAAATATAAGAGTGTACGTGGGTGTGTGTTTGGGTTTAGAGCAGTTCTATCCCTCTTGGGAAGTTGCAAGGAACTTTACAAACAAGCACATCTAGTGCTTAGGTAATTTTCTTTGCAACATGTAAAATGATGCAATAAGTATGTGTTTTTTTATTTTAGTATTGTACCTAAAATCGTATTGTACCTAAACTAATTTAACAATAAATTTCAATTTCAATTTCAATGTATGGTGTGGTGTTAACGGAATTTTTGTGGGCCCCACATCCCTCCTCCCCGTTTAAATGGACCATTATTTAATGATTTTTTAAATAACCATTTTTTTCAATATCTCGAGAATATTCTTCTTGATTTAAGAAATGAATGCTGGTTTGAAAAGGACGAAGCTCCTGCACATTTTGTTGTTGAGAACCGTTTGTGGGTAAACAATAATTATCCTGAACGGTAGATCGGTCGATTAGGTGCAAGAGGCTGGCCACCCCGTCCACCGGATTTAACTCCAGTTAATCTTTTTGTCTGGGACCAATTAAAAGACAAAGTCTACGCAATCCCTGTAAGCACGAGAGAAGAGTTAATAGAAAGAATTCTCGAAGAATGTGAACGTTTGCGGGCTAATCCCGATTTCATTCGTAAAGCTACACTCTCTGTACGGCGAATATGTCAAAAATGTGTTGAAGCTGGCGGAATGCACTTTGAACAACTCTTGTAATTTGTAATTTACCCTACTTTAATCTAATTCATTGTGGTCTAATAAAAAATAATTTAATCAAATTTTGTTTTACTGTCATTGTTTTTTCTGTTCTGCGAAAATTATTCATAAAAAACTATTCCCGAATAAAGTTCAAATAAGATTTACTCAAAAACTGATAATTTTAGAGACAAAACACAAGAGACTTTTTTGGTGTAGAAAACTTCAGATTTTTAAGTTCTGCTCATAAGTTAATTTAAAAGTGTCACACAATAAAGTTTTTTTTTCCTTTTTTTTTAAATTTAATCGTCTTATTTATATTAACGTCCTGGCGGAGTTTAGCTAATGCTATTCCACCACTCAACCAGGACACGTACACATAGACATGAAGACAACGACCATTCCCTGCGATATTGCCATCTACCGCAGCTGAGACTCGAACTCAGGATAGATATCAGCGACTAGACATGTTGTGCCACCCAACAGCGGTCTAGTACACTGCTACCATCTTGGTAACACTTGAAAAACGCCTCTAAACATCGATAGCCTGGCCAGGATTCGAACCCAGGACCCCGTGGTCGCAAGCCAAACACCTCAGCATTGCGCCACCGGGCTAAATTATACCTAGGCCCCCCAGTTTCACCCGCTCCTGAATGATTTTCGTACATAGTTGTCATTTTTTCTTAAAAAGCATAAAAAGTTAAATTCCTGTGTAAATTATCATTTGTTTATCTTAAGACGTTTCGAAAATATTCATAAAAAGACATTTTCAGGAGAATTATTTGAACACCCTGTATCTTGGAAATTAATCACTTCCGGACCCATGCTTATAGGAACTTTTTTTCTTATTTTGAAAAGTTGTATTACTTAGTGAAGTTTGGCCTATGCAATTCGGGACACCCGGGAATAACTTAGTCATTTGAGTCATTCCCTTCTTACTATCCAAATTTCACGTCAATCGGTTTTATCCGAAAGAATTCTGAGAGCAAAACCGTCAAACACTGGACTATTTTGATTTTTCGTATTGTAGGCCGAATTCCCTCAAGAGTGTCCTGGAAAAAGCTTTTGCAAGCAACGATGTTGTGATCACACCTGGAGGTCTTTGCATGGGTGAATATGACTTGTTGAAAGACATCATTACAGATGATTTTAATGCCATTATCCACTTCGCTCGTTTAAACATGAAACCTGGGTAATAACACAGCCCCACAAAAGAACTTCTTGATCTGGATGACTGACCATGGTATTCCTATCTATTGTTCGACGCTGAATCCGAATCCAAGGTCGAAAAATTCCTAATTCCTAAACCCTTCAATTTTTGCGTAAAGGCAAAAACACACCTTCAATAAGGTACGTACATTTATGAATAGAGAGTTGTTGAGCAGCCAATTGTGAAACACCGTTACGTTATTTTGACATCTACGTATGCGCAGTTTCAATTAGGACATGCGGTAACTTTAATTACGTTAACGGTCTCCGTTAATTGTGGAGAGATAAAGTAAACGTAGTATGGCACATTAGCGTTATCGTTATACTGTGTGTGTGTGTGTGTGTGTGTGTGTGTGTGTGTGTGTATGTTACATCGTTCTGTTATCAACCCCTATGATTGATAATAATCTAAATAGCATTATCCATTGTGACACCTGTTTGATTAAAACCAGACAGGTTTTTGGCAGGCAATTTGCGGACGGCAGCCTTTGGGTTATGGGAGAGCAGAGTCGTGGGTTGATACTTACCGATTTGCTCAATGATTTTTAAAAGAAATTTAAAGATATAAATACAAGTATAGAAATACAAGTTTTAAACTAATTTGCTAAAAAGATATTCAGGGCGCCACCATAGCTTGCCTAAAAGTTATCCTGCATTGTGAAAGCTACGGAAAACAATACATAGGTTAAAATATAGTTATAGCTCACCAGTACTCTATTGAAATGTTATAAATGGGAGAAAATAAACACAATATTAATTAGTCACAACTTTACTTTAGCGGATATTCCCACTAACAATTTGATAATAACAGATTCAAAATAATCGTGTGATAATTATATAAATTTTAATGTTGCCTTAGGATTAGTTGAAATTTTTAAGGATTTAATAACCAATGGTTTAATTTAAAGAATGTTATGAAATTTAGTTAGATGTATAGCCAGAAATATATAAAAGAAAATTTTATAAAATGGTACCACTTTTTACAAATATAAGTTAAAATATAAATTTATTTGAGAGGCATTACCGTAGTAACCCTCTAAATACCTGTTGGCATACAACAGCTCGTTACAGTTTCATTTCATAACGGTCTCTACATGTCCATAAGAAAAACTTTGTTCGTCCTTATAACCTGCAACTTCCAGGCCATTCACCATCGAAAAGCGTCCTTTTCTTCAGCAAAAAACTCATAGGGAACTCATAGAAACCATTTCCCAAAATAGGATAGGAAATCTTGCAACTTCCAGACTTGTTATCTATAGGAAACTCTCAGGAAACATAGTGTTTAATCATGAAGTCCTCAAGTCCACACCAATAGAAAAAATGTTTTAAAAAAATGGGCCTCTTACGAGGGAGACTTGCAACCCTAAGGAATTAAAAATAACCCTTAGCAACTTTAAAGGAAATTTTCTTTACAATAACTTACCCCAAAAAAACCTCTGGGGGTGCATTCAGCCTCTTAAAAATAAGCCGAAGCTTATGGCTTGACGCCTTAATGCAGCATGGCTGACAAAAATTTAAGTAACTCGACACACGCCACACGTCTGCTCTGCCAAGCTCTTAAAATTGAAAAGGACGCTTTTGTGGCTTCTCCTTTCCCACTTATAATTTTTAATATATAAAAAATTAAACTTCTTCCTCTCCCAAAAGTTTACTAAACTAAAAGGTGCCAACATACTTGAGTTACTTGGACACAAAGAAGAAGAAGAGATGAAACTTCAGGTTACTACTGAACCTGTTTAAATTAAATGTATTTATAAATTTTGTAAACAACATGAGGAGATAGAACTTGAAATTTATTCGAGAAACCTATTGAAGAATTTTATGTAACTGCCTAATGAAGGACAACGTCATAACCTGTGTAATTTACTGTAAAATGCCAACTTTGCAAACTGATCGATTAATATTAGTGTGTTAATTTAGTTCCGCAACTCACTGCACATGTGAAGCATTGCTGGTTGCATAAAGTTAAACACAAAGTAACGAATTTGTATAAGTTAATTTATCAAATTATAAAACAAATAACATGGAGTGTTATACCATATTGCATTATATACTAATATATGGGTTTAATATTCACTATATAAATATGCAATAACCCAAACCATGAAAATACAAAAGTAGGGTTAGATTAGGCTGTCAACGATAAAGATTAACGATTGGTGATTAAATAAATACTGTTCAATAACTCTCTTTTTGAAAACACGTTATTTGCAAATACGTATTAAAATAAAGTTATCGTACCTTCGTAACGTTACGTTATTTTGAATGCTCAACAACTCTCTAATATAAGTACCTATCATTAAGGAGTAAATGGAAACTTTTATCTCTCGTACTCTTCTTTTTTAATACCAAGAGCTTCAGCAAGGGGCTACAAATTCTCCCGAAGAGGTTGATACACCCTCTGCACCCCTTCTATACCATTCTGGACATAAAACTGCGTCATAAAAGTAGAGAATGTATAGGAATTATGGTATAGGGTGAATGGTGCCCCGGAATCAAGTCTCCAGAATGGTATAAACTACCTCCTGTTGAATGAGGAACACAGATGTCGAGGGAGATTTGGGAGAGCAAGTGTTCCTTGCTTTTACTTCATAGTAGCCGCACTGCATTAACTAGAATTTCCTCCAGTTGCGTTGACCGCACGTTGAGAGGGGCCCAAGGAGGGTTCGGAAAACTTTTAAGACCGGAGAGAAGCACTTTGGGGTTTTTAATTCTGAGAGGGAAGACAACCGGAAATTCATCTCTGTAGAATTTTTTTTTACTCCAGCACTCACTATATATACATATGTTGAGTGGAAAATAATTTCAAAAAACAAGTATGATTGAAGATAAAATGGAGTTTATGAATGAAAAAGACATGAAGTACAGATAATAATAATAATAATAGATGATACTATGAGGGACATAGAGATGCATTGAATGGATTCCAGTTTATCTTCCCTCTCAGAATTAAAAATTCTAAAGCGCATCTTTCCGGTCCTAAAAGTTTTCCGAACCACTGTTACATCACTACTTGGCCCTAGAAAAATTAACAATGGTATCACCGGTTAAGGTGATAGCCAACACACAAGCAGCGACGGCGAACGGCTAGCTGATCTGGTGCGTGGCTAGGATTTCGTGGGTTCAATTAATATATATTTTCTTTAAATCAGCCAGAGGTTGAACCAATATTTTTGTGATATTTTACTAAGCCAGTTTGTTCCAACACTCAGAGGTAGCTTACAATAATGTAAATATTACGGGCGCCATCCACAGAAAAATTTAAGAGTTACTGCTACCCCTGTGATGGTGAAACCAACACCGCCGTGGAAAGATTAGATCTTATGGCGGACAGACAAACAGAAAAAATGAAAAATTGAATTTTACGATAAAAGAGACATATTTATTAACACATTTAGAAAAATCATAAGTATATGAAAAAGTCAACGAATTCAATCGATATAAAAACATAAGATAGTGTTATCAAATCACTTATCAAATAAAGATATTAAGTAATATTACCACAATTTTCAAAAGAAAATATTTATAGCTTAATTAACTTATAATTAATAGAAGAGAAATACTTTATGCAATAAAAGTTATACAATAAATATTACACAAAAAAATCAATGAAATTCTCAGAATCTCATCAATCCTCCTGACGATGTATAGATAGTGGATGAGGGCTCCTGGTGAGTTCTGGTAGCTTTTCCTAACAGCCTCTCCGAACACAGACGGCTCCGCGACGTGGTTTGACGTCTTGCTAACCTGTATAACGCTAGGGTTTTGCTGTTGGTTTGGATTGACTGGACTAAACGGGACTTGACTAAACGAAATTTCGGAGCGAGCGTAGAGACGTCTGCATATACTCGTATTTCGATACGCAAATGCAGCAACGTCGGGCGCGGTTAGTACTTGGATGGGTGAGCCTCTCCAGGGAAACACAGCGTTCTCGCTCCGTCTTCTAACGGCTTGTATATCAGCGCATGCGTAGAAGGTATGTAACTTTAGGCGGGGGTTACATAGTGGATATACCATCCTTCGGAGGGGATGTAAAGCAGTCGGTCCCTTGTCTATTAAATGTTAGGCAAGTAAAAGATCCCTACTCTTCGATAGAGAAGAGGTTCGGCAAAATTTCCAGGTTGGGGGTAGCTCGTCTCCTGGCGTCGGTGATTGGCCTTGGTAGCGGAAATAGGCCGACGTTAAATAAGTGATTAAAAAAAAAAAAAAAACGAAATTTCACTAGACTATGCTGAACTTGACTAAACTGTGTTTGACTGGACTCTCTGTCTTATGACATCTAGCAGGCATTTAACCATCAAACGAAATAAGTCATTTTCTTTGTGTAAATTATGTAAATTATTTCGGTAAATTATTTCGATAAATTATTTGTGTAAACCATTTGTATTAATTATTTAGGTAAATTATATAGGTAAATTAGGTGGATAAATTATTTAGGTAAATTATTTGTATTAATTATGTGGGTAAATTATTTGGCAGCAAAACTCTACGTTTGGGAAGAAGAAAAAATTTTATCAGCACGTGTTTCAGAATTATGGTTATGTTTAGTTAGCAGAAATGAAAAATATGGCTGAAGGCCGTTAAATACTAATGAGAGGAATTAATTAAATAAATGTAATTACCTTTTATTAGATAGAACACTAAGAGAAAGTTTGATAATAGCAGAAGAGACACAACTCGTGAGTGAATGATTATCAAAAAAAAGCTTTAAGTCTAAGTCAATGCTGCTACAGAATTTGCTACAAAAATGGCCAATTCTGCTAGCAGCCAGCTAATAAAAGTGATATCCCCTCTCAAGTCTCAATTAACATATTACCATACTTCATAAACTAAAAATTACTAAGAATTTGGGTTCGCGTTGTTCTATGCAACCCACAATACTTCCTGCAGTATATTTGGTTTAACCAATAATTATGAAATAGGTGCTGTGAAATACAGATATATCTACTATTCGATCGAAGCCTCTGTGTTCTAAGAGAGCTGTTAGCAAAAACTGGAATACAAAAAGAGTTAAATGGTTGAAACATGAAAATATAATAAATGTATACATTCCTAAATTTAAACAGATTAACTACGATAATTTAATGTCTGGCGTTTTAATTACTAGGGTATGGTAAATACCTGTACATTGTTTACTAGAATTTAATAAAATTACTTAAAATTGCCAGATGTACGCAACACCACTTTGGGGGTTTGGGAGGTAGTTTTGGCCCCTTGCAGGATGCGGTTAAGGTAATTGAAGGAGATTCTCGTTAATGCACTGCGGCCATTCTGCAGTAAAAATAAGGAACTCTTCCTCCCCTAGATCTACTGTGTTCGGTATTCACCTTCTACCATATTTCCTTTGCATTCTCAAGAGCTTGTAAGCCAGAAGCTTTTATGACGCAGTTCTACGCCCAGACGCCCTCAGATTTTATATTTTATGAATTTTTACGGATTATATATTACTCTGAAGCGTATTTGGAAGAGTTTAGGAAATTCTCCTACAACCCTACAACACAATTTCTCAGTACATGTGAGTTCTACTAGTCACAACAATAATTCTAGTGAAAATCTCATATCGATGGTATCGTGGGGTTAGAATTTACGAATTCTTTCTCTTTCTGGGGGTGGTTTTCTTATTATTACAAGGGGTAGGAGGGTGGTAGTGTAGATGTATCTAGAATCGTAGGGCCTAATAGACACGACAAGGACAAGCGGCAGCCGCTACGATACCTATCAACTCTACTCACAAGGTGGATTCAAGTTACCCTTCAGACTCCCTAAGATGAAAATAGAGAAAATTATACTTACTGTGATTGCTAGAGTCTTCTATCTCCTTCGAAATCTTATGTCGGCGGTGCACTTTTAATGAATATATCTTATAATTAGCACTTTCTTAGAAACACTTCTTAATAATTAAGACCGTCGATGGATTTTATGAGTACTTGGACAAGTACACAAACGTGACGGGATCAAAGGTGACCATCCGTAAGGAGTTGTCCGACTCACGCCATAGAATCACACGTCGGTCACAAATCTTATAATTACTGGAACAATAAGAAATCGAACTCAAAATATATTTTTATTTATTGAAATAATTCATAAAATGTAAAAAATATAAATATTCAATACTTAACTAATGTATATAAGTCAAACATCAAAGAGCACCACTATTCGGCAAGCCATTACCTCCCGTAGGAGTGTAACTCACCCAGCGTCAAGGGAACTATGATAATCGACTGTATGAAAAGATTCAGACTCCCCAATTAGTAATGATTAGAAACATTACTAATTCCAATACCAAATTAATGGTACTTTTCGAAAAATGAGATTCGTGGTACGTTCGAAAAGTTTGTCGGACGGAGCGGTTTTCCGCTCTTTGCAACTTGAAATTTTTTCAAAGCCAATTTTTTAAGTACTTTTGAAAATTCGAACGACAGAGCAGAAAGGCGACTGACCGTCGTCCTCGAGATGAAAAAATTCTCTGGTCAATTTTTTGGTCATTTTCAACAATAATTTTAGTTAGAACCACATGTCGATTTTATCATGTGGTTAGGACTTACGAATTGTTTCTATTTCTGGGGGTGGTTTTCGTATTATTACAAGAGGTAGGAGGGAGGTAGCTCAATTTCCCTGTAGATATTGGTTCGATTAGTCATATAATAATTCTAGTGAAAATCCCATGACGATTGTATCGTGTGGGTAGGACTTATGAATTTTTTCGTTTTCAAGGGTTGGTATTTTAATTATTACAAAGTGTTGGGGGGGCGGGGGTGTAGGACAGTTTCCTAAACTCTTCCAAATACGCTGCAGAATCCGTACAGAATCCGTAAAAAAATCATATAATGTAAAATATGAGTAATAACAGTTGTTTTATTTTTTTAAATATTCATTATATAAGTACTGCCTTTTTAAAATATCTTTTAACCTTAAGTTGGGGTGATATTTGCATTTTTTCAAAAAAGTAAAAAATATGCTTACCTTAAAATTTCTCAAAGTTTAATTTGAACCCCGTAGGATTTATTTTGCTCTTTCCCTAGACCCGCTATCTCTACTATGCAAAAACAGGCGAATTTTATTCCTTTTAGCGGTTACTCTTTACTTGATTGAAGGGATAATTTGCCGCTACACAAAGATTGAAGGGTACAATAATTTTTTTGACCTCAGATTCGGATTCAGCGCCGGAAAATACATAGGAATACCATGGTCAGTCATTCAGATCAAAAACTTTTTTTTGTGGTGCTATGTAAGTGACACTGAAATAGTGTCTACCTATAACCACCAAAATGAACGTTTCGCCGACCAAGTTGACGTTATGTGTAAATATTTTGAGTCATCCCCAAACGATTCAATTTTTTATATACAGTGTGTCTCACTTAAGACGAGACACCCTCATATCACGAATCTAAACAGTGTCATTGTTTTAAAAAAATATTCAGAATGATCTTGAAATACTTCAAACTTATCTCCGTTTAACCAGCTTTCTATCAGTAGTAACCGCCACTATTGGATGATGGTGGAACACAAGAGGGCCTTCACAGGCGTAGGAAGAAACGTTAAGGGACACGTCTATTAAACCTTTTCTAATATTAAGATTATAACACGTAGAGACTCAAGAGACACATTGAAAAATACATTTCCTATTTTTCTAGGAGCTAGTGTCGAAAACTGAAAAATTTATCAAACCACTAAACGAAGTGGTTTGATGATGGTATTCGTCCAAACAAGCAAACTTGTATCTTGTGAATATGGGCCTTTAAGGGCCGGCAATTCATAGTGCGGGCCTGTGAAAAATTGAATGTATTTCATAGTAATCAAACCATTAGGTTCTTTGGTTTGACTGTAGTTGTAGGTAAAAGGATTGCATTGATACAGTCGACGAGTGTTTTCTCATTGAGCGTTGCGGTGCGCTCCCTCAGAAAAAAAACCCGAATCGCATTGTAATCAAACCGGCCAAAGTTTGTGGCAAATATTTTCAATTGTTCAAAAAATGAAAGAAATACAATTGGCGGGAATTTTGAAAGAGGGGAGGAAGAGTTATTGGGGCAAGTATGGGCAAACAATCCAGGTTTACAATCTAAATGTCGTCAAACAAGGAATTCAAGTTAAAAACTATTGCCTAAATTTTTACATACTCCAAACACCCTATAAAACATTACATTATAATTGGCGAGAATTTTTATTAAAATAAACCCCTAAAATTACCCCATTGTGAGTGAATCGTAGTAACGTTAACTATATTGTCGTCTATTGCAATTTCGAGTTCTTCAGCAGAAACCTCTAGAGTCATTTTATTCTTGATTATTCATCGGTACTTAACCTCAAAAACGCTGAAACTACCCCTACAAGGGGTGATAACGACAATCTTCACTGCAAACTGATTGATTTTAATCAAAATTACATTCGTCCTGTAGATTAGTTTATGATGACATGTTTTTGAAGACATAATGATGCAACAGTTATTCATCCCTTTGTTCTTCACAGGGGTACATTCATCCCTTAAATCTTAGTAAAAGTTAATTTCCGATAAAACCGAAAAACTGTTTCTACAGCGATGGGAACGAATATGTAGAAAACAGAATTTTAACTCCTTCGAAACTATTTTTTCCATCCCCGTTCCATTGGAGGAAAGCGGGGGGGGGGAGGCGGTAATTACCCCTGATAATAGTATTCACCTTTTATTAATTTTTCCTACTTTCCGGGAAAACCGAATGAAAATAATATATTTTAAACTTCGTATACATAAGAAAACCGACTTCTAGTATATAAGAAAACTGGTAATTCGAATATTTAGATACAAACCGTGTCTTTACAATTTTTTAACATAAATTCTTATACGTGAAAAAATTGGTTAATGCGATTCCCTGAGCGTACCTTTGGAAAATATGAATATAGGACTATAAAACTTCGAAAGGAATTTTCTCGATTTTTATCTTTAAGGTCACTTGGGGTATTTGGGCCATGATTTTACAACCTGAGCGAGAAGATTATTCTTTGAACTTGCCTGAGAACCACTAATAAGTTATATTAATATCTAAAATATTTTTTTATATATAATACAATATACAGTCTTTAAATATATCATATTCAAATCCCGAGTCAAATTTAATTTTCTTTATAATTATAATTAAATAATATAAAGTCTGATGGGCCCAGTTACCCCTAGAAATTGGGGTAATGGACCATACGGGTCTAGATTTCATACAAACGATTGTTATTTGAACTAGGGTAAGTGGGCGTGTTGGTAAACATGTAAACTTCGTACAAAAATTACCACAAGTCATTTAAACCACACCATAGTCGAGTTGCCCACGATATAAGATAACTACTACATAATAATTAGGTGGAAATTTATTCAAATTTAGGAATCACACAACTTCTGTTAAAGCAAAAAGGGCAAAATTAAATGTAAAAAACATCCAATTTCAAGTAAGCATAAATAACACAAAAAAAAGTTATCTACACCAGGGACCTGACATAGTAATCTTATGTATTTCAACGTGCTGAACACGAATCCAATGTTCGTTTAGCTCCGTTACCCACCAACTTTTTGTAAATCGCGAAAATAATCTAAAGAAATAAGGTTGCTTAGGCTATTTACACGATTTACAAAAAAATGGTGGGTGATGGAGCTAAACGGACATCAGATTCGTGTTCAACAAAATACATAGGGACTAATATGTCGGGTCCCCGGGTTCAGATCGCTATTTTGTGTGTGACTGTGCGCAGTGATCTACATCTACCTAATAAATAAAAACAAAAACAACATACTTAATGTGCTTGGGGTAACTTAGTCCCAGCCGTGCCCAGATGCCCCAATTAATTGACCCACTTACCCCATTTTTGAAAAATTGTGGTGGTAACTGGGCCACCCACTCAAGCTTATGACCTAACGCAGAATACAGCAATAACATTTTAGGGATATATCATGCTTCTAATTTATGCTAAATTAACTGTGACGTTGATAATATATACAGTAAACCTATAGTATTTCATAAAAATCAAGATTACATCACGTTGCTATGAAAATTTTGCACTACAAAATTTAAAAATTACTATATGAAAGCAACAACACTCAGAAACATGAGACTAATTGTTGTAGTGAGATGATATTGTCCTTCAATGCTGCCAACTGCTTGAATTCAAAATTACCCCCACAAGTTCTACGAAAAAAAACCATGACCCAGTTACCCCTTGGGCCCAGATACCCCAACTGACCTTACCTGTTTGATGTTTTACTTCAAAGCGTATATTTTATGAGATATTGGCGATGTTATGAAAAATAATCGGAACATACAAAAATTTTTGGATAGAGTGAAAATCCTTCTTTGTACATATTTGTTCCCATCGCTATAGAAAAAATGTTTCGGTTTTATCCGAAATTATCTTTTATTAAAATCCTGTATAGCAGAAAGGGATGAATAACCGTTGCAGCATCATGTCTTCAAAAACATGTAATCATAAGCTAATCTACAAGACGAATGTTATTTTGATTAAAATCAATCAGTTTGCAGTGAAGATTCTCGTTTTCACCCCTTGTAGGAGTAGTTTCAGCGTTTTTTAAAGGTAAGTAGCGTTGAATAATCAAGAATAAAATGACACTAGAGATTTCTGCTCAAAAAATGCTTGATATTGCAATAGACGGCAATATGCTACGATTCACCCCAAATGGGGTAGTTTTGGGGAGTTTGTTTTAATAAAAATTCTCGCCGATGATAATATAATGTTCTATAAGATGTTTGGAGTATGTAAAAATTTAGGCGATAGTTTTTAGCTTGAATTTAGTTTGACAAGTGTAAACCTGGATTCTATGCTCATAATTGTCCCAATAACTCTTCCTACCCTCTCTCAAAACCCCCGCCAATTGTATTTTTTTAATTTTTTTAACAATTGAAAACATTTGCCACATACTTTGGCCGGTTTGACTACAATGCAATTCGGGTTTTTTTTTTCTGAGTGCGCGCACCGCAACGCTCAATGAGAAATTCTCGCAGACTGTATCAATGCAATCCTTTCACCTAAAACTACAGTCAAACCGAAGAACCTAGTGGTTTAATTACGATGAAATACGTTCAGTTTTTCACAGGCCCGCACTATGAGTTGCCGGCCCTCAAGGTCCATATTCACAAGAGACAAGTTTGCTTGCTTGGATGAATATTATTATCAAACCACTTCGGTTAGTAATTTGATAAATTGTTCACTTTTCGACACTAGCTCCTAGAATATATACCTTTTCTTCAAAACTCAAAAAATTAGACAAATTTATAACTACATAAATGAGCTTTCACATTTACTAGTATTGAACGTTCATACTTTCGTTATCTGGCATTTGTAAAACTGCAACATTTTGAGTTGATTATACATAAAAAAGAAAAAAATTAATGGTGTTTTTTGAAAGTGAACTTTTTCAAGATTTAGTTGTTACAAGTCGGTTTGGTTTGGTTTGCGAAACGTTCATAATGTGAAGTAATTTCTTGGAGTATTTTTTGAATTTTCATATGATATTTTATATATTTTTTAGAAGAGCTACCACTTTTGCAACCTTACAATACAGAGGCGAATTCAAAATATTCTTCAGTTTGCCATGCGACCCAGTGGCTTGCAGTGTCGCCAGTTTGCTTGTTGTCATCCCAACACTGAGGTACTTGGAAAGAAGCAAACTTTGCCAATTTCCTTCTGTTTCAGTAAATGTAGTAAGTATAAATCGAACATAGCATATAGTGGCAATGGTATAGCATCAAATTTTGCATAGATATCCATTCTTTCCTTACTCTTTAATGAGTCAATCACGCTACCTCAGAATCAATAGCCAATTTTCCCTTCGATTTTGCAAATATGTTTCTTCGAAAAATAAACGTTATATCGAAAAATACTGATCCTTACACCAGGCATACATAGTTAGTTGATAGACACTACTTTATACCCAACCCTCTTCACTGAACATTTCGGCCAGTCACAAAGTGGTCATTTTTATTAATCCAGGCGGAAATAATCCTAATTTCGAACTCATTCCAATACAAAATTTATTAATATATCTTAGTAATAAAGACCCTAAAGTCAATAGTTCTGAGAATTTGACCGTGCATATCCCTTTCCTCATATTTTCATGATGACTGGGGATTACAAATTGGTGCAGACCAGGTAAAATTCAGATTAGATATTGTTGGTAAAGGTGTTTTAAATGTGGTATCGTGCTGAAGTTATTCTGTCATGGAGAAAGTACAACAAGGTATGTCGTTTTTTATTCTTAAACAAAATCACCAACATTTAGCTTTTACTACTTTTTATAGAGCTGCCATTTTTAGCCAAACGAGAATTGTAATTTTCTGAATATCTACAAGTTCTTACAGCTGTATAGTTTTATTCATGTTGGTTTATGTTTTGTCGTGTTAAGAACTATAACCTATTACTATTTTATCATTTTATGAAAAAAAAGCTGCATTCATCTGCATTTCTAATAATGATTTTACGTTTTAGTTACTTATGCTATACCACGGAGAAGTCTCTTTGAGGTATTTTCAATGGAATATGACAAAATGGAAAAAAATAATAGGATATACCTGCATATCCTGAATCATATTGGCGTACAACATTGTAGAGAAACTTTAGAACAGGCAATAATGGACAAAATTTAAAAAAATATGTATCAAATTTTTGAGGGATGGCAAAAGAGTTATAGGAGTAAGGTCAAGATTTTAGAGACTAGTGATTCCTGGTTGGACGGGGAAATTAATTTTAGTGATCTGAAAGAGATGATAGAAGACACGTCTAAACAATTATCAACTTCCAAGTTACTGCACCTGTCAAGAAAATTGTTTGTAATAATAGTATAGCGACTAATTTTTTTGCTTGTTTACCTTTCTTTTTATTACCGCTATATTTGTATATGGAGCAATTAATTTTAAATATAAGTTAAGTTACAACATGTCTGGATATTATTTCAAGAACAACTTAAAACTATAGAGTTGTTAACCATTTTGCACATAAACAGAAAACAGATAATCGAGATAATTTCGTCCCCCTAGAAATATAACATTGTCCGCTGCAGCCCTTCAAAAACCATCCCTTAAAACCTTAAATTTATTTCGCCATATTTACTTAACATTTTTTTCGCGAATTCACAAATCATACTCAAGAAGTTAAGTCAATTTTAAATATTTAATTTTCAATCCTCATAAAATCCATCCCCTTGGTCCTCAGAATTTTTGTACTATTTTTGGTGTATCACGGGTACAATGTTATCGATTTTACAAAGTTTCAGAATTTTAAATCTAAATAATTTTTTCAACCCCCTTAAAAACCACCCCTTTAGTGCATAATTTTCATTTCCCTGTTTTCTAAAAAATATTTTCTGTTCATTTGCTTTGTAGAATTTTGTCCCCCTAGAATTTAAAAAATGACCACTGTGAGTCATCCCATTTGAGCCATCGAGCCCACTGGTATACAGTACCCACATACAGCATTTTCAGTGTATTCACCCTAGAAGAACTAGAACATGATTTTAAAAAATTGAATTATTTTTACAACTATGTGGTCGGTTCAGTTTTAGTTTAACCCAAAAAGTTTGGTTTAACCAAAAATTTTAGTTACCAGTTTTTCACTACGCGTTTAAATTCAATCGCCATTCTTGACCAACAAGTCTTAACCCACAGTGATGGGGTGGTTTAATGAGCGTGAAATTATCCACATCCACATTTTAAAGAAGTGTAATCAATTAAACAGTTTTTTAAAACGCCGTCATTTTGAATATTAGACGGATCCGAAATCGAAATATTATATCAATACGTTGCCAGCCCGTTTAGCAGGGTAAAATGGGGGTTGAAATGCTTTAAAGATACAACATTTTTTAAGCCACGATAAAATTTTCATTTTAACGTGATTTCATTAAGAACAAAGAAACGCATCAGAAAATTTTTTGTCAATATCGATTTTCTCGAAAACCATGGCATATATAAGAAAATTACAAGAAGACTTTTTTTATGTAATTACTCAAGCTTTAGTTTTCATGATGAGCAATTTTTCTATATCTTCAACGGTTAACGAGTTATCAGTAAAACAAGGCACTTTTCACCGAAGGGTGGTTTTTTGGGGGGGTTGCGCGTCACCCCCAGAACTGATTTTTGTGGTTTTGTGATGTTTAATCCTCGCACTAACACTGAAGGAAAATCTCAGATAACATTTTTTGCGAGCTTCCGGTGTACTTTTTACTTTACCGACTGGCCTACTAGTTCAAATGCTGGTTACAATTTAGTCAGTTAACACAAATCTTAACCCGACACTGAAAAACCAGTCTATATTCTTAGGATTCAGATATTTTTTTATGTCAAATGATTTCAACGAGGAAACAGAAAGTTTTCATCGTATTTTTTTCTGATGATAATGGTTTACCTTTCAGGAAGGAACACCGGAAAACAATGATGAAAGACCTGAATACCACAGAGTAAAGGTAACAGTAGATACTGAAGGAAAACTTCTGGCTGCTTCTACAGGAAATCAAATAAGCAGCCGTTTTAACAGTTTAGTTGGAGCTAACGGATTTGTAAAAGTAAAAAAGAAAGACGATATGCCCCCGAAACACGAATTACCTCAACCAGAAGCTCAACCGTCCAGTACTAGCGCAACAATGACAGCTATTATTTTTGATGATATTGTTTAAATTCGTTTTCTTTAGTTTACTCTCAGATTATTCTTATTTCTTTGTATAGAAATCAAGTTGTACTATATTTGTATTGATTTAAAACGAAAGCACCTTCGTATTGCAAAAGGCGTTTTCTCTTACTGTTGCAAATATAACCCAACCAGCAAATTTGTTTTATAATTTAAATGTTCTACGATTATTTTGTTTTATTGTTATTTTATTAATGCTTCTAAATGTCGATTGATTATATTAGAGTTCCAGAAAATACTATTTTGTTGTCTGCAACTGAACTATTTTATAAATTTATCATTAAAACGTTTCTACAACAAAATTATAAAATATCTCATAATGGAGTTAAGAAATTATTTTATAAATGTTTTCGTGACTAAGTTATAAAATATTTCAGCTTATAGAACTAAACCGTTTTATAACGATTTTTTAGTAACGTTTAGTAGCATTTTTAGCGCTGTTATAAATGTACATTCGAATTGTTTTATAGTTATTTCCTATCTTCTTACAAAACAGTTATATTAAACATCTGCTTGTGACAATTTTGTTTTTAAGAGTTAATGTTGTTTCAGAGCATGTTATATAATTATTATATAGCATTGTATTTGCTGTAATATGGAAACAGCGGCAAAGTCAGTACAAAACAAAATTGTTTACTTGAACATAAAAATTCAGTGGCTAACAATACAATAAAACATATTTGAGAAAATTGATTTCCTGCCTTAGCTGTGTATTTATATTTAGTCATAATTTAAACATGTCTTTTAATGAAAATTTGTATACAAGTTTATAAAAAAAATATTCTCCCAAAATCTTGGTTACCAACATTGACAAGAGCGGTGCAGATCTTGACAGATCATATAATGGCTAAACTAAAAACGTCGGATTTAGGACAATGGAGAAACTTAAAAAGTGATTGTAAAAATATTAGGTACATGTATTAACATTGTACTGGTTTTGACAAAAAGACACAGTTTATACTACGACGCATTTCACTCATTGCACTGTTAACGTATTAAGTCATATGGCAAAGTACTGTTACTTCCACTAGTAAAAGTAACATGTTTTTGGCAATAAATAAACCATAAACAGTTCTATAAATAAGGTGATATACTGCTACTAGTTTCTAGGTTAAATTTATGCAAATTGAAGTAATTCTGTTTCCATGGTTGCGTTTACAACTCAGTCCTAACATTTATCATAAGAGCTACAAAAGTATCGAAAAAGTGAGTGACCTGTTTTATAAAATTCACGAAAAAGTTAGACTAAGACGCATTATTTTATAGATGTTTTGTACCAATCGTCTAATAATTCAGATATTGTAAAATGCTTGCTACTAACACAAAGGTATTCCATAGAGAGAGGCCATATTGAAACGCCGGCGTTTGTGATGGTAAAAATGACATGATATGAAACTTTAAAATATCAAACGTTTATTAGAATTTATGGAGTCAGAAACTTGCTAATTATACAGTTATGACTACTAAAACAAATTAGTGTAAGTTACGTTGAAAATAAACTCAAATTCATAAAATCCATATTTATAAAATTTCAAAAATTATTAGAAATCATCAATAAATGTGAGACCCGTTAAGAATATGTTATAAATATGGCCATAGTTCACAGTAAAGTTTTCTCCACATCAAAAATTACAGTCTCTTAAGTAATTATTATGGGTTATTAGGTACCTACCTAGTATTAAATTCCAATGCCATATGCTTTTATTGTCAAAAATACTTCTTCAACTTTTAGGATACATTTTAACATCATTTTATTTTATTAGTGTGTATAAAGCAGTATTTTTTAAAACAATGACTAAGAGCTCTTATAAAACAATTGTTTAGTTGTTTTATAGCAGTAATTTAACAAACAGTGAAGTGTGTTTTATAGTACAATTAAATGAAGCTTTAACAAAACTGCTATATAGTGATGGTACTAAATTTTCATAAGGCTTCTGGAAATGTTTATACAATTATTTTGTAATGGTTCCAATAGGCGTTACAAAATATCAACAGCGACTGAAATATTTTGTAGGATGGTGCCAATTTTGCATTTGTGTTTCGACCTTAAATGAAAACTGGTAACTTGACTCCCTGTGATATATGCAACCCATATTACATTTGCATATATCAGCCGTTGCATATACGACACTGTCTCACTCGACTGCGACACCGCTGTCTTTTGACCTTGAACGTAAACTGGTAACTCGCCCCCTTATACGAACATAATCATTTCCAATGTTAAAAGTTATTTTATCGTTCCACCAGTGGTGTCCCTGCGAACATGTCCTCTAATATTTTTTGCCAAAAAAGTGGTACGCCACTGACATTTTTTCATGTGGATGTTTTTCCTGATTGGCCTGATCAATTCTACATGAAAACGGTCTCTTGCGTTTTTCTCGTCAGACGCACAGTTCTTAACAATTAAATTTAAATTCAAACTAACTACACGGGCACACACGGAGCGTAAACACTTAAAAACTTTGTACGGCGTTCATAAATTAATTGTTATAAAAGCATAAAATGTATGAAAAACCAATGGATTTGTGTGACAATTGAAAACTAGTTAGTTTAATATATTAACATTTTGCTGTCACAAGATTTTTTCAAAAAATTAATTAATAAACAATTGACAGGCGTAAACGGAAAATGGTCTATATCTTCAGTTCTAGTTGATGGATCGAGGTCTATCTAGGCTCAAAATGTACCCTTTTTTTATTATCTTTTATTTTCCGACAATTGCACATCGATACGACGTTCCTGAGCCAAGATATTTCATTTGTTTACTAAGCAACTTTTTTAAAATGTGGACCGGGGGGGGGGGGTTAAAAGAAAAGAAAGAGGAGCAAGACCACACAGAAATGGTAGTTCTTATCAATATTTATCGATTGCCGGGGGTGGAGAGTGCAAGAAATGCCATGGAAAATCGCCAACAAGATATCGACACACAAAAAAACTATGAACTCTATGAACAAAATGCAACATTTCGACTATAATAAAATATCCGTATGCCCTTTCGTTGAACAGGAAAAAATTATTAATTTAGGTCCCTTAATTTGTTTATAACAATTGAATGGTCAAAGATAAAAGGTTGCCACAAACGACGCGTATTGATAAAACATTAATTTTTAGTTTCTGAACTTTTTATCTGATGCACCGTTTTCGTCAAAATGTGGAAAAACATCAAACATTGAGAATTTTCGCTAAAAAACATTATTTTTAGCAATGAAGCCTGTGTTTTATATATTTTTTTAATACCACCATCATGTTCAGCGCAATTTTTCCTGTAAAAATAGTCGATAAAATTGCTGTTTTAAATTTCTGACCAAAATCGATGATTTTGGATTTACGATGACCGGCCTATAACTGTTGCACTTACTGTTCCTCGTAATTTTTCTTGAAAATAATGTTAATTACAATCAGACATTATTATTTTCATGTTACCTATTGATTGATTGATTGATTGATTTGCCAGCGTAAGGTGGGCATTGCTGCCAATTCCGGTGCAGGGAGATTTGTTCCACCACGCAGCCCGATCGCCCACCGGTCATCCCACCGTGTGCCAGAACAAACCCCCAGTGCTTTTATATACCGCCGGACCAGCTGCATACGCTGGATTGGACATTGGACATGCTTGTTGTCAGCAGCGAGAGCCGCATGACGCATGGGGTAGGAGTATAGGATGGAGCGTGTAGGTTTGTGAGATGTTTCTTCTTGTTTTCCTTCTGTCTTCATCGGATGGAAAGTGTAGGCGTTTGTGAGATGCTTCTTTTAGGTTTTCGTGCTTCTTTTTTACTTTCAGGTTTTTGTGATATGCTTCTTCCTAGTTTCTGTCTGTGATCATCTTCTCTCCTATTCTACTTCTGAGTTTTCTGTTTCTTCTGTTTCTGAGTCTGGCAGTGTGTATATCCTTGATATTTCTTTATTGTATTCCATTTTTTGTTGTGGCAACTTTTCCCAGTGTGTATAATCCTTTCCTAGCTTATTCATAATCCTCTCGATTGTTGTAATCCATGTGTAGCATGGCCTCCCTATTTTCAGTTTGTTGCTGTTCATTCGCAGCGCTTTCTTCAGTAGGTGTGTCGTGTCCCGTCTTTGGACATGTCCCCAGTACTTCATTGCGTATGATTCTATTCTTTTGATTATTGTTCTTCCCTATAGTAATGTTGACGTTTTCTGTCGTTTTTGTGGTTTTCCTGTTTTTGCTAGCAGTTGGATAATGTCCCTTTCAGCTCTTCTCAGGCTTCTTCGGTTGGCCTTTATCGTTGCTGCGTTTTTGACTCCATATATCATCGTAGGCATTATGATGGTCGTGTATACCTTTTTGGTTAGGCACCATGGTGGTTTGTTGTCCTCAATGAAGGGTAGTAGAGCTGTTGTGACTCTGTAGGCTGTTTTGACTTGGTCCAGGACTGTGGTGAATAGTCGGGGGGATAGGGGACATCCTTGTTTGACTCCTATATTCTTCATTTTTGATTCCGTCGTCTGTCCAAACCATTGTATTGCAGTGTTTTCGTGTAGGCATGCTTTTATTATTCTGTTTATTAAGTAGTGCGGTACTCCCCTGTTGAGCAAAGTGTTGACTATAGCCTCATGCCTTATAGTATCAAATGCCTTTTTGAGGTCAATTGAGACTATATATAGTTTTGTTCCTTCTTTCCACTTTTCTTCCAGGATCCGTCTGGTGGTGTACATGTGGTCGTCTGTCGATCTACCCTTGATAAATGCCGTTTGATAATCTGGTAGTTCGCCGATGTATTTTTCCATTTCTCTGAGGAGGAATTGTGCGTAGTATTTGTACCCTACACTGCAGAGTATTATTCTTCTGAAATCGTCCACGTTTTGCGGTGATTTGATTTTAGGGAGCGGTATCTGTATGGTTGTATTCCATTCCTCAGACAGGGGTGTGGTTTCCGTCCATGCGTTGGTGATGATTTCTAGGATTAGCTGTTTTATGTTGTCCGGTCCATAGTATACTAGTTCGTTATTTATTTTATCTATTCCCGGGGCCGTGTTTCTTTTAGCTCTGGCCATTATTTCTAGTAGTTCGTCTTTTGACGGTGGCTTTCCCAGAGGCCAGTAGTATAACAAGGAGAGTATGACGCCATTTGCGTCAGTAGAATAGCTGTGCGGACCGTCCGATGGCATGTGTCCATCAGGAGAGTCCAAGAGATGGGGTGTGTTGCTGAAGAAGTGTCCAGAGGCTGCTGAAGAAGTGTCCAGAGGCTGCTGAAGAAGTGAAGAGGTTGGTATTAAAAGTTACTAAAAAAGTTACTAGATCTGGATGTTGGTACCCCTGTGTGTTTTTTTCTTATAACTAAAATGTGAAAGCTGTTTTCATTGGATGTGTGGCGGCCACGTGCGCGTCTTCTCATTGGCTACCTGGTTTTTTGCTTATAACTTGAGAACGGTATGAGATAGGTAAAATCTGAAAGCTGTTTTGATTGGAAGTCGTATGTGGACTATCACGTGACATGGATGGCAAGCCCGTACCTAATGCCCTTCTGACCAAGAAATATTTGGTGTCACGTGACCTCTCTTGTTTTTTGCTTATAACTTGAGAACGGTATGAGATAGGTAAAATCTGAAAGCTGTTTTGATTGGAAGTCGTATGTGGACTATCACCTGGCACAGGTGGCAAGCCCGTACCTAATGCCCTTCTGGCCAAGAAATATTTGACGTCACATGACCCTCTTGTTCTTTTGCTTATAACTTGAGAACGGTATGAGATATTTAAAATCTGAAAGCTGTTTTGATTGGAAGTCATCACCTAGCACACAGGTGGCGACGAGCCCGTCCTTCTGCCTAAGAAATATTTGTCGTCAACGTTAAAATATTATTTATATCGGTTATAGAACATTCACAAAAGTTGATTAAGAGTAGATATCTGACATCCGGCCGCAATCTCACATCCGCAGGAAGCTGTGATTAACCTCTTATCACACTTCCTGTGTTTCAGCGCTCTGCTCTTATCACTGTATGTGAACCAAGGCCACTGTCTATCAGAAAGACTGTAGTATTTAATTATGTTTATTTTTAAATTTTACTTTTTAAAATATCAGAACGACGTTACACTCGGCCAATCTGATTTAAGCTTGCTGAAATTGGCTAAAAAGTGCTCCCTTTTGCGGGAATCGAATAAGACGCCTTAGACCACTCGACCAACCTGTAAAAATACATATGTCGAAACCAGGATTTGAACCTGGGACCTCTAGATCTTCAGTCTAATGCTCTCCCTACTGAGCTATTTCGACTTAAATTAAACAAAAATTGTATTTCTATATCATTTATTAAAGATTCACACTAACATTTTTTTCCTAATAATCTTAATTATACACTTTACAATTAGGAGAGAAGAACAAACTGTAATGTAATATAGCAAACCAGGTACCGCCTCCATTCCGGGTGTGGGTGGAGTAGTAGAGGTGTTAGTACATAATTTTCTCCAAAAGGTCTCGCCCATTGTATTATCTTGAAATCGTATCCTTAATTTGTACTGAATCGTATTGTTTGGAATGATGGATGTAAAAGTAGGTGTATTATTAGCTGCATATGTATTCATTAATATCCAGCGTGATGGCCAGCTATCATTTTGCCTCCCATTTTCATCAAAACATATAAAGACCTCTCGACTACCGTAAGGTTGATGTATGTACAGGATATTTTGCAGTACAGCATGTAAAATTATGAAATGTGAACCTAACATCACCATTGTTTTCAGTAAATTAAAAATATTTCCCAACTAACCCATATTAAATAGGTGTTGGGGAAATGCGACGACGACGACGACCACTCTCCTCCAACGATGATGTATTAAAACGTGTTAAATTATTAAATACTTTTCGATCCCACACATCTTTCGGTGGAGAATGTATATCCAATTTATGAAAACTGGTAAACATGTGCTGTGTGTGCTCATAAAATTTTATATGCTCTTTTAACTTTTCCAACTGCTTACAATGTTTTTCTAACCTCACTAATAACTCCTCTGACGACATGATGCTCTACTGTGACACTGAATTAATTTTACAAATATTTAATTTACTTTCGGCCCGTCTCAGTTCCTGCATACAGGAAGAATACTGCCACTGCAAATTTAGCAATCCCCTATCAGTAGTGTTAGAGATTATAGGTGGGGGTAATGTACTGGGGGAAATTAAACTTTCCGCCTTAGGTAATCGCTTGGTCTCCATATATTTGGTAATATATTTATCTCTTTCAAATTCCAAGCCCTCGGTGTTAGCTACACATGCTGTGAGATCAGATCTTAACTCCAACATTTCATTTGTAGTATTAGTGAGTAAAATTCTTAAATTATCAGAGGTTTCATTACTACAATCACAACTACCCAAATTCAATTTTAATTTATTTTCACACGTTATTAAATCATTCATAACTCTGGTATTGACATCCAATAGTCTTATTTCCAGATCTCTGTATAATTTTCGACATAGCTGTAATTCATCATATATAGTTATATCATATGATTGTGGGCGTGCTGCCGGGGTAGTAGCACCCAAATTAATCTGCTGATTGTAGGTGGATAATCTTCGTAAAACATTTACACTAGGATATTTTCTATGCAGATTGCTGTACTGTACATGTATCGACGTGTTATCAGTGTGGTGGCTAATATTTACGCTACCATTATTAGTGTGTACAGAGGACTCAAAATAATCGCCACCACACAACAACGGTACGAAAATAAATATGTATGAATGTGACAACATCCTGTCATTTACTAATTCATATTTATTTGCATATTCACTTTTAAGGAGGCGGGGTGGTGGTGGTGGTGGGGAAAGAAAAAAAATGCTTTAAAACAAATTTTTTTAATTTGAGAGAGAAGAATACAACCAATTATAAAGTTTAGTACAATTTCTTAAACTACACATCGATTTATTATTCAAATGATTAAGGCAATAAGGTATATCTATAATAAAATTTGGTGTACCAGCCATATTCTCCACGTTGACAATGTTGGGTATGAATGAAGAGTCCAGTTCACGTAGCTTATTTTCCAGAAAATTCTGTTTTTGATGGCCTTTCACATACACCATATCAATATTACTATTCAGTAAGTGCTTCTGTAATATATCATCTAACATGTCATAGTCTATGTAACCACTATTATATTTCAGACCGTGATGATACCGCTCTAAATATTTGATCTGTTTACGCAGCTGCCTGCTTAAGGTGTCGGCTGGAAATGGGGGCTTCAGCAGGTAATGAGCTGTCTGTTGTCCACTAATAAACGTTATTTCTTTCGGATGAAAATCGGGTAAATTGAATCCCTGAATATCAACGATCATTATCATCATGCTGTGGCGGTTTGATACAGACTGACAGAAAAAACAAGTATATATCTTATATAGCATTCCTTACTATTCCACTAAGTGGCAAATATTCCACCACTCGATCGTGAATAATTATACAGTATGCTTTAGTGTTATGCGGGAGTGGTAAATTACTTTCGATTTCTAATTTGATGTCGACCGTAGCTGACTTTAATGAATCATCTCTTCGCGAACAGTCAATGACAAATATGGCGCGTGAATTAAAAGTTACAAAGTCTAATATGGGGCTATTATTTGATGCAAATAGTTTGGAGAATTGAGTGTACATGTGATAAGCCTCAGCATACTTTAGAACAGTAAAATCTAATCTCAAATCTTCGTATGGATAATACTCAGAGTTTATAGTCAGCTTTATATTAGACACATCAATATTATCAAAGTAGGTAATATCTTTCGTCTTCTCATCTTTTCGATCCTTTTGAAATGCTACGATAACATATCTAGGACTCTCTACGTTAGTACAAGTTTTAACAGACCAAATTTCCTTGGTAGCTCCAGCTGTTAAAGCAGGCAATTCGTGAATCTCCCAGTGTCTGTAGGGAAACAAAATCGGTTTATCTCTATTTATATTTTCCAGCAACTCAATTCTTTTTACATCATTTAAAAACACGTGTTTAACTTTAAGTTCAATATTGGTTATAGATAATTTTGCTACCGTATCATCTGTCGATACTTTATAACAGTTAACGTCAGTTCGAGCTCTAATCAATCTTATAATCTGTCTTCCAAACATGATCCGCTTATAATCATGAAATATCCCAAACAAATGACTTAGGGGAATTCTCAAGAAAAATTTTGGAGTTGTGGCGGCGGCGTTATAAGTCACCAACCGACCAGTAGGATAATTCCATCCGGCAATGCTAAGTGTATCATCATTTCTATCATAACATAGATAACTTCTTATAAGGCTCACAGTACCAGGATCTCTTACTTTATCCACTTCTTTACCATTTAATTCATAACTAATAGAATCGAACAGGTATGCTCCGGCATTATTACTGAATTCAACAGTTCCACCACCAGCAGTTTTCTCCAATGTCCCCTCAATCAATAAAGCCGCCTCGTGCATTAACAGTAAAGCATCTTGTTGATGAATTACAATTTCAATCTCATCATTATTTCTGAAGGACTTAACGAACGGGTGGTATGTTCGAGTTTCTTCTCTGATGATGGAATCATCAAAGTGCGGTCCTTGGAATAACTGCAGTTCTTCTAACATTATAACCCAAAGATTTTAGGTACTGGATATTTACTTGCGTTAAAGATGACGCTACTACCTTCCTATTCGAACACTTGGTTGACGTGGAATGAGTCTGATTTGAAAAGTTATTGTTTAAATACTTTAATGGTGGAATTACTAACCCCATAATTTTTTCAACTCCAACCTTACAATAATTTCTTCCCCTCTAAAATTAACCGGCTGAGAATTTTGATCTAGTATCTCCAAGGTGATATTATTTATCTCCCGTTTGTTATTTACTGGAAGAAAAATTAGATTGTTCGGTTCTATGTCTATAGCGTATCCTGGATTTACGGATGGAGCGAATTCAAAAATCGTGTGTGATGGTTTATTATTGTAGAATGCTCCTGTGGTAATATTACAATCTATGTGAATCGTTATAACCTTCACTATCTGTACAGGCAAATCGGATTGATGTAAGATATTGGGTTTTAACTCGCGCGCTGAATAGCCCAGTAAGCTTGCTAAACTGTCGGTAGGTTTAAAGTTTATCTCGTGCTTACTCTTAATTTCACACTTGAGCGTATTATTGTTAGGTTTCAAAGAGAAGTATTCGTCAGCACCTTTTGCTGCCGCCGCCGCCGCCGATGTTATTTGACTCTGTATGTATGCTTCAATATCACTTATTTCGTATGATCCGGTCGGAATCGAGATTACTTTTCCTTTACTTCTATCACCTAGTTCCCAATAGTAGAGCTTGCTATTTACACCTTCTTCAATATTAGGAATACTATTATAGGTGTGAAAACCAATCAGAGCTAATGCGTAATCGTACTCAGAATCTAGTTCAATGGGATTATAAAAGTCGATGGAGAGAGTGGCACCTCTACCTCGTATCGTGAATATCTGAGACATAATGAATGCATCTCATAGAGTATCATCGTTTTTATAGAGAAACTCTAAACATAAATGCCCACAGTTGATCGTATTAAATTTTTGGTAAGTATCATAATTAAATCGTATATTACATTTACCACCAAAGTAACGTAGTAGTTCTACAGGTGGTTTTAGTGCACCGAAACTATCAAAATAGATAACTTTATCGTTGTGTTTTTTATAGGCTACCCAATGTGTGCCAGGACCCTCTTGCGTATCAAGATTAATAATAGCACTTTCATATCTTCTCGGAGTATGAGGTAGAGAGTCGCGCATAAAGACACCTCTGAAATGTGGAATTTTCAATTTTTTCGCATAATTTATTAAATCTACGTCAAAGAGGGCTCTATTGGGTAGCTTCACTGGGAGTTTTTTTGCTGCTTTTTCAGGTACAGTCCCAATCCCGTTTTATAAGGTTTTAAATACATTCCCTTTCCTAAAGCTATAGCCTCCATAGTTTTGTTATGTCTCTCAGCCTCTTCTAATTTATTCCTCGCAGCCTTGGAATCTAAGACGGCCTTCGCAACTCCGGCGGCGCCGCCAGTCAAAGCTCCTAATGCACTTAAACCAGCAAAGAGCGGTATTAGAGGTAAAAAGCCGCCGACCTTAGGTAGTGGTAACACACGAGGTGTTTTAATATTTTTTCGACCACCCACACCTTTCACAGCTAACCTCGCTGCTTTCACAGCCGCTCCAGCATTTTTTCTTAAATTATTATTATTAGGTTTTTTAAATAGTGTTCTAAGTGTGCTCATAGCTTTTTTAAAACCAACTTTTTGGCGGTGGCGGCGGCGATGGGGAGCAGCAGCACCCATACCTGTTTTTCTTTTAACTTTCATCATGTTAACAATAGCCCAAGCGGCAGCTTTCTCTTTCAAACCAGCGTCTCTAGACTTTACACGCTCCCAAGCTCGCTGCTCGAGTTTGTAGTCCGCCTTGTGACGATCTTCTAGCTTAGAGCTTCTGCTGTACGCTATGTCGTGTTCACGACAACCTCGATCGAGTTCGTTTATTCCAGGATCGCCTCTTTGTAATCGTTTTTCTAGCTTAGTGCCTGGGCCGCAGTACTGATACCCCGGTATATGCAGTTCAAATGGTAACTTATTAATTAGAGAATTTACCACTCCAGCACCACAGTGCTTCACCACCAACATCTAAACTGATAATGATTAGCAATGCTTGGGTGGTTGCCTATATAAGCGGTTACCTGACATCAATAGCATAAGTCTACGATGAGACTTCTTAAACAACGGGCGTTACTTCCCGTTGAAAACTTAGATGTTTTCTCACAATGCCCTGTTGCGAGTGAAAAACATGGTCCGCTATTCCCTAGCGCTTTAAGAACGATTATATGTGGACCCAGTGGCGCAGGCAAAACAAATCTGCTACTAAGTTTATTGTTCGATCCTAATGGTTTGTGGTTTGAAAATGTATACGTCTATTCCAAGTCTCTATATCAACACAAATATAAATTGTTGGAGGACGTGTTGAAAAAAGTGAAAGGCATCAGTTATTATCCGTATACAGATAGCGAAGATATAATCGACCCATCTGAGGCTAAAACTAATTCCGTATTCATTTTTGATGATGTTGCTTGCGATAGACAGGATAAAATAAGAGCCTACTTTAGCATGGGTAGACATAAGCTTGTCGACTGTTTCTATCTATGCCAGACTTATACACACATTGGTAAACACTTGGTTAGAGATAATTGTAATTGTATTATTTTATTCAAGCAGGATCGCATGAACCTTAAGCATGTGTATGACGATCATGTAACTCCAGACATGACTTTTGATAAATTTGAAAAGCTCTGCGCAAAATGTTGGAATGATAAATATGGTGTATTAGTAATAGTAAAAGATTTTGATTTAAACAAAGGTCGCTATCGTAAAGGATTTGATGAGTATATATGTATATGATGGGTGATACAGCGTTATTACTCTTCTACACGTTAATAGATACAGATCAGTAAAGAAATCCGTTACAGACCTGTACAAAAAGTTCCACAGACCCGTAGAAAAGCTGTACAGACCCCGTAGAAAAGCTGTACAGACCCGTAGAAAAGCTGTACAGACCTGTAGAAAAGCTTACAGACCTGTAGAAAAGCTGTACAGACCCCGTAGAAAAGCTTACAGACCCGTAAAAAGCTGTACAGACCTGTAGAAAAGCTGTACAGACCCGTAGAAACGCTGTACAGACCTGTAGAAAAGCTGTACAGACCCCGTAGAAAAGCTGTACAGACCCCGTAGAAAAGCTGTATAGACCCTGTAGAAAAAGAAAATGAAAGCATCTCTAGAGAAGTATAAAGCAGTGATACCATCTGTGCGTGATTTAGAAAAAGAGAAGTTACTTAAGAAGAAAATTAATGAAGTGTCAAGAGCCATCAAAAGAAAATATTTGGCTTTAAAACTGGGAAAGGCTGAGGAGGATGAATCTCTTGATCGTCTACTGAAACCAATTGTAGAGCCATTACATGATATTAAAATAAATATATCTAAAAGCAAAGTGGGGTCTAAAAAACTCCAATCCCCACCCACGACGCCCTCAGCACGTGATGAGGTTTTTTCTGAAGAGGCGGCAGCAAATCCGATAGATGGTGATGAAATTAAAGCACAACCTCTATTAGATGACTATCTGAAAA
Organism: Stenurella melanura; assembly: GCA_963583905.1. Taxonomy (NCBI): domain Eukaryota; kingdom Metazoa; phylum Arthropoda; class Insecta; order Coleoptera; family Cerambycidae; genus Stenurella; species Stenurella melanura. The sequence continues at coordinate 129,643,896 of OY757314.1, forward strand.
AATTTCCAGCAGTATCGAGACCTTTTATTGAGGGATTTCTCACAAACAATAGCAGTCTTGATCAAAGTTCGGGTGCTCGTTTGGACTTTACGACAAATAAACTATTTCTAGGTAATAGAGAACTGCAAATAAAAGCTAATAATGATGTTGTGATTGACGATATACCATACCGGGGTACTAAAGGTCTATACGAATTAATATTTCTGAAACACCCCGATGGATATAGTAATGCTGATTTAGAAAATTATAAGGAAATTCTACAATTAACCAGTGCCCACAAGCGCGATTACAATCCAGAGGAGCAAATCAAGGGCCATAAGCATTACAAATATACGCATATAATAAAACCTCTATTTAAATCAATACCTAAAATTAAGTCACCGTCGTCGAAAAGCGGATCTGGCATGGCTGTGTACAATGAAAAACCAATAGAATATGTTTACTGGGATGATGTAAATGAACTTGTTGATAGGCTAAGACTCTTAATAACCTCAAAGTCTGCAGGAAACACTGATTCTCATGATAATGAAATTTTGAGTATATTATCAGAACTGCGAGAAATAGGTGTTATTGCTTAAATATTTATGATTTTGATAGGTAATATCATTTACAATATGACTGTAGACAAGTTCGGTAGGTCTCAGGGGGAGTCAAGTGGTGGTAGTAGTAGTTCCCATTTACTTTCACCACACCGACGTGGTTTCATTTTCACTGAGGATGGAAATGTAGACGTGGAAAATCTGAAACTTTGTAATGTTAAAGGACCCACAGAAATATTAGATTGTGCTAATAAGCAATACGTTGATGGCAGTACTTTGAAATTAAAAGATGATTTTTCCACAGCTCTCAATGATCACACAAAAAAATCTAAATCAATTTTTGGCGGGCATGAGCTGAAAATTAAAAATATAGAAGAACAAATATCCTCATTAAAACATATTGAAGTGGATGTTAAGAATCTTCAAGATATAACGGTTGAACAAGAGAATGATCTAAAAGCCTATGTTGATGCTAAGATCACTAAATTAAAAGATGATATTTCCACAGCTATGGATGCCTATAGTGAAAAATCTAATTTAATTTTCGATGGTTTTAATCTGGCAATTAAAAATATCGAACAAAATTTGAATGACATGGGGCAGCAAACGCCTGTGTTGTTAAGACAAATTGACGCGGATGTGAAAAGTCTCCAAAATAAAATAACCCACCAAGAGAATATCCTAAAGACCTACGTTGCAGATCCCACAGTCACGTAGATGTATATACCACAAGCAAATCCTAAAAAGTTAGTTCACTGCCGATGACTGTTGAGCGTGCGCGCGTGCGCTATGAAACATACAAAAGAAAAAGTTCAACTTGTAAACGAACTTCATAAGCGAGTTAGAAGAAATTTCAAACGTAGGCGTACCATTATAAAAGGATTAGATGATCTGTGGCAGATGGATTTGATAGATATGCAAAAACATGTGCGGGAAAATAAAAAGTTTAAATACATATTAGTGATGATTGATTGTTTTTCAAAATTTGTTTGGACTAAGCCTTTAAAAGATAAAACCGGTAAAGAGATAACACAAGCAGTATCTGATATACTTAGAGATAGTAAAAGAATACCTAAAAATTTACAGTCAGATCAGGGTACTGAATTTTATAACGTAAGTTTTAATAGTCTAATGAAGAACCATAACATCAATCATTACAATACGTTCAGCGTGAAGAAAGCTGCGATTGCGGAACGCGTCATAAGAACGTTAAAGGGGAAATTATACAAATATTTTAGCTTAAACAACACATACAGATGGGTGGATATACTTACTGAAATAGTTGACAACTATAATAAGACACGCCATCGAACCACCGGTATGAAACCGAATGAAATAAACAAAAAGAACGAGAAAAAAATTTTACATTCAACTTATAACTATATTAAGTTAGCAACAGATGAGCGAAAATTTAAACTTGGTGATCTTGTTCGTATCAGTAAGTATAAACATGTATTTGAGAAAGGATACACCCCCAATTGGACTACAGAATTATTCAAAATCGTTAAAGTACACATTACCAATCCAATCACTTACTTACTGCAAGATTTGCGTGGAAACCCCATCAGTGGGGGATTTTACACGGAAGAACTTCAGAAAGCTAAATATCCCGACGTTTATTTGGTTGAAAAAGTATTACGTAAGCGGGGAAATAAAGTTTTTGTTAAATGGTTAGGTTTAGATAAATCTCACAATAGTTGGATAGACAGCACAAATAAACTCTGATATGCAGGTGGAGGGTGGGGGGGAGAGGGGCGAGCTGCGGTGCATCCGTGGTATGGTGAAGACTTTTAGTAGTTATTAAAACATGGCATCGATCACTCCTAGTCCCACGTTTTCCGACGATTTTGATCATTGGCAAGAAATTGATCGAATTACTAACAAATATCAAGAGGCAGTGCAAAATGAGGAAAAATACATTTACGAAAGTACGTTTTCCATCGATAAATCCACGTATAAGATAATAACCGGATTTAGTGCTGCTAGAAACAATATTCCAGCTGTACGAATGTTAATGGCTGCTAATGAATTAATCGATAAAACCTATCACATTTCCTTTAGTGTAGAAGAATGGTGTGACTTTATTACTTACCTTAAACAATTTTCCAATGACTTTACTGCTGCTGCTGATGTTGCTGATAATGATGATGATAGTGGATTTGAGGAGGAGATTCAGTTTTCAAATTATGTTATCAAAAAGTCAACATTTATGGGTTTTAAGATGTTAAAAGTGACAAATGGATATTCCATATTTCATATATCTGGAAACACTGTACATGAACTTATAAAAATGAATGAATTAATCATATCTAATTTGAATGTACTACAAAGCTTAGACTTTTCTACTTTTTACAATAACTTCTTAAACGTTACTAATAATATACTATGTGAATCTAATTATGAATTATGTTCAAAGAATATTATGTTAAATTTATGTGACTTGCTGCCAAACTCTATTCAAATGTATTGTATTCGTGAATGTTTAATTTTTAGTATAAATAATATTATGAATGATTTAGATAAAAAAATGTTTATGTTAAATGCTTGAATAAATATTTTTAAAAATATATGCAGTTTTATTATTTAGACAGTAGTCCTTTGCTTCTCATAGAAAATGGATGCTCAGTACGAGATGAGATTAAAAACATTTGACAATTGGACATCAGTATTTCCAAAGTCTAAAATTGCTCTCGCCGGTTTTGTTTATACCGGTCAAAGTGATATAGTTAAATGTCCAATATGTGAACTTGAATTGTGCAATTGGCGGGCGAGTGATGATCCCAGAGCAGATCACCTGCGATGGAGTCCTGATTGTCCGTTTTTTAACGATGACGTCACCTCATCATTTATTATAAGAAAAAGAAAGCCCCTTTATACAGATAAAATAACTGTGGGGAGTCGTTTAAAAACATTTGAGGAGGGTTGTTGGCCACCTCAGATAAGTCAAAAACCTGAAGAATTGGCTAAGGCCGGTTTCTACTATACCGGCAAAGGAGATCAAGTTTTATGTTTTCACTGTGGATTGGGCCTAAAGGAATGGGGACCTGGAGACACAATTTGGAAGCAGCACGCCCTCTTTTATTCCAAATGTGAATTTTATCAACTTAAAAGTGAAAAAGATGTGTCATCATCATCATTGACCGAAAAAGAAATATCGTTATCAGTAAAGGAAGTACAAGTTGAGCAGGTTGAAACTTGTAGCAGCAGCAGAGATAAAATATTATGTAAAATATGTTTAGAAAATGAATCTTGTGTAGTATTTATGCCCTGCAAGCATATGGTTTGCTGTAGTGATTGTTCAATTAATTTTGATAAATGTATTATATGTAGACAAAAAATCACATCTTTTTTGAAAATATTTATATCATAAATAAAGTATATATGATAATCAAGTGTTTTTTTTTACTTCCTAATATCTAGAAATAAAAATCAGAGTCAAGTTTTTATTAAATTTTATTTAAGCAACTGTTAATGTACAAATTAAATATAAAGGAGCTGCAATAACTATTTATAATAAGTACAGTCTATCTTAGTTTGATTTTTACATACGGTAATATACGATATTAAACTAAGTCTTTTTGGATTGTAGGGTTTATTTATATCACATGAGCGAGATATGTATTTAATATATCGATCAACTCTTATTGCTCCATGGAATAGACTAGTGACATTTCGGGGGAATTTTATTATTCTTAATTCACCACGCTCATTAATATAAATACCCACTTTACATACATCCATATCAAAGTTTTTTAAGACATTAAATACGAAATTTTCATAGTTGCAATCAAATTTTCCAATAGAAATTTCATTAATATTCTCAGTTCTGTGGAAAAAATATGATGTGGGCGTTTTCATTGCATATGGTGGATAGTCTGAGTTTTCCACATAAATGTCAATATCACCATACGCATCGGTTCTATTGAGTAGGTATGTGGGAAAACCGCCGGCAATACAACATTTTTTATCCACCCCCGTTCTTGCAGTCAATACTTCGAGGGCCACTTTAAACTGCATCTTTTTCGATTCGCTAAGGAGATGCGGAAGAAATGGCTCGCTGATATAATCGACGTGGTGTGGTATTAGTTCCATGTTTATACCCAACTAAAAAACAATTTATTCCATCATAATTGAGTAGTGGCCCCAAGGTAATGTATCTGTTGAATCCCGAATTAAATATCTTTTATCATCGTAGGGACTCAAAGCAATTTTAGTTTGCTCAACCGAGTAGACTTTATGTAAATGTGATTTGATGGTTCTTTGAGTTCGGTACAGTTCGGTTTTACTTTCCAAACACTTTTTATAATCATCGAAGGAAATTTTATTTTTTACAATATTAGTCTTTACCCCTTTAGATTTTTTAATACCATTTTCCCCCTCAACTTTAAGCGCATACATCTTTGATCGTAAACCTATAAAATGGGTCATTATGGCGCCATTTAACTCATCTTTCATGAGTCCGGGAATTTTTTTATTAACTAGAGGGATACCGTATCGGTTGTTGGGCGCATAGTCACTAGTATCGAATTTAGCAATATTTTCTTTTATAATTTCCTCATAAACATCATCACATTTTATGTCATAAATAAGGCTATCCGTATCGGTGTACAGCAATTTACAGACATTATTATTTTCAAATTTTTGTAACATAAAATTATAGTGAAAATCATATATACAAGTTTTCGATATATCTAAAATACATAGCCCTATATACAGGGGCTTGTTGAAAAAGATTTCAGACTTATTTAATTCAATGGCCACTAGATTCTCATCAAATATGGCACGGCTGTGGAAATTGGGGCTAGCGATGTAATTTTTAGCACCGTATCGACCCTCCCATTTCGACACCAATTTTACAAGCCGATGCTTACGAATATTTTCCATGGTCTTTCCAAAAACCGCATTAATTAATAACTTATATAGATTCTTTTCAAATTCGTTTTTCGAAGAGGCGCGCAATTTTGTATTTAAGCCTATGTACGCTTTTAACCATGGGGATTGTTTGAACTGTAATATATGATGAATTTTTACAAGTTTTATTCCCAAGGATAAAGCTTGCTTTAAATTTCTATAGTGTATTACATATCGGGTTTTATGATAAAGTGTCGTCATTAGTTTTGGTAATTTTGATCCCGGCGGCTTTAGATGTTCCGGACACAGGGGCAGATCTTTATGTTTGTCGTGTAGATGTTCCGGGTACTCTAAATCCACTTCGAGAATATATCCGTTTTCTGAGTCGTCTGGTATGTCTGTCACATTAAAATTTTCAAAATTCTCCACCCACTTAAACCCTTTGTAGGGCAGACAGGCTTCCATTGCCCACCCGTACATGTTGTTTATGTCAAGATATAGTAAATAGGAACTAGGTTTTGATAAATCATATTCTGGTAAAAATTTATTATTAGCCTCAGCATATCTATTACAGCACTGACTTACACCACCCCGAATACCACGCTCAATAAACAAAAGCATGTCAACGTCTTGTAAAAGTTCCAATTCAATTTTGGTATATTTCAACATACAGTCCCAAGTGTACCCAGGGAGCGTGTAATAGTGAGCAGGATCTAGTTGATATATTTTAAGACATTTTTTCCTGAAATTCTCAAATATGTCCGCTAATAAAATGACGTCAGTTTTCAGATACAGGTCGCTATAAATCCCAAGATTTTCACATTGGAACGTATTCCACACATTCTGAGCATGTTGATAATCTTCATCGCTTACATTAGAATCATTTAATTTATTGTAAAAATGTTCTTTTGCAGGCAGCTCAGTTTCAGATAATTTATTCAAAGAATCTATATAGTCATATGGGAAGACGCCCTTTCTCGTAAGCATATTAAAATTTTCGCTATCTAAATCACTAAATTCTTTTTGTAAATTTGCTAATTCCCCCTTTGTTAAATATGATGATAGTTTATCGAGCGATGCGGCCATAAATCGAAAAGAATCGATAAACCGAAATTTTATTATCGAATTTTCAACACTTCTTGTGAACGATATGTATTTTTCTTTATTGATGGGTAATAAAGTGATTCGGCCGGTTTTTGCAAGATCTTTGATTAGAAAATGAGCGTCATACCCAGATAAATTATGAAAAACGATCGGTACTGTAAATGATTTCTTAAAATTTAAGTTGCAGCTGTCATGCGCTGGCCCGCGGTATTTACCCGTGAAATGATTGTGGTCACGTACTTTCTTATCTTCAGGTTTAAATATTGATTCGCAAATATGACAGTGAGTTGATATAGCGAACTCTTTTTGCTGATGTTCAGAAATGTCCATTGGCACAATGGTTTTTAATTTTAATTCGATAAATTCACTGATATTCTCTAATTGTTTTGAAAACCACTCTATACAGTTAATACCGCGATTACTGTAATAATATGATAAGCTGTCATCATACGAACATTTAAAATATAATCCCGCGCTGAAAGCAGTATGTTTTTGGTATTTTAAAGTTTTAGTTTGACTAATTTCAGAAAATGGTTCTAGCATTGATTCGAAATCACAGTACAATATGAACGGTACCGGCTCTTTATAATTATAATTTTTGAACTTTAAAATTTTTTCCTTTGGAAATGATATTTTACACTTATTAACATTTCTACAGTCTACTGTATGTGAACTTAATTTTGCTTCACTAGAAAAATAATTTAAACATATATCACAAATGTACACCTTTCCATTCTTTTTACTCACTTGTTTAGACACGAGCCTGGAAAGATCTTTTATCCAACAGAAATGATATTTTATATTAGGATCAGATTCATCATCATCATCATCAGTACTTTTTTCAACACGTTCATCTGTATAGTAATTTTGAATCATTAGCAAGTTCACATGTTTTTCTAATTTGGTTTTCGTTAAACGGGCCGGTACTGAATGAAAATTATTTCCGAACAATTTTAGTATATAAACATTAACAGAAATGTTGTTTTGCTTTTCAAATTTTGGAATTTGCGATAGTGACATTGGAAGTTCAATATTTTTTAAATTCAAAATTTCCGAGTAGTGGGGATACGATGATATTCTATTTGGGTGATTTTTACCATCAACAGGGAAAAGACTACTAACTATGGCCCATGCAAAGCACGCTTCATCATAATTTTCAATGTTAACACATGCTCGTTTTTTAGCTATTCGATCGGGAAGTCTAATGAAAGACGAGCCGCCGTTACCCATTTCAACCTTATTAATATTTATTTCTAAACTTATTATGTTTTGTAGCGCAAAACCCGAATCCTTCTCTTGAAAATCATCAAGTTTATTCAAAATTTTATCTATAATATATTCCTCAAACCACAACTTTAAATCAGTGCTAATATCAATTAAGGCATTTTTTGTATTAAAATATTTAAATTCCACTACTTCTTCCAAATTAATATTATTTTTAATGAATTCCCCACAAAAACATGCATTTACTTTGATTATCGCCTGTGATTTGAGAATATTATTTATTCGTGACTTGAATAGAAAGAAGGAATCATCGAGGAACTGTCTCATATCTTTATGTTTTAAATTTATTATTATACCTGAACGTATGCGACCTGAAAATGCCGATTTGATATCCTCCCACTTAACTCTAGAACTTCTATTTACTCTAGCATTCAAACCCCATCCAATTTGTCTCAAAGTTTTTATTAAAATTTTCACTTTTTTTAAATGGCCAATATTTGTATGAATTTTTCTACGAATCCCAATAGAATTAGGATTTTTTAATGCTCGGTTAAGCAAACTTAAATGTCTTTTCACTAATTTTAACCACTTTTCCCGACCTATAACATTCTTACACTCGCTCAAAATTTTTGTCACATTTTGAAACTTTTTTACAATTTCATCACTTAAATTACAAATTTCCATAATCAAATTCAAATTTTATCTAATAATACAATACACTTCTTGCACACTTCGAGGCTCGAGAGTTCGAACTCTAATGCCGCATTAAACTTGGGTTGAATATTTATAAATAATTGTTTTACTTTTTCAACGTTTCGTGTGTAATCTAACCCCACAAATCGTTTAACAAAATTTTGATTATATAGTAAATAAATGGAAATGTTAACTTTCGAGTGTATTCTATTATTATTATAAAAAAATGTGTGATTCTCAACAAAAAAGCGAATTTTGAATTTATTTCTACAAATTGTACACTTATACATACTATTATTGCAGCTCCTAAGTTATTACAGCTTTTTGTGTGTGTGTGGGGATCCGTCTACAGCGCAGCCCGTTGTGAATCAGCTAAAATTAACAATATAGCACTTAGTAAAAAAACCTCAAAAATGCATAAATATTTACTTACATGAGCTTATCGGGGGCCAATCTTCGTTCTCAACAAATTCGAAAGATGTCCCTAACGATGCTTTGTTAACATCTTTCAGCCCTCGGAACACCAGACAGTACTTTCCTGAGGTAAAATTTTCCAAATTATCCCTAATTAGAGGCACAACCCGTTTTGGTAAAAATGTAGTTCTATCTTCAAATTCCAATAGAACGGTTTCACAAAACTTGGTCTTTACTAGTTTAGCTGAATATATGGGTAGCGGGACGTTTACCGGGAATGCCGATAGCTTAATATTAGGTTTGACTTCTAAAAGTGAACAATCATTCAATTTTTTTAAGTCCATCTAAAAATGTTTAAAAATATTGGTGAGTGGGATAAATTACAAGAAAGATATGAATAGAACTTACATTATCACTATCACGTAGGCACACACACTTCAACTTGATATCAGTAGCAAAAATTGTAAAGTAATGATCTCGCTATCAGAATTTATGCTTTTATAAACTCATCGATATCAGTACTTTCACATGGCCAACTAACGGTTATAATTATCAACTTCAACCCACACTATCCGGTGTATGCAGACTTATCATTTTCATGCTTCCGTTACGCGGTCCGCGTATCAGTTTTGTGTTTCCGTTACGATTCTTATTTCCTTGCGATATAATTAATTAACGACTGCTTTTTACGGATGTCAGATTGCGGCCCTACATGAAAATTTATCAACGCTTGCACGCACTATTGTTTCCTTGTGATATTATTTAATCAACTTTTATAGAGCTCCAATTGTAAATAAATTGGAAAGATCATCATATTACAGCTCAGTTTTGCATCACATTTTAAAGTGTAGGCTTATAAGTGTGAAGTAAGTCAATTAGTTTTTTGTTTATAACATATAAAATTTATATTATTCCTAGCTATTTAGAAATGGATGTGAACATGAGCAACGTGTGCTACAAGTGTGTTGGGGACATGTGTATATGCCCCTTTGAAGAGTAAGTATAATTTATTTCTTTTTTTGTTTTTATAATGTAGAAAATTGTTATTATTTTTCAGTTATATAGAAATGATGTTATGCACAGAATGTGACGGGGACTTGTGCATATGTCCTTTTGAGGAGTAAGTACTTAATGTTTCTTATATTTTTGATTTTAAGTACGATTTTTTACTAGAAGCTGGTCTCAGGCATCAAACTTTCATATGTTTGATGCAAGTTCAGCACCACCACCGCCGTCACCGTCATCGCTCCACTCAACGATATGGTATAGATTTTTTCACACAAAATTATTCTCAACTGCTATTAATTACTTTTTTCAGTGATTTAGAGCCGACCCCACTCCATGTTATAACCAACAGGTATACGCCACCTGTAGATCCAGAGGTCTATTTCATGGAGAAGTGAGTAGTTTAATTTTTTATGTTCTTCAGTATTAAATTTAATTGTTTTTCAGCTCTTTGGGAGAGTACAACATCCAATCACATCACCCAACACGGTAGTTAGTATAATTATTGTTTTTCCATTTGCGTTTATCTCATAAAATTATTCTGTTATAGTGTGGAACCATCTTACTCCCCCACACCACCAGCCTGGCAGCCGCTGAATTTTATGGAAAAGTGAGTAGTTTATTTTTTATATTCTTTAGTATTAACATTGAATTATTCTATTATAGTGTACCTTACGCCCCCACATCACCACCCCAGCTGCTGCAGACAGTCCCAACCCAGACCCACCCGCTCGACTTGTCGATCACGCCACCACGGTAATTAGTGTTTCTACATTTTATTTTAGAAAAAAAAAAAAACGCAGCTTAGAATATTTCCATGTACTTATAGTTATTTTAATGCTCTAAAAGTTTATTTATATCTTTTGTTGCAGTATATCATCACCCCACCGATCCGCCAACCGCCGCCATCCCATGCAGACAGCCCCAATCCAGACCCATCCGTTGGATTTAAGAACGACTCCACCACGGTATTTAGTTTTTTACATTTTGATCTTTATAAAAATGCTGATTAAGAAATTTCCATATACTTATAGTTATTTTAACGCTCTAAAAGTTTATTTATATCTTTTGTTACAGCTCATCAACAGCCGCCACGCCACCACCACCCCCGCTAATCCACATCACAGACCTAGACCACCTGCCGCCGCCGCCACCCCACCACCACAATTAATTCCCTCAGAGACTTATTTATACTTATGATATTTAATTTGAATAAAGAACTTATAACTTTTATTGTTTTTATTTTAAACAGTGGCATTGGTTCACATACAGTGATAAGAGCAGAGCTCTGAAATACAGGAAGTGTGATAAGAGGTTGTATTAATTAATCACAGCTTCCTGCGGATGTGAGATTGTGGCCGGATGTCAGATATCTACTCTTAATCAACTTTTGTGAATGTTCTATAACCGATATAAATAATTATTTTAACGTTGACGACAAATATTTCTTAGGCAGAAGGATATTGTCGCCACCTGTGTGCTAGGTGATGACAACAGCTTTCAGATTTTAAATATCTCATACCGTTCTCAAGTTATAAGCAAAAGAACAAGAGGGTCATGTGACGTCAAATATTTCTTGGCCAGAAGGGCATTAGGTACGGGCTTGCCACCTGTGCCAGGTGATAGTCCACATACGACTTCCAATCAAAACAGCTTTCAGATTTTACCTATCTCATACCGTTCTCAAGTTATAAGCAAAAAACAAGAGAGGTCACGTGACACCAAATATTTCTTGGTCAGAAGGGCATTAGGTACGGGCTTGCCATCCATGTCACGTGATAGTCCACATACGACTTCCAATCAAAACAGCTTTCAGATTTTACCTATCTCATACCGTTCTCAAGTTATAAGCAAAAAACCAGGTAGCCAATGAGAAGACGCGCACGTGGCCGCCACACATCCAATGAAAACAGCTTTCACATTTTAGTTATAAGAAAAAAACACACGGGGGTACCAACATCCAGATCTAGTAACTTTTTTAGTAACTTTTAATACCAACCTCTTCACTTCTTCAGCAGCCTCTGGACACTTCTTCAGCAGCCTCTGGACACTTCTTCAGCAACACACCCCATCTCTTGGACTCTCCTGATGGACACATGCCATCGGACGGTCCGCACAGCTATTCTACTGACGCAAATGGCGTCATACTCTCCTTGTTATACTACTGAGGCCAGTGGTCCATTTCTTGTATTGGTTCTATTTGACTTCTCTCTGCGTTTCCTTCTTCTAGTTTCCTGACCCAATGCTGTAGTGGTATGTATTTTCTTGACTGCGTATTGTTGTTTCTCCTGTATGTTTTGGGGTGTCTAAAAGTTTGGTTTAATCTCTGTCCTGCTGGAGTAGATTCTATGTTTTCGAAGAATTCCCTGCATTTTTTTTTTGTTCGTGCCTCCTCTCTGTGTCTCTTCTTTGTTTCCTCGCTTCTATTATCTTTTTGTCTATGTTTGGTGTATATTGTTTTCCTGTGGCCTTTATTTTCTTTAGTTTTTCGTCATTTCTTTTGGTGTCTTTTCTTGTTGGGCTCATAGCGGATTTGTTCCTTTTCAACGTTTTCCTCGCCGCTATTTTGATTTTTAAACCCATTGTTGACCAATTTAGTTCCTTTCCTGTTAACTGTTTTTCTATCTCCTCCTGGTATTTCTTTTTTATTCCTTTGTTTTGTAGCAGTGAGATGTTCCATGTGTCATTTGCTGTTTTGCTGTATCTTTTTTTTCTTTTTTTCTTCTTGTTTCTTTATTACTAGTGTTCCATATAATATTTTGTGATCTGTTTTGACGTTTGTTGCTTGTTTTGCCTTAATATTTTTGACCCTGTCCCTTATTTTTCTATCCACTAGGATATGGTCTATTTGAGAGTTGATGTTTCCTTTACTCCAGGTATTAAGGCAGGTTAGGTTCTTGCTCCATGTGTTTCTAACTGTTAGATCTAACAGATGTGCCAAGTTTTTTAGCAAGCTTCCCTTATCGTTTGTCCATGTGTGAAGTAAGGTTTTTCCTATGATATTCTTGTCTTCATGTGTTTGGTCGTCCTTTCCTATATGCGCGTTGAAGTCTCCTAGTATTATTGTGTTCATTTTTCTATTCCTATTTCTTCTAGTCTCTTGGGTAATCTGTCTGAATACTCGTCCTGCCCGTTTGTCGGAGGGCACATGTACTCCTAGTATGCATATGTTTTCCTTTCCAATTTGTAAGTCTGCCATGGTTATGTTTTCGTTTACTTTTCTTGTCTCTATCTGGATAGGGGTGTTCCGTCTTATTGCCCATGCGACTCCTCTGCTGGTTTTTTCTTTGTCCCCTCCACTTAGATGCCATTTGTAGTTTTGAGTAACTGCTGTTCCGTCTATCGTGTGTGTCTCTTGTATGCATGCAACGTGTATGTGTTCCATCATAAGAACCTCCTCGATTTTGTCTCTTTTCTCTCTCGTTATGCATCCTCTGACATTCCATGTCGCCAGAATGATGTCATCGTGTTGTAATTCTTGACTGTTGGCTTCCTCTGTTCTTTGTGATATTTGGTACATGTTTATGTGCGTTGCTTCCTCTAATTCTGGGCGGGGTGTTATAGCTCCAGTTCGAGCGTATGTTTCTTCTGGTTGTTCTGCTTCATGTTTTTCTTGTGCAATAATCGCGCTATCGTAGTGATTTCTTTCGTTTCAGTGCTTCCTATATACTATCTCTAGTGGTGTGTTCTCTCTTTCCTGTTGGTTAGTAGGATGGAAGAGTATATGCTCTCCTTCTTCTTGATGTACTATTATTGTCCTGTTTTTCATATTTGTTGTTACTGCAATTGTTTCCATATAGGCATTCCGTCGCCGTCGATTTTTTTGTACCAGTAATTGACGTGTTCTCATTTCAACGTCCTGTATTAGTATGTCCATTTTATTTGCCTTGTTTTTCAAAACCAATATTAGCTTGCTGTAAGAGAGTCTCTTTATTATGTTATCTGTATCGCGGTAAAATAACTTTTTACAGCGAGTTGCAAATGAGAAACCGGCCCGAGCAAATGAGAAAGCGGCCCGAGAGAAACCTCCGCACACCCTGTATATTGTTTTGATCTTTGTAGTGCCTAATTCAAACTGCCGTTTTCCAAATGGGAATAAAAAAGATATTATAAAAGTAAAGTAAAAATAATACTAAAAAATAGAGGGGCAAACATAAATAATAAATCAGTTAAATAAAGGTATAGGTATATCTTATCTTTCTTTCTTGTAGTAGGCTGGTGATGTTTGTTGAATCTGTGGAACTCCACTTCATGCGAATTGTTTATTTACACTTTCCAAGAAAGCATTAGGGTTCTGGTGCCAACGTCTAATTTTATATTACTTGACACTGATATATTTATTACCCTGGCACTTCAAGAGGTCTTTTTGGGTACAGACAGGCTTATCGTAACACGCCGCACTTGCTATTATATTACAGAAAGCCCTGTACTAGAAATAATCAAATATTTATTCCATATAAACTTTGTATATTAACTATTTCGCTTCCCGACACGCAGAATTTCTGGACCTATCGATGGCCTAAATTTTATATAAATTAGCGGTGTTTAAACACGTGTTTTAGAGCTTATTTTGAGAGCGGTCCTCGATGCGTCCGTTCACTTTGAGAAACTCAACCGAACTCCTATTATTTTCATGTTACCTATTGTACATTATTAGGTACCTCTTTTCATACTAAATATGAATAAATACATTCTTTGTATTAGTTATTACTATTGTTACGTGTGACTATACAATTCTTCTTAAATAACCTTTACACTCTGTTTACTTGATATTTAACCTCACTTTTTCCCTATTCAACTTCTACACTTTTATAAAAACTTCTTCTTCTTCCGCCGGTAATCGCGCATTATATACCCTGAAATTGCCTCCAGAGTCATCCAGAACACAATCGAGAATCTTCTCCCACCACACTCTAGAAAACTCTATCTCTTTCTACAAGTTTTCAGTCACTATTAGGCATTGGCGTATCATAGGGGGTGTAATGCATAACACTATATAGGGCAGTGTAACTAAATAAATAAATTTAAAAAAACTGATAATTGATTGTATAATTAATTTAATATAAAAAAGTATACATTTTCTTTGATTTAAGTGGTACATATAAAATTATCATTAAAAAAAATACTGCATTGAGTTTCTCTAGAAAGTGACTCTCTGATTGTTTCATTTGTTAACAATGAATGTACTTAGTAAGTAACTTTTAAAATATTAACAAAATTCCAATCAATCTGATTGAGAAAAAATGTTAAGTAAATAGTGTTGACAGTAATGTTAGTCACAATTTTTGGCATTGTCTACATCCAAAAATAAAACAGTTCTGCAAAACTCATTCTACATGTCATAAAATACATGTATTCTTATGTAGGTAATTATTAATATAAAACAAGTAACAATCTGAAGAAATATTAACAGTATTTACACAATTTTTAACATTTGAAGTGGTCGACACCACACCTTCTGTTCTAAGCTGTAATTTGTTTTGGGACTCCTTGTTGTAATTGCTCTGTCCAAAATTAACAAAGCTTGAGTTGAAAGTACGATGGGTTGATACTGCAAACAGGTACCGATTTCCACAGAAGTTTCTTGGCTGCCCTGTTTTCTGCAAAGAAAAACAAAATAATCATTCGTTATCGTTACGTTTCGACAATAGCAGTAAAATGTTCTATAATCGATGTACTGATTTTTCTTAACAGGCTTTAAGAAAAGTTTATAAAAGAACACGTTCTCAATTCGACACTTATGTGTTTTTATCTAACCTAAAACCTAACCATTTGCCAATAGACTACTTTCAGAAAGGCGGAGCTTATCAGTACGTGACAGCTAGCGCTCGTAGTGGCCAAGTAGAAAGTTAATTCCTGTGTCGTTTACACGTTTGTGAATAGGAGAAGCCTTGTTTTTAATAAATATTTTATTATAAGCTTTTTAAAAACGAGCAAATCTCTGGGTTTACTCTAATGCCACCAAAGTGGGAAGTGTTGGGAACGCCGCAGCTACAATTGACATTGTCAGAATCAGCAGTTTAGTGTTTGTTATTGTGTAACATAATCTCCAGCTAATATCATTGAAAAATCATGCGGAGATGTTTGTTGCGTGGTTAACTGTGGAAATAGATCGAATAATACTAAAAATATAAAGTTTTATTCATTTCCCACATAGGGGAGTCAAATTAGACACAAAAAGGACCCAAACTTCGGCAAAATTCCCCGATCGATGATTTTTGTTGGAATGTGTTCACAAAGATGTGGAGAACAAAAAAGCAAAATGCCACCGCGAGAAATTGTGTGGAAAATTCTTTATTAAACAATTTAGGTGCAATACGATATTTCATGAATAACTTTTGAATTAAATTTGCATGAAAGAACTAACAAAACCATTGGAAAGAACACAAAATTTTATGAAAGAAACATATATAATATGTGCAGCAATTTGTTAATTAACGCTCCAACTCGCGCTACGTCGGCCGTCCGTTCACGCTGGAAATGCTGCATAATTTCCCGCGGTGGGATTCTGATATTTTCTCCACACGTTTCAACAAAAATCATCGATCGGGCAATTTTTCCGAAATGAAAATCTCCTTTAACAAGTCTGTATAAACTGGAGCAGAGGGAAAAGTGGATCAAAGCATGAAATACAAGATATGTGTGTAGTTAACAATTCAAAATATTCTGAGAAAATACTAATTTTGTTAATTAATTTTATAGCTCAGGGGGATCCTTATGGCAACCGAATAAGTGCTCAAAGATTTGCACATTTTATAGATAATACAAAATCGGACCATCCATTTAGCCCTAGTTTCGCGAAATCAATTTTTCCATCTTGTTAGTCAAAGAAGGGCCCGATAGAAAAGTCAATGTTAAACTCTAAACAACGGTAAATTTTCATTGAGTATTAGTAATTAATTGTTTAGTCACATACACAATATATTACAAAAAATGAAATGTCATCTCACCTACGCAAAAAAATGTTTTAACATAACAAAAAAATAATATTCACTCGAACATTACATTTATTCACTACGGAATTGTTTATACTTACTGTATATGACAGTCGCGGCAACAAACAATTATCAAATTTTTGTAAAATCAGGAAAAAAGACAAATCGACGCATACACATAAATATAAAAGCCACAGGAATTAATTCGGAAATGCTCCACTGAAGCGCTAGTAGTCATTCTGCCGCTACTCTATAGTAATATTTTTTCTCAGAGAATCATATTCCACGCAAAAAAATGAGGGTCACCATCTAAAATTTTAAAGTCATCCCTGCCCACCGCAAGGGGTGAAGGGGTGATAAGTGGTTTGGCGTTCAAAATGTATCATTCTCAAAACCAAACAACATTTGTCTGAAACTTCTTTCACGAAAACTTACTTTCCTGGAAATATTTTTTTGGGCACCCTGTATAAAAACATATTGTATAAATTAATTAAAGAGGGTGAAAACTACTCCTAATATGAATAAAAAACGCTTTTTAAATTTTTTTTTCTATTTGCTTTCAACTCGAATTAATGGTCATTTTTAAACAAAAATAAACAACAAATTTTTCTTTTTATAAAAACAAAAATGTTTCCTAAATATATTTTTATAGTCCAATAATTGTAAAGATTTTCATAACAAAAAATGTTATCTGAGATTTTCCTTCAGTAACTGTTAGTGGAATAATTATACAACACAAAGCCACAAGGATCAGTTCTGGGGGTGCCGCGCAACCCCCCAAAAAACCACCCCTTCAGGGAAAAAAGGCTTATTTTACTAATAACTCGTTAACCATTGAAGATATGAAAAAATTGCTCATCATAAGAAAGAAAGCTGGATTAATTTCCCAAAAAAAAAAGTTGCCTTGTACATTCATTGATTTTCGAGAAAATCGATGTTGAAAAAAATGATGCTGGTAAATTTGTAAATGTGAATATTTATACTCCTAACTTTTTCTGCATTGAAGTACTACCTTGAAACATAAAGATTAAACATTTATAACTTATATTAAAGTCAGTTATTTTTTATGGGCCTGTGAATAGTTAGATTCACAGAAAATTAAGAGATAACTATATTATAACGTTATTTTTTTAAACTGGTAATTATCAATAGCCATCAAAAATGGCAACACAAGAGAGTATTTTACATCCACTTTAAAACCCATTTTAATGTTTCTTCCTAGCTTGTTTGGTTTTCGAGCCATTTCGATTTTTTCTATAGACCGCGCGCAAAAAGTTTCAAATATATGAAAATTCGCGAGCATTACAAATACAAATTTTGCAGTTTTTGTCAATACCGATTTTCTCGAAAACCGTGGCATATACAAGAAAATTACAAGAAGACTTTTGTTAGGCAATTAGTCAAGCTTTCTTTTTTATGATGAGCAATTTTTTAATGTCTTTAACGATTAACGAGTTATCAGTAAAATAAGCCTCTTTTCACCGAAGGGGTGGTTTTTTGGGGTATTGCGCGGCACCCCCGGAACTGATTTTTGTAGTTTTGTGATGTTTAATCCTCCCACTAACAGTTACTGAAGGAAAATCTCAGATAACATTTTTTGCGAGCTTCTGGTGTATGTTTTACTTTACCGACTGGACTATTAAATAATTTGGTAATTTTGTTATTCTGTTAATAACTTATTGGTTATAAAGTTTACTATAACCAACATTAAGTAAAAACAGTAAAAATACTTAGAACAGTACTTTTTTAGTCAAATCAAATTTTCGGCCATATTGTTGTAAAATCATCCTATGGTTATATAGTTTGATGCACGTTTTTATGTTCGATTTTTCTATTTTAGATATCATTTTTTTCCTTATAAGAAAATAATCTTTTTTCTATTTTACTTATAAAAAACAATCCAAAAATAATCTATGTAGGACTATAATACCACAAGCCTTATATCTAAGATGACCTAATGGATCAAACATATAATGAAATTAAAACTAAATACCATAAGCCTAATTAGGCCAGTCAACGAAGGAAAAATGGGAGAAATAATTCGTGTAGTTGCCAATTTCTGTATAGTTATTGGGAGAATTGCCCAGAACAACATACTAAAAGTCCCAACCGGTGAATGGTCTGCGGGGGGAGGTGTTCTTCCCCCTTTCAGATTTTTCTGGAATAACTCGAAAACTACGCCCTCTAGCGAAAAAGTATTTATATACAATATTAAAATAAATGAAATTTCGAACAAGTAAGTTCCTATTAATATTTATTCTAGAATCAATATTTTACGAGATACAGAGGGTGGACAAATCTCATATCGAGGGAAAATATTTTATCCGAGAAAAAAATCACCCTCCGAGATTTTTTCGGATTTTCATGTTTCAGATCATGTAGATTATGAAAATATAGGATTTTCCATTTCGTCAGTCTGCCTCTCTGTTTGTCTGTCTGTCTGTCGGTCTGTTTGTTGGTACATTAACTAAAAAAACTACTTGACGGAGAACAGTCAAATTTGGTAAGTTGACGCTACTGCCACCGAAGAAATGATTAGACTTTCATTGGAAAATATACAGGGCGGGCCGTCTAAAGGGAATAGAGAATGAAAAGAAAAATATTCACTCAAATTTAAAATTTTCGCGTTTCGTGACATTCCAAATCTATTTAAAAAAGTTTTTGAAATGTTTTTAACCATCTATAGAATAGATGATGGAAAAAACTTTGGAAAAAGTATTGATCCTAGAAAAAAATGAATAGGAACTTATTGTATGAATCTTCATGTTGTTCAGTATTATATACAGACACTTTTTCGATAGAGGGCGTGGCTTTCAAGTTGTTCAAGAAAGACGTTAAAAGGGGCACCTTTGAAGTACCCGCCCCCCTCCCCCAGCAACAATCCACTGGCCAGGACTTTTAGCATGTTGTTCTGGGAACTCATTCCGACAACTATACAGAAATTGGCAACTACATGAATTATTTCCTCTATTTGGCCTTTTTTGGGCTGACTGAACTAAATACCTAAAGTAACATGATAGATCAAAAATATAAGGAAAGTATTGGTTTTGTTTATGTTGGTTATGGCAAACTTTAGACCCATAAAGTTATTAACAGAATAAAAAAAATCATATTAAAACAAATTAGTTAAAAATATATTTAGAAGAAATTTTTGTCGTCATAAAATACATTTTTTTTTAATTTATCTTTGTTTAAAAATTGCCATTTATTGGAACTGAAAGCAAATAGTAAAAAAAAGATTGTTATCATTTTTGTCCAAGTCGATTTAGTGGTGGTTTTACCCCCTAAAAGGCTGAAATATTTTTTTAAATTATTAATAGCTTTAAAATACCATAAAATAATATACATACATACAATATACAGGAAACTAATATTTGAAACTTAATTTTTTGATTGCTCATGAATTTAGGGGTTTTAAAGGGTAGTTAAGGGCAGTTTTACCTCCAAGAGTGGGTTAAAATAATTTTTTTTTGTTTAAAAATAGCCATTGATTCGAATCGAAAGCAAATAGTAAAAAACTGCTTCGACTATTCAATTAAAAAAAACATATTTTAAACAAACACTTTTCATTTTACATAATTTTAATGGTAGTTACCCTCTCTAATTAACCCACAATTTTACTGGATTATTTAAGATTAATATTCAAATTATTGCAAAAATGACCCTAAGAGGGGGTTGTTTTTTCATATTTCGGGTGTTGTCCCATATTTTAGGGGTTCGGAACGATTTTCGGGATCAACGACCCAAAAAATTTAAACAAATATTTAGGATACATTTTTGTCATCATAAAATAAAAATCTTTTAATTGTTTTAAATATTTTCAATGCTTTTAACAGATTTCCTAACCTCGAAAAATTAATAAAGAAAAAGATCGGAGACTTAGTAAAACCCTGATGTTTCCTGAGTATTTAAAAAAAAATTAAGTATCTTAAAAATTGAGCCGGAGAACAACTTTTGTCCATTTTTATGTTTGTATCCCACTGTGCGCCAGTGCTAGTAGTATCTCCGGTTTTCTGCGAATGGTCTATATTATAATATTTGAATTATATTATATCCTTTTATTTAACTGTCAACAGTTTAAATTAGTTTCTATTTCTTTTTCTGTAATTGGATGGAATACTGTACCAAAACAAATGAGTAAATAAATTCAACCTGTCTAAAAATCATAAAGCGACGTTTCCATGTAAACTAAAAACAGGAGCAAATCACTCGATCACTTACTTCAACTTTGGCGTAGAGAACAAGAGCTCCGGTAGAATACCTTGCGGATTAATCGTAACCACCTTGATTCCCATAGGTGACAGTTCTTGCCGCAATGCATTACTGGCTCCTTCCACCGCATACCTGCTGGCAGCATACGCGACCAGTCCTGCTCCTAGATTCTCCGTCGCACCCATGGTTATTATTCGACCACCGGCGTTGCGAAGAAGATTTTGGAATTTCCTTGCGGTACGTAGAATACCTACTACGTTAGTTTTTAGCATCGCGTCCCAGTGAGCTATGTCTTGTTGGTCTAGCCTTCCGCGGTACGACAGACCGCTGGTGTTGAGTACAGCCCAAATTCCTGAAAAGAAAATTAAGCATACAGGATTTAACTAATAAATATTGGTCGAACTCCCCACCGCTCTGCTCTGGTTTCCGCGAAATTAGTGGACAATTAAATACCCTCCTGAAATACTCAGACATATCTCATTTTAATTTGGAATACCTCGAACTTTTTTACCAACCTCGTATAATAATACCATCTTATTCAGAAATTACCACTGTGAATAACTTGATATTTAACAACTTAAAGGGGGAATATTCCAATCATCTGCATATATTCACTGATGGATCGAAAATTGAGGATAACACGGGGTGTGCCATTTATATTCCGTCAAAAAATTTTGAAAAGAAAATTAAATTGGACAGCATTACAACTGTATTTACCAGTGAGGCCATAGCAATCTTGAAAGCCTTAGAGTATGTTAAGTGCTACGGAGTTAAGCAAGCCGTTATTTTCTCGGACTCTCTAAGCATTTTACAAAATTTAAAAACTGCTAATATAAATAATTATCTTAACATAAACAGTTATGCTCTTCGAATATTACTCCTTCTTTGTAGCCTATATAAAGAACATGTTATAATTGATTTTGTTTGGGTAAAAGCTCATGTAGGCATACACTATAATGAACATGTGGATAAACTTGCCAAAGAAGGAGCTGAATCTGGCGAAAATATTCATCTAAAAATAAGTTTGTTGGATTGCATGAATTTTTCTAAAAAGCGTATTTCTATTAAGTGAAGGGAATATTACAATCAGTTCAAAAATGACAACCCAAATAATAGATATACCCTGATTGAAAAAGATTTAAATAGAAATCCGTGGTTCCATCACTTGGAAGAAAGTAGAAAACTCATCACTACTGTTACCAGATTGAGATTTGGTCATGCTTGCTTTCCACAACAACTGAAAAGGTTTGGAGTTATTGACACAGACATATGTACGTCATGTGGAGTCATTAGCGATTTAGATCACATCTTTTTTGCCTGTTCAAATCATAGTAGAGCCACAAATGATTTTATTGATAGTCTGCTAAAATTGACAATATGTCTTCCAATTAATCTCCTTCATCTATTATCCCTGAAGAATATACATATATATATATAAAGAAATAGTACGTTTCCTGAGTAAGTTAAACCAGCTATTATAATGCACTATAGGTTTAGATTTGTTCATTTATGTGTTTAACCCTGTGTTTATTTTACCTACTATCCGTGGTCTTAATCCTGTGTGTCTTTATAAATGCCCTGATGGACCACTGGGCGAGAAGAGGGTGTCCCTGTTTACGTCCTTGTTGTTAGTCTTCAATTATTCCACTACGTTGTTTAGGTTAGTTTTCAATATATGCAACTGGCTAATGGATTAGGTCCAATGCCATAAAAGAAAATACCTGTTATACAATACCCTAGTAGCACAAAATATTGGACCAGTATATAATCCATATATTACCAATACATGAATATTGGATATACATTGGTGCAATATTGGTGCTACTAGGGTAGTTTTTAGAAAAATGTCTCTGCGTCTCTGAGACATGGACCGTCAGAGAGGAAAACAAACGGCGTATTGATGATTTCGACATGTGTATCTAGAGACGTTTGTTATAAATTTCAGGTGAATATCTCAATTTTTTTATTAAACCCTTTAATAATGTGGTGGCAAATGTTATTACCAGTTTTCCACTTATAGTTTTGAGCCGCTCCGAAATGCGAGGAAGATGAAAATTCTCCGGGAGTTTCGTACGACCGGACACATCTATCGATAATTCTTACTATTCAGAGCCGCTAAAAAAATGAAAATAACATAAAATGTAGAAAAAAGTCTCAGCTTTAATGTGAAACTAATCACAAAATTCATACAAATTTTTATCATAAAGAAGAAGGTGTTAGAAGATGGCTTAGTAGACTTTATACAGCTGATTTATTCATATCTTTGTGTTTTATGCATCTTCCCTATTTCACCCGTAATAATGGGTGCTTTTTAGAGGTGTTTCAGAATATTATGAGTCGCGAAATGCGCAAAAGGCAAAGTTTATTCTACGTTATAAGTATTTTTTTGAAGAAACTGGCGGCTACCTTGCTGTGTACATAAACAAGAGCTCGTGATAAATTTTAAACAATAAATATAATATTTTTAAGAAGTGTAACTGAGTCGACGAGAAGGATTATGTCTCTGCGCATATGAAGGTCACAGCTCATGAGCTTTTCAAACACCTCTAACTGCATGGATTCGATTCGATGCACTTTAGTCTATATTTCGTGAAAATCTCATTGAAGAATGTTAAGAAACAAATAAGTTGTATATGTTTTACTGTATAATTCTGCATTTTCTGAACGTGTATGAATAATGTAGACAAATTCAAAAAGTACTGCACGCATTTAAAAAACTCTAAAGTCGTTCAATAGAATGTGTTTTATTGTACTTATGATCCAAAAATTAAGACTGTGCTATTATTATTAATTAAGATATAGCGAATAGAATTCCAAAATTTGGAGGTGACTGATCCATGAGAAATATACCCTCTACTTTGATCGCAAGGCATATTTTCCAACCAAATTAATCCAATTAACATTTTATTATAATTGCAATAAAATGTTAATTAGATTAATATATCATTATACAGGGTGTTTGGTGCATCGTGTGCCAAATGGAAATGGCCGACAGAAATGGTTATCTGCTATCCTTTCAGGCCCCTTAATACTTCCCATGCCCTGCGGGATTTTTCATATCGACCTTTTATCTTTTTAATGAAAAAAATCCCAAATTCTATATTTAAATTCAAATTATAAAAAAAGTATTAGGCGTAGACTGCGAATTTCATTTTTATTTTGATGTGTATTGTTGAAGGGTTCTTTTAAATCCAAAATTACTGACATTAGTCATCTAGTTGTTTTTTTATTCACTCGCAAACTTTCGGAATAGGTAAAATTTAAATTTAAACTTAGACTTTAGACGGCTATAAAAAAAACTCAGAGCAACCGGGATCTTCCAACTCCCTCAAAAATTCTCTAGTCTATCCTCTTGCTAATGATGTGCCACATGTTATAAAAATCTTTTAATAACTTCGTGACTTTGCTAAATTAATGAATCGGGTCACATAAGGCTAATATTCAAAATTTCGAATAAAAAATTATATTTGCTTAAATTATGCATGGCAAACAGGTAAAATCTGTTATCTCACTCTTGCGAAGTAAAATCTATCTTCCATCTCTTTCTGTTCATTGGTTTTCTTGAAATAAAGAAACAGTTACATTTTTATCATTTATTAAAAAAATTTAAAAATCTTGCTCAAAGTGTTGGTCTCTGTTGCGAATGCAGGCCCGACATCTGCTTCCTATTTCGACAGTTGTTGTATAAAGTCGTATTTCCTCCCTAATTGTACCAAAAGCCGTTTCTATGCGTTGGACAAGGTGACAAGTTTCTCCCTAGTCGCAACCTCCGTCGTGTACACGAGCTCTTTGGCACGTCCCCAGACATAAAAATCCAACGGAGTTAGGTCTGGGGAACGTGGAGGCCATTGAATAGGGCCATTCCGCCCAATCCACACATTTGGGAACACATTGTCTAAATATTGTCTTACAATCAATCGCCAGTGCGCGGGACAGCCGTCATTTTGAAAAACTATAGGCGTAAGCGTAGATTGGGCGGGATGGCCCTATTCAATGGCCTCCACGTTCTCCAGACCTAACTCCGTTGGATTTTATGTCCGAGGTCGTGCCAAAGAGCTCGTGTACGCGACGGAGGCTGCGACTAGGGAGGAACTTGTCCTCTTGTCCAACGCATAGAAACGGCTTTCGGTACAATTAGGGAGAAAATACGACTTCATACAACAACTGTCGAAATACGAAGCAGATGTCGGGCCTGCATTCGCAACAGAGATCAACACTTTCAGCAAGATTTTTAAATTTTGCGAGTGAATAAAAAAACAACTAGATGACTAATGCCAGTAATTTTGGATTTAAAAGAACCCTTCAACAATACACATCAAAATAAAAATGAAATTCGCAGTCTACGCCTAATAATTTTTTTATAATTTGAATTTGAATGTAGAATTTGGGATTTTTTTCATTAAAAAGATAAAAGGTCGATATGAAAAATCCCGCAGGGCATGGAAAGTATTAAGGGGCCTGAAAGGATAGCAGATAACCCTTTCTGTCGGCCATTTCCATTTGGCACACGATGCACCAAACACCCTGTATAATAATATATTAGCAAAATGAATTATCATTCTAACGACTCCCGGCAAAGATATGAATAAATCTGTGGATCAACTGTACATAGTTTACTAAGCTATCTTCTAACACTATTTCTCTATGATAAATTTTTTTATGAATTTTGTGATTAGTTCCACATTAAAGCTGAGATTTTACTCTACATTTTATGTTATTTTCATCTCTGAGTAGTAAGAATTATCGATCGATGAGTCCAGTCTTACAAAACTCCCGGAAAATTCTCATTTTTTGCGCATTTCGAAACGGCTCCAAACTATAAGTGGAAAACTCGATTTATCTTCTAAACGGCTTAAGTAAGACAATAATTTGTAAATATCTTTTTTGTAGAAAAAGAGACGAACTACAACTTTCGCTGAAAACGTTTTTCTCTATTTTCTTTATTTTGGCCGCTAGAGCAAATAAACCGAAAACCAAAAAATTTTCCCAATTTTTTTAATTTTCCCGGAACTAGGGGTTGCAAAGAATGCATCATCTCATTCTCCAGGTTATCTTCTTAAATTTCAGAGATGATCCTCTTATTAATTTTTGTTTCCTTAAACAGCTAATTTGCCTGTACTAAAACTAAAAATGTCTATAACTAATATTATTACAAAGTAAACTGCGAAGAGTATCCTATACAATGTTTAACAATTACATAAATAGTGCAGTAAACCGACGAAGAGTACGATGGTTAGCTTGTTTCTTAATAAGTTTCATAATTTCCCGAATTATACAGTGTGGACCTAAAGAAACGCGCAAAATACTTTTTTTTAATGGAAACAGACATTTTTGTTTACTGTTATTGGTGCTATATTCCTTTAGGTTTCTGGTGATATAAAAAAAATGATATTACTTTAGCCATTATTTTGGAAAGATAACATTTTATGTAAAAATAGCTTACCTTTCGCAAATTCACGAGTAATGTTCCACTTTCTCATGGGCTGATAAATCTTGTTGTCTATATTTTTATTTTAACTAGCATGAAAACATTTGACATAAAAACAAAACAAAGAAAATAGTAAAAATCCAATCACCTTAACAACAGAAAGATACAGGCCTTCCTGTGTACAGCATCGATAACTTTCTTATTCCTGATACGTGTGGAAACTCAGATTTGTGACACTTCTAAGACAGCGTAAAACTAGTGAATGCAATGCCACGTTTAAGTGAAAGAGAACGCGTAGAACTTTTGATGGTGGTTGGATTATGGTGATAGGCTGAGAACTCATCAGGAAGCATGTGATGTTTTCAATGCCTAGTATCCCGAAAAGCAAATTTCTAGATCCACTGATGGCTAGATATGATGAATCTGGCAGTGAAGCTGACTTCCCTCGATCTGGTCGCCCTAGCACAAGCAACGAAACCAAATTAAATCTTCTGCTAGAAAGTGAGGAAAACCACCATCTTTCGACAAGGCAGCTGGTATTAAATTATAACGTGAGTCAAACTTCTGTTGTGCCTCTATTGAAAAAAGAAAAATACCATCCGCACATACAAATGCAATTAATCCACGAATTGAATGAGGATGATCCAGATCGGAGCTTACAGTTTTGTGAACAGTTGATGACCTTGTGCGATGAAAACCCAAATTTTTTAAAGAACATTGTTTTTTCTAATGAAGCTACATTTTCTTTAAATGGGACTGTACATCGGCATAACTGTAGGTATTGGTCACGCGAAAATCCTCATTGGACTCAAGAAGTCCATACACAGTGACGAGGAAAAGTAAACGTGTGGGCAGATATGATTGGAGATCGTTTATTGGGACCTTTTTTTTAAGAAAATCTTATGGCCGCAAGATATTTACAGTTTTTGCGAGTTGAGTTAGTGCCAGCCTTAGCAGTTATGTTCCGAACAATGAAGATGAAGATATTCCTGCTGAGAACGTCTGGTTTCAGCAAGACGGGGCCCCACCTCAATTTGGGATAACAGTGCGTCAGTTTTTAGATGACACTTTTACTGGAAGGTGGATAGGTCGTCGAGGTCCGATTGATTGGCCCCCGCGTTCACCGGATTTAACCCCTTTAGACCTTTTTCTTTGGGGTTACTTAAAGTCAAGGGTGTATTTTAACAGACCGGATACCATAAAAGAATTGAAAGACAGAATTGGCTTGGAGATGAGACGAATTGCCCATGAGATGATACAGAACAGCGTGCAAAGTGTCTACACCCGTCTTGGTCAATGCCAAATGGTTGGAGGGTCGCAATTTGAGCAATGGAGATGATTTTTTTATCACTATTACTTATGTAGGGTATCCATCAATAAAAATATTTTTTTCCAAAAGAATGGCTTAGGTAATATCATTTTTTTATATCACCAGAAAGCTAAAGGAATGTACCAGCAAAAATGGTAAACAAAAATGTCTGTTTCCATTAAAAAAATGTATGATTACGTCATAACTCGAAAACCAATGACGTCATAAATTTTGGTATAGTGACAAAATGTAGCATTTACAAAATTAAAATCGACCTGTTCGAGTATTTTTTTGACAAATGACACATACTAAAGATATTAATTTTGTGCGTTTCTTTAGGTAAACACTGTAAGGGGGTACACAGTACACAGAAAGTGTGATGAACATCTTAAGTTTCCCTTTGCATTTAGAAAATGGACACCTTACAAACGGTACGTTATAGGAGACTAAGGAACTGATAATGATCATTCTTGATTGTGTGAATTTTACGAAAACGTGCCTCAAAACTTTATATAATCATAAACTATAAATAGTGAACTACAATTTCGTGGGTTGCTTTTTCTCTACCATGGTAAATATTCTGAAACGGGCGTGTGGGTAAATCTGACATAAATTTCTCAAATTCTGTTCGCGTGGTGTAAATTGTAATGATCAAGGCTACACTCTGGTGCCTACATTTACTACGAAGATTTAGGTGAAATAACATTTAAGAATGTATGCAAAGAACAAGGCAATTTACATTATTGCCCACATCATGTTCTTAAATACATTTCTTATGCTTCGGTAATGAATGAGTGTTTTGAATATTGTATATTCTGACTCCAAACTTTTAATATTTGTGTCTCGTGAAATAAAAACGTTTGTACAAGTTTTCAGAACATTTGGAATTTGGGAAATTAGAAAAGTATTTACCTATAATCTCTCATTATTTTCCAAACTTCCTGCTCAAGAAGTTTAAAGTGAGCCTAGTATCCGGAGACGACAGGCTCAGTCCTTTCTAAATATAGTAGAGTGCAAATCAATTTCTATCTTTCCCCCCGTTCGCACTTTTAGAGTAAAATATATGACCCTACCAGATATGTTACTTATGCCCTGTAGATTATGAATCCACTTGTCGTCAAAAAATCGTCACAAATATAAAGGCACAAATAAAAATTTTCTAACTAACCACACCACGCGATAGAGTCAATCATGAAGCGTATTTTATACAAAAATCATTAAATTCTCTGTAGAATTTCAATTTTTAAAAGAAATAAAGAAACGAACTTTTACATAGGCTTATATGGCAGTAAAAATCAAAAATCCTCATTTTCGCTGTTCGACTACGGCTGAAAATTAATTATTTTTCGTCTACTTTTCCATGCCCACTACGATTTCTCCCAAACTATTATATTTATCAAAAAAATATATTCTTTGTAAAATATTTGCCATATTTTCTAGACTACAATGGTTCTTAAATCAATTTTATTGAGAATTTAATAACCATGATATTTAATAATGTGTAGCGTGATATCAATTTTCGAAACTTATCAGCGGCATGCATTCGTTACAGATTCTCGCTCTCCCACTCTTTAAAACTGTTTCAACACACTCCACTTCGCACCCGCAATGGCCTATCGTAAGATAGATTAGCGCATGGTAACTCTCGTGGTTCTTAATATTAATGAAATTTATGTCTTGAAAATGATTACTATGGAATAAATAATATAAGTATATTTGATTAATATTAATTCAGTGTTATTTCGCTTTACATCAAATTTTTGTGTAATAGATTAACACGTTGAAACATATTCTTTATAGGATTTTGCAAAGAATATGTTTCATTACTATAAGCAAACAAATAATAAATAATTCACTTTTAAAGATTAATACGTTATAAGAAACTCGGTAGGTCGATGTTAGCAAGATACTTTCGGCTGGTATGTATTTTTATAACAGAATTTTCTACCATATAGGTAACTGAAGAAGAAATGAAAATGGAAAGTACTACTGATAGCGCAAGTTTTGAAAGTGAGATTGAGACAAAAATAAAATTTAAAGGAAAACAGATTCGTAAGAAATTATGCTTGAATTGTATGAAACCGGGCCCTGTAAACAAAGGTTTTGATAAATCGTTTGCAATATTTATTTATAGTTTAAAACTCCGTGAAATAACAAATAACCAAAGATGATGATGATTATTCTAGAACTATGCGATTTCGGAAAACAAAGCATTTTGGCTGTTTGGTTTGGCACCGAAATTGCTATTCTAGTTTTACTGTCAAAAGAAATACGGAACATCGTAGGAGAAAAATGGAGAAAGAGAAAAAAATTAAACACAGTTCAGATGGATAGAAGTTATTCGACATGCACTCCATGTCCAATAACTTCTTCAGGCATGTCCTTGCGTAAAATAATTTTTTTTTCAATAAAATGGCTTTCTCAAGTAATGACCACGAACACAGAAAGAAAAATAAGACTATTAGCCCATTAAAATCCCACAATTTTCTAAAGAATTTGTGCTAACGATTTAAATGCTATAGAA
This sequence comes from Stenurella melanura, assembly GCA_963583905.1. Taxonomy (NCBI): domain Eukaryota; kingdom Metazoa; phylum Arthropoda; class Insecta; order Coleoptera; family Cerambycidae; genus Stenurella; species Stenurella melanura. Next base: position 129,674,134 of record OY757314.1, read on the forward strand.
ACTAAATATCATATTTAATGCTTCTAAAGACACAACAGAAAATGCAAAGTTTCATGCCTCGTTTTCTGTTGGATTTAGAACATATTTTTCGTTTCTCTTTGTAGATTTAACAATTTTGACTCCTTTACCGGTAAATGTATTTATAGGTTTGTTCCAACACACAGTTTGATCGTCCGTTGAACCGTCAAATGGAGCCGCCCAGTCATGGTATGAATATGTCACAGCGATAGATAGGTAGATAAACGACTGAGCGACTGCCTTTGACTGTTCAACGGAAGATCAAACTGCGTGTTGGAACAAACCTTATAAGTAGTCTACTGATTTCTCTTATAGACTTATTTCTATCCATTCTAGATACTTCTCATCATAAATTGACGACATACCATACCATTTTTGCTTTAAGAACCGTTTCTCAAGAATTTTATATATTTTAGTAGAACTCCGTTCGTTGTCTGTCCGTTTTCCACTTTTGTTTTTATTGTTAGATAGACCTCTGCATTTTAAATAGCGACTTTAGAAACATGAAATATGATATTCAATTTCCATAGGTATTAAATTGTTAGCACAAATTCTTTCGAAAATTTTGGGATTCTGGTGAGCTAGTAGTCTTACTTTTCTTTCTGGTTTCGTGGTCATTACATGAGAAAGTTTTATTGTTGTAGTTTTGACAAAAATACATTTCTCTATTTAAAAAAATTATTTAACGAAAATACACATCGGAAAAAGTTGATGGACAGGCATTGGATCCATCTGAATTCTTTTCAATTTCTTTCTTTCTCTATTTATCTCCTTAAATGTTCTATATTTGTTTGGCTAGTAAAACTAGAATAGCAATTTCGGTGCCAAACCAGTCAAAATTGTTTGTTTTTTTGAGTGACATAATGCTAGGATATAGATCATCTTCTCCTTGGTTACTTATTTTTTTCACAGATTTTTAAACAATCAATAAATATTGGAAACGATTTCTCAAAACCTTTGATTACAGGGCCCGGTTTCATACAAATTAAGCTAATGTGTTACGAATCTATTTTACATTAAATTATATTTTTCTCAATCTCACTTTCAGAACTTGTGCTATCAGTAGTATTTTTCATGTTAATTTCTTCTAAAAAGCATCAGTTACCTATATGGTAGAAAATTTAAAATATATACCAGCTGAAAGTATCTTGCAAACAGTGAACTATAGGGAGTTTCTTATAACTCTATTACACAATAATTTTAGGCAGGCCATAATTTTTATGTAAGTCCATGTAACACTGAATTAATATTCTGCAAATATACTTACATTTATTTAATTTCCAAGATTCAAATTTCAAAATATTATGAACCAAGAGGGTTACTATGGGCCAATCTATCTAACGGTAGGCCAGAGCGGGTGTGAAGTGGGGTGTGTTGGGCGAGAATCTGCAACGAACGCATGCCGTTGATAAGCTTCGAAAATTGATATCACGCTACACATTATTAAATATTTTGGTTATTGAATTAAAAAAAAAAAGATTTAAAAACAATTGTAATCTGGAAAATATGGCAAATATTTTATATATTATAAGAATATATTTTTTTGATAAATATAATAGTTTGGGAGATATCGTCGTCATCGAATGGAAAAGCAGACGAAAAATAATTAATTTTCAGCCGTAGTCGAACAGAGAAAATGAGGATTTTTTATTTTTACTGCCATATAAGCCTATGCAAAAGTTCGTTTCTTTATTTATTTTAAAAATAGAAATTCTACAGGGAATTTAATGATTTTGGGATAAAATACGCTTCAGGATTGACTCTATCGCGTGGTGTGATTAGAAAATTTTGATTTGTTCCCTTATATTCGTGACGATTTTTTGACAAGTGAATTATAATCTACAGGGCATAAGTAACATATCTGACAAGATCATACATTTTACTCTAAGAGTGCCAACAGGATCGAAAACTAAGCGACTTTTATCAACGCGAGCACTCTACTAATGTAATTAACTCTATTAGACGTAGACGTAGCTTTCTGTAACATTAGTTTTCACATTTACTTAACTTCTGGTATTCAAACGACGATTAACCTTAAACCAATTACATAGACAGTTAGTTGTTACATCTATAATCACTGTAAAAATTTCTCGTAAACCGTGTGTTCTTGAAAACCTCACCATGTCTATAACTTTGTATATTTTACTGCATTTCCAGAAATTACCAAAGGTCACATCAACTTTCCTTTATTAAATATAATGCCCTATGTATATTTAACATTTGGTTAGATTGGTACTACTTATCGATAATTTACGTTAGTATACCTAGTCAAAAGTGCTTTATAAATAAAACTTCACCCACTTAATTAGTCCTTATTACCGATATTGAATTCAGAAATATTTTTGGTTACATTTTTCTATACCGATTTCTATAAAGATATAGGTAATAAGATCCAATTCAACCTCTTTAGTGGTATTGTATTAAGAAACACGCTAATCATTATACTCTTCACCGATTTACTGCACTTTTAATATAATTGTTGCACATTCTATAGGATACTCTTTTGGCAAACAATATACAAAACAAAAAACAGGTTTCTTTTAAACTTAAGTAATTAATAACTTTTATATTCATTGGTCGATTTTCTCAAAAAATAGGTCGAGGTATCTTGAAAATACTGCATCAATTGTAGTTCCTCATCTCGTTGCTTCGTTAGGGTTATTATTTATTTCTAATCTTAATTTTTCTCTCCGAAGATTGATTAACGGTTGTGCTTCATACTTAGCAAAGTTAACATTGAAGTCACCACCCAGGATTGTGGGAATTTTGTCTAAATTCTCACCCAAGAGAAAAGCTTCAACTGTATATGCCAGTAATATTCTATATAGAAATTGTGTAATTTTTTTACAGTATTAATGGGAGATACGTAAATTACTACCATTATTGGAAATCTTCGGAGGCTTACCTGGCTATTTCTTTTCACGATGCCTTGTCAGTCGAAGCGCATTGGATGTTAAAATATGAATCGTTTCATTAGACTGTTCGTTTCCATCTTCAGATACTTCTTTTCTCTTGTTAATTTTAGTTCAGACATAATGAAACACATGGAATAGAGTTTTGCAAGATTTATAAATAAACATCTGTAGGAGTGTAAAAATACCTACCATCTTCACCAGCCGGTAAGTGGGCTCTTATAATATCCACTGCCTCGTGTAGAAGGTCCTCTCTAGTCACATCTAGTGGTAAAGCTATGAGAGCGCCTGGACCCTGTATACTTTCCCGATGTTTTTGCCAAGCTCTAATGACTCTAGAAGAGACCGAGTCATCTGATGAGCCAGAAGAAGCTCCATCTCTCAAACCCGCGAATACTCGGAAGCCGCGATTGGCCAAATGGATTGCAATCTGAAATAAAAACACACGCTTTGAATGCAAGGAGGACTTAATTTATTATATTTTTCCAAATTTAATGGGTGTGTTAAATGTTTTTTTAATAACATACAGTTAAAATGTACAGAATGTCTCCAACAGTAGGGTCATCACTTATCACTGATTACTGATTAAATTTTGATTTATAGTAATAATAATAATAATCATACAATATTGTCTTTATTGAGCAACTAGCAGTTACTGTAATTTCACAAATAAAATATATGTAAAAGAAAACCATATTAAAACAAGCATGTATTAAAATGTACTACAACGATTCAAATAATTTTACGTGATTTGATTGAGCCAGGACCATAATCTAATAAGTGGATACAGTGCGATCGAATGAATCTTAAAAAAGGTAAGTTAAAAATTATGGAATCAAACAAATAACATAATTTTATCATGTTGATGACTTGACCTAAACGAGAAGTTCAACAAGCATTAAGTTCGACAGAAATAGGATTATTTTTTAATGTATATCTGTATGTGTACAGACAACCGTGGCTCCTGCAGAAGCCTGTTAACTTCGGGGTGTTTTCCCGCGTAGTTAATAGGCATAGGAAGACAGAAAATATCATTTTACAGATCCTTTGCTTATTTGTAAAAAGAAAATAAAAAATATTTATAAACACTGATTTTCACTGGAAAAATAAATTTTTAGATGAAAATTATAAAAAAATTAGGAACGAAAATCGAAAATCCGGCTAGAGGGATTGATAGACAATTTCGTAACGAACAATTTAAAAAAAGAGTTTCTTAAAATCTCTAATTTTATGATCCATAAGTTGATTTGGGTGAAACACTGCAGTTTTGTCCCACTGTGCGATGCACAGTGCGCTAGAATTCCAAAAATCGAGAAAGGTAGAAAATTTGTCAAACTATGACGAATTTAAGGTTTTTTGGGTTGCTGATTTAAAAGTTGTACTTTTGGAGAAAACAAAATGGCCGACCCAAAGTAACCACTTTTTGCGAGAAAAGTTGCTTTTAAAAATCAAAATTAGATTATTCATATTTTTTGTAAATAAAATTTCAATTTAATACTCTTCTCGAAAGAGAAACAAAATGGTGGACCGGCAGGAACCGCATATAACCATTTTTCGCCATAAAAGGTACTTTCTATTTTTCCACTTTTCACTGATATAAGCAGTCTCTAGCAGCTAATTTTTATGAATTTCTTATTCCACAAACATTTCCCATATGTTAAATTTTGAATTAGAGTTACATCTCTATACATACAAACTATTTTCATATTTTTGTTTTGCTACCTTAACACGCGCGTTTGTATTAGGTACAAGGTATAGTTAACATTTATTTTCCATAAAAAATTTGAATATCAATGCATAGATATATCCATATCCTCAGGAGTAGTCCCATTTTTAAAATCAAAAACACATTTTTTTGGACATTATGGGAGAATACACTTATCCAGAGCTAGCGGATATGCAGGTGGTGTATGAAGAAAGTGGTGGAAATGCAGCTGGTGCGGAAGAGCTTTATCGTTTAAGATTCCCTAATCGACATCATCCTTGTACTCGTACATTTGTTAGTATTGACCAGCGTCTTCGAGAAACAGGTCGTCCACAACGCGAAGAAAGGGTAATTGATGCAGAGGTTCAAATTTTGGAACTTGTACAAGAGGATCCAACTTTAAGCACCCGCGATATCGCGAACCGTGTGGGAGTATCCCATTTTGTGATATGGAGGACATCGAGAGATATGAACTTACATCCCTATCACTATCAACGTGTCCAAGCGCTAGAACCTCAAGATTTTGCAGAGCGAATGCAATTTTGTAGGTGGATTTTAAGAAAACGACTAATGAGGATTTTTTAAACGTTCTCTGTTTCTCCGATTAGTCGTGTTTTACCAGAAATGGAATGTTAAATTTTAAAAATATTGGGCAGACGAAAATCCACGTATAATGAGAAGGGCGCATTTTCAACGACGGTTAAGCGTTAATTTGTGGGCAATAATTTGCGGTAATGAAATAATTGGACCTATACAATTACCCGCTAGATCAAATGGTGATGTATATTTAAATTTTTTGCAACAAACATTGCCAAATTTGCTGGAAGATGTATCCTTGGCTACGCGCAGAAGAATGTGGTATTTGCACGATGGCGCGCCAGTCCATTTTAGTCTGGCTGTTCGAAATTTTTTGAATAGAAAGTTTCCTAGACGATGGATTGAACGTGGCGGACCAGTACCATGGACTGCTAGATCGCCCGACTTAAATCCGATAGACTTTTATTTTTGGAGATATTTTTAAATCTCTGGTTTACCATGATCCAATTGACACTTGAGAACAATTGCAACAACGTATTTTAATGTGCATAGAAACCATAAGAATGATCCTAATTTACCAAATGTGTTGAACGGAGTGCGTATGTCCTTAGTTCGACGTACCGAAATCTGTGTATACGTGGAGATGGAGGTCATTTCGAATAATTTTTGTGAAAAATTCAAAAGAATTGTTCAGTTATTGGGTGTTACCTATTGGACATTAAAGGTATGATTATTATTATTAATATTAGTATTACCTGTCTTGTTTTGATCTGTTTATTACAGTTTACATTGATTTTCATAGAGACCAAAGACTCGAGTTTTAGTTTTCGATACCTGATTGGGAAAAATTATGCACACAATTCGTTAAAAAAATCAGATTTTTTCCTAATTTAAAATACACAACTATTTTCTGTTTTCGTATCTCGGACGTCTAACTGTGCGTTTTCCAATTTCATAAAATAATTACTAATTTTTTAAGCTTTTAACACAATGTTACAAATGTTAATAAACCACTTTTAAATTTTATAAATTCTTATAAACGACAATAAAAGCTACAATAACTTTGTTCCAAATTAAAAAACACATGTAAACAAATCATATTTAAACCCCTGCGGCCATGCTATGCTTCCGTTGTGCCGAAAGACAAGGAATTATTTACATTTTCATAACTAGTGGTATAAAAAGTTCGGTATAAGTAATCCCATCAAAGTGCCGCACTCCTTCCGGCGGGAACACAAGTCGGGTATTACAGTTTTTTATTTTTTATTATTAATGACATGAAACTAATTACACCCTGTATAACAAACTTGTTTTTTCGATTGTTGGCCCTTTTGGGATTCTAGCCCACTGTGCGACGGTGAAATATTATTTAATAACAAAAGCAAATACAAAAAAAATGTTTTTTTCATAGGTCTGACCCCAGTCCTTGTGTATTTTAACCTCCTGAATTCAAATCTTGCATGGCAATATAGGTTTGACGGTTAAGTTTGTCGCTAGCTACTCAAATACCACATTTAAGACACATCAAGAGTGGTCTCAGTAGAATGAAACACCCGGTATATAAACTATAAACGAAATAAATACTACACATTTTTCTTATTGCTTTAGACAACAAAATTTATGAACTCTCTTCATCTAACTTCAATCACAGGTTATTTCTGCTACTCAGTATAACCCAACATGACCAATGACCATGTGTCACCTGCAGATTTTTTAACCTTGCTACGCCCTTACCTGCAGGCCAATCGCGTTGTCGCAAGAAGTTACAAGTACTGGTTTGCCCGCACCTGGAACACTGTCGGAGAGTTCAGAACCACTTCCAGCTCGTATCTTGCATATCAAGTACAGTAATAGCGCTCCTGCTATAGAAAAAAGAGCCACGAGCTGTAACGCCAACACCAGAGCTGTTTGTTCATCCATAGCTGAGGCAACTGTAAAAAATAAGATACCCATGTGATAAATTTACTGTAAAATTAACGCTAAGAGATATTGTCGAGGTTTTCATATTTAAATGTAACGCGTTAGTAGTTTCATATAGTACTTTGAATACAAAATATTAATGCAATAATAATAAAAGTATATGCATATAGTCGCGTCATTTTACCATGAAAAATGTGAAAACCTCTAAAAAAAAGGTACAGGGTCAATTGATTTCATTTTTGTTGCAGAGTTCAGAAAGGCATTTAGAAAAACAGTACCTTTTATTTTCTGGCGGAAATGTTTGGTTTAATTTTTTTTCGATAATTGACCAATAATGGCCAATTTAATTTAATTAAGTGAAAAATTTGTTATCATACACAATATGTCATAGAATTAGACGAAAATGGTTACTCGGAGGTTTTTGGGGTGGCTGATCACCGATCTGAAGTCCAATTTGGGAAATTCAAAATGGCGGACCGGAAATCGGGTCATTTTCCATTAGAAATGAGAATGGATATCTTGGACTTGAAAATCTGTGCTAGGGGGTTTTAGAGGCTACTGATTACGTGTCCGAGGTCTGATTTGGTAAATTCCAAGTCTATTTATTATGGAAGTACTCGTATTTTTTTCGTTTTTGGGCTGAAAGTATGAAAAATGCGCGTATTACCTGAAAAATATACTACTTCCGGTCCGCCATTTTGAATTATCCCTAATTGGACATCAGATTCGTTATCAGCGATAACAAAAACCCCCGAGTTCCCACCTTCAGCCCAAGAAAGAAAAGAATACGAGTTTTCCGGAAAAATGGACTGTTATTCCGGTCCGCCATTTTGAATTTCAGAAACCCCGAGTACAAATTTTCAGTCCAAAAAAGATTGGTGATCAGCGACCCCAAAAACCCCCCGAGTAACCAGTTTCGTCTAATTCTATGGCATATTGTGTATGATAACAAATTTTTCAATTAGTTTAATTAAATTGGCCAGTAATATTGGCCAATTATTGACCCAAAAATTAAACCAAACATCTCCGACAAAAAGTAAAAGGTACTGTTTTTTCTAAATGCCTTTCCAGAAAAATGAAGTCAAATGACCCTGTACCTTTCTTTTAGTTAATGAACCAAAATAATTAATGTGCATAATCACTATATAAACTAATAATATACAAGACACATGTTACTTAAATAATTTTGTACCTTTATAGAATATGTATTTTTCTAAATATTGTCTAAATGTTATTTGTGGCATTATCTTAATTTTTTTCCTTCTTCAATTCTTTGAGACTTCCTGCCACATGTATGTTTTCTTTTTGAGCGGTGCTCGGGAAATCTACAAAATACCCCAAATAACCAGTATGTTACTGATAAATAACCTCTACGCCTGTGACTTTTACGTCAAAGGATCGGTCAAAGGTTGCTTTTTTTAAATAAACAACACAAATAAGTATAAGAACTGGAAATTAAACATTTCGCCGACGTTTCGGAAATCCGTTCTGTTTCCTTTTTCAAGGCTTTTTTGAAAAATCTTTTTTGCTGTGTATGATAAATACACACACAACTCCCACGAAAAATCCTGGGCTGAAGGGCCAATTCTGACCTCGGATTCCTATTCAGCGGTCAAAAATACATGGGGGTACAATGGATACATATGTGGGTGTCCTGCAACGGAGCATTTTTTGTGTGGCGGTGTTATCTGCAGAAACAAAATGTTTTTGAAGTTTGACGCCATTTTGTTTTATCTTCCGCCTACGGTGAAATTGACAACTTTTTAAAATACTTTTCTACTACTTGAGACCTACCAATAGTCAAAAGTCCTAAGGATTATTATCCCTCAAGGACTGTACTATATGTATATTCCTTTTACGGCAGTAAGTGGGATGCTACATAAAAAAAACATGTACTTTATAAATTACAAATTACTTTCCAGTGTAAGATTGGTTGAACACAAGAAACAAGAACTACATTCAAAATTAAATTCAAGGATCAAAGATCTGCGAACACGCTTGGGAAAATGGATAATATGAAATAAAACTATCATTTTTATCAATAAATCTGTGTAAGTTGTAAGTATCTTTAATTGTTGAATAGTTCACAAACATATTTTTAGGGCTGAATATTTAACATACACATGCCCAAAAGATTTTCTAAAAAACCTTTGAGAAAGTAAACGGGTTTCCGGAACTCCAGCAAAATACTTTATTTTTATAACGAATATTGAGTAAAACACTACTAAGTTTTTTACCACTATATTTGCACAACTAAGAATGAAATACAAAGATTAAACAGATTAGATAATTGTGAAAGTACACAGGTAGTTTATGATATCCTAACCATCCAAGGGAGAGGGTTTCTCAGAAATATTATTTACATTTTGGTAGCAGCCAAAAGAGGCGAATACATGATATCTAATTTGCTAGCATAGTACAGGATTTCCATATTATTAATATCTGGGAAGTTATGTCCACTCTCTAATATGTGATTGGAAAAAGCAGAATCTGTTTTTTTGTAGTCTGAAGGACCTATCCTGATCGACGTATCTGGTTCTAAAATTACGTCCGGTCTGTCCTGTATACATGGTATTGCACTCTGAGCAATTTAACCTATAGACTCCAGATTTTTGTATCTATTTGTTTTATCCTTGGCGTTGTAAATTAAATTTGATAATTTTTGTTGGGGTTTTTTAAATGTTATCTTGATGTTATGTGTTTTGAAAATATTTGATATTTTCTCTGTTAGTGTATCACAGTATGTAACGGTCACGTAAGGTGTTTGGTTTTCTTCTCTAACTATGGGATAAATTGCTTTAAAAGTATACTGATTTTGGTTTTTGTTCATTAATTTGGCGATAGTTTCTGTGGGGAAACCATTGTTCTTGGCTGTTTTTTTAATTGTTGAGAGTTCTGTTTTTATAGGCAACGAAAAGCTCTATGTAGCATTGAATTATAAGCTGCCAGTTTGTGTGCATATGGATGGCAAGAATCAAAGGAGATAGTTATATCAGTATATGTAGGTTTTCGAAAAATATCAAATTTGAATTGGTTATTTTTGTGTGTAATAGTTTGGTCTGGAAAATGTATTGTATGGTTTGTTTCTCGTTCTAACGTGAATTTAGTTTTGGGGTGTACGTTATTATTAAAATCTAAAAAAGTGTGTAATTGTCTAGTGGTACCCTTAAAGCATGCCAAAACGTCGCGCGTCGTCGACATATGTATATACCAAAAATGAATGTAATTCTTGCCTGGTTGAAAATTTAGTATACTTTCCTCTAAATTAGATATAAAAATATCCACTAATAAAGGACTTAAAGGTGATCCCATAGGTAGATCACTTTTTAACATAAAATTGATTATTGATTTGAAAGTAAGTTTGACTGATGCATGTGTCGAAAGCTAGCAAAATGTCTCTTGATATAATGTTATTTAATTTACTTTTGTCCATTAAATTTTGAATAAGTTTTGAAAAGTCACGTTTTGTGTAAATATAGTGGTAAAAAACATAGTAGTGTTTTACTCAATTTCGTTATAATTATGGATTACCACAGAGTAACGGCTTCCTCAATTAATTTCTTTATTTTTATATTTTCATTCTTATTTATATCATTTGTCAAGATATACCCTCTAACTGTTAAAAAAGTATTTCGTATATTCCAGGGTAATTTATTTTAAATGAATTTATATGCGACAGAAAATCGCAAAAGAAAAAATCGAAAAATTTAGAAAATGCCACAATATTTAGAAGATATTTAATTTTTGAAGATTTTAATTGATTTAAAAGTATTAGCAATATTCTGAATTTTTAGTACACATTATTTATTTATTTCACATAAAATATTGTTTTTAAAGAAGTGCAAAGCGAACATATTTTGCAATCAACGCCAACGCTGAACAGCCTCAACTAATTAATTATTTATTATTTTCATCTTGGGGCTATAAAGTTCTTAATAAGTCTGAACCAAAGAGTAATTACCAGACACCGTAAGGGTATATAAGTATATTGATCATTCCTTTGAAGCTCAACAACTTTTAAATTAACTAAACATAATTAACTTTCTCTCCAGGGGACCGAACGACAGATGAAGTTTTGATTATCAAATGCCTGGATACATTTGCGATTGGATTTGTTTTTCAATCGATTTACTCCAACAGCTCTAATTATTTGCAAACTCCTGAGATTTATTTTATAAACAAAACTTTATAAGAGATATCCGATGCATTGAGGCTCTTTTAAAGAATCGTGGCGTGGAAGTTTTTGAAACTACTGAAACTAGGTATTGCAAATAAATAATACTGCTGTTAACCAAGAAAGGTCGCATTTTCTACGAATATTTCAGGAGCGGATTTGAATAACTTTATTAATACCTAATAACATTTATCAAAATTCAATCTTTTTTTTCTAAATAGGAAACAGCAGATCCCAATGGATTTTAATTATATGTAATTCATGGGTTGGAAAGAAGTTTCTATAATTTTTTATTTATTTTATACCATGTAACGAGGTGAATTTTCCGTTGCCAAAAATGCAAATTAAATTAATAATATACTTCGCCATTTGCCCCGTTTACGTTCAAACATATGTTAAAATCATTTTTATAGATATATCCTTATTTAACTAGTTGAAACTGTAAAACAGATTTCTACTTTATATAGAAAATGTGATAGACCTGGCCGTGAGAGGACTACCCGAGATTATTATAAAATTTGACACTGAAGGCGTTGGTGAGGAAGCCAGCAAAAATGAGTTTCGTTAAAGCAGATTTAAATCACTTTTGTCCGGTCCGCTGAATAGTCAACTTAACTACAATTTCCGATCTACACCGCATGTAAGTACACGGTTTTATCATCGCTGCTGGTTCCTTGTCTACGTTTTTATATTGACACCTATAAGAATAATTCACTAAAATGCGCGTTTTAGCTAAAGAAATCTCAATTTAAAGTTAAATTATCAATTATCAAAGTAGGTGTGTCCGAGTTAGAACCTATTAAATTATCCCGATTTTAACCAAAGAACTTCCAGAGGGAAAAAGAACATAGATGATATTTCGAGAGAACATCAGAATACCGTTTACCGTTTATATTATTTTAATTGAGACCATTTATTTGTGATGGTACTGAGTTAAAATAATATCTGTTGTTCTACCAAGTGTGTAGAAATTGTAATTGTAATTAATGTTAATTTATTTGAACTATTTCGTATTTAAACGAATTAAAATAAAACATGTCATCATAAAATAATTTTTGTGAAATTTGTTATAGTATTGTTCTACTGACAGAGTAGAAATTTTAGCTTGCCGTTTATTTCGTTTCCAATATTTCGTACTGATACGAATTGAAACAAAATTCATCACTTTGAAATAACTTTTTAGACATTTATTATAGTTCGGGAATTGAGAACAAAATCTAAGCTACCGTAAATAAATTAACTATCTTCATATTCTGATACACAGAAATTTCCACATTAACTCCGACGAGATACCACGAGGCGGAACCGAAATTTACTTAATAAAGGCACTGAGCTGTCGGACTTGAAGCGCTTGGCGAACACCACATGAAGTGTTAATGTAATTTTAATATTTCTGAACCGAATCGAAATACCACCGTTCTGATTATTTCTGTCTGTCCGTCTAGACAAAGTAATCTCCGTCAGAAGCTGATACCGAATACGATAACCGTTTTATTTTTAAGATCCGAGTGTAACTTAGGTTACGCACCGCACCGAATCCGAAAACCGTGTTATTTATTTGGCAACAGTTTTATTTAGTATTGTCAAGTTCTTCAGACCTACATTCTGACCGTTCATTTAGTCATGATTATTGCTGTGGATAACCGCTTGCTTCTGCCTGGTACTTGCATACTGCCTGTTTTATTACTTACTGTTTTTGTTACTTACTGTGGTGTTGTTTCTTACTGCCTACCGTTTTATTTTTCGCTTACTATTTTTTTTACCGGTTTCATTTTTTTGTAACGCTGTCACCGTTTGCTTGCTTACCACCGCTTGCTTCCGAATTAATATGAGTAACTAGTAGTTAATAGCTAGCTTCTCACCGCTTGGGTCCTCGTACGCCACAAAAATGGAACCCGAGCAGGGACCTAATTAAATCAAATTAAACTAAAATGACATATCTTAAGTTTTTATTTTATTTATAAGGCACTTTATTTTGGTACCTGATCGTTTTATTTTGCTGTTGTAAATTTTATTATATGTTGTATAATATTTGTTATTTCATTACATCTGCCATTTACTGTTGAATGTGAGTGAAAGTCTAATCTGCCGTACAGACCCTTGGACATACCGTGTCTCCACTGTAGCTATCCCAACCCCACTGCAACGGGAGGCTAATGTGGGACATTTACCCCACGGAAAAAATTGTAAAGGTGGCGCTCGAGATAACCGGATTTAACAGAAATATAGCTCAGCGCTAAAGTGACGCTTCCGCTTGTCTATGCGCTAGTCAACCGGCAGAAAGCACATCACAACCAAAGCCAGAAACTTAAAACACTCTGCAGAGATAATGATTAACAAACAAGTATAAAACATAGGTATACATAAAGTCGATGATTCAAGATTTCCACACAAATATTCAACTTTGCTGATTCTTGATTTTTAAAATCGGGATACAGTTATTTGAAAATATACAAATAAATCAAAAATCTTTTGGTTAACTTAAGGGAGTTAAACAAAAATAATTGTTTTCTTATTGATATTTTATATTATTTATTCAATAGACGCTGTGAACGTGAAAAGTGGTCCGCGAAAGCATTTTCAATGGTAATTTTGAAGCTTCATAAAAATTAAAATCAATCTAAAAATCGTTTATTATTTAGAGTAAAATCTCCCATTTTCAAAAATTTGTCATTCATAGATTTTTTGCAGAAATGCCCAATTGAAAATAACTTTTACTTGCTGGCACGCATAACAAGAACAAAGCACATACCCAGCAGCATGTGCATGATGAATTCGAATACATCCCGTATATTTTTATATATATTGCGTATAATTTATATCATATTAAAAAACTGATAGCACATGTAAAATTTCCATGAAAATGTTATATGATCAGTTTTATGGCTTAAATCAAATGAAACCGCAGACAACAATAACAACGATGGGAATCTATGATGATGATGACGATGAGACACTCGGTATATAAGTAAAATAATTTATGATATTGTATAATATACTGCCTGGAGCACGTTGCATAGAGTTTTGCAAGAAACCTGTACATTGTTCCTTAGCACCAACTTCGTTCCAATGACAAACTCTTGTTTTGCTCTTAAGTATTTTTTACACTTTTCAAACATGTATGGAATAAAAGTGAGTTATTCAATTTAGTAGTTTAATACCTTTTATGCGTATATCCTGGTTAATTTGTAAAAGGAACATTATGTAAGTTACTTGATGTATAAAAACCACATTTAATTAAAAACGGTGTAATGAACAAATTTACTTTCAACGTGATATTGAATACCTATTAAGATTAAAACAAGAATATTCGTATCATTTACGTACATTGTAAAACTGGTATCGTTTGCGTACAAATGATGCAAAGAAAAAGATTGGCCCTCTCTCCTGATACTAAATTGTACAAGGAAATTTGGCTCTGCAATAGCGACAAAATAATGCCTCCATTGCAAGTATTAAAACGTAACCTCAAAAATTCAAAAACATCACATCTTTAAACGCTCATATATAAGTTAATACTTGTAGTGGAGGATCGATTTTGGTCTCTATTTAAAAAAGAAGATTGGCATCTTATCGATATCGTAAGTGTCACTGTGGAAATTGGAATTTCGGCTAGGTCTGTGCGAATGAAAAATGGCTATTTTCTTAAAAATCGAAAATTCGGCCCGACAGAAGCGAAGGCAAATCGTCATTTTTGATATTTGATAACATTTCGCAAAATCATATATTCCCTTACAATACCTCGACTGCCTGGCCGATTTTTGCGAGTTAATTACTCAAAAACCATTAAAGCGAATGCCTCCGAATTCATCCTAAACAATGTAAAATTAATTCCCGAATCTAATGACATCGGCCGCTTCCCGAAAAACTACCTCCACGAAAAGCCATTGATAGATCCGATCCGAAATTTTAGAGGGGCGCAGATCAACACGATAAGCATATACAGATTCAGCAAATTTAGTTGAAGGTACGTAAACTTGTTTCTGCGCAAATAAACCACACGTAGAACAATGCAGGGCATTGGTATAGTTTTATACCAATGCCCACACGTCTGAACAGCTACGCTATTAAAAGCAGAATGGGTGAGCTGTTCTCAACTCGACGCGGTCAAGCTATGGCGCTATTGTTTAATAGCGCCATAGCTTGACCGCGTCGAGTTGAGAACAGCTCACCCATTCTGCTTTTAATAGCGTAGCTGTTCAGACGTGTGGGAATAAAATAAATTAATCTCAATTTCGTTATTAAAATGCCGTGTGTTTATACAACTGCAGAAAAAGTGCAAATGGTGAAGTGGTACTTCGGGGGCCATTCCACTGATGACAAAATAAATTTATTTACTGTGGCATATCAAGACAGACCAATCCCCTCAGCTAGCATAATTTCATACATTATTTAAAAAATTGAGAATTTCGGGTGTGTCGTGAATTAATGTAAAAAATGCTGTCAACCCGAACCCCGTCATCAACAAATGAACGAAAAACGTGACATTCGCGAAACTAATGTCTGTGCACTTGTTGAAACTAGTGAACCTTGTTCTAGAAGGCAAGTTGCTAATGAAGTTGACATGAAGGAAAGAACTGTACGAAATATTTTGAAAAGAAATGGGTACGGTTATTTTAAAGTTCAAACAACGCAAGAAATATTTCCCGAGGACAATTTCAAACGAATGGAATTTTGTGAAATCATGGTAAATAAAGTGAATGAGAATGAAAACTTCTTAAAGAATGTATTGTTTACAGATGAATTATCCTTTCCATTACATAGGAAACACAATCCATCCGTAGTACAATATTGGTCTCGGAAAAATAAACATTTGAGTGTTGCTGTGCGAACTCAGTATCCTCAAAAGTTGAACGTTTGGACGGGAATTTTAGACAATCATATTATAGGCCCACTGCTAATCGATGGCAATTTAAATGGCAATCAATATTTAGAGCTTTTACAAAACCAAATAATTCCGGCAGTTCAAAATCTTCCTGTCAACTTTGACGACATTTGGTTTCAACAAGACGACTGCCCGAGTCACAATACCTTAACTGTTATTTATTTTCTGGAAAGAACATTTCCCAATCGTTTAATATTTAATAGCTACGAGGGGAATAATAAAATGGCCCCCAGGTCACCTGATAGATCAGGGGTGCTAGAGCACCCCACGATTTCTTTCTGCGGGGCTTTTTAAAGGAAACCGCGTACAAACATGCGTTTGAACGAGCCAATAATTTAGTTGAATTACGGGAAAAACTTATCCAACTTTGTGCAAGCATTACTCCAAATCAACTCAATGATATGAGAGGTTCATTGTATAATCGGTTTGGTTATTGTTTGGCACAAGAAGGTGGTTTGTTTGAATCCTTACTTCACTAATTTATTGTTTGATAATTATTAGTTGATTTTAGTTTCTGAGGGTTATTTAATTTTTTTTAATGTTCTATTTTTGTAATTTAATAAGAATAATTTATTTTTTGATAATTATTAGTTGATTTTAGTTTCCGAGTTATTTAATTGTATTGTTTTATGTTCTATTTTCATTTCGGTTTTAATGAGAATTATTATTTTATTCCCATAATATTTACGGCTAAAAAAGGAACTGCAGAAATGCTTTCAATAGAAGAAATTATTTGTCAAAATGTGACAAATAACTTCTTCGCTTTTGACGAAGAGATATTGTCTCGTTTCGTATGGAAATTATTGCCTACGTCCGTACCCATCCTTAGTTCGTGCCGTACTAAATTCAATTCATTGTGTGCCTCTGCTTTCACGATTTATGGAACTAGCGGGGCGTGGTCAATTACATCGTTATTCCTATGTCCTAAACTGCATTTTCCGAATATGTAGATAATAACAACTAAACAGCATCGAGTCAATTGAGATCGCTGAGTCTACGAGCCTAGTGCGGTAGCGCCTGGTTACGTCCCATTTTCGCGAGGTGAAGGTTTGTAATTGTTTTTATTTTTCACATGCATATTATTTGTTTATTATACCATGGATACGGTTACCATAAAGTCGCTCTTTGTGGTATATCCATTTTTCCTTTTATTTGGTTAACCGTATTATCTACGTACAAAGCAAAGCAACGAAATAATCAACAAACGTCTAAATATCAACAACTGTCATAGACTACTTGAAAAAAGTTAAAGAAAAAGCTAGTAGCAATTAACTAGGTTATTAAATTTGAAAGAACACAATATACTGACAAATACAATTAATAAACGTCAAAGTATCAACAAATGTCATAGACTACCAAGAAAAAGGTATTTAAGAAATGAAACAACACTTTTTCATTAAAAAAATATATTTTTCCTTAAAAATAAAATATTGTATGCACCACGGGCGTTATTAGATTATAACGCCCATCATGCAACATGCATCCCTCCGGGCGTTGTAATCTATATAACGCACTTGGTGCATAAATAACTATTATGACACTACACGTGCGAATAAAGTTCTGATTTTTTGCAGATCCATTATTTTATACTTCCACTTTCAATTTATGAAATAAAAAAAAGTGTCAAACAAGCCCATTCCTTTTTGATAATATATTTAACCAGAATGGCGTAAAAGATACTCAAAGAATAAATAAATTTAGATTAAATGTTGGGGTCTATAAATTAGAACATTGACGTTCAAATGAAGAAGATTTATATGCATTTTAATAATTGTTTCTTTTGCTTTTGTGTTCACTATCAATGCCGTTGTACATTTTATAAATTTGGTAACTAAATGACCTTTTGAGCAACTGTGACGATGCATTGGAGGAGTTAGAAGGCCCTTAAACATGACATTCAAGTTATGAGCTTATTCTGTTGAAGTGTTGGGGGGTGAATAGGGATAAATGTGGGTAAATAAGTAAAGCAAGCTAGATAACTGATAACCCACACCCCCCACCGCCATTACCACCTCGGTCCCATTATTTGGAAATACATGAAAAATCTATATGTGGAAGTAGTGACTCGTTAGACAGAGGTTTTCTTGTTTGGCAATTTCGAAATTAAAATATACATAACTTTGCAGCGGTAAATCAATCACCCTGTATGTCGATATTCATAAGAAAATATGCAAGAATTGTAAGAATGCCGATCTAGAGTTATTTTAAACTTATCTAATTACTACAAAACAGGTTGGCATTTCCAAGATAATGATAAAAGTGAGCGTTAATGTACAGCAATAAGAGATTGTTAATTATTATTGAGTCTGACCGACTTTCAATAATGTACCGGCGTTGGTTCAGCCTCGGCGAGGTGCGTGAGTTCATTGAACAGTAAAGACGCCTCCGAGCAGGAAGAATTTTGTAAACACAAAAAAGCTGTATTACTAATTGGTAATTATCAGGGGTATGTCTTTAACGGTCGTAGAGACTGAAACAGTTATCCTGGTTTCTATAAATAATAACGCAAGTCAGCGGAATTCTAGATCTAAACGCTACTAACGAGGAAGCGTTATTTATGGCAGTAGTTCACTTTCTAGCAAAATGTATTGCACATAGTGCAATAATAATTATTGTTTACTTGGCAATTCTGTATACGTTTTGTAAGTCAATAGTATGCAGAGCCGCGACTTAACTCAGGGATGGCGATGTTAACACTAATTTGCAAGAGCAAATCGAGAAGGAAGTGACATTTGATTTTAAAAAATGTTAATCCTTGCTTCTTAAGTGAATTTTTTTACTTCCACATTAACTTAATTTTTTTTTTTTTGTTGAAATAGACTTAGAATTTTTTTCCTTCTTCAGTTCTTTGGGACTTCCTGCCACATGTATGTTTTCTTTTTAAGCGATGCTCGGGGCATCTACAACATATCACAATTAACCAGTATGTTACTGATAAATAGCCTCTATGACTTTTACGTCAAAGGATCAGTTAAAGGTTGCTTTTTTTAAATAAACAACACAAATAAGTATAAAAACTTGAAATTAAATATTTCGCCGACGTTTCGGAAATCTATTCTGTTTCCTTTTTCAAGGCTTTTTTTGAAAAATCTTTTTTGCTGTGTATAAAAAATACACACCTCTAAGAATGTTTGTTATATTCAATATCCATAGATACTTACTATTTACATAGAACTGTTGATACAGTTAATAGTTTTTTTAGTTTTTATACAATGTTAAGTTTGTGAAGTTCTTCTTTTAACATTGGCAACCAAGTTGTACAGACATCTCCGAAACAATTCGACACGCATCTATCCTCATTCAATAATATTATCGCGGATTCTTTAATTTTTTTTTTTTGCTATCTGCCTCTTTTGTTAAAATATTTGCCGAGTCCCAGTTTACTCTGTGTCCATTCTCCCAAGCGTGTTCGCAGATCTTGGACCTCTGAATTTCATTCTTTCTTACATAATTTTGATGTTCGCCCAATCTTACACTAAAAGGTCTGGGTGAGTCATCCAGACCTTTTAGTATAAGATTGTAGATTCCTCGAGCATCGCTTAAAAAGAAAACATACATGTGGCAGGAAGTCCCAAAGAATTAAAGAAGGAAAAAAATTAAGATAATGCCACAAATAACATTTAGACAATATTTAGATTTAGAATGTCACGTTGAGATTTTAAATTTAAAAATTTCAAAAAAATTAATTTGCTTATAACCTTGGACCAAGACACTTTTATCATGATTTTAGCAGGAAATTACATGGTTTCGTTAGTACTATCTATTCTTTTTTTTTTTTAAATCGATAAATTAACATTATTTATTTAGGAAAAATAAAATTTGTATGTAACAAAAATTGCAATAAATTTTTTAATAATGCAAATTTTAATGAGATTCAATACGAATTTTTCGAAAATAAAAAGATATACACGACCATCATAATGCCTACGATGATATATGGAGTCAAAAACGCAGCAACGACAAAGGCCAACAGAAGAAGCCTGAGAAGAGCTGAAAGGGACATTATCCAACTGCTAGCAAAAACAGGAAAATCACAAAAACGACAGAAAACGTCAACATTACTAGAAGGAAGAACAATAATCAAAAGAATAGAATCATACGCAATGAAATACTGGGGACACGTCCAAAGACAGGGAGGCCATGCTACACATGGATAACAACAATCGAGAGGATTATGAATAAGCTAGGAAAGGATTATACACACTGGGAAAAGCTGGCACAACAAAAAATGGAATACAATAAAGAAATATCAAGGATATATACACTGCCAGACTCAGAAAGAGAAGAAACAGAAAACTCAGAGGTAGAATAGGAGAGAAGATGATCACAGACAGAAACTAAGAAGAAGCATATTACAAAAACCTGAAAGTAAAAAGAAGCAAGAAAACCTAAAAGAAGCATCTCACAAACGCCTACCCTTTCCATCCGATGAAGACAGAAGGAAAACAAGAAGAGACATCTCACAAACACCTACACGCTCCATCCTATACTCCTACCCCATGCGTCATGCGGCTCTCGCTGCTGACAACAAGCATGTCCAATGTCCAATTCCGCGTATGCAGCTGGTCCGGCGGTATAAAAAAGCACCGGGGGTTTGTTCCGGCACACGGTGGGATGATCCATGGGCGATCGGGCTGCGTGGTGGAACAAATCTCCATGCACCGGAATTGGCAGCAATGCCCACCTTACGCTGGCAAATCAATCAATCAATCAATCAATGAATCAATCAATCAATGTTAATTACAAAAGTCTCAACAGTGCCAAAACTAAAATCGTTGATACCTCGGCTTAAAATGGTCCAAAGAGCCCACAAAAGATGAAATCAAAGTATTTTTTCCGGCGAATCTAATGTAGTTTGTATCTCATTAAAATTTGCATAATCAAAAAGGTTATTACAATTTTTGTTATTTGCAAATTCTATTTTTCATAAAGCTTGGTCCAAAATTATAGCAAATTAAATTTTTATTGCCAAACGTCATATTTTGCAAAATTTTGCACTTATGCTAAAGCGGACTCTGGGAGTCTATATGGTAACAATTGAAGTGTAAGTGAAAAGATTTTGAGCAAACTAACTGAAGAATTCTTATAATTATGCAACTTTGAATACGGAAGTCAGAATTTGAAAAAAATTCTCCCATTTTTGCTATGTAAAAATAGTATTTATTATTGAAACAAAATGGAACCAATTTTCTTTAAAAGTACATGCATTCTCGAGTAAAATAAGTTTTGGAAAGTTCAAATCGGACGATTAGAACGGAAGTTCTAAAGAAAGAGGCTTATAAACAATTGTTAATTTTCTGGTAATTTTGCAATAAAAAATGTAGCGGCAGATGAATTACATCAAGAGTATTTCCCGTAATGTGACTAATTTTGTACTATTTTTGCAAAAAAACATCGGCCTGCTAAGAGCAACAACACTTTTAATTTATTTTTTGGCCTAAAATCACTGGTCTAAAGAGTTCAGAAATTTGGGATATATAGCATTTGGATATATTGAGAAGTTTTCATAAGTTATCGAATTTGAATTTTCAGGTTGAATGTGCATTTTCTTGACTGACTTTTGACTAATTTTATTTAAAAGTGTGTTTTATATTGGCCTAGAATTATGTTCAATTAAAATACCTACTCTATTTAGAAATAAATAATCCATAAACTGAAATGAACTGAATACTAATAAATAACGAGACAAGATTCTTGATTATAATTCCAGTTTTGAAAATGCAGATGTTTATGATTAAATAGTTGTTTTGGTTCGTAGTACATAACAACAACATAACATCCCAAAAATATTTCTAAACATTATGTCATCTAAATATAATAGACTAATGTCTCACAATGCAGTAATTATCACGTAATATTTAGTTCTCATCAAGGTCGAGAAAAATGAATTCTATACCAGGCATTGTCTGAGATCAAACAATAGTTGAATTACACATATGTGTAATGTGTGTGTATGTAAATAACACGCATATCATAATATATTGTTTTTATATTTAATAGCGGTAATAACTATTACAATTATGAATATAATTTGCTCGGTGATTTATAATTAATACGACTGTAATTAATGAGACATTAAAAATAACATGCCTAGTCATTTATTTATTTATTTTATATTCTCATAGACCCAACTGCACGGTAGAAGAGTTCTTACAGACTCAATAAATACTGACCAATATGTAAATGTTAAAGAAACTAAGAGATTAGAAGCTAAGTGGGTTTTTTGGAAACGTCGTTACAAGTATTTTCTGAGTTAATTAATTGTATCAAATATAAAAATATAAAATACAAAGTAAACATCTGGAATACGTCAACCTGTGTTTGGTACGAAAATGTACCAGAACAGCATTTAAAAAAAAGTCTAAATTTTACCTTGTAACTCAGAATTCTCATTTGCACTACAGCATTTTCATTTACAACTCATAATTTTGACCCAGAACTCAGATTTCTACGTGCATGGCCACGTCGGCGCACCACACATCGCACCTTGCACATCGCCCATTCCGCAGCATTACGCTCATCGGTCTTTCATGGATCAGTTTTAATGGGGACATTTATTGATACTTACATCGCGTTCATCGATATTTCGTGTCAGTTTTACTGTAGATATTTCAGTTCATCTGTCGCGAAAAACGCAATGCTGTTCATTGTGCGGTGTGCGGTGGGCGAGGTGCTGTGCGCCAATATAGCCATGCACTGACTTATAACTGGGAATTCTGACTAAAAAAAATCAGGATTCCGACTTCTAACTCAGAATTCTGACTGACAACTCAAAACTCTGAATGCAGAGTCGAAGTTATAAAAACTTGACAATTTATTGTTCTTACATGTAACTGCAACATCAATGTGGTGTGTAACATGTTTGAAAGTTTGAGAAATACATTTATAAAGGGTTTCTAAACAAAAATGAAAAAAAGGAGAAGAGAATTTAAACAACTTTATTCATTGTACCCATTTGAATACCGTCAGTTGTTATCGATTAGGACAAGTCATATTGGCTTCTTAAAATCTAATACATATGATATTTTAACTGTAGGTACGCTGATACAGCCAGTACCATAAATAACGCCAAAGGGATCCTATAAGTAAACGATACTTTATCCTTAAAGTCAACTTTTAGCATAAAGTATCCTTTTCTAAAATAATTCTTTTGGCGTTGTTTATGGTACTGGCTGTTATAGTTCAGGATTCTGACTTCTAACTCAGAATTCTGACTGATAACTCGAAATTCCGAATGCAGAGTCGAAGTTATAAAAACTTGACAATTTATTGTACTTACATGTAACTGCAACATCAAGGTGGTGTGTAGCATGTTTGAGAGTTTGAGAAATATATTTTAGGTTTTTAAACCAAAATGATAAATTGGAGAAGTGAATTTAAACAACTTTATTCGTGGTACCCATTTGAATAACATTACAGTTGTTATCAATTAGAACAAGCCATATTGTATTGAAACATTCTTTATATTTTGCAAACAGCAGAAAAAATAACTATCTATAACTAAAAGAAAAACTTTGTGTAGAAATATTAAATATGCAAAGATTGCATTAATATTTCTACACAAAGTTTTTCTTTTAGTTATAGATAGTTATTTTTTCTGCTGTTTGCAAAATCCTATAAAGAATGTTTCAATACAATTATAAGCAAACAAATAATAATTCATTTTTAAACATGCATAGAGTATATAGGCTCCAATACTAGTTAGCTAATAGATAGGTGAAGTTGTTTTTATCAGTCAATGTCAAATATAATCATTTCACACTTATTCATAGAAATTGTCTTGGTTTTGCATGAAACATCTTTATGAATGGCTTTATGTCTTTCTGATGAGCTCCAGAATAAGGGCGAAAAACGTTTCAAAGGCTAAGCATTTCCAGGAAACAGAATGATAGATTTCATGAAAATGTAATCCATTGGAATGAACATTTTTTTTTTTTAAGACAAGGTAGATAAATAAATTCATTTTAGGTATTTGTTCTCATTTTTAACTGAATCTTCATAATCGTAGGGGGTTATGTGGATACTAGTTTAATCTGCATGGCCGTAGGGGACTGTGTGGATGCTAGTGTTAGAATGAGAATTGTCAAATAAGAAATTAGACAAATGCATTTTAGGATTTTAATTTGCTAGCATAACCAGAATTCAGGTTATGCAAAGATTTCATTAATATTTCTACACAAAGTTTTTCTTTTAGTTATAGATAGTTATTTTTTCTGCTGTTTGCAAAATCCTATAAAGAATGTTTCAATGCAATTATAAGCAAACAAATAATAATTCATTTTTAAAAGCCATATTGGCTTCTTAAAATCTAATACATATGATGTTTTAACTGTAGGTATGTTAACAACTTGGTAACAGCAGTATTATCATACAACTGACCTATCATACGCTCGGTATCCTCGCTCCTCGGTATGTTTCTATAAAAATCTGAAAGTGCTGCACACCACCTGATGTTACAGAAAATATAAGAACAATAAACTCTTGTCAAATTTTAAAAACGTCAACCCCGCATGCAGAATATTGCGTTATAACGAAACTTCGCAACTGTACACTTACAGCCAGTACCATAAACAATGCCAAAGGGATCCTTTTAGAAAAGGATATTTTATGCTAAAAGTTGACTTTAAGCACAAAGTATCCTTTACTTAAAGAATCCTTTTGGCGTTATTTATGGTACTGGCTGGTATACCTAGGATTCTGATTCAGCGACCGAAAATACATAGAAATACATGGGTCTGGTTCGCTGGTCTGAACATTTCTTTTTTGTGGGGCTGTGTAATCATTTCGTTTTTGCAACGTGCTGCTGACTAGAGCAGCGGAGGCCCATCAGGGATGGCAGGGTAGGCAGTGCCCACCCAATTATCTAAGAACGCCAAAGCCAAGCAGTAGTTATTCATAAAATGTTACCGTTAATTAATTTTAATATAAATATTATAACATTAATAACTTCTTTTTATTTATAATAATATTTTTAATATTTTACTTCATACTAATCCGCGTCCGCCAAGTTCACATACGAATCCGCTTAATCTTAATACCGGGTCGCTTGCCGCTAATATTTTATGCGCATGAACCTAAACTCTGACCACTAGTAACCAGGGTGGGCACCTTACACTGAAATTGTGTTATACTATGTCTACTCATATGTTGGTCATTCTCTTCGTTCTTACGAATGCAATACATATCAAAACGGGACGTATGTCTATGTCTTGCGTCTTTGGGCGATTTATATCTTGGGAGGGCATGCCACGCCTAAAGAATACTGAATAAACTTATGAATAATGATTATTGAATTTTGAATTATTGAATAGAACATATTTACATTTGACAATATATAAAAATCAAATGGGATAATAAAAAATAACTAATTAATAGATATATTAAAATCGATTAAATGATTAATTAATTTCTTAATTTTATAAGAATATTGAGAATATGAAATAGAATATTAATCTATGCACCTAATTTCTAATTTCATGTTTGATAAATAATAGAAAAAAGGAAGGTAGTGTGACATTAATTATAATTATTATTAGTATGAAAATAATGTTATTTGTAAATGATGAAATGCAAAGTCAAATAGATACCGATGTGGGTGAAATGTGGACACTGTTTGCCTCATCCCTTCCCTTTCTTTTACAATCGTAATTTCTCGCCAAACATCGTTTCATTTACGGAAGTATGTCATGTATTTATTACGATTTGTTATTTGTGCAAGTGCCCACCCACAGCTACTAGCCACAGGCCGCCACTGGACTACAGATGGGTCGTTATTTACATACCGCTATTTTGTCGAAGTATTCTTAGGTAACTTATCGTCGAGTTACTCAATGCTAAAATAATGAGTTACTCGTAACGATCCATGAATAATAGGAAGTTGGCCAATAACAGTACATAGTGATCATTCCAAAGTAATATTATTTTGTCGTAGCATTCTTTTGCAGCGGCCGTGCTTGTAACGCTAAATTCTGTTCCCATCTCTACCGTTGACTGAACGCTATCTTATAATTGGGTGCGTACCTACAAATAATCGTCTGTGTTATGAAACAGACAGTGACCAGTGGCAAACGTGACCTTGACTCGAACGATATCTACGACAATTCGAATTTTTACTTCAGAATTCTAATGACCAAGTCAGAATTACAAGTTTAAAAATTGTATTATTGTGGTGTTCCTTCTACGCTTTTGTAGTTTGACCATAATTCAAGATGTAAAAGCAAGGCAATTTTGCCATCATCACGTTTGGTATATGTTCATTTCTTATGTCTAAAATAAATAAAATTAGGTTTCCTAAAAGTGTGCCATGCTTGGAAGCCCAGCCAGAAAGGTTAAAAATTATACAAAATTTCACGCCAAGTGTACAAGATTTTTTGAAAATTTTGATTTTTATTGTATACTTTATCTCAGAACTGTAAAATCATCATTACAAGTTCTTTTTGCCTTAGTTTTAAATACATTTGTTTTTAAACAATTTCTTTGGTACGAAAACAAATTTAGCATTTCTTTTACTTGGAGTATTCCTCTTCATCTTGATCGTCCTTCACTTCTTCCTATTACACGAATATAAAATGTGGATGGTAAATATAATGGTAAGTGTAGAAAAATCCTTTTAGAACCACATTTTTAGGTATATTTATTGTTTATTGAAAAATTACACAACTCTATATATCGTAATATTCCTGGTTTTCTTCAAATTAATCAGTTAAAAAACAATAATAGTAATTTTCTCTATTTCACATGTTAATTAATTTTGTTATTCATATTATTAGTTCAATAATGAAATCTAATTGCAATCTTGTCTTTCGTAATGCTTATAGTATGTGTATTTACTCCAGTTAAATTCAATAATTATACATCAAGCCAACATGGTTTTGTAATATGATGGGGGCTTCAGTTCCTACAGCTACATTTCTAAAGATTGTTCAATGCGAACATCGCAATATGTTTCCTTGTTTTCTAAAATTTAATTAAAATATTTGCCGTGTAATTAATTAAAGGTAATATAGGTAATTATAAAGTTATTCGCAAACATTTCCTAAAAACTAAATTATAATTATCAGACCAGCAGTGACTTATTATAATACAGAAGTACAGACTAAACTTAAATATTGAAAATATAGATTTTTATGCATTTTTTCCATTCAAACATATGACATAGTTTGATAATAGTTTGCCACAGACTTATTCTGGATACAAAAAAATGTGGGCGCCTTTGATGTGTGGTAAAAAAACAAAGATCTCGATATTTTTTAATACCGACAATAAGTTTGGAATAAAGTGTTACTCTGTATCAAATTGGGCCACGTTTTCTTCTGTTTCCTCTTTCTATCTTTCTACCTTCACTACAGAATCTACAAAAGTATATAATTTTATTATGATCCAGAGTTGAATTGCCAAAGTTAGAATAAGAATTTTTTTCTTTTATACAGGATGTTCCAGGTATGCGTTCATTAATTTCTAGGGATGATTCTACATAAGAAAATACGAAAAAAGTTTCTATAAACATGGGTCCGGAAATCCCTCCTAAGGCCGATATGGGCCTCTGAATGGGGCACCTAAAATTGGCATTTTATTAATTTTTTTCCCCCAAGGAAATGGCTTTGGGAACGTAGCCCGTATAGCCACGATAAATTGTAGGTATTGCAAGTCATTTTGTGTGTTCTAACCTAATCGAAAAAGAGAAAAAAATAAAGAAGAGAAACAACATAAGGAATAAACAAGGACACACTCTTCAACGTTTTATTTAATATTTCAGAAACCTCTTGAGGTACAGTGACTAGATTTTGCACGTGATTCGACATCAATAAAGGCCATTATCTGATGTTATTCGCCGAGGGTAAATTCAATCAGGAGTGTACAAAATTGGGAAGGGGAACTTACTTCTGCCCCAAATTTTTAATTGAATTTTCTGTGATTATCTAATCGGAATATGATTCCTTGGATATAAATGCACAAATAAGGTTATCTTGTTGTAACGCCATAGGACCAACCAGTTTCGAGAAACTTGAACCTACCGGAATTTTAATTTAATTTGTTAATCTTTACAATCTTTAAAGTCTTTGAATTTAGTAATAATTTATTATTCTTCCTTAGTTTATTCAACAGAATAATGAATGCAGCTTCAATAATTTTGGGTGCCACCTTCAGAGGCCCGGGGCGCCCTTAGGAGGAATTTCTGGACCCATGTTCATATGAACTTTTTTTCATAGAATCACCCCTAGAAATTAATGATCGCATACCTGAAACACCCTGTATACTTTTTTCCAAAACGGAAAGGAAAAAAGACAAAAAAAATACGTCTATTTCACGGTATTTATAAAAAAACGATGAAATTTGGAAACGTTCGGATGAATCTCTTGACAAACGGAACACTAACGCAACTTTTTTAAATATATTTTTAAATGTTGTCAAAATAGAGTTTAAAGTGCTGCTAGTTTGAAATACTGTCGTAGCATCAAGGAGAAGACAGAAAAAATAATGTCACAAATAACGTGTAGATAATATTTACATAAGAGATATGGTTCTTATGGCGTACAGAAGTGAATTGACTAACGCCGAGAATAGTAGTAGGATACTCCCGAAGAAAACGCAAAAATAATCGGGTAAAACTCCGTTAAACTAAAATTTAAGTCATCGGTGTGTCAAAAAATTCTGCACAAATTAAAGTGTTATAATAGAAAAACAAAGTATATACCTAATTGATAATTGAAAATTACTGGTAAAGTGTTTTTAACAGTACCAAAAATAATAAACACGTGCAATGCCTAGTTCAAAACTATAGGCCTATATCTATAATAAAGAATGTTCCAAGAGCATTTAAAACGATTCTGAAAAGACGTTTTCTCAAGACACTATCAGTTATTCAACAAATGAAGTTTACACTATTATTTATACGTCTTTACCACTATGGTAGTTTTTCAGGATCTAGCAAAACACTCGTTACCGTTAAGTTACACACTGTTAACAGCATCACTTGAAGGCATGATAGGCATAAGGAAAGGGAAGTAAAACTATTAGAGAGTTGTATATGATAGAAAGCACTGTGTTGATATATGTAAGAAGCAATGTTATAAACGTCGCAATATGCAGTACCACAAGGTACAGTTCTTGGACCGCTGCTGTTTGTTATATACATATACGCCTTACTCTTGGCACAGTAACTTGGACGAAATAGTCTCGTTTGTTGATGACACTGTACTTTATTATGTAAGTAGATAAATTATGGAATGAGTTAAAAGAAAGAGTTTTTCCACACTAAGAAAATGGTTTAAGAGTATAAGCCCTTACATTAAATTTTCAACTTTTCATTCTATTTGCTTCATATAAATCTGGTTTACCCAACTATAATAATTAATTAACTAATTAATCTCAGAAACTAACACCACTACTCCAAGATTAGAACTGACAAAATAAAATACCTTGACATGTGCATTGGCCAACATCTAAAATCGGAAGACCGTATAGATTATTTGGTAAAAAAATTTCTAAGGAACTGTGTTACTATAGCAATTTTTTGCTGCAACTTTTCCAGAAGTGTAGTAAAAAGTTTTGGAGTCAATCCGCGTAGTGGAGAGGTTTTGTTTAAACAACAGGATGTTCAGAAATCCGCTTTTCCGCAGTTTTTTTTAATATCTCTGGCTGTATAACCCGCATAGCAATAAAGAAAGAGACACACATTATTCACAATGAGATTGCGAAGGGAACTAGATTTGTCCGAATTTTTCTGGTCAATATGTCAATTCGCAAAACATTTTAGGGTGGCCAATTGATAACTTGAACCATAATTCACATATTCTAATGAAACTTTAGAAGAATATACCCCTCGTGGAATTAAACCATCAAGCTAAGTTTCAAATTAAAATGTTTATAATAACTCCTAAAAAACAATTGCAAAGTCGAAAATCGAATCATCGATTATTTAGGAGCAACAAGTCGTACATCAAAAATTTGTATTTCAGATTATATTGTTTTGTGGCAACAAGTCGTACATCAAAAATTTGTATTTCAGATTATATTGTTTTGTGGTATAAACAAAATTTAATTTTAAACGACAGTTGATCCAGCGATTTACTTTCTAAAAAATGTAATCTCTAGAATTAAAACAATTCTCTCATCTCCAATACTTCAGAGAAGATTACGGAATAAATAAAAAACTTAATTTACATGGAAGGCAATTAGATTCCTTTCAATAAAAACTCTCAGTCATCGTTTAGTTTTTGCACAACAAATTAAGTCTCTTTTTTGTATCAAATCCGTTCTGATCTGTTAATTAGCGTCGAACTAGATTTAAATAACGTGTCTACAAATTCACCCATTAGTACTTTGTTTATTATCTGTTTTAGAATACACGAACATGAAGCTGATTTATGTACTGAATACCCTTCTCATTATCTCATTAATACAGAACAAAGATTCTAGAGCAGTTCATAATACGCTAACGAGAGGTAATTATTCCCTCTGATGATTAACTTAAAAAGTATCATGTTATCGGGGTTGGAAGTTGAGACTGAATAGAGCGGGGTATTGATTTTAATAATATGAACATACCTTATACTACATACTAGTTAATAGATAAATAGGTAGTCTTCAATAATAAATACAAAAATTTAAAAATTTTAAATGTCATCAGAAAAATTATGGAATAAAATTTCATTGTCGTTGGATTAATTGAGCCTTATTACCTGATACCGAGGTTAATTTAAAAAATTGCGACGTTACATGAAATTCTAAACCTACAAAAAAAAATTAAGTTATTTAATGATACATTGCTGCAATGTACCGGGTGGCATAAAAGTATGGGAATAACAGGATAATTTGAAAAATATGAATCATAGAAAAAACTTCAAATGCAAAAGTCATAGGAAATTTCCCTGGCCATCTAACGATGTCCTTGGATTTGACCTTGACCCTGACCTCGAAGATCATTTGAAGGTTACGGAAATTAAACGAGCAGAAAACTTTACTTTCGAATATGATCTTCGACACTTACAAAATTGACCTATAAAGGTCATCTTTACACCATAATTTTCTTAGTGCCAAAGGTCATACTCGAACGTAAGATTTTTCGCTTGTTTCATTTCCAGGGTTAAAAGTAGAGGATCCCATTTAAAAAATAGACTTGACCTTCAAATGACCTTGAAGGTCACGGTTAAGGACAAATCCAAGGTCACCGTCGGATATCCAGAGACATTTCCTACAACTTTTGTATTTAAAGATTTTTTGCTAGGACAAGTTATCCTGCTGTTCCGTACTTGTTATTACAGCAGATGTTCAAATTGTTTGCCATTGTCAGTTTGATAGTGAACTAGACAGATATAAAAATTATCAATTGTACTTCTTATCATTTCTGGTGTAATCTCACCGCACACATCTTTTATTATCTCGCTCTTGAAAAATTGAAGTTCAAGAGTAAAGTAAGTATGGCCTTTAGAGGTCAATTTTATAAGTGACGAGGGTCATATCCGAACGTAAAGTTTTCC
This sequence comes from Stenurella melanura, assembly GCA_963583905.1. Taxonomy (NCBI): domain Eukaryota; kingdom Metazoa; phylum Arthropoda; class Insecta; order Coleoptera; family Cerambycidae; genus Stenurella; species Stenurella melanura. Next base: position 129,705,764 of record OY757314.1, read on the forward strand.
GCTCCTTTTATTTCCGGGATTAATAGTGGAGTATTCCGTTTGAAAAAATCGACTTGACCTTCAAACGACCTTTAAGGCCATGGTCAAAGTCAAATCCAGGTCACCATCAGGTAGCCAGGGATAGTCATGTTACCTATTCAAATGTAATTATATTGCATAAGATAAGAATAATAGTATATTATCTAACGAGCGATAATGTATGTAATAACTCACGCAGGTGAAGTTTGCTGTAATTGATCTAGTGAGTTATTACCATTGTCGCAAATTGAATACTATACTTGAACTACGATTATAACAATAAGTACTAAAATTTTCAAAACAGCCAAAGTTATACCAATCTATAAAAAGGAGAGTTAATATTCAATGGAAAATTCTAGACCCAATATCCATTTTAAGTGCTGTGTCAAAAATGTTAGAAAAGGTTGCCTTTGATAAAATTACGCATTTTATCGATAAATTTAAGATATCAAATAGGTTTTAACACGGGTTTAAAAAAGGCAAAAATACATGTAGTCCCATATTGAAGTTTATATGATAACTTAAACATTAACAATAAATATACTGGCCTATTTATGGATTTAAGCAAGGCTTCTGACTTAGTAAACCACAGATTACTTATTGAAAAACTTAACAGACAAGGTATTAGAGGAAAAATTTACGATTGGATATCCTATTATCTTTTAAAACGAAAACAAGTGGTTGATATAGACGGCATAGAATCCAGTGAAATGGATCTAAACATTGGAGTACCGCAAGGTTCCATTTTGGGATCACTACTGTTTTTGATATTTGTTAACGACTTGCCAAATCTTAAACCAGAAAATAACATTGTTTTGTTTGCCGACGATAACACATTTTTGTGTTCTGATAAATCAAAATCTCAAGTTTTAGACAAGCTACAAGACATAGTAAGTCGTTTTATTAAACGGTTTTTCTCCAATAAATTACACCTAAATGTATCAAAAACTGTGTGAGTCAATTTCACGCCCAAAGGCTTAATAAATGAAAGTTATCTAATTAACTAAATGAACTTTATATGGAAAAAATTTGTTTGTTTTAAGAATTACTTGATGTAATACCAATGCAATATTTTCATCTGTTGCAGGTCTTTTTCTTCTTGTTGTTTTTGGTTTCTTAAAACCTCCATAATTTTTTAAATTAGAGCACAAACTTACAAAAGTTTTCCGATGTGGTAAAGGTCTGTCAGGAAAACGTATTTCATATACACTTACAGCTCTTGAAGCATTTTTACGACATTCCCCATAAATTAAAATCGTGTTTAATTTATCTTCATTTGTATGAGAAACCATATTTAATAATAAACATTGACAAAGAAAACAATAATTAGGTACAATAATACAGTTCTATTGACACACCAATAAACAAAATGTGATTGAAATTGAGAAATGTCAAAACTATTATTCCATGGGTAACTTTAATTGTATTTAATTTATAAGGGATAAGAGTTAATTATTATACTCACTAGATATCAAATATTTTTAATTATCATCTAACCTAATAATAAAGAAATGATATGAAAAATTCTTTAAATATTTTCTTCTAAAATTTGTGAATTAAATACAGATTGTCCCACTTAAAGGACTGAAATGTTATAGAGATTACAATTATTCCACATTGGCAAATGCCAACATTTGGACACGAATATCTCGAAAACGGTTAGTTTTATGGTATTTTTTTTAGAACATGATCTGGTTAGAAATGCATTTTCTTTCACATAAACCCCATTTCAAAGTTTCCGCCATCGAAATATTTCATTAGAGCACAGCGCCATCTATATATTGATATATTAAAAAACCAATTATATTCAAAAATGAAGCTCTCTTTATCCTCTACAAATCGTCTTTTACAGAATTAAAATATCTCTATTCGTTTAAAATATATCCGGCCTGGGAGTTTTTATTGGGACACCATGTATATCAGTGACATAGCATTCTTCTGTCTTCTGTTGTTTATAAGTCTGCAGTATACAGTACTCCCATGAGCCGATAAAAAATTCTGCAAAATTCTAACTGTCAGAGAAAAAGATTTAAAAAACTAAATTGTAGGTAATAAACACGGTTCTATCGAGCAATTTCACTAACGGTGCGTTGCTTTTAACTAGTTCGAGTAAGAATAAACTTTATTGAGTCGGCGATGCAAGACTGATATGGTGTTTTGTGACTTGTATATTGACCGGCATACCAATATGCTTAGTGAATATTAATTTCTCCAATTTCTCCTCATTTGACCCAGCCAGCGGTTTCACTGGACCCAGTTAAATTGTTGATAATATATTGTGTAGAATAACTTTCATATTCCGTTAGCTCATTTAACATATTTATTATTCAATTATCATCGACCATTTTATATACAAAGGTATAGTAGACGTAATAGATATAAGGTATTTCTTCTTAGTAGATATTAAAAGCGCCGGGTACAGCCAGGTATGCCGACAAAGGAATTAGCCGACGAGTACGGTTTTGCGTCTTGCGCCTCAACCCGTCAACCGAAATTCGTTCGCGTGTACTATACTAAGTGTAGTTGTATATAGACGTATAGTTGACTTCGTATTTCTAAGGCACATAAAAAATGCGACATCTACAAAGCGGGCAGGCGGCATCTTTACCGATACTGTTTATAGGAATCATTTAAACATATTAATTAAAAATATCAAAATAAAATATTATAAAGATCAAATAGAAAAAAGTGCAAATTCTATAAAAAAATATATGGAACACAGTAAAAAATATTAATTCAGTAAGGAGAGAAAGTAGTATTAAGGAAATATTGAACGATGCGGAACAACCGATAACTGACGATCTCGAGACGGCTAATACTTTTAACGATTTTTCTGCAGGTGTAGGACAGAATTTGGCGGAAAAAAATCGTAAACCTCAATTTTCTCCTCCTAGCGAGAATTCCACTCAATTCTCACTTTTCTTGGAACCTACGAATCAAAGAGAAATTGTTAATATTATATTTTCATTAAAATCAAATAAAGCACCAGGACTGGACCTAGTCAAATCAGAGACCCTTAAAGAAATATGTGAAGAAATAGCGTCGCCTTTAACTTATCTAATTAATAGAGTCATTAAAAGCGGAGTTTGCCCACCTAAATTTAAAAGTGCGGTTATAAAACCATGATTTAAAAGTGGCGATAAAAATCAAATTATCGTCCTATATCTTTAATTACAAACTTAACAAAAATATTTGAAAGAGTTATTAAAATTAGATTAATAAAATATTTAAATAAATACAATTTGATATCAGATAAACAATTTGGATTCAGGGAGGGTAAGTGTACCCAGGATGCCATTTCTTTTCTCACCATCAACATTTACAAGGCATTAGATAAAAGCAAAACATCGCTTTGTGTATTCTTAGATCTAGCCAAGGCCTTTGACACTGTTAGCTATGTCCAACTGTTGGAGACTCTGGATCATTTTGGAGTTAGAGGAAAGGTGTATGATTTGATTACCAGTTATATGAGTGATGGACAACAATTTGTTAAAATTAATGACAGTATCAGCAATTACAGAGTTGTGCAATATGGTGTACCCCAAGGAACCGTGTTGGGTCCAGTTCTCTTTTTTATTTATATTAATCATTTATTAACCATTCATAGCTCTGGTAAAATAATTAGTTTTGCCGATGATATGGCAATCTTTTATGAAGCACTATCTTGGACCGATCTAGAAGTAAAAGTAGAAAACAAAGACCTAAAATGAATTTATTTATACCTTGTTTCTTGGAAAATTTTTAATTCAAATGGATTACATTTTCATGAAAGCTATCATTCTGTTTTTTGGAAATGTTTAGACTTTGAAACGTTTTTCGCCCTTATTCTGAGCTCATCAGAAAGGCACAAAGTCACCCATACGATGTTCCATGCAAAAACCAAGACAATTACCAAGTTTTTTGACATTGTTTGACATTGACCGAATAAAAATAACAGATAGTAATGGAGCCTTATACTCGATACATGTTTAAAAGTGAATTATTTTTGTATTGCTTATACTTGTAATGAAACATATTCTTTATAGGATTCTGCAAACAGCAGAAAAAAACGATCTAAGAGTAATAAAATAAAAACACAAAAACACCGTTTTTATTAAAGTTAAATGGCACTACTACCTAGTAATTAAGTATTGAATTTATAATTAGAGTTGAATTTATTTTGCCTTTGTGTAAAATGTCAATAGTCCTTGACTTGAATTTAGCAAAGTTATACGTTTTAAATTGGTACTCATTAACCTATTGCAAGATATTCTGTACGTAATAAGAATGTAGAATTTACTTCCCAATTGGAATGATACCATGTAGAAAAACTATGAGCTAATCGGATTATGTGGTAATTCCGGCTGGTGTTCTATTATATCGCAATTAAAATTGAATTAAATCGACAACTATAAACAATAAGAACTATTTATAGTGTTCATGATGTGATAGCTTTTTATTTAGATGTTAAAAATACTTTATGATTGTCTATTTATGTAGCGTACATCAAATTGTGTAAGCAAACTTTTTTGTAAATAAAACATTTTGGAATTTAACTTACATTTTTAAATTGTATTTTACATAAAATACAATAGTTACTTCGGTAAGCCAGTGAAGTAATTACTTTTAAACTGAGCGTAAATGTACGTGTTTTAGATATAACTAACTTTATTATATTATTTATCTCTTATTTTATCCCTTGTGCTCCAAGAACACCATCATAATATGTCACTCATGAAATATGTGTGGTTTTTATCGTCTAATGACAGCATAGCATAATGATTGAAAAAATATTGACTAACAATTTATTTATTTATTTGTTTACCAAACAATATACCTGATTGTGGTTTTATCAATAAGTGTAAGTTGCTATAGCCACTAATTACACGTAATGGGCCTACTGAAGATAAGCATTAAAAGATTATTAAAAAACACATCGATCATCAACATTTTTCCATTTGTCATATTTGTCTCATTAGACGACAAATTCAACGCAGATGTGTAAGAGATAACATTGGCCTTCCGGAGTTGTTTATAACATTTCTCTTAATGAAACTATTTTTCAGTAAATAAGTAAAAAAGAAATTGGAAGAAAAATCATTTGACTCAGGATCAGCTAATCCGAAAATAGCAGCACATTTACCGAGACCTCCGCCATATATACACGATATAATTCGAAATTGATGTATACTTGACTACATATATTTAGTGCACGTAAAAGATGCCAAAAAACCGGCAATAGCTCGTTAGCATAAGAGGATAGAAACGTGATATCCAGCAGAGCTGTACTTAAAATGTTCGTACACAATAACAGTAGAAATTTAAAAGCATTGCCTTTCGTAAATAAATAGTTATTTTGTACGGTGGATGAATTAAAAAAATGTACTCTGTTTTGCTTTTATTAAGATAGAAATAATACCTTATGCATATATTTATGGAGCATTGACGAATCGATATCCCATGATACGCTGACAATATTAAGTTCGAGTATGTCGTGGATAGGGTTTACTAACTGCTGTAAACCGTTACGTTGGAAAATATTTTCGGTAGGAGGGAGTGGGGTAATTATATCAAAATATTTGAAATTATAATTAAAACACGTGTGTGTCTGTTGTATTTCTTATATTAATCATGCCGGGACATACTTCAGATGAGAAGAATGCTGTTCAATGTATTGAGCAATACATTATACTTACGATTTAATTTTCTCTAGGAAAACAGAGCATACCCCGCTCTCCCCTCTATGCGTAGGCGGCATAGCTTTGAGGTTTTTTATGTGTATTAAATACATGTAGTCGATTATGAGTAGTTTGAATAATAAATTAATAAAAATTGTAGTCAACTGAATGTGTACAGGGGTAAAGTTCACTTGGACCATAAGGCATATTGTACTATGCTCAAATAATGACCTCTCAATACGTTTACTACCTCAGCTGACGGACTTACCCCCGCTATAAATCTAGATGATTGTTGTTTTCATACTTTTAATTATATTGAAAGCCACGTGAATAAATTTCATTCGGTGCAAAATAACTACAATTTTTATTATGTAAAAACTAATTAATTGATTGATTTTAATTAATTTCCTAGCGTTAGGTGGGCATTTATTAACCGCGTCACAGGTAAATATCCATTTACGCTGGAGTTGCTATCTCGCGGTAACAATATTTTTGGCGCGTTATGCGAAAAGGTTATAGAATTCAGTTGGCGTTCCGCCAGTATAAGTTGCGTTGCTTTGGATAGTTTTGTATACTATGTCGGTATACGATATTTGATTACGTACTAAAGGTGAAATGTTGCAAAATTTAAGTAAATAAGATATTACGGGTGAAACACCTAGATCGATATTGCAGAGAATAAATAAATAAACAAATATGAACCAAAACGCGTATGTATCATGAAAGTTCATCAACTGGATATAACGACAGCCTATCTGAACGGTACTATGCAAGAGGAGATATACACGGAAACCCCAAAGATGTTAAGAGAATCATTGGAAGCAATATTAGCCAACGAGCATGAAGAAGAGGCCGTTAGAAGCAAAGTAAAAGCAATGCTCCGTCACCTCCGAGAGGGGAATAAAGTAAGTTGATTAAAGAGGTCCCTCTATGGATTAAAACAAGCTGGACCATACAACCACACATCTGGGGATCTAATTTTCACTATTTTTGAATCGACTGTAAGAGATTCTTGAGAAATCGCTGAACAAACAAAAACCGCTGCCTAATGAATGGCTACTTCCACATCCACATTCCCTTTCCAAGTTTCTTTAAAGGTAAGCTTCTTGACTATATTTGCACTTCAGTATGCGGAAATAATTGGTCATAGAATTTTAATAATATTAGGGGCAGATGTCATAAAAAAAATTTACAGAATTGCTATTTAGCAAGCTTCGTTAAGACATTGAAAATGAACTTGGCTAACTTTCAAGCCTGACATGATTACAAAATCTGCAAAATGTACAGGGGATAGAAATGAGGAAAAGTTTAATATTACATTAACATTAATATTCCACGAAAAAAATAGTTTTCGTAAACAAATTCGGAGTATATAAGGCGCGATTACCAACGCGGAAGGGGAAGTTTATTAAGAAGGCAGTTTATAAAAGTGAACAAGTTGAAAAGTGAAAAGTGAGGTTAACTATTAAGTAAACAAGTATTGTACAGTTAGTAAATTATTAAATAAAGTGTTAGTAGTGTTTATCTCTTGTTGAAATTATTTAGAACCCACGGATTCACACAGGGTGTTTCCTAAAAGGTGGAAAATTCGCTACGCTATTATAATGTTAATTTCTTACTTTATCCATGCCAGAACATACTTTACATAAGAACAATGTTGTTCTATGTATTAAGTAATACATTATATTTATGGTTCACCATTTTCTACGGATAAATAGCATGCCTCGCTGTCCCATCTATACGTAAGCGTCACAGCTTTGAAGTTTTTTATGTGCAGTAAATACATGGAGACAACTATAAGCCTATTACTGATTTTCCCCTTTCATCTATTCTAACCCTCGGCTGTAATATCTTAATGAGACACTTTCTACCTCGGTGTGTAATATATTATTAATGCAGTTGTCAAGGCAAATCACTAAACAGGTTACAAACAAATTTGCTGAGGTTTATCAGGGTTTATCACATAAAGTAACGATTTAGTCTTGTCAACATAAATGTTTACACAATTAACACATTCCAAATCATGAAAGATATAACGATGATGTCATTACCTGTGTATTAATGGATAAAGATGAGGATATTTTAAATAACTTCTTAGCCTATCGACAACATTCACTTTGGAGAACAAAAATAAGAAAAACTATTTTAACGCTTCCCAAACTGGTTAGTTACGCGATTGGTATTTAAAAACCTAATATTTATGGAACGTGTTGTGACATATACAGAGTATTCCGCAATAAAATGGAAATGAATAAAATCCCCGCTTGCTGTATTTACATCTGCAGATTGTCCCCACAGAGCTGCATTCTTTCTAGTAACTCCAAAAGATCAGAAACGTTTCCTTCCCAAAGAGAAGTGTGAAATTTCATGATGTTATGTAAAAAAAATGTTACCAAATATTTTTTTAATAATAAATTTCATTTTTTAATTTCATCCTAACTATAAAATGAATAACGAGAATACAAAGGATATGCCGTTTTTACAGTTTCATTGACTATAATAATAATAATAATAATAATAATCTTTATTGTCCATAATAAATAAATGACCACAAAAAAGTGATATAGGACTAGTCAAATAAGTCACATTTAAAATAAAAACCTAAACTACTAAAACAACACATACAGAAAAAAATATTTTAAAAACATGGGTCAGTTAAATATTCAGTCACATTATAAAAACACTTTTGTAAAATAAATTGGCTAATTAACTTTTTAAATAATTTTAAATTGACGACACCTTTAATTTCAACTGGAAGACGATTAAATAATTTTATTCCTATGTACCTGGGGCACTCCTCATATTTTGACAGGTAATGTAATGGAATACGCAAATTTTGGCCATTTCTTGTATCGTAATTATGATGAATATCGTTAGTTTTAAAGGAATCATGGTTTGATTTAACATAATATACTATTTCTAACATATATATGCATGCCAAGGGTAAAATTTGTAATTCTTTAAATAAATTTCGACATGACGTGTTTCTTGCCGCTCCTACCATATTCCTAACAGCCCTTTTTTGTATTTTAAAGATTCTTTCAAAATTGTGAGAGGCGCCCCAGAACATTATGCCATACTTCGCTCTAGATACAAAGTTAGCATGATAGTAAGCTATTACAGTTGACATATTAGAAATGCTTTTTAACCGATACAATACAAAACAGATTGACGACAGCTTCTTTGACAACAGAGTTACATGTTCATTCCAGTTTAATCCACAATCAATGTGCACTCCTAGAAATTTAGTGCCTCTAACTTGCTCAATTGACTCATTATCTACTTTTATCAAATAACTATTATTGAAACAAGTGAATCTGGGTGTAAAATTAATAAAAACTGTTTTGGAGATGTTTAGGAATAGTTTAGAATTTTGATACCAATCTGTGCATCTATTGATCATATTTTGAGCTGTTACTAATAATTCTGGCACAGTTTCTTCCGAAACAATTAGAGAATTGTCATCTGCAAACATTGTTAAAGTATTTTGATCAAAAATTTCAGGAAAGTCATTAATATACAGTAAAAATAATAAGGGACCTAGAACAGAGCCTTGAGGTACCCCAATTTCAATATCGATTTCCTCAGATCTAATACCATTTATTTCAACTAGCTGCCTTCTCTTAGAAAGATATGAGGTAATCCAGTCACAAGTTTTTCCTCTTAACCCATATTTTTGAAGTTTTTCTATAAGCAAGGCATGATTTATTAAATCGAATGCCTTGCTCAGATCCATAAAAATAGCTACGCAGTTACCGTTTTTTCCCAAATTTTCAAACACTTTGTTAAGAAAGTTCATAATTGCTGTTTCCGTTGATCTGCTTTTGATAAAACCATGTTGCGAATTAGAAAACAATTTATTGTTGTTACAAAACTTTACAATTCTCTTGTACATTACTTTTTCTAATATTTTTGAAATAGATGACAAAAAAGCTACTGGTCTATAATTTTCCGATGATGTAATATCTCCTTTTTTGAAGAGTGGAATAATTTTTGCTAATTTTAGGACTGTTGGGAAAATACCTGTTGATATCGAAAAATTTACTAGGTATGTAATTGGAGAAGTAATAAACTTAACAGATTTCTGTAGTAAATTAGTTGTTATATTATCTAATCCACAGGAATTTGATTTCTTCAGTTCTAAAATTATATTAAATATTTCTGCTTCAGTAACAGGGTCTAAAAATAAAATATTGTCAACTTTAACATTCAAGTTAAAATTACTATTTGAATTTAATTAACATCTCGTTTACTAGATTAGTAACAAGTAGGTGAAATTGTTGATGAACCTAGTAAAGTGCTCCATTTAAAATTATACCTAAATATAATTAAGAAAAATTGATTTCAGACCAAATTCCCATAAAAATTACTTAGAAAAGTTGTCACTTCAGAAAAAACCGAAAAAAGCCTTATGGCATCGTCTTCCGACGAAATCCCAATAAAAAAAATCAGTAAAGGTATTTACATAGAACTTTCCTCTTTATTTGTCATGGTGGTCACTCTAAAAAATTATTAATAACAAAATGACATTGAGAATAATAATCGGATTGTAATTATCACTATTATTACAAAGAAATCCTGATAACTTTTGGTCAAAAAAGTATACTGAGTGGTCATCTGACAGCAAAAATTCAATACTAAATAACAGGTGCCAAATATGCAAGGCTTGCGCAAATACCTTTACAAATGTCCACCATGGTTGAATTAATTCTTGAGATGACCACCCTGTACATTTTCCAGTAAAACTATATAGGTGCATATGCCAAATATTATTGCCATCTGTCACATCATCTATTTTGTATTTCGTAATGGGTAAAAATTTGCAAACTTTTTATTTTCAGAAGTTTTTGGAATAGGCTTAGAATGTGGAACGTGGAAATTTTAAATTTGAACGATAAAAAATGTTTCCCTTCAATTCTATAGTAGTGGTAAAGTTAGATTTTTTGAAAAAAAAATCAACTTTTTGAAAAAAATTTCAATATTTGAAAACAAATTTCAATTTTTGAAAACAAATTTCTATTTTTGAAAACAAATTTCAATTTTTGAAAACAAATTTCAATTTTTGAAAGAAAATTTCAATTTCGAAAAAATTTCAATTTCTTTTAATAGGTTTAGAATGCCATCAAACGTGAAAATTTTAAATTTCAACAATTCTTATTTTCATTTTTTGAGTGGTAAACATTTTTTCAAAAATAATTTTAAAAAATTAAATTTCTTTTTCTGAAATAGGCTTACAATGTATGAAACGTGGAAATTTTAAATTTGAGCAAAAAAAATTTTTTTCCGTCTATTCTAGTGGTAAAAAAATTTTCAAAAATGGTAACAAAAATTTCAAATTTTCTTTTTCTGAAATAGGTTTAGAATGTCATGAAACGTAGAAATTGTAAATTTGAGCAAAACAAAATATTTCATTCTTTATTCCCTTTAGTCCACTCTGTATATTTTCCAGTGAAAGTTCAACCATTTCATCGCTGACAGTAGCGTCAGCTACCTACCAAATTTGACTGTTCTCTGTCTCCGTTTACTTAATGCACCAACAGACAGACAGACAGACTTACGGAATTGAAAAACCTATATTTTCGTAATCATGATCTGAAACGTGAAAATCCGAAAAAATCTCGGAGGGTGATTTTTTCTCGATTACAATACTTCCCTTCGGTGTGCGAGGGAAGTAATTATTTTACTAACAATAATTTTGAAAATAACAAATTTTTCAGACCGCGAACGACGGAAAAACGCCTTTAGGTGCCGTCGTTGGAACATTATTTTCGAGTACCACGAAGAACGTTCGAAAGCATCACGAAATTTTATTTTCGACAGTACCTCGAAAAAAGTTCGAAAATGCCACGAAGATTTTTCGAAAGTACCACGAGGAAATTTGCACAGGGCGGAAATCACCGTCAGGATGCGACGAATAGCTATTTTAAAAGGCAAATTTTAAGCAAAAATCCATGGGGCAGTTTTTCAAATAAAAACTGTAAATCACATTTTTTTATTCGAAACTGGTGGAGAATAATTCGAGCCCGAACAACAATAATAATGTATAATAAAAATAGTCTCAAAATTCAAAGTCGATGTATCGATTCCGACAGACCCAAAAGGCCTAGGCGGGCATCGCCATAGGGGTCGTTCGAAGGCGACTCGACGACAAGACGGTGTCTTTGGGTTCAATACCGTTAGTACGTTTTTTTCAAGCTGGAAAACCCTTGAATTCATAAATATAGCTTCTCGAAGATTCCTGACAAATATTACAAGCAATTTGAAAATTTCAGTGCAAAATAAAAAGTGAATAATTTTTAAAAAATTCGACATATATTTTACTCTCATAATTGACTGGGAGTCTGAATCTTTTTGTACAGTCCCTTGTTACAATACTCCCGCCGCTGTATGAGGTGCGATCCTTCGATCCTCTGACAAGTTGTCTTATATACAATTAGCTTAGACTTGAATATTTCTATTTTTTGTATTTGTAGAATTTTCTTTCAATAAATGAAAATATATTTTGAAATCTATTCTTTATTGATCCACTAGATCTAAGATAGACGACTTGCGTGTGATTCTGTGGCTTGAATCGGGTAACTGCTCTCCACGGGTCAACTTTAATCCCGTCAGGTTTGTGTAGCGATCCGAATACTCGCAGAATCTATCGACGGTCTTAATACTCTAAGAAGTGGATCTAAAAAGTCTATAGGATCTGAGAGTGCACCGCTAAACATCAGATTACGACGGAGAGGACAGACTGTAGCAATCACAGTAAGTATAATTTTATTTATTTTCGTCTTGGAAAGTCTTAAGAATTACTAGAATCCACCTTGAGAGTAGATATTGCTAGATATCATCGGGACGGCACGGCTAGCGCCTGTCTATTATAAATTTCCCTGGTGTCTCTCAGACGTGCGATACTAAGTTCATCTACAACCTTAACGTCCTTCCTTCAATTTTTCGAAATATCTTTTTGGATAATATTTTTCAATATAATTGTATAATAATATTTTTCAATAAGAAATACTCAAAACTTCCTAGTCTAACATACTTGTACCATGTTGCAATTAAATGATATAATAATTAGGAAATGGGTGTAGGTGTTGAATTATACACAAAATTTCATTTATGCTTGTAGTGCCGAATAAAATTGTCAGAAAATACAAACGAGGATATAATTAGAGAGTAAGCGTAGGAAACAACATCCAATTACTGGATGTATCCACAGTAAGCACACAATATTATATTTCATAAACACTTATATAACGAAAATATACTTACGTAAATGTTATTTGAACAAATAACAAGCTACAAACTGTGTATCAAACTTAATGAGATCAATTTGCAAACGTTAATATCTACATTTTGAGAATTATAAGCAGACAAGCGAAACATTCAACGTTTGAAAAATATTTATTCTTCTCATTTGATCGATTAGAAACGTGACGAAATTCAATGCGTTCAGTACATTTTACATCAGGTGCGAATTATCTAAGTATACAATTCTAGACAAACAACTGTTTGTTTTATTTTTGTGATATTTATTGCTATAAGTTGCAAATTCGATTATATTTTACACGTTAAAAGTAAAAATCTGTACCTGTTGGGTTGATTATCTTTTCATGTTTACTTTCTTTAATTATTTTACTTTATTACATCCAACAGTACTTGAGTCAAGTATAAAAAGGAAGATACAATAAATAAAAACACCTTTCCCTTTTCATATGACGCATAATTCTATCCAAGTAAGTTATTATTTATTTATTCATAATTTACCAATATTTTCGCCAAAGTGTTTTTATTATTTTAGTTAAATTCAGCTTAGTCTAGTTTAAACAGTTTTCTATCCTCCCCTGTTTTGAGCATTTTTAACTACTTCATGCTGGATGTTTACGGCCACCTTTCAAGGTGTTGGGTTTTCGCTATTCCTCAACCTCAAACTTTATGTGACCAACACCTAGTTTTATTAACAGTTCCTGCCCGGAGAAAGGCCTAAATGATGTATTTTCTCCAGCCTATCTACTCGTCCGTTCCCGATACCTACGTCACCAGGTACTTAGAGTAAAGTCATTCAGTTTATGTCTGCAAGTCGCTTTATCTGCTGGTTTTCTAGTGTGGAGATGACCTCTGCCCGAAACTCTGTACTGTACTTTCCCATGAGAATGATTAGTTCCCGTGAGATATTTAGGCATGTCCCACACCAGTTCCAAACTCTGTCATGAAGTGATCCGTACAGGGTGTCCCAAAAGTCAACGTCATCCCTTGGAGGGCTGATAGGCCAGCTCATGATTGACCAGAATGTCAAAATATGACCTTAGTAAAAAGTTGTTAATTTTTGAGATATTGGCACATATTTTGATATTCTGGTTAATCATGAGCTGGTCTATCCGCCCTCCAAGTGATGACGTTGACTTTTGGGACACCCTGTATATAAAATAGTTTCTGTGCAGCAATGTACAGCCACTTTGCGCTGTCTAGGCATTTTATTTTAAAGAACCGTCTAAAGCAGTATTCACCCATCATGATGTCCTGCTTTCAGTTTGAGGTCGCGGGTATGTCCACAGAAAGTATTTTTATTACAAGCTTTTGTTTCATTTCATTTCTTTTATTTTCGTTGTCACTGTCGTTATCGTTGTCGGTGTCGTTGTTATTGTTGTCAGTACCAAATCTTGAACACTATTTTATAGACGCTTTCCATCCACGTAAAACTCTGAACTTTACAATTCCAATTTCCATGAAAACGCCATATTATATTAATAGATTTGGAACATAAACTCATTTATACCTCATTTTATTTATTTTATTTATTTATTTGATACACTATTCAACAGGTTAAAAAACCCAATTACAGAATAGGAGATAAAAACTAAAATTAAAAACAGTAACTTGTGAAAAATACATATACACACATAAGTACATGAATACATGTGAATTCATCCAAGAGACAACTAACTAAACTAAACTTATATAATACACTTTAGTATAAATATACATATACAATATACATACATAAAAAAATATACAGCTTATACAAGAAGTATAGTACACGGTGAGGGAGGCTACTTGTGCCAACAAAAAGGAACAAAATACAAGATTTAAGTTAAAGACAGATTCTTTATGTCTGTAAGACTACAAGTGAATATATCTAATCGATTATTTAAATTATTGTACATACTGCACATCTGCTGGATACAAGAAAATTTTTTACGTTCGTCCTTGAGAAAGGCAAGTGAAATAAATTGTTGTGTCTAGATGCCGGTCTAGGAATTTGAAAATTAAGCATACTTAAAATATCTCCACAGTCGATGTTATTGTGTAAAATATTGTATAAAAAAGTTAATTGCGATCGGTGTCTACGGATCTCTAGACTATCTAGGCAAAACCTTCATGTGGATAACCAATAGCTGGATAAGTCCCGTCAGCCTTGAAAGTCGCATGTTTTAGGAAACGGCGTTGTATTCTTTCCAAATTTTGTATGTGTACATTATAGGTTGGACACCATATTATTGAAGCATATTCAAGGTGAGGTCTAACAAACGTAGTGTAGAGTTGCTTTAATGTGCGTACATTTTCAAAATGTGCGGAGTTTCTAATAACAAAACCCAGCATTCTATAACTTTTGGTGACAGCAAGTTCGATGTGGTTTACAAACGTTAGTTTTTTATCGAATGTCACACCCAAGTCCCGAAAAGTGTCTGGCCGGAAAAGTATATGATTGTCTAATTTGTAATCGTGCATGATAATATTTTGCTTTGTTGTAAATGTCATAACGTTACATTTTGTTTCATTCAAGGGTAATTTGTTTATCACACACCATGTATTAATACGATCAATATTGTTTTGAAGTTCATAGCAATCTTTTTCACTTGCAATATTACAAAAGAGTTTTAAATCATCCGCATATAGAAGGCAGTTAACAGTTAGATTATCTACTATATCATTTACAAACAAGTTAAAGAAAAGTGGACCTAAGTTTGAACCTTGGGGGACTCCTGACGTGGCTAAAACCTCAATAGATCTAACACCATGGTATACAACATATTGCTTTCTATCAGTTAAATAGGACTTAAAAAGCTCAATAAGGTTGTCCGAGAAGCCATAACATTCAAATTTTTGTAAGAGGATACCGTGATTCAGTCTATCGAAAGCTTTGGAAAAATCAGTGTATATAACGTCTGTTTGTACACTCCTGTCAATAGAATCAGAAATAAATTCTGTAATATTAATTAAATTGGTGACTGTTGAACGGCCCTTGAAGAACCCATGTTGAGCTATTGATATTTGATGCTTTACGTGGTTAAAAATATAATGGTGTAGGAGAATTTCAAATGCCTTGGCGAAATTATTTATTATTACTATCGGGCGGTAATTAGAAATTTCAGATCTGTCGCCCTTCTTGAATACTGGAATTGTTTTTGATAATTTCCACCGTGACGGAAATTTGGAGGACCTTAGTGATAAGTTGAATAATATAGTAAGTGGTTTAGCAAAAACAGCAGCACAGTCGCGTAATATGAATGCGGGGATACCATCTGGCCCAGAGGTTAATTTAGGTTTGATTTTCTTTAAAACATTGAATACTTCATCTTCTGTAAAACAAAGTATATTTAAAGATGAACTACTCTTAACAAAAGTAAAATTTTGGGTGATATTTTCAGATTCAGAATAAGATTGTTGAAAAAAATTTGCAAAAGAATTAGTAATTATTTTATTTTTATTTTATTTTAACGTCTTATTTATTTTAACGTCCTGGCGAAGTTTAGCTAAAGCTATTCCACCACTTAACCAGGACGGCGAAATGAGATACGGTCACCCATCCAAGTAACGGACTCTCCCGGCGTTGCTTAACTTCGCCGATCGAGTTTTCGCCACTTAAACTGGCACTTCGCCTCGCCCATTAGTTGAGAATCAGACATATATTCATTATTATAATTCATGAAGTTTGGCAAATCTGAGGAACTTCTTTTATAATTAATAAATTTCCAAAACGAGGACGGATCACCAACTATATTTTCCTCAATATGATTACAATATCTTCTATAAGAACTCTCTGAATCTATTTTCACTAGGCTAAAATGGACAAATTGCGCTGTTTTCTTTCGTGAAGATATCTTAAAATTTTGTATCCAGGAATTTCCACAGTCGCTGGGTTCCATTTTGGTATCAGATTTGTGATTTATCATAAAATGGGGTAAAATAAACAAATAGTCCTTTGTCAGGAATAAAACACGCAAACATAAACACACCACACATAGTAGTCAACTTCCAAATCTTAAACTATATAGAAAGGAGTTGCATTTGAAAAATACAAACGGGATCCATTACACACCGACATTGTCATTGTCAGAGCTGGGGTTCGAACTGAGTACCTGGCAGACAGTCTAACCAAGCGTCCCACTAACACGTTTTAGTCAGCTGTGTTACCTAGTCGATAGTTCAAGACTCTATATTCGGCGATTTTGAAGATTGCTGAGGTCGAATTTGGTACCAGATTTGCAATATATCCTGACTAAAAGGATAACATAAAATAAAGGGTATTTCGGGATAAGATAGGTGAAATCCTCGATCCCGGACTTTGGAATAAACCCGATAAGATCATTCATTGATCCTAAAAAATAAGGTTTACAGGGTCCGTACTTCAAAATTGCCCATAAAAAAGGTCTCATTTTGGTTTTTATATTTTTTACAAAAATGGAAGCAAGGTATAATTTTGAAAAAATTCACGAATATTTTATTTCATCATATTATTCGCAATCAAAAAATGCCACTTTTAAGGAAGTTTGGAAATTTCAAAAACATGTGTGTCAGGCCTAAATTCAGTTCTTTCATTCTTTTGACGAAGAGACACGTTTATTAGATAGGAGGGGATAGCTTTGAAAGCTACCGACCATCATACCCCCCACTTTAGTAAAGTATACTCTCCTGGGACCAAGAGTCACCACCTTGGGGTAAAAGGATACCCCAAAACCACCTTTTGTAAAAAAAGATACCCACTTAGGGTCAAAAGTCATCCAGTATGGGTGAGTAGTTTCCCAGGGAGAAATAAGGCACCCACTGGAGTCAAAAGATTTCCCCCGGGGTCAAGGGTCATCCAAATAAAGGGCGTTTATATATAAATAATTTTATATCAAAATGGCCAATCTAATAGGGGAGATTCGGTGACGCGTGTTTCGTGGCTCCTACAAGATCTCGAGATAAATCCGGATAAAGCGGCAACAAAACGCCGAAATTGTATTGAATTAAAGCGTAAACAATTTTGCATTGATTGATATAAATTAACACGAATCTGGCTGTTTCATGTAGTTGATATTTGATTAAATTACGTTGGTTGAATAAAGCAACACAAAATAGTGTATATAAACAACCCGAGAAAGTGTACTGCTTGACCGTAAAATCTATAACTGGATCCATCCCTTCTTGAAGTGGGTGATATAAAATAAGCAACAGCCAGCCAGATGTGTGAATGAAACATATAAGTTTTTGTTTAGGTAGTATTACTATTGGTTTATTTATTTATGTCTTCATTAAATTTTAAACAAGAAATGGAGATCAAAATTGAAAAAGTATTAAACGTAATATATAGGTAATAAACATAATATGTAGGTGATGAAATGGAAAAACTGCCCGAAATTGAAACCGATTGTTTCAAGGAAACGACATACAGGGTGAGCAAACTATCCCTTCCGACCTCTTTTCTCATAACGCAAAAAAATTGTTACCGCGAGATAGGGCCCTTCCCAGCAACTCCACTGTAAATGGATATTTACCTGTGGAGCGATTAATAAATAAAAACAAAAAAAAACAAAAATAAAATTAAAAAAATCTGCCAGATTAAGAAACAGGAAACTTAGAAGAAGAAAAATAAGGAGATGACGATAGATGGAAACTTAAAAGAAGCATGAATACTGAAATGAAGCATCTCGCAAACACCTACACTTCTTACCCTATATTCCCACCCCAAGCGTCATGCGGCTCTCGCCGCTGACAACAAGCATGTCCGATGTCCAACCCAGCGTATGCAGCCGGTCCGGGGGTATATAAAACATCCGAGATACCCGGATTTGGCAGCAATGCCCACCTTACGCTGACAAATCAGTCAATCAAAATGGCGAATCTAATAGGGCTGGAATTGTACATTTACAGATTTACATGAAATTGGGCCAATAAAAAGGGTTGAAATTTTTGTAACCGCCTTTAATGAAACGGTTATATGTATGTAATAATCAACTGTAGGCTAAAAGCCATACTATAGGCGAGTAAGTGTTTTCTATTTTTGATTTCTCTTTGCGTGATTTAATGCTGTGCAAAGGCCGCCAATAGATAAATAAAATACTATGGATTTCTAAGTTTGCCGATGCACATGAAACTGCCAGAAACATTTCTTGATTTCTTTTAATGATTTATTATACCCAGTTGTAGTGTATATATTATGAAATCGGTATGACGTGAGTAGATGGTAAAAAAACAGGTAAAACAAGTTTGAGGCAGATGTATTTCATATCTTCATTAAAAATCGTATGTATATGGTCGGTTAGGAAGATTTAAAGAACAGTTTTCGCACGCTCTTCCTATGTAGTAATTTGCATTTTTTAGCGACTCAACATGCTTGACAGAGCTAAATATTCTAAAATCATATCCAATATGCGTTTTACAGTGTATGGAGATGATTTCTGTTCTTTTGTATCGAGTAGCAAATGTTCTAGAATATTTTTTTATTTAGCACAGACTGTTCAACAGGTATTACCCATTTACAGAGCAGGACGTATACACAAAAAACAAAAAATTAAGTATTTACAATATACATTGGAGAAATATAAAGTACACCTATAAGATAACACAATATTTTAATTAAATAAAAGCAGATCAAATACAAGAAATATAAAATAAGCATAATAATAAAACTATACAAAAGCAGAATTCAAAGTAAAACAAGGAGTCAATGGGTATAAAAGTCTTATGGAATTAACAGTGCAGATGAAAATATCAAATTTGTTACAATGTTTGTTGTAATTATCACACATTGAGTATAGAAGAGAAAATTTAAGTCAATTGGAGCGCGGAGTGGGAAGATAAAAAGTTTGCATTATCCGAGTAGGTATTTAATGGGTCAAGAAAACTGTAATTTATTTTAAAATTCTAGGCAATCTATCTTGTTATGTAAAAATATTTGAGAATAGCAAGCCCGCCTGTTCTCAAGAGTGTCCATCGAGAATCTGTTCAAAAGTTCTAGGTGTGGAAAACCAACTGATGGGTATACTCCATCACACTTGAACCAAAATATTTTTACAAATTGCCTTTTTACTTTTTCTAGTCTTTTGATATGAGTTACGTAATGAAGGCTTCAGATCAGTGACGTGTATTCATGTTTAGACCGGACAAAAGCAAAGTAAAGTACTTTTAGAGTATCAGTATTAGCAAACTCTCTGCATGATCTGAATAAAAATCCCAAATTATTTAAAGCTTCTGAACTAAAACATCTTTATGAGCGGCTTTATGTCTTTCTGATGAGCTCCAGAATAAGGGCGAAAAACGTTTCAAATGCTAAGCATTTCCAAGAAACAGAATGATAGATTTCATGAAAATGTAATCCATTAGAATGAAAAATTTTTAAGACAAGGTAAATAAATACATTCATTTTAGGCCTTTGTTCTCATTTTTAACTGAATCTTCATAATCGTAGGGGGTTATGTAGATACCAGTTTAATCTGCATGGCCGTAGTGGACTGTGTGGATGCTAGTGTTAGAATGAGAATTGTTAAATAAGAAATTAGACAAATTCATTTTAGGATTTTAATTTGCTAGCATAACCAGAATTCAGGTTATCAAATGAATGCAAAGATTTCATTAATATTTTTACACAAAGTTTTTCTTTTAGTTATAAATAGTTATATTTTCTGCTGTTTGCCAAATCCTATAAAGAATATGTTTCAATACAATTATAAGCAAACAAATAATAATTAATTTTTAAACATATTTATGTGTAATCGGATGATGCCCGATATGCGTAACCCGTCGCTGCACGTTCACATTAGCACGAAAATCGGTGTCAATAAACATTGTGGAAAAAGAAGCTAAGAAATAATAAAAAGAAACCCTCGAAGAAACAAAAATGCAAAATAATACAGTATTTCGAAGTAATGTCGCGTAAAATGAAGTAATGCGACGTAATGCAAAGTATTGTAGAATAATTCGGGATAATGTAAGGTAATGCAATGTATTGCCAAGGTAATGTGAGGTAATGCGAGCCAATTTGATACACGTAATGCCGGAGTGGCTCACCCCTCGAACCGGAAGTACCACATGCTTGAAATTATTTTGGTTGTATTGGTCACACTGACTTTAATGTCTTCTAAAATTTTCAAAATGTTTTGATACATTGTTTTCTCTGTATCGATCTATTAATTTCCCGGTGAAACGCCCTGTAAAAAAGCACTGATTGATTACAGAGCCTATCAAAGGTTATTAATTCTCTAAGGTGTTTCTACAGTGCTAATTACAAAACACGATCTGAGCAGAAAGTGCATCATTACTCTACAAGGTACGACGATATGCAGACAGCAGCAATCACGATAAGCAAACTTTTCCTTACTCGTCTTTGGGGAGTCCTTGCAACTCGTAAGAATCCGCTCTGAAAGTGAAGAACTCGTCAGACCATAGCGAAGAGACGTTTGACTCTGTCATTAATACATTTTTGTCTTGTCCATCAGACACGCAGTAGTGAGTTCATCCACAGTGTCATTTGCAAAACTCAAGTTATAAATTTTGGTTCCGCTAATAACCACTCTGTCCTGCCAGTCATCCAACACACGTCGCATCTATCACGTGGTTACTATAGTTATAAAAGGTGATTGTTGACAGAACACAGACCTGTCTGACGCCTTTGACATCTGTCATAGTGCTGTCAACTAAAGAAGACGGCAGCACGGGAAGAAGAAAAAGTATCGTTTATTCCTTGATAAGAGTGAGATTCAAGCGTTTCCTATGTTGCTGTAAATCACATAGATGGTAAGTCCGTCATTCAAATAGAGGTCTGACTTTAGGACGGTCCAAAACATAGCTGGTATAGCAAGAGTCATCCCAGAGCAACCACAAACTGGAAATATCTTAACCCTTATCAGTTGAAACTGTTTTGCAACCATAGGGTCAGTAACAAATTACTTAAATGTTTTCTTAACCGCTTCTCAAGTCACCGAGGTAACTCCTTGAAAATCCAGAATGATTTTGTGTTAGGTAAAGAGAAATGAGGCCCTACAGTTTATAGAGGAATCCGAACCACATCTTAGGGATAATTTTACAATACAAATTATTTCGCAGTTAGCAGGGATTGAACCTGCTTTGCTAGGTATGCCAGTATGCAAGCCAGATGCGCTAAACCACTGAGCTACCGCCCCCTATAACTGCCGTATATCAACATTTTCATTGCCACGAATAATCAAGTTATAGAATTCAAGATTCAATCGTGCTTTCAGCATATTCTGTTATCCTAAAAACAAGGAAGTGTCTTTTCTACACCTTTAAACACAATGAGCTTGTCCTTACTGAAGTACAGTTTAATAACTAAAGTAATCATAGGTTATCTGCGTGAAACATTTTCAAGTACGAATTGATTGAAGAACTTTTTTACATGATTAATGTATCTTACCCAATAAAGGAACAGGAAGTACATTTATTGACAATCAATAATAATAAATATTTAACTAAGCGTGACATTTTTTTCATTACAAGGTCCCATTTGCATTTCGCTACATTTATATCAGAATTTGTGTGGTAGGATAAGAATGGCAGTCAGCAGGGACTCAATTCTAGAATCATTGCTCCTATGATAAGTACATTTCCACTAATAATTTCCCATGAAAATAAAAATTTTCGAGCACTTTAGGAATGTAATTCCTATTGGAAATTATTTAAATGTATGTGTTTACTAATATATTAGAGTGTTCTGTCAATGTTATTAAATGTCTGGTCCTACATGATCCTAAGCAATGGAAAATCATTTAATTTCAAAGTTAGTAGTTTGTTTAGATGTGACGAAAGTAATGGTGTAAGAGCTGGCTTGGAAATTTAAAAATGTTAAGGTGCAGTGAAAATTGTTATGTAAAAATCCTCCTTACTAGCTGAAAAGTACATTGGTCTGCAGCCAAAGGTCGCTCTCGGAGTGGAAAGCATGGACAGGCGTCAAACGGGTTAATTTTTAATCAAATTAAAATCTCTTAGTTATTTAGTATAGTTTTTAACTGTAGAAATTGCGTAAAATTATTGCCAGAAGTCTAGGTTGGGGATTAAACGTTGCCAGAAGTCGCTAAAGTTGTAAAAAATTTGTTTAAATTTTAATGTCAAGGTGCTGTTCTGGCGAATTTGTTTTTATATTTAAAATCTCCCTATTCCCCCCGGTTTTTCGGTTATTAACGTACCAGTGACGTGACGTGACAAACTGAACTCACGAAATGTCAAAAATGCTATTTTTCTGTCGGCTCGAATTTTCGGTTTCGCTCATGCAAATAACGATGCCGTGAAAATGCCAACTCTACCGGTGTACTTTTTAAGTTTTTTAAAAACTTTTTAGCTGATATTTCTTATTCTAAAATTACATTTTATGTGTTACGCAATTTCTATAGTTAAAAACTATAACTACACAAAATTTCAGAGCTGCACTCAAGGATTTTATTTTGATTAAGAACTAACGTGTTTGACCGTCCACGCTTTCCACCCCGGGGGCGACTTCTGGCTGTATGTACTTTTCAGTTAGTTAGGAGGGTTTTTACATAAAAACTTTCATTCTACTCTATCACTTTTAATTTTCGTAGCCAGCTCTCCATCTATAATATATTACCCTAGGTTTTTAAATATAATTAATAATTTGTCATATATTATAGTTCCTCTATATAAGTTGGTTATCATGATATAGAATAAACATAACCCATTTGGCCATTTAACTATGATTGGAATAATTGAGTTGTTTTTCCTCAATTCCAATCCCAAAAATATATAAATACACAGTGCATATTGCCATATTTCTTATATAAATTATATACTCCTAAAAAGGTGGTCCGAAGCAAATTTAACTCAAAGTACCTGTCATTCGGGATTTTTTTTTTTCTTCATGTTTTTGAATGTGTGTAGAGAATATTTCCACCAAAATTAAAATCGCCTTTGGCAGAATTTTTTTTTAAACGTATTTTGGTTTTTTTGTTTCATTAATTTTAACTAGCAAAATTGAAATAAATTAGAAAAAATAATATGTGTTCTTAGCTAATTTGACGAAAATTAACAACTTTTTACTGTTGTAAAAAGAGTTTTTTTCCTCTACAACGTTTTCCTTAAGTGCATTCTGTCCAAGATTTCCGGAAAAACACAAGAAAAAGACCCTTATCGGAAAATCGAAATTTCAGACGTATAAGTTAAGTTATTTTTTTAAGTTTTGGTCTCTTGTAATTTTTTGTAATGTGCATATTTTCCGAGTTATCAACAGCTTTTCTCGATCAAATACGTGCTTTGATCGAGAAAAACCGTTAAAAACTCGGAAAATATTACGAGACCAAAATTTTAAAGAATTGAGCCCCAGAAACTGAACCGAATGAAACCACTTAATTAATGATGTACTGTCACATTTGCGAAACTGTCTAAAATAATTTACTACTATTGTATTGCGGCGTTTTTCGAAATTCCTATTATTTTACCATTAATTCTTTTTAATTACACAAATGGTGTAGAGAAAGGTATAATTGTAACATGATTTATGATGGGAATCCACCATTATGTATGGTTTTAGTAACTGTCTTTGAAAGTGCGTATATTTATGTAATTTAAAATAAAGATTGTTTGAAATGTCAAAATTATAGACGGTGCGTGTGGCTAGGAAGCCTATTTCTTCAAGTCAGGAAAAAGTCTATTTGAGAAGCACCGTTCTATTGTCTGAATATTAATTGTGACATTCTTTTTAGGTTTTCTGTTTTTCTTTCTCAATTTTCCACCACATTCTACCTTTACTTCTAAAAAATATGCACGTCGAATCTACAAAATAATACATTATCCAGTATATTACTGGGAAAAAGCATCTACGCATATGTGTGTTTTACGCCATAGGAACAGTTAGTTGGTGCTTTTGACAAATAATATGGACGAGGACAGAAATGTAAAATAATGTATAAAATTCTGAATTTACAAGATGACTTGCAAAGCGATTAATAACACATTACAAATGCAACTTGAAAATAATTGCAGCCTCTTTTTTATTATTTTTGTTATTAAATTAATACAGAAAGCAAATAATAACGCTTTTAATTTCGGTATGTCCGTCCGCTGATCCGTCTGCCTGTTCGTCGTAGTCCTTTCACTATCTCTTTTCATACCTATTGAGATGAAATTTGATATAATAACGTAAAATGACGACTCAAAAACAGAAGTAAAGAGATTTTTTAAAATTTTGTACCCCTCATTGCATACCGTAAAAAGTTAACCCAAAATAGTAATTTCTGATACTAGATTGCAAAATGTCGTTTTTGCATTCGAAAATGAAAGAATATGCCTGAATATTTTAGGATCTTTCTGAAGTAGAAAAAAATAAAAATCTAGGAAAATTCTTGGTCGAAATTATTTTTGTCTAAGAAATTCTGAAAACCAGCAGGCGTGTTCTTTGAACAAAAATAAGCAACGCATGGCCCCCAACTTTTTCTTCAAAGTGCTTCCTTTTCCCCTAAAAAAGAATACAAAAGAATATTTTTTTGTTTGTTATTTTTTTCCGAGAGCAGGAAGCACTTTGAAAATAAACACCAAGTGACAAAAGATGCTTATTTTCTTCAAAAAATGAGCCTGAATATTTTCAGAATTTTTTAAGCAGACCTTCGCAGTTGTTCACAGTTTCAATCACCTTTAGATCAAAAAATCGAATACGGTCGGACTGGTGGTCAAAGAGAATTTTAATTAGGGGGCCAGGAGAACATTTTCCCCAAGAGCAATCGACTGAAACCCATTTTTATTATAAAAAACTGCGGGATCCTTTAAAATGTTTCTGAAAGCGTGATATCGGCAAATTTGTAGGATATTGTCCAAAGAAGTCATAAGTTTGAACAAAAGCGGATTTTGAGAAATTCTCACGAGAGGCACCAGATGAACGCTTCTTATTAATTCATTAGTATATATTTTTATAGATATATTGATAAAGTAGGTACTTATATTATTTTAATATTTGGCATATGTATATGGAACATGAAGAAGAAGCGAACTATTGAATTTAACAATAGATGATATTGAGGATAAGGATTCAATTATTACACTGACCTGCAAGGTTTTTTTCCTTAACCCAAATAAGTGATTCCGTAGGTTTTTCATATGCTGCACACGATGCCCTTGGCCGTTTTGCGCCATCACGTCACAATTTTGAGCAAACCTAACCTAAATGTTCTAAAAAGGCCATTCTGCCTATATTTGTGCCCTAATAACCGGACAACGATACGAGACCATCTTATTCAGCTGTCCAAAATCTTCAATAACATTAGTAACAATAAAAAAAGACGTAACTATACTGATAATTGCTTCCGAAGATCATCTGCTACACTGCTAGCTGATTTCGCCAGTCTTAAAGACATGGGGACTGACGGTCTTCGACGGTTACGGTGTGGCATGTATTGAGAATTCAATTGAGAAGAAATTTGTAATTTCTAAAAGTATCTAATCTGCTCTCAAATCTGGTGCCTCAATCAAGAAACTATTGCAGTGGGCGACTTATCATCCTCCCCCCAGTGGAGTAGTTTTAACAATTGTAAAATTACGTCTCTAAATTTTAACGGTAAAAGAAATGATTGAGTGTTAAATTGATTGTTAATTAAATTGATTAATGATTGATTGTTAAAATTTATGTTTTTGTTGATAATAAATAAACTGATTAAAAATGATTCTATCATCTATAATTTCATTGATTTTTGTAGGTAAAACACTTCCACGTTCTCTAGACAAAAAACCGTCATTTGTCGTTTTAAAACATTATAATGTTGTTATAAGTTGACTTTTACGTGTAAAAGTCAACTTTTAATGACAGTTTCCTCAAAAAAGATTTACACATATCCCATCGAGTGGGGTAGACCAGGGAAATTAGATAAAAATAACTTAATTTTGACATACAGCTTGGTTCGAGATGCGGTTTTCGACATCGTTTTCAGAAAAATATTAGGAAAAAAGCCTACATATAGTGAATAAGCCGTTCGTAGAAAATTGCACAAGGGGTGCATAAAATGCATCTAAAGTGCGTAATTTTTTGAAAAATTCTAGAAATTGATAGAAAGCCGTGAAAATCCAGTGGGAATTACTTCTCAGGGGCTTTAGAGGTCGCTAAGTCCAAATTTATCATCGATACTTACCAGGTACATATGTTCGGGAGTGGCTATATATGCCTAGTATAATACATCTCAGTACAGAATAATAAAACTGACAATTTCCGAGTTGAAATTAAGTTCACGTTACCGTGAGCAATCATACATAGAACAGGCGGAGTGAGGTACGAGGAGCGCGCAAGCCCTGACGTCTGTGGGGCCACAGCTTTAAAACCATTAGTCACAAAAACTTCGTTGTGCATTTAAACTAAAGATAATTACGTCTTCTATAATTTTTATTTAGAGTTTTACACCCGAAAGAAAAAAAAATTTAAACAGCTTTAAAAGTTTAACTAAAAATAAAAGTTAAGCAACTAGATATACAACTTTGGTTCTCATAAATTTTCCGAGAAAAGAAACGGGAACGGAAATACAACGTAATTCATTGGCAAAAATCTCGATTCGTATATTTTTTCAAAATTTTTGCAGTATTTTCTCTCTAAATGCACTAGACTAACCCTTGTAGAGCCACCCCCGAGCATCCCTGGTAAGTTACGATGTCAGATTTGGAATCAGCGACCTCGATAGCCTCCGGGAAGCGGTTCCCATGAGATTTTCACGGCTTTCTATCCATTTATAGAATATTTTAAAAATTATGCACTTTAGATGCATTTTATGCACCCCCTATGTAATTTTCTTCGAACGGCTTATTCACTATATGTAAACTTTTTTCCTAATATCTTACCAAAAACGATGCCGAAAACGGCATCTCGATCTATATGTCAAAATTAAGTCGTTCCGGGCAAATTTGATCTAATTTCCCTGGTGTACGGTGTCAATGAGTAGGTTTTCTAAAAATGCATCAAAAAATGTTTTGGAAGCTTATAATTTTAACTTTTGAGGCACGGGATATTCACTCTCAATCAAGGTTGTTATAACGCGCTAACCCCCCCCCCCCTCTAAAAATCTGAAAAATGTCCAAATTTAGCTTCAGTACTTTTAATGTGAATTATAATGGATGCCGTAGTAAAAATAGTTTCCGAAAAATTTTGAAGTTACCGTTTCTAGAGAACGAGCTTTGTTAAGATAAAATAGCTCCTAATACGTAGGTACATAGCATAGGATTGTAGAGTACGACTGCGGAACCCTATCATGTGCCTGCCTAAGACCGAATTATATGAAATATGTTCGTCATTCTTACACAAATAATATTTAAAATAGGTGACTTACATTTCTCAAAATATCACAGTTTCCAATCCGACGATTAAAGAATCACACCAATTCATAAACCACAACACAAAACATAACGAAGTATAAACCAAACTATTGAAAACACACAGCACTTAGAGGAAGAACCAGAGCAATAATTCAAGAATTATTACTACTTTTATGTATGTCAATAGCAAACCGTGACTGTTTTGAATCGAAATTGTATTAGTAGTAAACGCAAATATTGCCAGCGACAGTCAGGCCCGCTGTCGAAGAGTACCTGGCGTGGTACCTCGAGACTTAAGTCTTCGAATTTCAATGGTACACTGGCCACAAGCTCAACACGATAATAACTTACAGCTAAGTCTGGGTATCGGCACGAGAATACTTTGAATTGTAAGTAATCATAGGCGGGGACTACTAAACATCGGTTGCAGGAGTCGGTCTGGGTGGCTGTTTGTGTTTGTGATTATTACACCTAGTTGGATTTGATGAACGACTTGCTTGGAACCTCTCGGAACAAAGCAAAGGAAAAATTATTTATCGCCCATTATAGTCTCACATCTGCCGAAAGTAAACGATCTGGGTTTTTTCCAAGACAAACTGCTATATTTGCTACAGATGTGTAGAAAACTTTTGATAAAATGTAGCGACATTCAGTCTTCTAATGAGGATCCAATGGATTAAAATATGTAGTGCTTTTTTTGTTAATATCTAGAGTAAAATCAACATTGAAAAAATCTGAAAGCAAGTTTTTCAATTATTTAGGAAATTCTGATGCGAAGAATGATATTGTCTATATTTTTGATCATTAGTAAACTACCTTCATGTGGATTTTCCGGCCAAAATCAGTAAAGACATATTGTACTATTAAGGCACATTTTACCAAAGTTGTTAGAGCCGTTTTTGGGAAAATTGGGTAGGTGAAAATTCTTTTATAAATTATCTGAAAATATTTGTAAGTGGACTCTATTGGCAAGATTGGCCAATGAATTTCACTTTAGGTTAAGCAATGGTCACACGGACACACGCACTCACAAACATTAATAAAATAATAATTTTTCAGTATCAGATATAGAATAAAAAAAACACTGCCTAAGGAATCACTCTTTCCACATCCAGATTCTCCATCCAAGTCTCTTTAAAGGAAGACATCTTGACTATATTTGCACTCTAGTATGTGGAAATAATTGATCATAGAATTTTAATTGGTTCTTAGGATATACGCGCCAAAAATGAAGTTCCTGAAATCTTATTAGCTTGCCCTACTCATTTTTTCCCAGTTTACACATCAGATGTCATTATATATTATATATTATAGTTTTTTTTTATTTTTTTTTTATTTTATTTTAACGTCTTATTTATTTTAACGTCCTGGCGAAGTTTAGCTAAAGCTATTCCACCACTTAACCAGGACGGCGAAATGAGATACGGTCACCCATCCAAGTAACGGACTCTCCCGGCGTAGCTTAACTTCGCCGATCGAGTTCTCGGCACCTAAACTGGCACCGTACCTAGTACACACATATACCAAATTTCAAGTGAATATGTCAATTTTATTTTATCAAACCCTTTAATAATGGAGAGGAGATAGTGGGGGGTTTGAAAATATGATAAAGAAATCTAGCATATACACCAAATCTCATGTTTCTATACTCTTACCAGCTTGCTTTGCTCATTTCCCCTATTTACCTCTAGTTACCTCCCACCGCTTTAAAGGAATCATCTAAAAATATAATCTAATATACGATTCAAGTTATTCTCAAAAAACGTAACGTCATGTTTATTCGTATATTTATCAATGTATTTACAATTTTTTTGTTAAAATAGTTAATTATATAAAATGTAAGCATTTTCAGAAAAAATAATTGGTATATATCAAATAATAATTTAGTTATCAAGCGTAAAGGATAATATCATTCCAAGTTTGCAAGGATATTATCTATTGCGCATGATAACTAAATTGATATTTGATATATACCAATTAGTTTTTCTGAAAATGCTTACATTTTATATAATGAACTATTTTAACATTTTTTTTTTAAATAAGGTAAGGTGGGGCATGTGCGAATTTGGTGCAAGAGCCTCCTCAACCCCCAGAAATTGCAAATACCGTTATTTTCTGAGTTTCCGTGATTTATCACAACTCTTGGCAACATTGCGCAATGGTTCAAATGCCTCCGCACTTATTGTAGTATGTGGTCATCAAGATAATAAAGATATTTTCATTTGATTTCACAAAAAAGTAATTTTTTTTTTAAGGGGAGGAGACGATTAAATCCTGTCAACAGAAAAAGAAAAATCAAAGTATAATTAATAGTCAAGCGGTCTTGCCCCAGAAATTCTTAATATCAACTAAGATACTTCTCTCACAGCCAAAGACGCACTTGCCCCAATTGATGTGGCAAGTTCGCATTTGTGACTAAAAATTTAAAAAATCACGAAAATTTTACATCTGCAAATGCTAGTTTGGTATTGGTATTAAAAAACGGAAATATTTCCAAAAGTACGGAAACAACTATTTGATCAATTTTGCTGAAAAACAAAGTAGTTGTGATTTTGTAAAGCGTTACTAATCAATTTTGGGGATGCACTTGCCCCACCTTACCTTACATTGATAAATAAATGAATAAACATGACGTCACGTTTTTGAGAATAACTGCAAAATTTTAAAATAGAAAATTATGAAAGAATTTATTCGTACAAAAAATTCTGTGCTTTATTGGTGTGTAAAATATTATTTACATAGTCGGCATATAACTTCATTCCAACGATAAACATTTTGCTATAAATTTTGCACTTCAAGTCAGCCATATTGGTCTGATATTTTGAATTTTTAAATCTACATATCATATTTAGATTCAACCAGCTCAAATTCCTCCAAGCATTTTTTGCGTACAAAATTGGCCTAATTCTCTGAGATATGTAATCTTCAAAATATTTTTGAAAAACAATTTTGTTTGGGTTTCTGACTTCTTAGTTCTAGGATGATGCATTGGCTGAGGATTGAAGAAAAATATATGTTTATGATCTAATATAGTATTTTCATAAAGGGTGATATCAAATTTGCACATTTGATGAGGAATCAGAGGAACGTGTTTTGTATTTTTTCATGCACGCAGTAAGAGAATAAAAAATTCAAATATTTTATATTACGTATTTGATTGGTTAACAATCACCTTGAGTTAGGTGATACATCCCCAATTCCACCTTTCTATGAATTAGCCACTGTTGATATGCAAAATCTTGTTCCGCACAGTGACTTCCGATTGGTCGGTTTAGGTTGCCAAAAATCAACTGCCAATCACAACTCGTGAAGTACACACAAGCGCGTATGGGAAGCGAGCTTATAAAGATGCCCTTAATTATAATTAAGGGCATCTTACTTGAAATTAAATATTTCGCCCACGTTTCGTGTTGTTTATTTTAAAAAAAGCAACCTCTAACTGATCTTTTGACGTAAAAGTCACAGGAGTAGAGGTTATTTATCAGTAACATACTGGTTAATTGTGATATTTTGTAGATTCCCCGAACACAGATTAAAAAGAAAAAAATACATCTGGCAGGAAGTCCCAAAGAATTGAAGAAGAAAAAATTAAGATAATGCCACAAATAACATTTAGACAACACTCTAATATAACCTGACTTCTGGTTATGCTAACAAGTAAAAATTCTTATTTGCCATTCTCATTTTAACACTAGCATCCAACCTAGTCCCCTACGGCTAAGCGGGGTAAACTAGTATCCACATGATCCCCTACGATATGTAAATTCAGTTCAGGTTATCGAAAGAATGCAAAGACTTCGTTAATATTTTTATATATAGTTTTTCCTTTAGTTCTCATAGATAGCTTTTCTTTCCACTGTTTGCAAAATCCTATAAAGAATATGTTTAATTACTATAAGCAAACATATAATAAATAATTCACTTTTAAACACTCTAATATTATTTAAAAATAATTTATTTCTAATTTTTCAGTTGTTTTTTTTTAAGTTTTTAGTCTTGATTTGAAAATAAAGGTAAACTGGAAGGAATAACAGTGGGACACAGTTTTTTATTTTTTATGCGCAGAAAAATCTTGTCCAATTTTATTTCATCTAGGAATTTTGCATAAACCACGACCTTGGCATCACATTAAATATTTTTTGAGGTAAAGATACCGAATTAACAGTTGTATAAAAAATACGAATTAAGAGAAGCCGATATCTAAGCGCTGTAAAAAAGCTGTTTTAATAAACGGAAGATAAAGACTAGTCACATTTAATTAGAAAGCCCCAAGCTTTCTGTATTCTAAGACTAGTTATTATAAATAATTTTAACAAATAGTATTCGTTTCCAGTATAATAAACTGAATATTATTAAGCATACAAGTTTTCTAGCTCATAATTTCAATCGTAATCTCTGTCAACAACAACGTTCTACCTATAGACTAATGAGGAGAAAGTTATCGATATTGTACAATGAATATTAATATCAATATTCAATGGTCGATATCATATCGTACCATTAGTTTAGCTTGCAATTTCTAACTTCAAGGACTCGATGGCATGATTGACAATCATCAACAATGAGGTCTAGGAGAGCCATTTTTTGTCAATAAACCAGTTAAAAAAGTGATTATTAGTCAGGTGCGAATTATTATAGCCTAAGGCACATTTTTTCAATTAACAGGTTCGATAGTATTTCGCAGAAAATGATCTGGTTACATAATATCGGTCGAGTATTGGTACATTCCTAATAACTTTGTTATAAGAAGAATGGTCAAGGTGATGTAAAAAGCAAAATATGTGGAGGCAAAATAAACGTTGCTACATTGTTAAAAGAATTCTCGATGTCGGTTACAAATATGTATAAGCAGGATTATTTTCATAACCGACCTACAGTACTTTTAAATAGATAAATGATGTTTATTTCTCCATTTCACGGATTCATTATACAAAATATGACACAAGAAAATGTCAAATAATACACTAAAGGCAAATAATCAATAATGTCCATGTAATCATCTATACTCCGTTATATTCAGCTAAATTCATTTGAATTTTCTAGTAATCGTATGTATTGGATGACATTCATCAAGTGGACATTGAAGTTCCCCAATAGAATGTGCTAGGCCCTCTTTTGTTAATTTTATACATA
The DNA here is from genome assembly GCA_963583905.1 of Stenurella melanura. NCBI lineage: Eukaryota > Metazoa > Arthropoda > Insecta > Coleoptera > Cerambycidae > Stenurella > Stenurella melanura. The sequence goes on from OY757314.1 coordinate 129,739,075, forward strand.
AGTGATCTGAGTAAGTACCTACCTACGTTTTTCTGTGCTTTTGCAGATGTTGTCTTTATCATCGCAAGTGGTAAATCCTTAACTGAATCAATGAACTTGTCAAACACTAATTTCTTCTTCATTTTGAATTATTTAAAAAACAAGAAGCTTCTGTTAAATCAAATTAAACCTTTGGTTTTGGAGTTTCACCCTGTTGAATCACATTACACATCAATTGTATATGTGAGAAGTGATGAAAAATCAATGTCTTCTATGACATTATTTATATTAACGTCCTGACGGAGTTTAGATATTGCTATTCTACCACTCAACCAGAGCACGTACAGATATATATCAACACAACAACCATTCCGTGTAATATTGACATCTACCACAGCGAACTGTAAGAGATAACAGCGACTAGACATGTTGTGCCATTTAACAGCGGTCTAGACCACTGTTTCCATCTCAGCAACACGTTAAATACACCACTAAACATCCATACCCTGGACAGGATTCGAACCATGGTCGCAAGCCAAACACCTTAACACTGCACCACTGAGCAGACACTTTCAACAAGAGACATCGTTAAATTTATTATAAATTAACTTGCATTTTATTCTATTCTGTATTACAAGTATTCACTATACTCAAGTATTTTTTAATGGTGAAACATATTCTTTATAGGATTTTGCAAACAGTGGAAAAAACTATCTATGAGAACTAAAAGAAAAACTATATGTAAAAATCTTAATGAAATCTTTGCATTCTTTCGATAACCTGACTTCTGGTTATGCTAGCAAGTTAAAATCCTGAAGCAAATTTGGCCAATTTCTTCTTTGACATTCTCTTATAACACTAGCATTCAACATAGTCCCCTACAGTTAAGCAGATTAAACTAGTATCTACATGCCCACCTATGGTATGAAGATTCAGTTAAAAATGAGAACAAAGGCCGAAATGAATTTATTTACCTACCTTGTCTTAAGTTTTTTTTCATTCTAATGGATTACATTTTGATAAAGTCTCTCATTCAGTCTCTTGGAAATGCTTAGCCTTTGAAACGTTTTCTGTCCTTATTCAGAGCTCATCAGAAAGGCACAAAGCCACTCATAACGATGTTTCATGCAAAACCCAGGCAATATCCATGAGTAAGTATGCGTGTTATAATGAGAATGTCAAATAAGAAACTGGACAAATTTATTTTAGGACTTTAACTTGCTAGCTTAATCAGAACTCAGGTCAAAAATATGGCCATTTGTTAATAATTTAGGGTCTGGAATGTAAAGATTTCATTAATATTTCTACATATTAGGTCTCATAGATTTTTTTTTCGCTGTTTGCAAAATCCTATAAAGAATATGTTTCATTACTATAAGCGAACAAAAATGATTCACTTTTAAATACTCTTTAATGGTATTGTAATTATATTAACGTAAAAATTATGAACACCGTTTTGCTTACATTTAAAAGAACTTATTTTTATCAAGACACGGAATAAACTTACCGTCCATAAATTATATACTCATGTGGAAAGGTACCTATTATCATCAGCAAACGCAAGTAATTCGTTTCGAATGTCAATATTTGTGGATCATTAATAAATAAAAAACATAGCGACGGGCCTAAAACAGATCCTTGTGGAACAGCCAAGTACATTTTTATTTCTTCCGATTTAACTACATCAACTTCTGTTGACTTGTTATATCTGAAATGTAGGTGCTATTAGGTTATTTCCTCATTCTCTTAAACCGTGAATCTCTTCATGTCAGGAATAAAACATGATCGATCAGACGAAGAGCTTTACTCAAGTCCAAGAAAGAACCTATATATAGGATATAGATCTCAACAATAATTTATTAGTTGCCCGTATTAAGCATAGATGAATAGGTAAACTTAAAAAAACAACATATCATAAATGCAAAAAGAAATGTTATATAAGAATGTGTTTAGAGAATCTTATTACTATGACAATTAATTAAAAAAAAGATAACTAAATATTATAAAATTGAGCTCCACCCAATCATCCAGTTGATTGAACCTTATTGTTATTATACTAATATTGAGGTTGGTTAGTACGTCATGTTTCTATTTACACCGACCTCAATATCAACATTACGTAATAAGGTCTAATTTATCGGGTGACAGTGAAATTTGAATTCATAATTTCTAGTAACCTTTTCTAGAACATTTTTTGTTTCAACTTTCTGGTGGCAAGGGATTGAACAAACTTAAATCCTCGAACTCCATACATGGTCTAAAGCCTTCTCCTGCATCTCATTAATTTGCTAAAGTTAATAAAATTTAATCATCGTTTTAATAGATCAAGTTATTCATGAGGTTCCTATTATGTAGTGCTAGGTTATTAATGTTCTTTATTTGGAGCTAATTGATATTTTGTTAATCTATTTATTGGTGATTAAACAATAATTATGGACCTTTTGCGGTGGCGTAATGAATGATTAATTTGAATTTAATTGTTATTGTTAATATAATTACATACTTATAGTTACCACACGGAATTTTTCTAAATAATTTCCAACAGCATATAAACATAAATAGAACCTATTGCAATCTTCTTACAAAAAAACACGAAACATATCTGTCATAAATTAATCAATATCCAAATCTAAGAAGCACTCTACCAAAATGCACTAGACCAAGAAAAACCTTTCATGTTTATTAATTTTCCATTTGTTGCATATTTCCCCATACAAAAGAGCTAGTACAAACCTTAGTGCTGCTGGTTAAAGAATTCATGATTATGGCTTTAACAAATATTAAAATAATAATACTAAAATAAGCCAATATCATCTTGTAAAGTTTTCTTTAACTCCTTATTTATAATAACACCTTGGAAGAGTTTAGCCATAGCTACTCCTCCACTCAACCAGTATACACACACGTAGATATCTCCTCAACAACCATTCCCTGAGACATTGCCAATGTCGCCGCTGAGACTTGAACTCAAGAGATAATAGTGACCAGCTGCGTTGTCTCCCTGAACTGCAACCAATCCCAATACTACCGTCTTAGTAACGCATTAGAAATGCCATTAGACAGCCATATCCTACCCAGGGTTTCGATCCCGGTACTCGGTGATCTCAAGACTAACACATAAGTACTGATACACTGAGCGATTTTGTGATTGTGACTGTTGCATTTTTTATATTTCCATTAAAAAATATTTTTTTATATGTATTTAATTAATCAACATATGTTCTTATTACGCTGAGCTGCTTGGTCAATACTCCATATACTGTCAGCGGCTAACAGAAAGACCAGTACACATTTTTCTTTATTTTTCTTTTAACAAAAATTGCTTTGTTTTATTTTTCAATGGAATATTAATTTAGCTACAATTCCGCGAGTTAAAGTTACTAGTATTGTCCAAACGCTGGTTGTGGAATTTTCTGCATTATCTTCTTTATTTCTATGGTTCTTTACTTAATGTGGAAGAAAATCCCAGAAAGAAAAAATTATTAATATATTTGTTAATTTGGCTTTGCCTCCCTCTAGTACGTTTGAGGTGCACCGCTGTTAAAATCGAAAGTAGAGCAAACATTCTATAAAATTTTGTGTTCAATTGACTCAAGTGCAACAAAAACTGGACTAAATGTTGCAAATTATTCTGAACAACAGTTATGTATCAATTTGAAATATACCGTTTCTTAGCGATAAAAAGTTTTGATAGGTATATGTAGATGAAAGGCTACTATTAGAGACCAGGCAAATAATGTACACTAGAGAGAGGTAGCAAAAGCTAAAAATACAAAAATAAAATAGTTACAAGATATCTCTAACAAAAAACCATGAGAACAACATTTGAGCTATAATAACTTTGAGAATATGGTGACTTCTGATGATTGCTTAGAGAACAAAAATTTCTACAGTGTGTCTCACTAGAGTATAACAGCGTAATAATGCTTTTGTTTTTTGCCCGATTTGAATCAAACTGATTTTAAAAGATAGAGGCACCAAGGTGTATTTATGACCACAAAATCATTTTCCATCTTTAAGTGCAAGGCTATATCTACGGTACTATATTTTTTGAAAATAATCAATAAATCATAGTGGGCATTTTTTGTAATAAAAAAAATTGTTAAAAAAATTCTTCCAAATGATCCAAAAACCATAAATCCGAAGTTTAGTTAAATTCAAAAAGAAATGAGATCTTGAGGAAAAAAATTGTCTCAGTAGTAAACAAGTCGTTTTAAAGGAAACATCTTGACGATATTTGCACTCTAGTATGTGGAAATTATTGGTCATAGAATTTTAATAATATTTGGGGCAGATGCCATAGAAAAGTTGGAGGAGTTGGTTTCTACCATATACGTTAAAAATGAAGTTTTTAGTTCACCCTACTTATTTTCTACTATTCACCTCCCACCCCTTCAATGGAGGCATCTCAATCAGATGTCACTACAATACATACGTGTACTAATCTCAAGTGAATATCTCAATTTGATGTTATCAATCCCATTAATAATGAAGCGGAGGTGGTGGAGTTTGAAAAATATTAGAAAGAAATCTGAGGCCTTGATTTCTAGTATATACACCGAATCCCAAATTTCTGTACTCTTATCACCTTGATTTACTTATTTTCCCCTAGTCACTCCTATTAACCCTAACCCTTCTACGGAATCATCCCAAAATATAATCTAGTTCCAGATGTCGTTATAATATATACGTCTACCAAATTGCAAGTGAATATCTCAATTTTATTTTATCAACCCCTTCAATAATGTAGTAAGGGTAGTGGAAGGGTTGAAAAATATTGTTAAAAAATTTGAGGTCTTGGCTTCTAGGACATAAACAGAATTTCAAGTTTCTGTACTCGTACCTGCTTGCTTTACTTATTTCCCCCTATTTACCCCTAAATAACCCTGAACCCTTCAAAGGAATCATCTCAAAGAATAATCTAGTTCCAGATGTCGTTATAATTCATAAGTGTACCAAATTTCAAATGAATATCTCAATTTTATTTTATCAACCCTTGTAATAATGAAGTAGGGGTGGTGGGGGTTGAAAAATATTATAAATAATCTGAGACCTTGGCTTCTAGTATATACACCGAATTTAAAGTTTCTGTAGTCTTACCAGCTTGCTTTACTTATTTTCCCCTATTTACCCCTATTTAAGCCCCCATTTAACCCCCAACCCTTCAACGGAATCATCTCAAATTATAATCTAGTGCCAGATGTCGTTATAATACATACGTGTACCAAATTTCAAATGAATATCTCAATTTTATTTAATCAACCCTTTTCATATTGGAGTAGGGGTGGTGGGGGTTGAAAAATATTACAAAAAAATCTGACGCTTTGGCTTCTAGTACATACACCGAATTTCAAGTTTCTGTGGTCTTACCAGCTTGCTTTACTTATTTTCCCCTATTTACCCCTATTTAACCCCCAACCCTTCAACGGAATCATCTCAAATTATAATCTAGTTCCAGATGTCGTCATAATACATACGTGTACCAAACTTCAAATGAATATCTCAATTTTATTTAATCAACCCTTTTCATATTGGAGTAGGGGTGGTGGGGGTTGAAAAATATTATAAAAAATCTGACGCCTTGGCTTCTAGTACGTATACCGAATTTCAAGTTTCTGTACTCTTACCAGCTTGTTTTACTTATATTCCCCTATTTACCCCAAATTAACCCCCATCCCTTCAACAGAATCATCTCAAAATATAATCTAATTTCAGACGTCGTTATAATTCATACGTGTACGAAATTTCAAATGAAAATTTCAACTTTATTTTATCAACCCCATTAATGGGGTAGGGGTGGTGGGGGGTTGAAAGATATTATAAAAAAAACTTAGGCCTTAACTTCTAGTACATACACCAAATTTCAAGTGTCTGTTCTCTTACAAGCTTGCTTTACTTATTTTTCCCTATTTTCCCCTATTTAACCCCCAACCCTTCACCGGATTTCCTCAAAAAAGAATCCAGTTCCAGATCTTGTCATAATATATACGTGTACAAAATTTCAAGTCAATATCTCAAACCGTTCCGGAGAAAACGTGCGGACAAAAAAAAAGTTACAGACAGACCGACAGACCGACAGACAGAAATTTTTTTTTTTTCGCTCAAATTTAAAATCTCGACGTTTCATGACATTCTAAACCTATTTCACGAATAAAAATTTTTGAAAATTTTTTTGCGATTACTATACTTCCAATCCACTACGTGGATGTGGAAGTAAAAAGGAGTCAGAGCATGCTTATCAGAACGAGAAATTTGCTTTCGGACAGAAACAACAGCGACCCCTATTTTTTTCTTCTGGGACAATTTCTTGGGTCTCTTCTTCAACCATATATTTTGACAGAATGGATTTTATGTTCGTTGGTAGCGAAATTATTGTAGCTCGTTCTGTTAGATGCGGTTTCTTTAATTTCAAAGAAAAATTGTTCAAAAATATTCTCCTTGGTTGTGGCGACTCAGTATGAGAGGCATTATAAATAATTTGGGCATTAATTCCTGCTACATTTAGCAGTGAAAAAATATAGCTAAGGGCCACCTTCTAGTTCTCCTTGAAACAGAATATGAGTTGCACAATTGATCGACTGTATCAATTCCCCCTTTACTTGAGTTGTAGAAAGTTATTACTTCCGGTTTATTTGATTCTGGGCCTATTGAAGAGTTGGTATGCATTGTAGAAATTAGATTATTATTACTATAAAACAACTTTTGCAGGCAAAACCGAAGCAACAAAAAGCTATAATATTGTTTATAAAACACCTATATGTTTTTCAATTATTTTTTATATTAAAAAATTATAACGGAAAAAAAAATATTTTACTTACATAAGTGGTCGCGCCGGAGCACGTTGTGCACCTTTGAAACAGCCTGCTGCATTTACGTCCATATCTCATTGCACTCTAAATCAAAGTAACCAGAAACGCTAGTACACAGTGTCAACACCCCAATGGTAGGTTAGATGGGCGGGGTGGGTATATTTGTGCCAAAGACTTTAAGTTATTACAGCTTTACTGAGAACGGAGCATTTAGTGCCCCCGCGCGCGCACTTAAGGGTTAAACACCAGCTTAAAATGTATGCAATATGTGGTAAATAATGAACCATTTTTGAAAAAATTTGTCTGGTTGACAATTTTTGTTCATTTACTTCTGACAGACCTTCCCTTATAAATTGTTTTTTTATGAAAGTGCACTTCATAATAGCTTGATTTTTTTTTAAATGAAGTTTAAGATCTCTCTTATTTATTACAATTTGTCTGGTTGACAATTTTTGTTAATTAATTTGTCAGACTTAATTTTTAATGTTCAGCATCTACGGATCAGGATCAATCACTGGCATCTCAAAACACCTCCTTAAAAAAAGAACTGAAATTTAAGATCTCCCCTATGCAGGGACGCCGAGAGAAAATCGGGGCCCGGGGGATTGTACATACGACTCCCACCAATCTTCAATACAAATTTCGAAGCGGGTGGCATTCATAATAATAAACTATTTATCTCTATAAAAATTTCGAAGAGCAGGGAGAGTATTCCTCAGGATTGAATATTTTTCTCGATCAAAATTTTTGACGAGCGGGAGGGTAACATTCCTTAGAATTGAATATATTCTCAAAATAATGAAATATCTAAATTCTTCATGTGGAACGGATACTTTCGTTTAAGAAATAATTTATTTACTATAAACTTTTTGTTTCTCGCTGCAGAGTTATTGGTTTTATATGGGGAATTTGTTTATTTGATTACCGGTTAAGGCAGGAGATTTTTGATTCGTAAAATATATACCTGGATTCGTCCCTCGTTGAAGTGGGTGATATAAAATAAGCAACGCCAGATGTGTGAATGAAACAGATGAGTTTTTGTCTATATAGCATTAGCATTGGCTTATTTATGTCTTTATTAAATTTTAAACAAGAATTAGAGATCAAAATTAAAAAGATATTAAACATAATATACAGGTGATGAAATGAAAAACCAACCAAGATTAAAACCGATTGTTTCAAGGGAAACGACATACAGGGTGAGCAAAGTATCCCTTCGGACTTCTTTTCTCATAACGCGCAAAAAAAATTGTTACCGCGAGATAGGGCCCTTCCCAGCAACTCCACCGTAGATGGATATTCACTTGTGGAGCGGTTAATAAATAAAAAAAAGAAAGGGGAAAAAAGGGGAAAAAATACAAAAATGAAAGCTGCCAGATTCAGAGACACAAGAAGCAGAAATCTTAGAAGAAAAATAAGGAGATGACGATAGATGGAAACTTAAAAGAAGCATGTCGCAAACAACTGCACCACACCCCAGCCGATGGTGACAAATGGAAACTTAATAGAAGCATGGAAATTATAAGAAGCATTCTCAAACACCTACACTTCCCATCCTATATTCCCACCCCATGCGTCATGCGGCTCTCGCTGCTGACAACAAGCATGTCCAATGTCCAACCAGGCGTATGCAGCTGGTCCGGCGCAATACAAAACATCCGAGATTTGGTTCCGGCACGCGGCTTGGCCATCCGTTGGGCGTGTTCGACGGAAGACCAAGCTGCGTTTTGGAACGAACCTCCAAGGATGCCCGGAATTGGCAGCAATGCCCACCATACGCTGGCAAATCAATCAATCAAAATAATTAAATATCTACTTCGATCGAAATTTTGGACGGCGGAGGGGTGACATTTCAAATTTTTAAAGAGCGGGGGGTGGTATTCCCCCTAGGACTAAATATTCATCAGGATAGAAATTCTATATTTATCTCATTATAAATAATACAAGTTATTCGGAACTCATTATTATTTGCATCACATTAATCATTTACAAGGTACGCCTCTCTGGTTTTACCTAATACAAATGCTACCCTCCAAATCTCCAGCTTCGGACGAAATCCGGGCCCACTCAAAATCGCCGGGCCCCCTCAAAAACCTTCGGGCCCGGGGGGAAACATCTCCGACCCCCCCCCCCCCTCTAGACAGGCCTGCTTCTCTGCATAGGAATTTAACTGTCACTGAAAAAATGTTTTTCGCCATGTCAGACCACATTTTATAATTAAAAAGTGAGTTCGAGGCACTGAAAAAATGAAGTCTATCGTAATGAAAAACGTTTTTCCACTGACAAACCAATTTTTAGGCATAAAAGAGATCCCAAACTTAATTACAGGCAAAAATTAAAGCGGTGTTTTGACCCGGACATTGTAAAAGCTTTTTTTTGTGTCACGACGCGACGCTTCAAAATTAAGTCTGATATGGTAAAACCATTTTTTCAGTGACAGACAAATTTTTGTGCATTGATGAGGTCTTAAACTTCAGACTTTTTTAAGGAGGTGTTATGAAATGCCAGTGATTGATTCTGATGCATTAATGCTGCGCATTCAAAATTAAGTCTGACAAATTAATTAATAAAAATTGTCAACCAGACAAATTGTAATAAATAGAAGACATCTTACACTTCATTTTAAAACTAAAATCAAGGTATTATGAAGTGCACTTCCATAAAAAAATAATTTTTAACAGAAGGTCTAGTCTGTCAGAAGTAAATTAACAAAAATTATCAGCCCGACAAATTTTTTTAAAAATGGTTAATTATTTGCAATAAATTGCATACATTTCAAGCAGGCGTTTGGCAAAGAAAAATAATTTTCTTTTAGCTAAGTTCAAAAATTCACCCTGTATATTCATTAAGAGATATTTCATATGCGAAAATGACAATCTTGTTAATATGATGATGCTAAAATTTGGTGACAATTCGAATTCTGTTTATTACACTTTGTCGTTTGCAAACAGAGTATAGTACGAATTTCTATCGAAGGCGTGTTACGATTTGAAAAATATCTTGACATCAGTATCGCTGGCTAATAGAAAATTACTATCCCATTACAGAAATCTTCCACTAGGAAGAAACGCTTCTAAGGTGTGTTAACGTTTATATCACTGTGAGCTAGGTTCGTGCTTAAATTACACCGAGACTTCCTGCCCATTATTCTTTTTAATGTAATACCTTAAGCATGACTGTTTAAGTGCCTGGTTATTAATTATGCAGAGATGACATAGCTTGCATGTGTTTGTTGTACAATTATTATCGGCATGTCAACACTAACTCGATTTCCATTCAATTACAATAGGCCATTATTTGTCACTATTGTTTGAAAATGTTTCCATGTTTAGAACCTAAAGCATATTCACTACGTAAAATACTTTTACAAAAACATCACGTATAGCACTGCTTTCTTTCCTTTAGGCTAATTTAAAACATACACATTTATGTTTTCTCGCCTTGAATGTCTATAGTTGTTTCTGTTGCTCGAAGCGTGGCTTCGACTAGTGTTAAACAGAGATGGCCTTGTTGTCGTGTACACATGTAAAATATCAAAACACTCCCAGATCCCAGGTAATCAACATTCCACACAATGAGTAGAAGTTTCGTAATTTTTATCCACGAAGTTTTATCATGTTATACAAATTGTTTACTTTTACGGTTCACGCGTCCCAATCTAAGGCAAAATTTTAAAACATGAAATCAGAAATAATAAAAAAAATCTTATTATAAACATTTAAAAGCAATAGCTTAACTTACAGTTTCATTCTAAGAACTTTCCTTTTTTTGCAACCGAGTAAAAAAATTAAGAAGAGGTTCTAAAATCGTCAGTGGCGTAATTTCAACATTTTTATTGGGTAGGCAGAGATTTTTCACAGACAACCCAATAGATGGAAACAAAGCAAACCCTGTAATTTTTAAACGATGACCCGATAAACCCTAACGACCGCGGGAGACCGAGTGCTACAAAAAATTAAACCATAGACAGAGAACCCGAAACCCGAGGAAAAGCGGGTTTATCACTTCACAGATAATATTAAACTCAAAAGAGGGAAAGAGAGCGGTGTGAAAAAATAATTTATGGTAAATAAGGCTCGCGCAAAAATCGGAAGACTTAACGATCATTCACCGAACGTTCCCTAGATGATTGTCGTTTGGATACGTTCGCTGATATGTTGGGGAGCGCTCGCTGATGTGTACAATTTGAATTTTTTGCGATAACTCCACAGGCATTCGTATTTATAAACAAATTGTAAATAATACAATTTTCGATTCCAAACTACTTCTATAGGAAAGTATGAGTCAAAACAAGAAAAAGTCGTGTATGTTATGTTGAAAAGGTTTAAGTTTAAAAAGTTGTTAACGTACAAACATTGAAAAAATGCGTTTTTTAGCCTTTTTACCTTCAATAACTTTGGAACGGAAAGAAATTTATAGATTCTGAGAAAATATTTTGAAAGTGCAAAGCTTTAACTTCAAAACGCCGTAGGAATTATAAAAATTACATCAATATAAAAGTTACACCGATTTGAAAGTTGGGTTTTCAGCGCAGCGCGCCATGCTTTTGCGATTACAGACCACGTCTGTGACACCAGGCAATCTAAGTATAGAAATCATAGCATGCTATAACTTTGGAACCATTGACGTAACTTTTATAAATCTCCCGGCATTTTGAAGTTGAAGTTTCCGATTATTTTTGCAGAATCTAAAAATTTCTTTCCATTCAAAAGTTATTAAGGGTCAAAGAGACTAAAAATTCCCATTTTTTTTTCAATGTTTAAAAGTTAACAACTTACTAAATTGTATGAAAAGAATCAAAAAATCATAGTAGGCATTCTTTATTCAAAAGATTTGGTTAACAAAACTTGTTCGAAATCGTTCAAAAACCCTGAATCCGAAGGTTAATTAAATTCTACAACGCTCCGGAAAGTTATGAACAATAACAGAAAGCGAATTGAGGCATTAGGGTTGATGGAGGTTTGATAGAACGTAATATTTAATTCTTTTGATTGTTTTTATTATTCATTTGTGTAAATTGTTCAAAGAAAATAAAAGAAATAATCTTTATTTAAATGCCTCAAAAGGATTTTTTTCATCAAGACCTCATTTTTTTTAGAATTTAACTAAACTTTGGATTCAGGGTTTTTAAATTTAGTAATCTTAGATAGACATCAGTGACCTCTATATTTTAAGATCAGTTTGATTCAAATCGGACAAAAAACAAAACAATTATTACGCTGTTACACTCTTAAGTGAGACACACTTTTTTTCTTGTGTTAACCTATTCTTACGATACAAATGTTTTGGTATCGAAAATCGCGTTATATATGATTTGTTTAAAAAATTGTTATTAAAAAAAGGTTTCCATGGGACGATTTCGCTAAGAATTCAAATTTAAACCATTAGTAAAACATCCTAAGCAAACCATTCGCCTAAAAAAGAAACCGTAGACCTATTAGACCTTAAAGTATACTATAGACGTGCCACGCAAAAGTAATGTATGTCGGATAGGCTAGGGGCGTGGGGCGTTTTAGGACGGATCTATTAGATTTTGGCCACACATTTGTAAATACAATATAATCACTTAACAAAGTAACATGATTTATGATTTATCTAAACAGGTAATTGTCAAATAATAATGTCTTATTGTCGACGATGCAAACAATACCACAAAATACTGAAGCAGTCCACCACCGTTAGTCCCGCGATTTCAACTACTCCCTACGAAGTTTATCTTAAGAATACTTATCTATACGGGACTCAGTGATGCTGTTCCGCTCGCCGGAAGGGGATTTTGCTCCCAGGGGCTTCAGACCTCCTTTGGTTCAACAAGACCACATATCGAGATGTTTACTCTTCACATTTCTTAATGCAATCGGTGCTTGTTGACAACGTTCTCTTGACTTCAATGAATCATGGGTTAACAGGCGTCTACAAGACTGTCGAAAGGCGTCTAAGAAAGTATCGGAAGGCGTCCGCACGAGGAACTTGAAGGGGACGTCTCCGACATGTATAATTATAATTAGCAGCCTAAGATTTTGCTAGTATTGAACTCGCTTTCTCCCGGGCATCTGATGTTTAAGTCGCCTGTCTGCAGTTTACGAGTATTGAACTCACTTTCCCCCAGGCATCCTCAGACAGGCAAGTTAAAGTTAAATACCAAACTTTAACTCGCCTGTCTGCGGTTTTACTAGAATTGCAAAAAACCCCGCTGAAAATTTTAGCCACTGGCCCCACAAATTCTTAATCCGTCCCTGTCTAATTGTATTGAAAACCTTGACTGGCGTAATTGTCATACTTTCTTTCAAAATAATGGGGAGACAGTTGCCTACCCTTGCCCCTCCCCCCCCCCCACCGAATTACGCCTATGAAAATCGTATCTGTCTCTTTTTTTATATTTGATCAACGATTACTCTGGAATGACTTAAACTATTTCTATGAAATCTTTCGCAAACTGTAGAGTACAACTCGGTGGTGGTCTTATATATTTTTCAAGCCTATGCCTAGTACAAGTTGAGCAAAAATCGGAAAAGCATTTTAAATGCGATAATTTTTGAGGTTATGCCGGAGGTGCCGATGCCGCAATTGATTTATTCATTGACTGATTAGCCAGCGTAAGTTACACATTGCTGCCGATTTCGGACTTCCCATCTGAATATTTTTATATACCGCCGGACGAATATGCTCGCCGTGCGGTAGACTACTCTAGACGAATATATTCCCATGTACCAAATAAAATAGGTTTAGGTTACTCTAGACGAATATACTGACCAAATAAATAATTTCGAATTATCATACACCACTTTCTACTCGAGCAGTAAGAGAGTACTGGGTGAATATACTGAATTACAACTAAACGGTCGTTCACATATTAGGATTTGGATAATTTGTTATGAAATGCTAAGGGAGGTAGGGGGTGGGGGTATTATCAACTGCGTTAGGTAACGTCAAACTTATAGGACAATTAATTCAAAAACAAACGTATTTTTAACCGTCCTTAATATCAGTATACTAGGTTTTAATGTTTAGCTAACCGAGAGACAGGAAATTTTATTTCATAATTTTTAGTGACTATCTTCTTCTTAGGAAGTGTCAATTTTATTTCGAAAATAATTTTGTCGTACTGATGTGCCAATCTTATTGTCTCATTGCTTTGCGGCTAAGAACAATATATTGAAACAATTTAACATTATTGTGATTTTCATTTCTTTATAATAAGCGGTTTTAAATATGCTTCAGTTTATGGCAGTTTATATTATCGAGGTTCCAGATTAGAATAATCTGGTAAAAATTTTTAAGACTAAAAAATACAAAATAAATAATAGTTTAAAAAAACTAAAAAAACACGCTTTAATAGCAAACCGAGTTAAAAAGTAAAGAATAATACAATACAATAAATATAAAACAATACAAATGCGCGTGGGGTGCTTGATATCAACTGGTATAAATATTTCATAGTAATAAGCACCCACGCTTTTTTGCATTGTATTGCATTATTGTATTATATTATTTTTTACTTCTTAGTTCGGTTTGCTGTTAAAGTCTTTTTTAGTTTTTTAGTTTTTTTACACTATTATTTTTTCGCCTGTTTTTGCGTAGTTGATTGCGAGCTGGGAACATCGTAAATAGGTTTAGCAAGTCTCAAATCAATCGCCATTAAAACCCAAAAGAGGCATTGTTCTTGGATTTTTGAAAATGTTCAGTAATTCTATTCAGGGGTTTGAAATGACCCCAAATCCTGAGAAAAATTAAAAAATATCAGTAAATCTGAAAACAATTCTATTTGTATTTTCTAGCAAGAATGGTTAAAAACTTCACCGATAGGCCCTCCGAGGGGGTGAAATCATGCCCAAAAGAGCCAAAAAATATTTCGCTCTTTTAAGATTGATTTAATAGAAAAAAAAACTACATTTTGATATGCTTTTTGTCCAATTTGTTGGGATGATTCACTACATTTTCAGCAGAGGGTCGCAAGATGACTTAGTGCTTTAACATGTTTTATTTTTATTTTTTTCTTTGCATTGACTAAAGTAAAAGCTAACTACATTTTGAAACACGGAAAGGGCATCGGTTCTATTTTTATTTAGTAAATGAAAATAAGGAAATGAATGATGATATTTTAAATATAACATTATCACTTATCAATTTGTAATATTTTTTAAAATAATTCTATGGAATGCATTTTCGTAAATAACTCGTTATTTATTTTAAGTTTTTCGAAAAAACTCTATTTCGGATTTTTTGTCCAAAAAGGTCCATGCCTTATACTGGTTATAGAGATCGACCGACGGAATAGTTAATTTTCGATTTTTATTAGGAAACTGTTCGGAATTGGTAGAATTTATCAAAAAAATCAAGTTTTCCAGGATTTGTAGATTCGCTTTTGTTTTTACAAATTTCTCCCAAACGTCAGCTAATAGACCTAATCGAGCCCTACAATTGCCATTTTTGAAAATCAACATCGGACCTTCGGTTCGGGAGTTATTAATTTCTTTGAAAAATCATACTCGGCCCTGGAAAACATACTTGCGGTCAATGGATTCGGGCCGCCAGCAATAGGCTTGATTTGTGGCCGGGTACCTTTGATCTCACCAAGTCTCATCGAAATCGATCAATATTCTGGACAGTTATCGTGCTTCCTAGCCCGATTTCGAGAAAACCAGTTTCTTGCAAAAAAATCAATTTTCATTTGTTTCTCGACATAGCCACTGGTATACTTATTTGTAGAGCTTTGCGAGCGGCACCATTCCTTTTTTGAAATGTCTCGATCCGACTACCCGTTATCGAGTTATTCAATTTCTCCCGAAAAACTCGAAACGTCTATATCGGGCACTTCCGGTTTCCGAACGGAGCCGAGCTTTCGGCGTTAAGGTTTTCTATAGACCTCCTATTAACCACCCAAGTTTCATCGCAATCCGAAAACGGATTAAGGGGGCTGGGCGTGACAGACAGACAGACAGACAGACAGACAGACAGACCGACAGACCGACAGACCGACTGACCGACGGACGGAATTTTCTAAATTCGCTCTCGAATCGATAGATATGACTTTCACATCGATCCGACGTTTTTTTCGGGTTTCGATGGTGCACCGGAAAAATGCTAAACGTATACTACATTTTTTTTCAAAATGTAGTAACAAGCTAACCATTATGCTCTTCGGCGATTTACTACACTTGTTATATAATTGTTGCACATTCTATAGGATACTCTTCGCAATTTCTTTTGTAGTTTCAAACATTTTTTGTTTAATTTCGAAAACAAAAAAATTTTTTCATTTTAAAAATTAATAACTTTTTTATTTATTGATCGATTTTGTCCAAAAACAATTTAATATTATTATGATTTTTATTTCTTTATAATAACTGTTTTTAAATATTCTTCAGTTTATGGTATCAGGGGTCCAAGAATGGGCTTGTTCGGCATTTTTTTTTATTTCATAAATCGAAAGTGCAAGTATAAATTAATGGATCTGCAAAAAATCAGAATCTTATTCGCACGTTTAGTATCTTAAAAACTATTACAAATGTCCATCTAGCGAAAATGGGGCGTGGCCAGGCGCTACGTCACTATACGCATAGACTCGGCGATCTCAATAGACTTGATGCTCCTTATTGGTTATAATTATTATAAGTGTTTTCGAAGTATTGTTTGTTTTGCTTACTACTTGACAGTAGGGGAGTACAATTTGGTGAAATGTCAAAAAATTACAATTTTCTCTCGCTCCTGCCAGAACGAATTTTCGATTTCGACCCTGCAATTTACGATTATAATTCATCGCCGACCTTCTCCTTTCCGTAGACACATAGAACGACTTCCACTCGACGTATTTATTTAGTTACCAGCGTTTAAAAATTCCATGTTTTTCGACTTTTCAGGTTAAATTTGAAAGGTCCCAGAAAGCCATTTTTCTTACGTCACTTGCGTATAGTGACGTCACAAATGAGCGCTCGGTTTTTGCAACTATTACTAATTTCGACTCCTTATATCTCGAGAACGGAAAAAGTTAATAATACGAAATTTTAAGAGTATAATGAGAATATCGAGTACTATATGAAAAAGTATAAAAACCATATAAAAAGAATATCATGGAACAAGCCCATTTGTGCAGCAAATTGATCATGTTTTGATTTAAAAAGTGCTTCAGAAATGTATCGGTTACGTGCATAATTATGAACGAAAATTGCTCCTCTATTGGTTAATAGTTAAAAGAACACAATTTTGACACATTTATGTGCTAAAACATGTCTCAGGCAATTTAATACAGAAAGTATTGTTGAATATTGAGACGTTAACTTGAGTATTGAAACATGTAATAGTTAAATATATTTCTTTCCTTTCTCTTTAAATTATAGGAGAATGTTTCGCAAGAAGCCAACCGCAAAATTCAGTTATGTAGATAAACAAAATATTATAGTTGATGGACTCAACTGGTTATTTTAGTAATTCAAAGGCCACATTTGTTAAAAAATAATTTAATGCAGGCATATGATGCAGATGTGTCGCCTAATTACCATTAATATAATAAAATATTACGTAATGCCATTTTATACTTCCAATATATTATTATACTCTTCGCAAATACAAGACGAAGAGTAAATTGCACTCAAGCGGCACATTTCTAAAACCGGTAACATCGCTCGTAGAGAAAAAATGTTCATATCACTGTGTTGGTGATCGAATTCTGAACAACTTTCAAAACGTCCGTCCGTCCGTCTATCTGTCTTTTTGTCCGTCTCTCTGTCTGTCCGTCTGACTGTCTGTTCGTCCGTCACATTTCTTGTAAGCACGACAACTTAAGAGCGAAAAGTCGGATTGTATTGAAATTTGGACAGTAAGTTAGTGAGTGCGAGTACTCTATAGGATATGCAACAATTATATAATAAGTGTAGTAAACCGACGAAGAGTATAATAGATAGCTTGTTTGTTTATTTGTTCTGATATTATGGAGCTTACATCAATAGAATGGGTTATACATATAATGTGTGCATTAAACATATATAATAACTTATAGTTATTTTTGAAAAATATTATTCTGTCCTAACGAACCAGTTCCACTACATTGGAAGTTTGATTTATTTTCTCTGAATATGATTCTACATTATGTATATAACCGTTATCTATAACTGGTTGATTTTTAACACTTCAAAATAACTAAAAAAAGTTTTAGTTTCAGCGTATTTTGAAGCCGCCAATGAATTGTCGTCCAATATGGAGAGAACAGATAGCTCTTCGCCGACTCCCCTCCTCAATTTTAAAATCTGTGTTACATGGTTGGAGGAATGAGAGGCTCGATGGTAACTCATGACCTGTGGGGCTGTACGAGGGACCCATCTTTGATGGATGAGTACATGTGAGTATGCAGGTCAGCAATTCAGAAGTATCCAGAGTCAAGAATATATTGATTATTATACTCTTCGCAAATACAAAATGAAGAGTATATTGCATCCGATCGGCATATTTCTAAAATCGGTAATATTGCTCGTATTGCATATCACTGTGTTGGTTATCGAATTCTGAACAACTTTGAAAATGTTCGTCCGTCTGTCCGTCAGTCCGTCCGTCCGTCCGTCTGTCTGTCTTTCTGTCTGTCCTCCGTTCGTCTGTCTGTATGTCTGTCCGTCCGTCACGTTTCTTATAAGCACGATAACTTAAGAACGAAAAGTCTGATAGTATTGAAATTTGGACCGTAAGTTAGTGTTAGCTAGAGAAAGAATCCTATTGTTTTTGAACAAAATCGGTCGTAAATAAGAAGTTTTAATTTTTGAAATAAGAAAAAATTGTTTTGTAATTAAACAAAAAATGTTTGAAACTAATATCATTTACAAAAAAAACTGCAATGAGTATCCTATAGAATGTGCAACAATTATATAACAAGAGTAGTAAATCGACGAAGATTATAATGGTTAGCTTGTTTTAATTTATATATTCTCATATTTTTGTTTAAATGATAAACTTTTCACTAATAATATAACAATTTTTCTTATACGGTACTATTATGATTGGGTACAAATTTACTATTGGAGCAGGGCGCGAAATTCTTTGAGTCCATCTCTGTTAAATACAATACAGACTAATTGATTGCCGTTTGTAAATGTCTAGCTGTTTTCTGAGTAGGTGCATCAAAATTGCCAATTTTAAACATTCTACAAATCAAATGTTTTGAAAAATCAGTATTTATCGCTAATAGTGACCAGATTTCAGAAGACAGAGCACTATTTCGCGATTTACGAGGGCCGGACTCAGATTCGTTTGTACTTCCACTAAATCAAAATTAAAATTACGTTGACTGTTACTATCAGTAGAGCCATTAGCACTCATATGCTTTTATGAGGAAATCTGTCTATTAACATTTGTTTTAGATGTCCAAGAAATTGTTTTGTTGCAACTGCTACAATAAAGATCTGTTCCATCGAATTGCATTTGTGGAAAATCGCGAATCCACAAGTATACTGCAGCCTGAGAAGCACTAGACATTTGTGTATACCGCCGACTCGATAATTTCACTCTAGGTTTGTAGATACATATGTACATACATATGTCTAGACTTATACTGAAAACCTGCGTAACTGCAATCTCCGATGGTCTAACCTTTACCTTTATTAAATGTGACGTAAATGCCAAAAATTGCCACAGGATACCTAAGTAAAAAGGGAGTTTGTCAAAGCAATGTTTCACAATTTCGGGGACGTGATCTAATTAAAGGAGATAATAAAATAGCATTAGTAAAAAACATATAAAAGTACCGCCGTAAACTGGAATCTAATGTTGACACTCGGTCAGAGTCGAATGCAATAACATTTTAAAATGAAGTAAAATTCACTTTACCACGATACTGGGCAGTTTTATGCCATTAATCGCTAATTTTGTTTGTTATGTGTGATGCTAAAACTAGACAAGATTTAGCATCATTAACATTAACAGGATGTATCAGTTTCGCCTATGAAATACCTACAAAATATAAACATTCTTACAAACGTGTCTCAATCCGCCCCTAGTAAATCATGAAATAGACCCTTGTCATCTGAATTTTGATAATAACTAACCTCAAAATCTGAAGAGTATATTTTTTAATCCGATTAATAATTATTTATTGCTCACGAGGGCATTTAAGTAAAAAGTGGCCGCAAAAACGCCATTTTTAACACGCTTTTATCAGCTTCACCTGTATCTATCAATCTATCAATGTAACGGAATCTTTCAACGTAATTTTCATCCACTTCTAATTGTTGTATCATCATGAAATTTAGCAATTGTGAGTAGCTCCGATGACAATACAATATAGCATACTCAATTTCATAATATGTTCAAAATGGCCGCTGCCCCAAGATGGCGGATTATCATTTTCTTTACAACCCTCTTGATATGGATATCAAAGGAAAGGGCTTGACAAGTAGAAAACAAAAATGTCATCAACACTTAAAGATTCAAAATGGCGGCGTCAACATGGCGGATAGGTTTTATCAATTATCGTCGGATTCGATTGAAAATCGGTATCTGTATAGGTTATCGAGGTTCCAGGTTAGAATTACCTGGTCCAAATTTTTAAGACTAAAAAATAGAAAATAAATAATAGTTTAAAAAAACTGAAAAAACACGCTTTAATAGCAAACCGAACTAAAAATTAAAAAATAATACAATACAATAAATGCAATACAGAAATTCACAGATCTTGCATCTTTCGCAAGTATCTTAAGCGTATTGAAAATACCAGATGCAACTATACTGCTCTAGGTCGAAGTCCTATAGGATCGTCCTATTGATATTCCTGCTAAATTACACCAAATTGTTTTCTGTATTTCATTTTTTATAAATATTATTTTTATTAATCATGCTACGAAAAACTGAATAATTATGTATTAAATACCTTCGATAATATATCTCTATAATATAGATACAACCGTTGAGAGAAAGAAGTAGAAAGAAAACGGTCTCAGAAGGCAACGATTAAACAGTTATCGGACGACAATCGACTGCGTGCTCAATAGCATAAGGACGAGTATAGCAGGGGCGTTCGGTAATTATGAACCTTCCTCGCATGTCCGTGGTCGGGTCGACGAGATTCGACAACGGTCCACAAAAAAATTCCCACAAATCAAACGGTAAAACCTATTATAAATTTGAAAAAACCAACTAAATCCTCGATAACAAGCGTACAACGTTTACTTCAGGGGTACTTTTCGAAAAATGACCACGCTTCGAGTTATAAGTTAAAGGATTTGTGAATTGATACGTTTCAGGACAAGCGTTAATTCATGAAGGTGCTCCATAAGAAAGCATAGCGCAGACAAAATTGAATATTTAGAAAAAAATATTAAGTATTAAGATATGTACGTAATATTACTTGAAAACAAAGCTGACGAGCTGTAAATTTCAAATATACAACAAACATTTTTTTTTTTTTCGGAAAATCGCCCCCTGCAACTCCCTATACAGGACGATTTTTCCACGACCAAGTCAAATTTTCTTCTCTTTTGATGGGGCATCGTTTAAAATAGGTCGAAGCTTTTAGCAAGACATTGCAAATGGAATGGCACAATAGAGGCAGCTTGTTACTCTACTACAAGGCTGGCGCAGCGGCCTAGACAGATCTGTCGCTCTCGATATGTTTTTCGTATCATGCGCCCAGTAGTATTTTCAATACTAATACGCGTGGGGTGCTTGATATCAACTGGTATAAATATTTCATAGTAATAAGCACCCCACGCTTTTTTGTATTGTATTGTATTATTGTATTGTATTATTTTTTACTTCTTAGTTCAGTTTGCTATTAGTCTCTTTTCAGTTTTTTAGTTTTTTTTAACTATTGTTTTTTCGCCCGTTTTTGCGTAATTGATTGTGAGCTGGGAAAATCGTAAATAGGTCTCAGATTAATCGCCATTAAAACCCAAAAGAGGCATTGTTTTTGGATTTTGGAAAATGTTCAGTAATTCTATTCAGGGGTTTGAAATGACCCCAAATCCTAAGAAAATTAAAAAATATCAATAAATCTGATAACAATTCTATTTGTATTTTCTATCAAGAATGGTTAAAGTTTCACCCATAGGCCCTCGAGGGGGTGAAATCATGCCCAAAAGAGCCAAAAAATATTTCGCTTTTTTAAGATTGAGTTAACAGAAACAAGCTGACCATTATACTCTTCACCGATTTACTACACTTGTTATGAAATTGATGCACATTTTGTAGGATACTCTTCGCAGTTTTTTTTTGTAAATGATGTTAGCTACAAATATTTTTTGTTTAATTTCAAAACAAAATTTTTTTATTTTAAAAATTAATAGCTTTTTTATTTATTGATCGATTCTATTCAAATACAGTAGGGTTCTTCCTCTAGCTAACACTAACTTACTGTCCAAATTTCAATACAATTGGACTTTTCGTTCTTAAGTTATCATGCTTACAAGAAACGTGACGGACGGACAGACAGGGACAGACAGAGACAGACAGACAGACAGACAGACAGACAGACAGACAGACAGACAGACAGACAGACGGACGGACATTTTGAAAGTGGTTCGGAATTCGATCACCAACACAATGATATGAACATTTTTTCTCTTCGAGCAATATTACCAGTTTTAGAAATGTGCCGATCGAATGCAATATACTCTTCGGCACAATGCTTCTTTTAGTTTTTAACGACCATTAATTTGATACCTGCTAAACCTTTTTAGGATGTTTCCCAAGCTCGCAATCCGTTGCGCGAAAATAGGCGGATTTTGCGGTCATTCTTTGACTCGAACGAGAACTGGAATATAGAAGAATTATTATCAAACTTTAATTACTCAATCAGAGCTTTTCACTTAAGCAATGTACCGACCAAATTGATAACATCTAGATATTAAGCGCAATGTATTATTCATTAAATACTTATTCATAAATTTCGCGAATTAACTAACCCAGTAACTCTATAGAATTGTAAATTAATAATTAATTATGTAGCAATATTGTACTAATGAAGCCTTGACCGTTGATAATTTCTAAAATGGAATCTAAAATGGTTCAACATAGCATTTCATGAACGCTGCAGGTTCTAATTACTCTCTAATTGAATATAAACAGATACTTATAGGAAACTGGTGTTAATAAATAAATAAAAAACCTAATACTTTTTATTTATCCCCACAAATTATTTAAAAAAACATCCAGGAGCTTGAGAAATTGCATTTGTCATACGAAAATGTCTTTTTGCATTACATATGAGCCCCACTTTTAAAGTAACAGTTGTCACTGTAGTAACTTTAATCAACAATATTGGTCATGGACCTTAATTATACCTACGCAATGTTAATAAATAGTTTCATTGTATATCACGTACCAAACACCTGTAATTACAGTGAAATATACAAAACTAATAACTTTTTCTCTGCAGTACTGATAAATTTTAAATAAACTTTCAATGCCGATGGAGAAACTACACTAATATCAATCATTCGTTTTGACACATTCTATGTGTGTAGGATACGCACAATATCGTCGTAAGTATTGAACCAGCTAAAGTGGAAATATTCTACAGTAACAATACGTAATCCGTACAACAAAAAGTAGAACCACAAATAAAAACAGACATGGAAGTTAACCGGAAGACTAAAAGAAGCATTGACAGAAAAAAAAATAGACGGAGAGAGAAGCCATGAGGGGTAAAATGCAGGAAAATTTTTGAAATCATAAAACTTTTCTGACTAAGACCAAGACCAATAAAGTGGAGGAAACAGGAAACGCAAAAAGAATGAACAGAATAAGTGTAGTGCCTCAGTGCTGCAGACTTTCGAGAGGATGGAGAAAGGAGGGTCGAGAGAAAGAGAGATAGTTGATATAAAATTAATGATCGAGAGAATGAGGAGGATCGGAGTTGAATATATTGTCATAAGATGGTGGATAAGATTGCAAAAAGAAATAGAGGATGAAGAAATTTGGATTGATAGAAGAGGGAGAAGGGAAAGAACGAGACAAAGAGTAATAGAGAAATGGCAGAAAAAATGATGAACAGACTGGGAGAACTCTCTTCGGGGTGTGCCCGGAAGTGGGTTACACTGCCCTGGGATTATCCTTTAAGGCAGTGCAGATGGCAACAATACACGGTAATTCTCTGGAATGTTTTAAGATGTTTCGCCTGAGAGATGTGGATGGCGAGTGTGAATGTGGAAGAGGAGAGGACCATAGTAAGCATGTCAAGTCTTTATGTGATAAGGAGGAAGGAAGAAAGTTTGTGAGAAATGAATGGGGGTCATCTGGAAGTACGAATGAGCGAAAATAAGGTAGTACAAGAGGAATAAGTGAGGAAATGGAACAGGTGGGCAGAGAGGCTGATGATGACTGAAGATTTGCGTGTGTGAGGGTTGCCTTCCAGGTATTATAGATATTGTATATATCTGTATTATTTTTGTTACAATAGGAGAAAGTTTTGCTCAAAGCCGCAAGGTGGGGGAGTGAATAAAGTAATGCTCAGTGCTTACCACGTCAGGTTTGAGATCACGGGGTCCTGGGCTTGAGTCTTGGCCAGTGTTGCCAAGCGTACTATAATTATAGTATTTGTCCTATAATTATAACTTTGTGTACTATGTACTTAGCAACTAGATATAGTACGCATATTGTACTATAATTTTGCAGTTTTGCTTTCTAAATTACTGCACTGAAAACATCAGTGAAAAGCAATCGCCATTTTGCTACATCTATCGGCAGTCAAGGCTAGGCGGCAGATTCTCCAGAACTAACGATAGATGGAGATACCTCAAACTCTTTCTTGACCTGCATCCTGCTCCTAGCTCCTATAATATAATTCCACATTCCACAGAATTCTTTATCTATGGCCAGAGACAGCTTTCTGCTATGGCGATGGCTCCCATATGTTAGACAGTTGGCAATGGCGAAACTATTTTGATTAAACCTTTACTGCGAGTGAACTGCATCTGAACTTTGAATAATAACTAGGTATATGTATTATAGTGTTGATTTTTGTGCTATGATTAATAGAGAATATTTGTATATACTTACCTAACTAAAATAAAAAATTGATATAGTTACTTTTTGTTTTATTGAATTGTACTATATGAAAAATGTTCCTATTTTTCCCTACCAGCCCCAACCCACCCCCCCCCCCCCCGCCCGCTTATCAATTTTACACATAATTTGTTTTTTTTAAATTGTACTATATTTTTTTCAAAAGTACTATATTTTTGTTGGCTACTGTACTATAATAGTTTTCCAGCACTTGGCAACACTGGTCTTGGCTGGGGTATAGATATTTAGTGATGTTTTTAATTTGTTATCGAGGAGGTAACTGTAGTTTAAACCGTCGTTGAACGACACAACATGGCTAATCGCTGTTATCCTTTCTGAGTTCGAGTCTCAGCTGCGGCAAATATGTCGCAGAGAATGGTTGTTGTGTTGGTGTTTACGTGTATGTGTCCTGATTGAGTGGTGAAATAGCTAAGGCTAAACTTCGGCAGAACGTTAATATCAAAGAGGGGATAAAGAAGATCTACTGGCTTTTAGACAAGCAACCATCAAAGAATCAAATGCTAAAAACTACGATTAGAACTAGAAATATTACACGTGGAATCGACAAACTAACAACGAATTAAAATAAGATGAATCGGAAAAGCTAAAGGTTCAAACCTTAGATATCACCAGAGTATGGATGAAAAACGCGTTGTGGATGGAACACCACCATACTAAACCCCTCCCCGAAATCAATTCATAATTGTAGAAGAATAATACTCCGGAAATACGTTTCTGATATTTTTGTATTAAAATTAACACTTAAAGATGATCTAGTTAGTTTCTGTGTGGAATTGGAGCTCTGAGCAGACTTGAGGTAATATATGAAAACTCTTAAAAATCAGTTGCCAATTCAGATCACAAAAAACTTAAAATGAAGCAGTTCGTTAATAAGATTTGATTTTGATTAATACTTGGTATATTGATTAAAAAGTTCAATCGCCACAATGTAAAAACATTCAACGCCTATCTAGCTAATTGTATACAAAACAAATCAGAGTAGCATATCATCCATGGTAAGTGGGACACATCCCGAAGATGTATAATCTCAACTTCATATAAGGGAGAAGTGAAGAGAAGTAAAATGCCTTGAAGCATATGCTTGCAAATTTTGGTTTGAGGTTGGAAGGATGTGGATTGATGGTAATAAATACAATTGGAATCTTAGGTCATCTGTGGCTACCTGTATGTGTTCTAATAGGCGATCTTAGAACGGAACACATGTAATTGCTTTAAATAGCGTATATAAGTTATCTGACGTTTCTCAGTTTGTTCAAACGTACGAGTGATGTATAATCTAATAAGGATAACAGGATTTCGCTTCGCTTTGAAGTTACCCGTTATTGAGACACCCGCACCCGTCAGAGTTCATTGTAGCTTATAAAAATATGGTCAGGACACATCTCGTTCTATTTCTTAAAAACTTAGGTAAAGGTGTTTCGTGATATTTTTTTCGAAGTGCAGCTTCGTTATATTTTCTTAGTTCCTTCTTTTGCTGGGTTTTATGACATTATAACAATTTTTTTTTTAATCATCATTTTTATTACTCGTCAAAAAAGTACCCCCTTAACCGTTCCTTTGTATTAAAATTCATAGGACTACAGGCTATTTCTATGTAATTATAATATTTTGTAGAACTCTTGGATATAATTTTTAGAAAAGAATAAGTACATTTGTGGTAAAAAAAGTACAAAAAGAAAAAGGAAAAGTATCCACCGATAGATAGGAAACAAATGTCTCAAATTTTTGGATATGTATTGCATGCATTTCGGCGTTATCATGTTAGCTTTGAAGTGTCAAATTAACATTTTTACGAAAACATCTGCCTCGCCTGTAACAGTCAATATAAAATTCTAAAGAGTAGTTACTAATTATGGTTCATTAATTAGAAAACATCTTTATATAACCTAATTGAATTTATTGTACTTAAGATAAGGATATTACGTTCCAGCTGGCCGTAGTTGTTTCTTTGCCCGGAACAGATCCAAAAATAGGTATTAAAATAATGTTGGCTTCCTGTCAGAAACAACGAGGAAGCGGTAATGACAGTACTGAATATTTTGTTATTTTATTGCTTATGTATATAAACGACGAATGAGCATTTCTAGAGTAAAACAAATAAAGTTGAGTGAAATTCACAGCAAGACGCATTCACTTTCATGTTACATGTTTTAAGTAAATAACGCAAATGAAAGAAAGTGTAACAACTTTAAATTTGTAATTGAAATTATGCTCATTCCTTGTTATTATAACACAATATTATATTAGAATGGATGTAACTGGTACTATAAGCCCCAAGTAATGCAAATAATTTGCTGAAGTGCTTCTCATACACTTACTTTTCTCTCTGAATCGCATCGCCTCAAGTTTTCTGCAAATACTTTAGCTCTGGCTTTCTCTTAGTATAATTTCTTTCAAGGACATATTTGTATTTGGAAATATTTGGACATTTCAAAAGGTTACGCACAAAAGTGTACACAAGACAATGGTATATTACTTAACGAGCTATAATGTAAGTAATAACAATAACTCTCGCAGATAAAGTTTGCACCATGAGCCGTAGGCGAGAAAAATAATTTCTTTTATTGTTTTTAATATAATTATTTGTTTAATTCTACTGACTGAGTCTACTACTACTTGTCATAATATTATATTGTAAACATTTTTTGTGATTATCTTATCCTGAGTTTTTGTGTACTTTTTTATGAACACACACTTTTTCTTTATTTGTTGTGGTATCAAAAATAAACCAGTCTAAAGTAAACACAGTATGGTTCCACATGGCGCTGCGAACAAAACTCTTTTTCTCCTTTAGTTTTGAAGATAATTGGTTGAAATTCAGGATATACTGTATAAGGTGACCATATTTTTTTTTTTTTGAAAAAAGAGTACAATGATAGAAGTGGTCCCTTATTTAAAGGTGAGGGTATGGTGACTCAAAATGCGCCGCAGACGATAATTTTGTATTTTTCAAGGTCGAGCGGCCTTAAATGAAAAGTTAGATATTTGATTAAAAATTATATTGTCTTCAAAATGTAGGTCTCGTGTATGCAAGATTTAAAAATGTAAAATAGCAAATATATTTATATCAGGTAAAAAGAAAAATCTATATTCTAATAAAAATATAAAGAAATAACAAATAATCTCTTCAATTTCTCCTCGACGTGCCTGCAACTACAGCATCCGGATCATCAGGTTGATGCCAGTCGTACTTCCAGGAGAAACTGCAGGTCACGGGAGCAGTCAACACTGTCAAGGTGGAGGTGCCGGATGACAGGACAGATGAGGCGCTCAGACAAGAGCAATTGAATGATGTGGAAATTGGGCCTATATTGAGAGCCAAAGAAAGGGGAACTCGCCCAAAATGGAAGGATGTTTCGGACAAAAGAGTGGGACTGAAGGCACTATGGGCGCAGTGGGACTCACTGAAAGTCAGGAACGGGCTGTTGCGGAGAGCATTGGAAAGCCCGGATGAAAAGCAGGTGGTTATGCGTCTAGTGATTCCCAGGTGTCGAGTAGCGAAGGTGCTTCAGGAAGTGCATAATGGAACATCCGATGGACACTTCGGTGTTAACAAGACCCTGAAGAAAATACGAGAACGATTTTATTGGATAAGAAGTCGTCAGGATGTGGAGGCTTGGTGTCGCAAATGCAAGATTTATGCAGCCAGTAAGGGATCACAGACTGGAAGTAAGGGTGAAAAGAAGCAGTTCAACACCGGAGCTCCTTTCAAGAGATTGGCTAACGATATAGCGGAACCATCACCAGTCAGTGACCGAATGAAGGCTCGATATGACCGTAAGGGTAGTTCAGAAGGGTTCAAGGCGGGAGATCTGGTTTAGCTGTACAACCCACAGCAGAAGAAAGGAAGGTCACCGAAACTTCAACCACCTTGGGATGGACCGTATACTGTTATTACCCGAATTAATGATGTCGTCTATCGGATTCAACGAAGCAAAAAGTCCAAGATGAAGATCGTGCATTTGGACAGGCTGGCGAAATACATCGATGATTCTGAGTTGCCTGATCGGGACGATCAGGCTTAAGGAGGGGGTAGTGTTATGAATTACACCCACTTGGAACTGGAGATGATACGCCTATGCCTACTAATTGTGACTGGAAGCTAGCAGAATGAAATGGACTTTTCTGGAATGTGGTTGGAGAAGATTCTTGATTGTTTCTAGATGGATCTAGAGAGTTAAATTTGAAGTATATAAGGCGCGATTACCAGCGCGGAAGGGGAAGTTTTATTAAGAAGGCAGTTTATAAAAGTGAACAAGTTGAAAAGTGAACAGTGAGGTTAGATATCAAGTAAACAAAGTGAATTTGAAGTATTGTATAGTCAGTAAATTGTTAAATAAAGTGTTAGTGGTTTATCTCTTTTTGAAATTATTTAGAACCCACGGATTCATCCAGGGTGTTTCCTAAAAGGTGAATAAACGTAACAATATCATCAGCAAGGTAGATTATCCTACGGTGGGTTAATCCTATAGGTATAGTGATAAAAAAAAAATGGTTCCTAAGAATTTGCCTTGATCCCATTGAATTAAACAAAAACATTCGCAGAGAAAATTCTCCTCTACCAAATTTTGAAGAAATTAGTGCGAAGTTATGTAATGCTAAATAATTTTCTACCCTGGATGCAATGTCAGGTTTCTGGCAAACTGTTTTGGATAATGAAAGTTTAAATCTTAGCACATTCGCAACTCCTTTTGGGAGGTACAAATTTTTAAGAATGCCATTTGGCATTAGCTGTGCACCAGAAGTGTATCATAAGAGATTTAAGGAAATATTTGATATTCCTGGGGTTGAGGTAAATGTAGATGATATATTGATATGGGGAAAAGATAAGAAAGAACATGATGAACGGATAGAAAATATAAAGTAAATAAAAAAGTTTTTAAAAATAAAAAAGGTTCTTATAAAAGCAAAGTGATAAAAATTTGAAACCAGGTACTATTTTGTCTGTATCAAAAATTAGACCTAGGTCCTATAATGTTCAAATATATTATTATAATGGCAATATTTTATCCAGAAACGGACATTTTATTAGTTCCTATCCTAAATATACAAACTACAATAATTTCAATTCAGATGATGATAGCACCCTGGATTCTCAGAACAATACAGAAAATAATGCATATCCAATCTCCAAGTAAATCAGATGATGGTGTAGTTTGTATACCTAATGTTACAAAATTGAATAGGTAAAGATGCCGCCTGTCCGCTTTGTAGTTACCGCATTTTTTATATGCCTTAAAATGATGAATTATAGGGTAGTTAAGGTGCCTGACAGGTTTAAATATAATTATTAAGATATATATTTAGTATACTGATTTAGGATTTTGTTTAAATAAAATACCTAAAAAAATGTTAATTACAGTTTTTACATATAGTTTATTAATTACTGTATTGTTGGAATGTAATTGAGGTATTTTATTTTTCAATGGGGATTGTGATCATATATTTCAGACATTTATTGTGATTATCTTGTCGTGAGTGTTGGTACTTTTTATGAACATCCACTTTTCTTTGTTCGTAGTGGTATCAAAAATAAGTCGTTTACTTAACGAGTATGATTTCACACTATTAACACATGTTTAAAGCTTATAGTTTAACTATTAGTATTTTTGAACTCATTATGACGTTCTTTTTTAAATTTTATCATTCTGTTTTAGTTTGAATGTGTTGCTCAATCCTATCTATACATTAGTATATCCGTTTTACTACTACTTCCTAATACTTGGGTCTCCCATTGTTTTTACTGATCTTGATTATCACAAAAATACTATGAGCTGATGAAGTAATGCCTGTGGTATTATTTAATAATGCAATTCCGTTCTCAGGTAATATAAACAAATCATTAAGCCAAGGTAAGAAATAATCAACAAAGACACAAAGTTGTTTCCCATTATTGTTTACTGTGTTTTTCATACCAATTTTTTAACCATTTGGAAATACTCAAGCGCGATATACACTTATCGGTAATAATTGGGAATAGAAGCAACAAATTTGATCATATAGTTTTGAAAGATTTTACATTATTTGGAATTACTTTCTGGATCTTTTATCCGAAAATTATTGTATTGCTGAAAATTTATTAATTTTTCTTTACATTACATTTTTAACATAAACATAAACACATTACACATAGTAGACTGTCTAATCAGTGAAGAAGGCAGTTGCACATTTGACAAAACACAATCAACATCCAATATCCATCACAGAGGGGAAAATTTCCTTTTTTTGGACAAAGATCTGCCGACAGTAGATATATCAATCCATTTAGGTAAATTTTTAAAAAATGGAAAATACCCTTAAGGCATTGTACTTTAGAGTATTGCTGGGGTAAAGTGGCTTTGAGTTAACCTGACATAAAAATCATCATTTTAAGGGGTTAAAATAGGAGCTGAAGGTTTAATGTGGTGAAAATTCGAGATTCAAGTGAAATTAAGTTTAAATGATCAAAATTGTTCTTCGAGTTTTTTTTATACTGATCTCATTTTTAATCTTACTCAAATCTTACCGATACTTCAAAGGAATGAAAACAGGGGTTGAATTAAAAATTACGATATTCCAAATACTCGTCACTAGTTGCATTTGGACTTGTAAATATTATTTTACTGGTAAAAATAAGGATAGTTTTTTATCCACATAATTACTATGCATTCAGAAACCTAATTAACAGCTTTAAACCTAATACAACCTATGACTGAAAAATTGTATCTATTAAATAACAGTCATAAACCTAAAAGTTTTAACATTGTCTGTAAATAAAGGGGTCGTGAATATTATAGGCCACTTTGCCGCAGCATGACTCCTAAAGTACAATGTCTAAAGGATATTTTCCATTTTTTTTAAAATTTAAATTGATTGATATATCTAAAGTTTTTAACTGGCCCACTTTTTAAGAGATTTCATCAATATGTGTTTCAGTAGAGATTTTGTTTTTTAAATGTCTTTGTGGTGAGGCAGTTTCTCACAAAATTGTTCTTTGACTAGCCCTATATCACTTTTTTAGTGGTCATTTATTACGGACAGTAAAAATTATTTTTATTAGACCATAAATACTAGTTGAAAACAAAAAAAATATTTTGATAGCTAAATAATTCTGGTATGATTGATGAATTTCATTTTTTGTAAAATATACTAAAATGTTATTGTTATTTGCTTAAAGCAACATTTTACATTAATTCACAATTCAGATACTGAATTATTTATTTAGGTTTCGAGTTGCGAAACAAACTAAGGAAATATGCCAATCGTAACAATAAATACCGTACAAATGACCTTTTCATTTAATTATTTACACCGTCAACACGAATTATTTATGTTTATTAGTTTGCAATGCCAGAAAGCATGACATATGCCTCGCGGTTATTGACCATAGATTGTTGATATAACGGAGTTCAGACGCTTAAAAACCATCTTCGTGCACTAAGTAAGGCAAAAACTAGAATAGATTATGATTTATAAGATGCAAATCGTGTAAATGGAACAGAAATAGACCAGGCAAATGAAAAAGTGCTCAGAAGGACCCCACAGAATCCGAAATGGCCTTCGATCAAACTTAGAAATTCTCGATTCTGGTAGTTCTTGACGTGCAAAACAAAAATTCACAAGGGTCCTAGAAACTCATTGTTTTGAGATATAGCCCTCTGAAGTTGGACTTCAAGTACATTCTGTAGCATAGTTAATATTATGGTTAATGATGCCAATGCCCGAGATCCTATCATCGCCCATTATTGCACATGTAAATCTGGAGACAGAACATTGCACCCATGTTACCTCTATATATTAAATAATAATCAGATAACACCTGCACAACGTTAGATACTCGTGAGAGTACAACAAGGAGCTCAAGAAGATAATATTGAGGTGATAATAGACTATCGTGATATAAAGAGTAAAAATCGATCATTATGAGGACCACATGATGTGGTTATCTTTCTTATTTGTAAGCCTGTATCTGTAAGCAAGCGCTATATACAGTAGGCTCTAACAGACGTATCATTCATCATCAAACATTAACCATAATCGCCTCCTAGTATTAGTTGTTAAAAGTCAGTCATACTTGACGCCATACCTGACGCTAAAATCTTTTTCGGTCTCAAAAATAGAGTTTTCCATTAACGATTCTAAAGTTAATCCGCAAATAACCTTGAAAATCACGGTCAAAGGCTAACTTGTGACCTTATTTTCACTATTTCTACCCAAATCCGAGAGATTGCTTACCATTTTCGGGACACCCTGTATACATATATACTATATAACATAAAGTAGCTTATCACTACTCTATAATGCACGCGAAGTTCAACTTCTGAGCGCTATATCTCAAAACCGTGAGTTTTTAGGACTTACTGCCCTTGGAAACTTTTGTTCTACACATCAAGAAGTATCAGAATCTAGAATTTCAAAAAGTTTGACCTAAGGACATTTCTCATAAGAATTCTGCGCGGTCCTTTGTGGTAACTAAGGTTCCTTTATACGATGGTAAGCTATTTTTACCCTCCCTCTCATCTTCAAGCTTACACTTAATGAGCAAATCTCGCCGTCTTGAAAAAATTACGAAAATCGGTCGTCTAGATAACAGGTTAAATTTCATTGTCTAACGTAACCATTTTAAGTTTTCTTAAGTTTATAAAATGCTAAAAGGGACCGTATGACTTTTTCAGTAAATGAATTGTTCTAAGGGCAATAATTGAAAAAACCGTAATTGTGTAAATTGAATGCAAAGTGCCTATAGTAGTCATATGGTGGTAGAAATGCGATTAAACATATTTGAATCCTCTACAAAAGTGCACAAACGTACAAGCTAGGAAAAACCTGAAGGATCTAGGTATCAATACCACTTTGGAATACAACAGACTGACGTGGTCGACGCGGAGTCTTCAGACTCTTTGTCGAAAAGATAAATAACAGTACTTAACTTCAGGATATGCGAAAAGAATTGAACTATTATATACTTTACAAGCTTTTATTTCACTTTAGTCAGTAGTTAGTTCAAATCTTGCAGTCAATTTTGAACCTGTTTCAATTGATCTATTGCTTTGAAATTTACACATGTAGTACGGATAAGGGTGGGGCAATATAGGTGAAAATAGAGGTGAGAAGTTAAAGGAAAGTGAGGGAAGATAGTGGGAAAATTTGGAACGAGAAGAAAGCGTGGAAAGACGGTTGGAAGTTATCTTACGAGAAGATGGCGAGAGGACAGGAGAAGATAGTTATTGTGAAGATATGATGGGGATGTGGGAAAAGCGATTAGAAGTCATTGGGAAATAAGAAGAGTTATGGGAACCCGAGAGAACATGGTGTAACAGTAAGAGAAGGCGGTGAGGGGCAGACAATGGAAATTTAAGAATATGGTAGGAAAAGTGGGAAAAGAAATGGGGATGTGAGGAAGAAGTGAGTAAAGATTGTGTGAATACGAGAGAAGGTGGTGGAAACGTTTCTACTATTGCCGTTGATAATTGTGGGAATGTGGCATTATTGTGGAGAAAGTGGTAAAATTAGAATAAAGTAGCGGGAAGATGGCAAAAGGTGTGAAGAGGTAGTGGAAAATAAGGGTAAGAGGGTGAGATAAAGTGGTGAGACCATGAGATGAGATGGTGCGAGGGTGGAATAAGGAAAAAATCTTATTTCCTAATTGTTAGTGATCGTTTTTATAGGCGGAGCAATATAAAATATGTTTAAATTAATTGTTAGCTGTTGGTCAAATACAAACGCGACAATAGATACTAGACTCGCATACCTTAAGTACACTAATTATTATTCATTGCAATTATTTATTTCGATTTTGTTGCCAAGAGGAAAACTTTATTTATCTATCATGTGGATACATTTCTCTGTTTTATTTAATACTTGACAGAAGCACTCTCACCTTCTTAGAGGTTCTCCTTCAATTCACCGAAACTTAATTTTAACTAATCAACTAAGATTAATTACTTCAATTAACGGCAACTTTGACGATTAAAATAAATCGTTTACCTACTTCATGAGACTTTTTAAATTCGTTTATACACATGACTGAATTTAAAGGATGTAATATTAATTCTTCACGATTTTCATTATTTCTCTACTTGAATAATCTAACAATGCGATTTAATTAAATAATCTATTACAGTTGACGTATTTAATTGGTATTATAATCTATTAAAACTGTAATTATTTATTAACAGCATTATTATACTACGAAAGCGAAGAGTAAATTGCATTTGATCGGCACATTTCTAAAACTGGTAATATCACTAACAGAGAAAAAATGTCATGTTACTGGGTTAGTGATCGAATTCTGAACAACTTTTAAAATATCCGTCCGTCCGCCCGTCCGTCCGCCCGTCCATCCGTCCGTCCGTCCGCCCGTCTGTCTGTCTGTCTGTCTGTCTGTGTATCTGCCTGTATGTTTCTTGTAAGCACGATAACTTAAGGACGAAAAGTCCGCTTGTATTGAAATTTGGGCAGTAAGATTGTGTTAGCTATATAAAACCCTATTGAACAATGTAGCATTTGAAAATGCTACATGATTAATTTCAATTGACTTGCAGTAAATTGACTGTAATTGCACGTTTAGGGAACACCTGAGGTTTTTATTTAGTTTTTTTGTTTGTGTACATCTCACTTGTGTCGTAATAAATGTCTAATGTCTACATACTCTTGTTATTTGCACTAGTGACCAGATAGTCGCCTAGATTTTGAGATTTTATATTAAAGTGTAAATTTTGACATTGTTAGTTAATTTTAGTATTTCCATCGGAGGATTGCTAGTAACTTAATTTTGTTCCTGGCTGGAAACATTATTTATATCACTACATTTAGTATTCAGCAGGTGGCGCCCTTTGAATGTCCACACTCTAAATCCACGGCCCTATGCTCTCCAACAAAGAACTAGCTGCCGTTCGCACAGATGAAGCATATTTTAATATTTGGGTATTAAAACGGCGACAACAAAATTGATCAATAAATAAAAAAGTCATCAACTATTTACATTTAAAACAATTTGTTTTTTATGTTTTGTAATGTAACAAAAAATGTATAAAAAAAACTAATATTATTTACAAAAATACTGTGAAGAGTATTCTATAGAACGTGCAACAATTATATAACAAGTGCAGTAAATCGGCGAAGAGTTCAATTACTTTTGTTTATTGCTTGAAAAGGGGCTTAAGTGACGGACAAGGTTGCATAGACTTGTCCTAGTTAACAGCAACGTTTGAAAATGTACCTAAAGCACAACCCTTTTTCAGGGCTCCGTAGATCCCTTACAGTTTCGCCATGTCCGTCTGTTCGTCCGACCGTGCGTCACAAGTGCTTCTCTCAGAAAGTATTGGACCCACATAGCTAATATTTTATACAATTATGGATTGTTATAACCTCTACTCAGGCATAAAATAAAATAATTAAAAAAAAGAAACGTTCACCACCCTCCTATGAAACCATGAAAAAAATCGCTCCCGACCCAAAACGCACAGATGCATAAAGTCAAAGTGGTTCATAAAATGTTTTTTATTGTAACAAATTGAAATTTCTGAAGGAAAAAATATAATTTAAATGTAAATGTGTAATAAATATTTTATGACATTAAATCATAATATAACTTCAATTACCTACACGAAAGGTAAATTAAAATTTATTTTTAATTATTTATTATTCATTTATTTGGAGAACATTTTTTTCATGCCTACTTACGGGAGGGGGGGGGAGGCGGTGAAAATGACCGTTACCTACACTCGTCCTTTAAAAATAGTACAATATAAAGAAATCTGAAGCTTTGGCTTCTAGTATACACTAAATCCCAAGTCTCTATACTCTTACCAGCTTGCTCTACTTATTTTGCTCTATTTACCTCTACTTATCCCCTACCCCGTCTACGGATTCATCTCAAAATATAATCTAGTTTTAGATGTCGTTATAATACATATCTGTAACAGATTTCAAGTGAATATCTCAATTATATTTTATCAACCCCTTTAATAACGAAGTGGTGGGTGGAGTTGAAAAATATTTTTTAAAAATCTGAGGCCTTGACTTCCAGTATATGCACCAAGTCCTAAGTTTCTGTACTTTTACCAGCTTACTTTACTTATTTTCCCATATTCACCCCTATGTAACCCCCAGCCTTTCAACGGAATCATCTCAAAATATAACCAAGTTCCAGGTGCCATTAGAATATATACGTGTACCATATTTCAAGTGAATATTATAATTTTATTTTATGAACTCCTTTAATAATGAAGTGGGGGTGGTGAGGGAGTTGAAAAATATTATAAAAAGATCTAGGGCTTAGGTTCTAATATATACACCAAATTCCAAGTTTCTGTACTCTTACCAGCTTGGTTCACTTATTTTCTCCTATTTACCGCTATTTACCCCCAACCCTTCACCGGGTAAGTTCAAGAAACAATCCAGTTTCAGATCTCGTTATGGTACATACGTGTATGCAACCCGTTCCAGAGATATCGCGCGCACAAAAAGAAGTTACAGACCGACAGACAGACCGATAGATAGAATTTTTTTTCCCTCAAATTTAAAATCTCGACGTTTCATAACGTTCTAATTTTTGAATTTTTTCAGACAATTAATGACTATACTTCCACTCCACTAATTATGTGGATGTGAAAATAAAAATAATCTGCGTTTTTAAAGGAAACAGACTGATTAATAGTTTTAAGGTATATCCTTATGTCCTTGTTTTTATTTCATACCACTAAACTACTATAGCTGAGATATTAAAGTCGCTTCATTTAAAACCACGATAAATAAAAATATATCATTCACGATTTTCAGGTTCAATAACACTTTAGGATGCCAAAATAACCTACGCTAACTTGTATTGTTTACCTGTGTATCGGAGCTAAATCGACAGTTGGAATGTAGGATATTTACGAATCCGTTAAACAGCCACTCTTAGGTCAATGTGTCACGTCGTGACCGCACACATGTTCTGACTTGTAAACATTTAGTAATCCCATTCTAGGCATCCAGAATAATAAATAATTCAACTATTTGCCATAGCAAAACGTTTACAAATGGTGTGTATCATGATATAAACAATGAATTGTTTTCTCATGAGTACAAATACCAGCATTTGTTGTTCTAAACGCCCACCAAAACGATGATTAATGTTATATACAGGGTAATAAAAAATTAGTTCGGTTACAATATTTGTATTATTTTTTAAAATATGATTTTTAATTTATGGGATTTAACTGGGACTGCAAGGTATCCACAGCTTAGTCCCAACAGGCACACCAGTTTTACTTATTTAAATGAAATTACTAAACCATCACATAAAAGATTTACAGCAACTTTCCCCTTCGCAAAACTCTTGCGAAAACAGTGTCTAGTCTACAGCAAATATTTAACCACTTTATATGTAATAAAATTAGTAAAAAAACACAACATACGTCAAATTGAGGCGTTGCAGACTTTTTCATAATGTCTCTAAAAATCAGCTTCCCGAAGCTTCCCCATTTTTATTTATTGTTTTGGTGACGAGCATCAACGCGAATGCGCACAGCACGCTCCATCTTTTTTTGACAAACGAAACAATTACATTTAGCATGAATAAGAATGTCTCAAAAAATATTTTTGTACAGTAAATGTGTTAAATATTTTAAAATGTTTTCCCTTTATTTCGAGCTTAGGTAAATTACCTGCGAAAAAATTAAATCCTTGTCATCCGAAGCAGTGTAGAATTGTTAACTAAGCCAATATTTAAACATTCAAATTCAACATTGCAAAGTAGCGATGATGATAGGGATTCTTCGTCCGACGACGAATAGTAATTGAAATAGAATTATATAGTACTACTTTTTGTTAGACAGATTCAGCAAATTTAGTTTAAGGTACGTAAATTTGTTTCTGTGCAGATATACCACGCCTTGTCGTAGAATAGTGCAGGGCATTGGTATAAAACAATAGCGCCATCTCTTGACCGCGTCGAGTTGAGAACAGCGCACCCATTCTGCTTTTAATAGCGTAGCTGTTTAGGCGCGTGGGAATAATTTATTTATTTATTATTTACAAAAGAAACTTCGAAGCGTATTCTACAGAATGTGCAACAATTATATAAAAAATGCAGAAAATCGGCGAGAAGTATAATGGTTAGCTTGTTATCAACTCGTTGGAAATTACATACACATTCAGCAAATTCAGTTTTAGGTACGTAAACTTGTTTCTGCGCTGATAAACCACGCCTTGTCGTATAACAATGCAGGGCATTGGTCCATCGCTTGACCGCGACGAGTTGAGAACAGCGCGAGCGCACCCATTCTGCTTTTAATAGCGTAGCTGTTTAGACGTGTGGGAATAAAATAAATTAATCTCAGTTTCGTTAATAAAATGCCGTGACAACTGCAGAAAAAGTGCAAATTGTGAAGTGGTACTTCGGGGGCCATTCCACTGAAGACACAATAAATTTATTTACTGTGGCATATCAAGACAGACCAATCCCCTCAGCTAGCATAACTTCATACATTATTAAAAAATTTGAAAATTTCGTGTGTGTCGTGAATTATTGTAAAAAATGCTGTCAACCCGAACCCCGTCTTCAACAAATGAGCGAAGAACGTGAAATTCGCAAAACTAATGTCTGTGCACTTGTTGAAACTAGTGAACCTTGTTCTAGCAGGCAAATTGCTGATGAAGTTGACATGAAGGAAAGAACTGTAAGAAATATTTTGAAAGAAGAAGAAATGGGTACAGTT
The DNA here is from genome assembly GCA_963583905.1 of Stenurella melanura. NCBI lineage: Eukaryota > Metazoa > Arthropoda > Insecta > Coleoptera > Cerambycidae > Stenurella > Stenurella melanura. Next base: position 129,778,550 of record OY757314.1, read on the forward strand.
GTTTTAAAGTTGAAACAACGCAAGAAATATTTCCCTAGGACAATAAAGGATAGAATTTTGTGAAATAATGATAAATAAAGTGAATAAGAATGAAACCTTCTTAAAGAATATATTGTTTACAGATGAATCATCCTTTTCATTACATAGGAAACACAATCCATCCGTAGTACGATATTGGTCTCGGAAAATAGACATTTGAGTGTTGCTGTGCGAACTCAGTATCCTCAAAAGTTGAACGTCTGGACGGGAATTTTAGACAATCATGTTATAAGCCTACTGCTAATCGATGGCAATTTAAATGGCAATAAATATTTAGAGCTTTCACAAAACCAAATAATTCCTGCAGTTCAAAATCTCCCTGTCAACTTTGACGACATTTGGTTTCAACAAGGCGGCTGCCCAAGTCACAACACCTTAACTGTTATTAATTTTCTGGAAAGAACATTTCCCAATCGTTTAATAGCTACGCGGGAAATGATAAAATGGCCCCCCAGGTCACCTGATCTAGCACCCCATGATATCTTTCTGTGGGGCTTTTTAAAGGAAATCGCGTACAAAGATGCGTTTGAACGAGCCAATAATTTAGTTGAATTACGGGAAAAACTTATCCAACTTTGTGCAAGCATTACTCCAAATCAACTCAATGATATGAGAGGTTCATTGTATGATCGGTTTGGCTATTGTTTAGCACAAGAAGGTGGTTTGTTTGAATCCTTACTTCAATAATTTATTGTCTGATAAATATTAGTTGATTTTAGTTTCTGAGGGTTATTTAATTTTATTTAAATGTTCCATTTTTGTAATTTAATAATAATTTATTTCTTGATAATTATTAGTTGATTTTAGTTTCCGAGTTATTTAATTTTATTTTAATGTTCTATTTTCATTTCGGTTTTAATAAGAATTATTATTTTATTCCCATAGCATTTACGGCTAAAAAATAAACTGCAGAAATGCTTTCAATAGAAGAAATTATTTGTCAAAAATGTGACAAATAACTTCTTCGCTTTTGACGAAGAGATATTGTCTCGTTTCGTATTAGAAATTATTATCTACGTCCGCACCCATCCTTAGTTCATGCCGTACTAAATTCAATTCATTGTGTGCCTCTGCTTTCACGATTTATGGAACTAGCGGGGCGTTATTCCTATACCCTAAACTGCATTTTCCGAATCTGCATACCTTTCAATTCCGTCCCATTGGGCCATCTTTTACAAAAGATCGATTATTACTATGTTCAGTGTATAATTATTTCTATGTTTTTCACATAAATGTATATCAAATTCGAAACCAGCGACCTCGGAAACCTCTATACGCTGATTTTCAGCTGAAAAACAAATGTATTAATAAAGAGGTCTGTCATATTAGATTCGTAATTTTTTTAAATCGACCATGTTAGATCCGCCATATTGTTTTTTTAATTATATCAAAATGGAATCAGCGACCTGGAGAATCCGTATACACTAATTGTCAGCTATATTGAAATACATCTAAGGATTTTGGCCACGCTTTCAGGCATTTTGTCCGCTATGCGGGGCCCCGAAAACTTGTAAAATGTAAAAATAGAATGAATAGTGACAAAGGGCCTAATCATCCCAAATAGCTTACTTTATTGGTTAGTAGGTTAAGGTTTATCGAACCATGATACAATTTAGATACAGAAATAGGTTTACCTATGTCATAATTCTACAAAAATTGACAAAGTTTTTGCGAAAATTAGGATACATTTTTAGATTATGGCTCCTCCAGAAGATTCCAACGTAGTTGCCGAAACGCACATCGACTAGAGTATTCATTGTTTCACATGTATGAACAGTATTTCACACTGAAATAATTACCATTAGTGGCACTCATTAATAATATCCATGCCCTCCGTGATCCGGAATTAGAAGGAGGAAGTAAACATACCTACGTAAATTGTGTTCCAAACGAATTTATCGTTTACCGAACTAAAAATACCCAACTGAAAGTTTCCGCTGACAGATGTCAAATAAAGTACTCGATAAAACCATTTAATAGTACATTGCCTTAAGTCTACTCCATGTGCACGTCATACACTATTTTCAGAAAACCCTCTGTTAAGTTTGCGAACAGATCATTAATACTGTGGAGTTCAGTTGTAAATAAAGTTGTCAAGTAATAAAATGACATAGACGACAAGAGAGATGTGAAGTTAGATTAATCACATGGCAAATACCAGATGAATATTGTTTGAGCCGAAGCCAAAAGTAATATATCAAGTGACAAGTGAGTGTTACTAAGAAACAAGTTGTCTTGTTGGAGAAGTTTTTGTGTATTGATATTTGTTTCAGATTACGACATGTGATTTTAGCACGTGATATATGACAGAGAAATCACAAAATTACAAATTTATTAATAACTTTCGAAATTATATACAGAGTTGGGTAACGGCATCACATCAGTTAGTTTGCTATATTTCTTACAAAAATATATCTATATGAATTTATTTGGCGAATTATTTATCATGTAGTAGCACAATATCCAACGGATTCAAGTATGGATTACTAGCTGGCTAAGGTACTTCGCTCCCCAATCCAATTCAACGTTGTAAAAATTTCAGATTGTAAAAATTTTCGTAAATGGTTGATGCTAACTTTTCCATTTTCTACAACTTAAAGGGCTTAAGTGGCGCGCTCTATATTATTATTACTACTGTTTACTGACTTTACATGTCTAACTTTTATAGCAAAAGTATTAGAAATGTAATTACTCCTATATAACTTACCTATAAACTTTTTAAATCAGAAATAGGCGATATTATAACCCACACAGCACATGACATCCCTAGGATATTCTCATTTGGTCCCGTATATCCCAATCGAGGACAACATTCCTCAGGATATCCTTAGGATATACCAATAAAATATATACACCCTGAGAATATCCCAAATGGGGATATCCTAGACAAATTCTGGCAGGATATCCTAATAATATCCTGCAAAGGTATTAAAAGACTAACAAAATATCCACTGCAGTAATATCCTGGGCAAGTCCTAGAGTCGTCCTATTATAGGTATTATTATTTAGATTTCAACAACAAAAATAATGGAAAGTATATATATTATTTTGAGGCTATTTATTGGTTTGTAAAATTTGCTTCTAACAACTTATTTGTTTGTTCTATTTGATAATCCCCTCCAGTACAAATAATTTATTAAAAATGTATATCTTGTTTAAATAGCAGTTATTTATAATTTGGTTTTAATAGATTTACTGTGTTTTGAATTAGCCGCCTTTTTGTGACAAGTCGAAAGTTCTAAGGAATCCGCAGGGCGTCTATGTCTTTTCCACGTTCATTTTAAAGTTCTTTCGACAAATAAGATTACGTTAAATATTTCATAAATATAATGCTGCTATGCTATATCTTTGAATTTATTATATTATCTAAAAGGGGAAAATGTGATTGGTTATTGTCCGCAGATGTTATTGTCAGATACGTAATCCTTTATATTTTTCTGAGTGAATAGAATTTCTTTAAATTCATTATAACTTTTCAGCGCGCTATGATTTTTTAAAGTTGTACATATCATCCCTTATAACTTCTAACCCTAACCTCTGTTGATTTTAATAATACCAAAAAAGGCAAGAGATCAATTTTTATGTAATATTTCATGCATTTACAATTTTTATTTGAAACTTTTTTAACTATCTTTTATACATTTTGAGTACTTTTGAAAAAACACTGTTATGTATTTTTTCACCCCTTCTCGGGGTTGAAAAACAAATTACTTTTATTAATCGTGTTCAAATACTTCAAAGTAACATATCAAAAATTCAAGTATTTACCTTAAAATTTTGATTTGTCGACCTATTTCATTGGGCTATATATAACCTCTATTAGTTTGGTAGATTTACTTTTAAAGTGATATTATTTTATTAGTCATTTTACCTCTGCCATTATATAAACTTGTATTCCCTTGTCTTCGCTTATTGGCTCAGTTTAAAAGCAATGATCCTATAAAATAATGTGTATTTTTTGTTGTCTTTAGAAATATCCAATAAACCCTAAAAAAAAATGGGAATGTCCTATATAAAGTCCGATCAATGTCCTCAGGTTGTTCATAGTAAAGCCCAGGCATAACCCATATAAGAGCTGATGATGTCCTGTACACACCCGTACTGATGTCCTGAGGACGTCATCAGCAAAGCCCGAACTGTCCCATTTGGATATCCTACGGACATCCTAAGGTGATAATGGGATCTTTCCAGGATATCCCATATGTCCTGAAAAGTTGTCCCCAGTATATTCTGAGGATGTCCTTGTGCTGTATGGGAAATGTTGAAGTGAAATGCTTATTGCATTGTATTGAAGTTTGTACATTTATCTTTATTTTTCTAGAGTTATGAGGCTTTAAAGTATTCATGCGAGTCTCAGACGAACTACAAAAAAACGTGCGTTTCGAAATATTTTCCGATGAAAAAAAAGTAAATTAAAAATTTCAACAACCCCTGACGCAAAAAATAAACCACTAAAAGGAAACAAATAATTTATATTCGCTAGATAGAAACACTGTAAATATATTGTTGGACCGTGGATTAATAATTTTCAGTGAGGTAGGTGCATTATTTGTTTTACTACAGATACCATCATTATTAGAGTCTTTATTAAGGAAAGAATGTACAGACAATACATCCAATCGCTAAGGCAAAGTCTAGCCAAAGCTATTCAAGTTAACTTTATCTAACCTAAATTTCCTAAAAATAAGAGTAGTAATAATAAAAGAAGCTAACTGTTATACTCTTCGCTGATTTACTGCACTTTTTATATAATTGTTGCACATTTTGTAGGATACTCTTCGCAGGTTTTTTTGTAAATAATGTTAGTTTTAGACATGTTTAATTGAATCACAAAACATTAAAAAAATGAAAAAAAAAATTTAATTCAAAAAATTTATAACTTTTTTGTTTATTGATTTGCTAAAAACAATAGGGTTCTTCCTCTAGCTAACACTAAGTTGCTGTCCAAATTTCAACACAATCGGACTTTTCGTTCTTAAGTTATCGTGCTTACAAGAAACGTGACTGACGGACAGACAGACAGACAGACGGACGGACGGACATTTTGAAAAGTGTTCAGAATTCAATCACCAACACACTGATATGAAAATGTTTTCTCTACGAGAGCTAGTTTTAGAAATGTGCCGATCGAATGCAATATATTCTCCATCTTGTATTTACGAAGAGTATAATAATAATAAACAATAAGATATAGTATAATATTCTTGTGAATAGAATAATGTAGAAAAAGAAATCACTAATAAAGGAATGCAACAATATTAGCAGTAGTATTTTTCAGTTTAGTAAAGTGTCATACATCAAATGAGCGTACGGAAGATGCAGATAAAATCACTGCATAGAAAAGAATCTCATTTTCACTTTTTTGAGAAAGTTGTTAGCCCAGGCGACATGGAGATTTTTACTATGTTATTATGACAAGATCACCTACCTCGCTGGTTTTTTGCATACGTTTTAAGCCCCCTTATGTACAAAGAATTTATATAAATAGAAGCAGATACTTTACAAGTGTGTTGACAACACAGTACAACATTACATTTTATAGTCATCTCTGTCTTTTTGACCAAAATTACCATAGCCCCATCTTTGTTGTAGGCACCGTCATTTTGACATGACAAATAAATGTATTGTCTAAATGTTATTTGTGGCATTATCTTAATTTTCTTTTTCCTTCTTCAATTCTTTGGGACTCCGTGCCACATGTATGTTTTCTTTTTAAGCGGTGCTAGGGGAATCTACAAAATATATCACAATTAACCAGTATGATACTGGTAAATAACCTCTACGCCTGTGACGTTTACACAGCAAAAAAGATTTTTCAAAAAAGCCTTGAAAAAGGAAACAGATTAGATTTCCGAAACGTCGGCGAAATATTTAATTTCAAGTTTTTATACTTATTTGTGTTGTTTATTTAAAAAAAAACAGCCTCTAACTGATCCTTTGACGTAAACGTCACAAGCGTAGAGGTTATTTACCAGTATCATACTGGTTAATTGTGATATATTTTGTAAATTCCCCTAGCACCGCTTAAAAAGAAAACATACATGTGACAGGAAGTCCCAAAGAATTGAAAAAGGAAAAAGAAAAATAAATGTAAATATAACTTTAATCGTCCAATTTGTGAAGCATTTTGATTTGTAAATAAACTATTTTCAAGTGCTGAGGAGCCAAAATATGACTTAAAATTGCATCAAATAAAGTTTATATGCTATTTCTCTAAGACGACGACAGTTTAAAAACAAAACATGTGTCGGTCATCAACCTATTCTGAGCTGTATACATATTTATTTTCCTAAAATTAACATTTTTATTTAACGTCAAACTACAGCAATACCTACAATTAATTTTACGGGGCCATGACTTCGAAAAAGATGTGTGCTAGAGTCGAATTACGTAGAGGTTGTTTCATTAAGTCGATTCAGAAATTTGTTTGCATCCCTTACGAATCAGAAAGGAAGTAACTAATTTACAGGAAATCATGCGGTAGTTCATTTCTTAGGATTTGAAGTAAATGGGCCCTTAGTTCATTTATATTTTGACAAATTTAAGAAAATTATATACCTACTGTGACAAAAATAAAACTACTTACCAATTGTTCCTAATTCCTACAAGGCTACAAATAGTGGACTGTCTAGTAAAATGGAGTTCTACCCGGCCACAAATTGTACTGCGAATTTGAGCATCTGCAAGAAATGTTAAGGGGCAAGGGAATAAAACAATCGTTAGCACTTATATATTTTTGTACAAAAACATTTATTTTACAATAAACATGAAAATAATTTAAAGGTTAGTTGAGTGAAACATGAACAGCTGTTATTAAATAATTAGATTTAAACATATGTCTACGCTACACTCATATACCACGACCTTGGACAGGCTGCACCAGAGATAGCGTTATAGGCAATGTTGTATCTTAGAACGAAATGGTGAGAAAAAGGTATGTTGGATATATTGGCAACAGTATTGTATGACTTTTACACTTTATCTCTGCTTCTATTTATATAAATTCTTTGCTTATGTATCCCAAATGCACAAATTTCTATATTTTTTAAGTCCCGCGGGGGGAGGGGGGGCCTGACAGGTGCAAAAACTGTGTTTCACTTATCTCGGCTTCTATTGAAACTACGACAAAAGTGATGATACCAGCGTAGAGGACACTTCGAGCACTAAAACTTTGCTCCTCTTGAATTTCGTCGTAACTGCAACGGTTATCGATTGGAGGGTTAGTCCAGACGGCAGGCAGATATTCCCTATGTTAATGTGACAAGATCACCTACCTCGCTGATTTTTTGCACACGTTTTAAGCCCCCATTAATTATCCCAAATGCACAAAATTCTATGTTTTTTAAGTCCAGTTCCTAACAGATGCAAGAACTGTGTTTCACTTATCTCGGCTCCTAAGGCCTTGAATTTTGTAGGAATCTGGCACTTTTTGCTTCAAAAACGCAGTTCAACAAGCTTTACAATTGCAAAAAGAACTGTGAAAATCGCACACTAAATAAAGATTTTACAAGGTGACTCCAAGACAAATGGGCCATACTGTATAAGTATTTGAAAATACATATCAAAATGTTATTGTTATTTAAAATAAGAAATTAAACAAACCTCAACTTCTATAATCAAACTTAAATTTATAAACTCATTAAATATACACTCAAAAGCGAACTCAGTAATACCAGAACATTTAAACTACCCAGATGAATTTAGTAAATATTTTGTGGATTCAGTTCCCTCTATTGAAGTAGACAATGAAGTTATTAATGCCTATAAAACCACTGGCTATCCCGATATTCATACCAAATTAAAATTACACAGTGTTGAAGAAAAAGATGTATTAGAAGCTTTTTCGCAAATTAAATCTAACTCAGCTGGTAGCGACCAATTTTCCTTAAATACGTTAAAACTTTGTTTAGATTTCCTTGTGACACCGCTAACTCATATAATAAACTTTTCAATAGAAAATAATACACTTAAAACATCTTGGAAAGAGGCTATCATTATACCCCTACTAAAGAAATATCCACCAGAAAATTATGCTGATTTCACACCTAGAAGCCTTTTAAATATAATGTCAAAAGTTCTAGAAAGAATCATATTAAAGCAGTTATTAAATCATATCCGCTCCCACGATTAAAAAAAATATATATATTACCACAAAATCAGGGGTTTCCGAGCCCCCCTGTCACCACACTCGTAGACATGACCGATGACTTTTTAAAGGCTATTGGTGAAGCTCAAGTTACAACTTCTGTAATGTTGGATTACACAAAGGCCTTTGACTGTTTACATCACGAACTGCTATTGGGTAAACTTGCCTATTTAGGAATTGGGTCGGTAAATTGGTTCAGAAGTTATTTATCCGTAAGAACTCAACAGGTGAAATTATATTGCTCGGAAAAACCACTAATATTTCAAAATAGGTTTGTCATGACAGGGGTGCTCCAAGGGTCAATCTTGGGCTCCACACTATTTGTGCTTTTTATGTTTGATCTACGTGCGAAAATAAAATTCTGTAAATTCCTTCAGTATGCAGACGACAGTCAAATGTACAATTCATATAATCCAGTTATCGGGCAATAGCCAACATAAATACTGATTTAGATTCAATATATAAATACTCAAGTGATCATGGATTAAAGCTCAATGCTCAAAAATCCGTTGCTATTAATTTCAAATCCAAACGCTTAGTTTTTACTGACGATTCTTGTAAGTTAAATATAAATGGTACAGAATTATCATTCGTAGAATCTGCGAGGAGTCTGGGAATTATCTTTGATAAACACTTAACGTTTGAAACCCATGTTACCAAATTACTGCAAAAATATTATGCGAAGCTGAAATCGCTCTATGCCGTTAAATATATCTTACCAACAACTACAAGTTAAAATTATCAGTCTCTTATAATATCTCAACTTAAGTATGGAAACGTCATTTATGGACCATGTCTTACTGCCGCAGAACAATATATACTGCAAAAGTTGCAAAACTCATGCTTACGTTTCTCGGTAGTGATACATAGGCGTGATCATATCACACCATTTTACAAAAAATGTAATTGGCTTAATCTTCAATCCAAATGGCAACTACATCTGGTATGTCTTGTGCACAACATATTAATATATCAGGAGCCTAAATATCTTAGTAAGAAATTAATATTCCAGGGTTCCCTGCATCGACGAACGGCCGGTGCAAATACTGCGAAGAAAGCGACAACGCCGAGCACACTTTATTCCAGTGTCAGAGGTGGGGAGATTTCAGGAACAGAACTGAAGCTGAAATAAACCAACAGATCAGTGCGAACAACCTCGTCAACATTATGCTGAGCGGCGAGGCAAGTTGGAATGCAATCAGTGACTTATGCACCAAAATCCTGAAGACAAAAGACGAAGAAGAGAGAAGACCTGCAATGTAACATTGGAAAATTGTAACAGTCCACCTACCATTTCTGAAGTAATGCTCGCGCGGTTCCGGAGATGGTGAGGCCACAGAGAAGAGGGAGGTTTTTTAGTGAGGTAGAAATCCCACACACCCCCGCCTTTTGAAGGTTTTTCCTCCCAAAAAAAAAGGGGTTCCCTGCATAGCTCTTTTCTACGTTTCGTAGACACTACATTAAATATCCCAAGTCATAGTTCCAAAAAATGTGAATCGTTTTTCATTTATTTAGATGCCTTCTTATACAACGCAGTTCCCGATCACATCAAAAGTCTGTCTTCACAAGGATTTAAAAAAAATACTAAACAATTATTTTTAGGTAAGTAATTAAAATTGATCAAATTTGCACTATGGTTGACTAAATCTTTCTACCTTTTGTTTTGTATTCCTACTTTTTTATATACTACTAATTTTGTGCTTACTTTCTGTACTTAATGTAATTTTTATTTGAGTTTCTGGTTGGGATTAATATCAGCATTTGCTGATACCCCGCCAGGTTAAATAAAGTTTATTTATTATTATTATTATTATTATTATTAGAAGAAGACTGTAATAAAATCAATACATTGGAGAAGGAAGTACCCTAATAGTTCAGTCAATGGAGGGTTTCATCTCTAATTTAAGTGCCAATGAATACAACACTTTTTTTTATTCACAACTTTTCTGTAAAATGCGTTATCACCGAGTTTTTCCGGAAAACATGAAAAACTGCCCCTTTCTTTGAAATTGTGACGCTTTAAAAATATGTCATTTAAAAATTTGAAAAAATTAAGACGTATGCATTGAGGCCTTCTAAACATTTTCTCACTCTTGGAACTTTTTTTTGTAACTTGCTAATTTTCCGAGTTACAGGCAGTTTTTCAGTTTTTTGCACAATTTCAATTCAAAAATTAAATTGAACCTTTAACAATGGTATAACTATATAGGTATCATTACGCTCATTTTTCGAATTTTCGTATAATTTTTAATGTTTAAAAATTGTAGTACATTATTCGTGAAAAACTACCTGTAACTTGGAAAATTAGCATGTTACAAAAAAAATTCCAAGAGACAAAAATATTTAGAAGGCCTAAATGCAGATTTTGGTCATTTTAGCGCTCATTTGACTGGACTATAACTAAATGTTATATCTAACCTGTCATGGTTAGCCTCAGTCTTTGCCTTTGATACAAAACTTAAATTAATGCAATAAAATACAAAAGCAAAAAAAAAATCAAAAATTGTACAAACCAAAATATTTAAAATAACAAAAAGTAAGGGAGTTTTATTGGAATTCATACTTTTAAAATCTTTAAATAAAGAAATAGCGTTTGTAAAATGTGTCAATCACGACGAGGGTTTACGATAAACATATCAACCTTTATACAAATTATTTGACCTGAGTACCCTAAATGGGTCAGGACAGAATTCCAATTTATGAGGGGTTGACTTTCTCTCTTCTATGAAGGGTCAAAGTGGCATAAAAACTTGAGAAAGCAGGCTACAAACCAAAACAAAGCGTAAGCTTAATACAATTTTATATCTGCAGATAAGCCACACTAACTCGCCTGACTTTTTAAGTTCCTGATTGGTTTTTGATTGGTCATCAATACTTTTCTCTACTTTTTGCTAAATCCTGAAAAATTGTTTCTTTAACTTTTGTAACAAATAATGATTTATTTAATTGCCTTTCTCTATAATTTAACAAAAGAAATTGGAATCAATTAGTGTTCGTATTTATCAGTTTTTGTTAAGATCGGAGCTCTGGGGGGAGGGCTATGGCCCCAATGCCCCCGTAGGACCGCCACTGCTCCACTATGTACATAAAATTAAACTTTCTCTGGTAGAATAAAAAAACTTCTCCAGGCACATTAATTATCCCACTATTTAGTAATTTTTGGCACAAAACGACAGCCCTGTCACTGCAAACTATTTGAGATTCTATTCTCTACAGGATAAAGTACTACTTGTATGCACAGAATGTGCTTAGTTGACGAATTGTTTTTGAGACAAAACCCATAGAAAATGAATTGAGGAAATATTACGTTTCTAGCAATTAGTTATATTAATCATTTTTTAGAGTAAACATAAGACTTTGCGTAGCTACTGATTTAAAAAATTCGCGAAATTTGAAATTTTTATTTTACCGGAACAGCTTCAAGCTAAAAATGCATAAATAAGAATAAACAAATTTGAAATATAAGTATGTAACTCTCTTCTACTAAAACAACACTCTGGTTCGTCGTTCCTTCGTTTGAACCCATGTATAGGCAGCCCACATAACAGCTCGCCGTCTAGAAATTGCAGGCGTACAGAAGCATTGAAATCACCTTCTCGTAAGCTCAAGGACCTCGGCAGTTGCGATCACGGCTAAGAGAGGCCAGCAGTCTTCTTGAAAGCTTCTGACTTTGTTCGCAGGCTTAAAATGGTGGCCTGTCAAAGTTTCAGCACGTATCTAGGGCGGGGAGATTGCAGCTCGGTGCGATCTCAATTCGTGAATATATAAGTTAACGTTATAAAAATATTCGTGAACAGTATTAAATACATAAAATGTACAAATCGGGTTAATTTACAGATTCGTGACTGTGACTGAGTGCTTATTTTAATTAGTGTGTGAGTGTGTGTATGTGCAACATCGTAACCAAAGGTAAACAATACACTTTTTGTCTCTTTCTCACGTACAAAAAAGAGAAAGAAATTACTGATCATTTGTTAATTTAATTAAAATTCCAGTTTAATTTTATTCTCGGTAATATTTTGATAGTTATTAGCAACGATTGGTTGTTTTATAAAACCTGGTTGTAATTTTCTAGTATGATTCCTTTCTCCAAGGGTTAATCAATGTTAAGGTACTTGGCAGTCTTTATAATAGATATAGGGCGCAGGTTTCCATTTTAATGAAGAAAAGTCGGTTGACGTAAATAACGCAGTAAACATGTGTTTTTTATTCCAAAAAAATAGCCTAATTTCGAGTGTTGGTAGGTACTACCCAGGCGGTCATCTATAACCACACCGGGTAAAACAATAGAAGAAAGTTAACAGTTAATTGTTTATTTGGATTTACTTCGATGGCTGCTTACGACTTAAAAAATGCTGCATTACCTACCTAGTGATTAATAAAAGAGTAAGTAGGTATGCAGATAGTGACAGTGAATAATAAAATATACCCATCAATATGGTATGTACCTGTTACACAATTAATAGGTATCAAAAGTACAGAACGTGTTTTTTAATAATTAAGTAGGTATATGGCAACAAAAAGGCGTTGTGCACAATATTTTGTTCCTCCATTTTTTATTTTTTCCTGAAGTAGGTACTTATTTAAATCCGTATACGAGGCATCAACGGTTTACAGGGGGTGCAGGATTTTTAGTACACGTATGTTCTCAGTTCGAAATGTGTAAAATATAGGGTGGGTAAGAAAATAGTGATTTATTTCGTACTGTCCGGTATATGACTCATTTGCGGCCGGTAAATCGAATATTACAGTATCTGATACCTAGAAAGGCCCGACGAGGGGGTGTTTCCCCAAGATAAATCAAGATAAACTATTCTACAAAGGAAAAGGAATACCACCCGCTCTTCGAAATTATATATGAGAGGCGGGGTCGTATGTTGCTACTCCTGGTTTTTAATCTTTTTAATCTTGACTTTTGACTTTTTCTATTTAATAAAATGAAAACGGTTTGACGGATCCGAAAAAAATCTTGATTCACTCGAAAGATATTTTCAATACATCGTTTAGCGCCAGGCACAACTCATTTTGTCAACCCGTTCATTTGTTATAGCCAAAATAAACTTCTTAATTAACAAATTGATTACTCCGAAACTAACGAGGTCATTATATTGTTTTCTTCAAAATACATGCCTTTTATACCAAAAAATATACCATATTTTTTTGGCCTGATATCTTCAATACTTTTTGATTGTTTAAACAATTGACATAATTTGTTAATTAGCACAAAACTTTTCGAAAGTTTGATCGACATCAAACCAACTTTAAAAGATAAATAATAGATGTTGGGCATAGCCCCCATAGAAGTCTGCACGAATGCAGCTTTTTGTTTTTGTGCATATGAAAGTACTTGGAAAAAGGAAAATTTTGAGACTAGAAAGAACTTGATCGGATAACCGGAACCGGAAATAAAAGTGATATTGCGTGAGAGGCTCTAATTTGTTTATTAACAATTTTTTTGACACGAGGTTTGGTGCAAATGAAAGCTAACAAGTTTTTCCATCAACCACAAAAAGTTCTACAAAAAATATTCGATTCCTGAAGAGTTATACACGTTTTTGACCCTTAAAAAAATCTCTCCCGCAACGTGAAAATAGTAAGATTTGACGCGCAATGGGGTGGCGGGTTCAATCCTCGGTGTGGGGAAATTCTTTTTTCGTCAAATTTGCTATTTTTCATGTAACCGAGTATTTTTTATGATAATAAATGTTTTTACTTTCTGAGAAATTTTTAAAAACGTAAATATTTTTTTTTTGCAATTTTCATTAAATAAATGGCTGTCTTACAACAAACATATGGTTGTTCGTTGTTCTTGTCCAGCGAGAAGTAAAAAGGGAACAAATTTTTCACTTTTTTCTTATAATGAAAAAAACACGCCTTGTTATTTGTAAATGAGAAATAATCAAAAGATTTAACTATTTTATTGGCATTATTGTTTTATTTTCTTGGTCTTATTTCGACAGGCACCCCCCTCAAATAAAGTTAAAGAAGCCTTCTCTTTCACAAAAAGTAGTAAAAAAACAAAAATTACCGACAAACCCTCGTTGGACAAGAACAATCATATGTTTGTTGCAAGATAGCCATTTATCTATTGAAAATTGCAAAAAAAGTTCAGAAAGTTAAAACATTTATTATCATAAAAAATTCTTGGTTACATGAAAGAAAAGCAAATTTGACGAAAAAAAATTTGGCCACATCAAGGATCGAACCCGCCACTCCATTGCTCGTCAACTCTTACTATTTTCACGTTGCGCGAGTGATTATTTTAAGGGTCAAAATCGCGTATAACTCTTCAGGGATTGAATATTTTTTGTAGAACTTTTTGTGGTTGATGGGAAAACTTGTTAGCTTTCATTTGCACCAAACCTTGAATCCAAAACGTTGTTAATAAATAAATTAGAGCCTCTCACGCAATATCATTTTTATTTCCGGTTCCGATTATCCGATCAAGTTCCTTCTGGTCTCAAAATTTTCCTTTTTCCAAGCACTTTCATATGCACAAAACCCCGTTTCGATACGCTTACCCAGAACAGAGATATTCCATTTGTTAATTTGCAAAATTAACTTAAACTTTAAATAAACAAAAGCAAAAAGTTGCATTCGTGCAGACCTGTATGTGGGTTATGCCCGACAATATTTATCGTTTAAAGTTGGTTGAAGTTGATCAAACTTTCGAAAGAAAAGTTATTTGCTAATTAACAAATTATGCCAATTGTTTAAACATTCAAAAAGTATTGAAGATATCGGGCCACAAAAATATGGTATATTCTTTGGTATTAAAGGCATGTAGTTAGAAAAAAACAATATCTTGACCTCATTAGTTTCGGAGTAATCAATTTGTTAATTAAGAAATTTATTTTGGCTATAACAAATGAACGGGTTGACAAAATGAGTTGTGCCTGGCGCCAAACGACGCGTATTGAAAATATCTTTCGATTGAATCAAGATTTTTTTGGATCCGTCAAACCGTTTTCATTTTATTAAATAAAAACGAAAAAATTTGTTTAAACAATTATTTGACCATGTAGCTCGCGGTTTAGGAAAATTTTTCATAATCTTTCTTTTCTTCTATACTTGGTACTTGGCATCATTAGGATGGATGGCATCAAACTCAGTATCAAATTATTCTTCTGATGAGCTGTCAATTAAATCTAAAAGTATACGAGAAACCATCAAGCTACAATCATGGAAAATATATCATAAGATATCTTCGCTCGTGTGTTGGTTCTCGCTTATTCTCCACTTATGTCAATTCTACGTCGCGTCGACATGAATTTTATGTACACATGGTTACTTCAAGTTTTACCACAAAATTTATTGCAAATGGTTTTGGTAGTACCAACGCACAATTAGAGCAAAATGTTTGATGGAACTTGTTGTCTTCGTCCCATAGTGACGTCTTTCCAACTTGTGTGCATTTTGCTTACCAAGTTAGGGCTTCCGATGTCGACTAGGTACTAGTACTGACAAAAGATTTGTTTGATAGTAAAGATATAACCTATTTATACGTGTCTGTTCATTAACAAAAAAATTGGAACTTAAACGGGCAGTGGAGAAATAACGTCGATGGCATACTTCTAATTTGCATAGCATAGCACAGCACTTATTCTCAATATTATTATTTTGTATAATGTAATGGATAGTATCCTTGTTCCTATAGCAGCTTTTAATACCATCGTATTTACTTTTGTTTAAATCGGAAATCTTTTGGCCGCTACACATTAAAAAAAACATATTTCAAATGAAAACGTTATTAAATGTATTTCTTTTGTTGCAGGTCTCATCACAATGGAAGTTTAAATCAAGTGCGCGAAATTATTAATAATGCGTTCGGTACCAAAAGCTACCAAAAAACCGGTAAAACAAGCGAACAGGAAACCCGTTACTGCGAGGAAGAAAAAAATGGCGGATTTAAAATCTCCAATTCGCGATACGATTTCCGAAACAATATCGTTCGTTATTAAAGGAAAATTGACCCCCATTAAGCCTATTATGATCGACAGCAAACTTGACTTAGTTACTAAAGCGAAGAAAAAGCCGCAAAAGTGTGGGAAGGTTATTAAAAACCGAAGTTGCAAAAAACCGGCAGGGATACAAATCATCAAAAAACAGGATAATTCTAGAGTTAAAGCAAAAGTTCAAATGAAAACTGCCAAGAAATCAAGTGCCCAGCTTATGAAAAAAAGTGCCGAAAAAATTTCAATAGATGTGATTCCCACGACACCAAAGGATAAGCTAAAGAACACCAAACCTGCTAAAAAGAAACCCACTGCTAAAATTGAAAAGGAGACAAAGTCGCCTGTCCCTAGAGCCAAAGCACAAGTCATTGAGGTAAAGAAAAAAATAAGGAAGGCGCCTGTTAGAAAGCTTAAATTGAAACAAAACGAACCGGAAGTAAAAAGCAAAGCGAAACCAGATATGCCAGAGACATTAGAGCCAGAACCAGAACCAGAATCATCAAAAATTGAGGACGAATTAAAAAAACAGCAGACTATTGAAAAACTTTTGAAACAAGTTAATAAACAACTAAAGTCTAAGAATACCAAGGGGAAATTAAAGAAAGTTAATGCGAAGCAGCAAAGCGGCATTAAGAAGATTAAAAAGCATTCTAAAGGAGAGCAAGTGGCGAGAAAATTGGAGGAAAGTAAGAAACCTGAGTTAAACTCAAGCCCAGATTATACTTCAGATGAAATTCCTCTGAAGGAGTTTTCGCAGCGACCTAGTGAAAATGCCGAGCTGCCCAGCCAAAATAAGAAAACTACTGGTGAAGATATTGACTCGGAACCAACACGTAAACCAACTCCTAAACGAAAGATTAGAACTAAACCGCAAATGACTCTCATCAAAAAACGAGTCATGACTGCTAAAGATAAATTAAAGAGTAAAGAGGAAAAACGGAAAACAAAATTATATGGATTTTGGAACGGGCCAAAACGCCACCGCGTTGCGTCCCTAAACGCACTAGCGAAAGTCCACTGCCTCTACGAAAATGAGACAAGAGGGAACATTTTAGACATCATCGACGAAAGCACCGCTAAAAGGGAGTACAATCCCAAAAAAGAACAACCGAAAAAGGAAACAAAGAATTCCATTAAAAAGGAGCCTACCATAAAGGAGGAATCCGACGACGAAATGGACAAGATAAGTCCTGAAGGGGCAGTGACCCCACCCACCAGAACCTTAAGGTGTGTACCGGGACTGCGAGCAGTGGGTAAACACTGGGATATGCACGAAATGTCGTCTAGTTCTGAGGATACCAATAGCGACGAAAGCGGTAACGAGAGTGCCCCTGTTGTAGTAAAGAAAGAAAAAGCGCCTCAGCAAAAACCAGAGGCGGATAAGGAGCAGGATGAGGCTGCGAAGGAGAAAAAGCGACGGCGGAATCGCAACGAGGTCATGATGGACCTGAAGGATATGGTCGTTCGCAAGAGGATGGCCAGTTTAAACGCAAGCGCTATCCTGGCTGCTAGCTATTCGGTGGAGAAGCGGCCACCTAGAGCGCAAAAAGACGCTGATGACTCGTCGTCGTACGAGAGCGGGTCATCCGAGGAGTATTTCGCCGCGTCCGATGACGATACTAAAGACGATGATGTTAATA
The DNA here is from genome assembly GCA_963583905.1 of Stenurella melanura. Lineage (NCBI taxonomy): Eukaryota > Metazoa > Arthropoda > Insecta > Coleoptera > Cerambycidae > Stenurella > Stenurella melanura. The sequence continues at coordinate 129,796,330 of OY757314.1, forward strand.
AAGAAGACGACAGGAAGTTGATAGAGGTGCATACGACGCCTAACAAGAAGGTCGCTGTTATTCTTAATCAGGATACCGATGTTACCATCACGGGTGTGTACGTGAACAGTACCACGCGTTCGACACACCATGAGGGCTATTGCAGCATAGCAGGAATGCAATATAGGATTTCTGCTACCAGCCATACACAGACTGCGGCGACCGCTGTCGCTACCGAGACCCTCCTGCAGTCTGCTGCGTCTTCCAGTAGCGCACCTGATAATGTAAGTAAATTTATATTTCGTGTACTAGATGCGCTGAATGCTCAAATTCAAATTAGTTATAGTTTGGCATGTGTCATTAATTTAAGATTATTACATTCAATCAAGGAGGGAATATCTGTTAATAAAAAAAAAATCACAGATCTTGCATCTTTCGCAAGTATCTTAAGCGTATTGAAAATACCAGATGCAACTATACTGCTCTAGCTCAAAGTCCTATAGGATCGTCCTATTGATATGCCTGCTAAATTACACCAAATTATTTTCTGTATTTAATTTTTTATAAATATTGTTTTTATTAATCATACTACGAAAAACTGAATAATTGTATATTAAATACCTTCAATTATGTATCTCTATAATATAAGTACAACCGTTGAGAGAAAGAATTAGAAAGAATACGATCTCAGAAGGGAAAGATTCAACAGTTATCGGACGAAAATCGACTGTATGCGTGCTCAATAGCATAAGGACGAGTATAGCAGGGGCGTTCGGTAATTATGAACCTTCCGAGGAACCTTCCTTGCATGTCCGTGATCGGATCGGCGAGATTCGACAACGGTCTACAAAAAAATTCCCACAAATCAAACGGTAAATCCGATTATAAATTTGAAAAAACCAACTAAATCCTCGATAACAAGTGTACAACGTTTACTTCAGGAGTATTTTTCGAAAAATGAACACGCTTCGAGTTACGAGTTAAAGGATTTGTGAATTCATACATTTCAGGCATGCGTTAATTCATTAAGGCGCTCCATAAAAAAGCATAGTGCAGACAATATTGAATAATTAGAAAAAATATTAAGTATTAAGATATGTACGTAATATTACGTGAAAACAAAGCTGACGTGCTGTAAATTTCAAATATACAATAAAATTTTTTTTTTGACTTTTTGCAACCCCCTGTACAGGGTGATGTTTCCACGACCAGGTCAAATCTTCTTCTCTTTTGATGGGGTGTCGTTTAAAATAGGTCGTAGCTTTTAGCAACACATTGCAAACGGAATGACACAATAGAGACAGCTAGTTACTCTGCTACAAGGCTGGCGCAGCGGCCTAGACAGATCTGTCGCTCTCGATACGTTTTTTGTAAGATGAGTCCTATATCATGTGCCCAGTAGTATTTTCAATACTAAAAAATCGGTAAAGGTATTTACACAGAACTTCCCTCGTTATTTGTGAATAGCGATCACTAAAAAAATATTAAATACGAAATGACATTGAGTATAATAATGGAAATATAGTTATTGTAATTATTACAAAGAAATCCTGATAACTTTTGGTCAAAAAAATAGTGCTCATCCAACAGCAAAAGTTCAATACTAAATAACACGTATCCCATAAATTGTTTCTTGGGATGACCACCCTGTATATTTTCCAATAAAAGTATAATAGCTTATGTCAAATAGTATTGCCATTAGACAGTTCCACATTCACGCAGTGAAGTGGAAGTATAGTGGTGGTTAAAATTGTTTATTTATTTTTTTGAAATTTTTCAAAACTGTTGGATAAAAATGTTCACTCCTTTTTCTTCTGCAGTAGGTTCAGAATGTCATGAAACATGGAAATTTTAAATTTGAGCAAAGAAAAAAAATTTCCATCTGTTTTAGTGGTTCAAAATTTTTCAAAAATGTGTGAAAAAAATTTTAAATTTTTTTTTTTCTGAAATAGGTTTAGAATGTCATGAAACGTGAAAATTTTAAATTTCAGCAAAAGCAAATTTTTCCGTCTATTCTAATGGTAATTTTTTTCCAAAGTGGTAAAAAAAAAATCGTCTATTCTATAGTAAGTAGTGAAATAGATTTTATCAATTTTTTTTATTTGTTTGAATAGGTTTAGAATGCTATGGAAACGTTGAAATTTTAAATTTGAACAAAGAAAAAAAATTTTTTTTTGAAATTTTTCCAAAATCTTGGTTAAAAAATTTTCAAATAGGTTTAGAATGTCATGAAACGTGTATATTTTAAATTTGAGCAAAAACAAATTTTTCCATCTATTCTAGTGGTAATTTTTTTCCAAAATGGTAAAAAAATGTTACAATTTTTTTTCTTCCGAAATAGGTTTGGAATGTCATGAAGCGTGGAAATTTTAAATTTGAGCAAAGAAAATATTTTCTTCTATTCTATAGTAAGTACCTACTTAGTGATGAATAGTGAATACATAAATTTTTCCAAGAAAATTTTTCGGAAAAATTTTTAAATTTGTTTTAATACGTTTAGAATACCATGGAAATGTGGAAATTTTAAATTTGAACAAAAAAAAATTCCACCTATTTTGGTGGTAAAAAAATTTTCAAAAATGTTGGTAAAAAAATTTTCAAAATTTTTTTTTTTTGAAATACGTTTAGAATGCCATGAAACGTGAAAATTTTAAATTTGAAGAAAGAAAAAAATTCTCATATTTTAGTGGTAAAATTTTTTTAAAAAATGTTAGTGAAAAAAATTTTCAATTTTTTTTTTCTGAAATAGGTTTAGCGCGTAATGAAACGTGGAAATTTTAAATTTGAGCAAAAAAAAATTTTTTCATCTTGGTAAAAATTTTTTCAAAAATGTTGCAAAAAAAATTTTCAAAATTTTTTTTTTCTGAAATAGGTTTAGCACGTCATGAAACGTGGAAATTTTAAATTTGAGCAAAAAAAAATTTTTTTCACTATTTATTCCGTTTAGACGGTCCACCCTGTATATTTTCCAGTGAAATTTCTACCATGTCTTCGCTGACAGTAGCGTCAACTATCTACCAAATTTGATTGCTATCCTTCAAGTAGTTTTTTAGTAAATGCACCAACAGACAGACAGACAGACAGACAGACTGACGGAATTGAAAAACCTATATTTTCGTAATCTACGTGTTCTGAAACGTCAGAATCCGAAAAAATCTCGGAGGGTGATTTTTTCTCGAATACAATACTTCCCTTCGGTATGCGAGGAAAGTAAAAAAGTAATGATAGAAATGTCGGGGTTGCGTTTTTAATAGTATCAGTATTTATGCCTGTCCCGTTTGCCGCTGAAGAAGCAGCATATCTGACACTGTGGTTACCAATATAGTGATAGAGTGAGTTGTACGAAGAATTGCTGGTAAACATGGCATTTAGAAAGTTGATCATTGACTTTTTGTGTAATTGGAACATAAAATATTATAATAAATTTCAAGCATATGCTCTTTAACTCAATTTTGAAGCGATTCTATATACCTAGCATTTAAGTTCCACCTACATATTAAATTAATTCTAAAAAGTCATACTTATTTACTTATACAGGGTGCTTCGTGAATAATTGGACATAGAAAAGCTATGATAATACTCCATAGTCAAACTAAAAAAAAGATGAATAATAACACAGAAAGGACAAATCTGCTCGGTAAAATAATAATAGAACTAGATCTACAAAAGACCTTCTTATAGTTTGTTAATTCGCAAAAACTTAAAACTATCAAAAATGGCCCTTTTGGTATAATTTTAGAATTTTAGAAATATAATATGCATATATCCTAAAAAAAGTGAGGAAATCCGTGCCTTTTATTGAACTAAACTTCGTGTCAAATTTTAGCGGCTAAGAATCAAAAAAGATTTCGAAATGTCTATCATTTATAATATATTTAAGTTGAAATATTTTTTTATTGTAGATTTTTACATCTATTTTGCAATGATACGAACCCATTTTCCATGTATCCTATATTTTTGCATATAAACAAATTGAAGCGACCTCACAGCGGGCTAGAATCCCAAAATCCTGGTCAAAATTCTTAAAACCAAGTTCGTTACATTCTGCTTTAATTCACATAGTTTTGTAAAGCAGGGTACCCGTATAATACTGGAACGACGGTTTCATAGGTTTCATACCTGCCGTTCTACCTCAATCGAAACTTGGCCACCTTTGAGTGCGTAACGGTATGAGAATTGGTCCCGAAATACTCAGTGTTCGAGTGTTGTGAATTTTTGTTATCATAGAGTGCGTTTTTGAATAGAAAAATGGAGGCTACTCCTGAAGATATGTAAAATATCATCTATGCATTAACATTCAATTTTTTTTATTTCTTATTATGGAAAATAAATGTTCACTATACGCTCGTAATACAAACGTGCGTTTTAAGGTAGCGAAACAAAAGCATGAAAATAGTTTGTATGTACAGAGATGTAACTCTAATTTACAATTTAACATGTGGGAAATGTTTGTGGAATAAGAAATCCATAAAAATTAGCTGCTAGAAACTGCTAATTTCAGTGAAATATGCAAAAATAGAAAGTACCTTTTATCGCGAAAAAAAATGGTTACATGCGGTTGCTGCCGGTCCGCCATTTTGTTTCACTTTCGAGGAGAATATTAAATTGAAATCTTATGTACAGAAAATACGAGTACTTTAATTTGGATTTTTAAAAGTAGCTTTTCTCGCAAAAAGTGGTTACTTTCGGTCCGCCCTTATGTTTTTTTTAATACAAATTTGAAATCAACGACCGAAAAACCTTAAATTCGTCACAGTTTGATCAATCGAAATCTACATAAGAAACAAGTAGTTAAAAAGAAAACGTTCTAATTCGACAAAAATTGAAAAGATTATAAAAATTCAAAGTTAGTGCATTTATTATAAAAGATGCCTATCTAAATAAATTAATTTATATTGAACTAAAGAGGATATTCGAAATCTGCCAAGAAATCTTTCAACAGAATAATCTCTAATATAATTTAATTGCAGATGCCGTTATAATAGGTAGAGATACATTTACCAAATTTCAAGTGAATATCTTAATTTTATTTTATTAATCCTTTTAATAATTGAGTGGGGGTGGAGGGGGGTTGAAATATATTAGAAACAAATCGGAGGCCTTGGCTTCTAGTATATACACCAAATCCCAAGTTTCTGTACTCTTACTAGCTTGCTTTACTCATTGCCTCCTATTTACCCCTAATTAACCCCCAACCTTTCAACGGAATCATCACAAACTATAATCTAGTTCCAGATATAAAACATACGTGTATCCGATTTCAAATGAATATTCTTAATTTTATTTTATCAACCCTTTCAATAAAGAAGGGGGGGGGGGGTAATGGGGCGGGGTTGACAGATGTAAAAATATTTGAGGCCTTGACTACTAGTATGTACACCAAATCCCAAGTTTCTGTACTCTTATCGCTTGCTTTACTTATTTTCCCTTATTTATCCCTGTTTAACCCCCAACCCTTCACTGAAATTCGCGCAAAATATAATCTAGTTCCAGTCTCGTCACGATACACAGTTGTACCAAATTTCAAGTCAATATTTTTAACCGTTCCTGAGAAAACGTGAGCACAAAAAAGTTACAGACATACAGACCAACAGAGATTTTTTTTTCGCTCAAACTTAATATCTCGACGTTTTATGACATTCTAAGCCTATTTCACTCCATTAGGTATGTACGTGAATGTGGAAGTAAAGGAAATCTCCCGAGACTGTAAAAATGGAGATAGCTATTGCATTAGTTATTTTAAGTTTGCTCTAAATTTTGAAACGTGTCGATAAAAGGCATAGTTTCATCCATGTTCATTAAGATTCATGGATTATTATTATTATTTTTTGGTCGTTATAACTTTATAAAAAATTGCATAGAACCTTTTTCCACAAAGTTTGGTCTTTCAAGTTCCAATGATTATTTTTTTTATTACCACCCTTTGAAAAAGGGCCGCACTCATCTCCTGTAAATGACAAAGCCCTCATAATATAGAAACGTTTCTTTGACGCATTTACTATTAAATTATCACAAAGAAAACGAAATTTAATACGTATGATAATCCCTCTAGTTACTGTACTATTTTCTCACTCCGCCGTGTTATAATAACTTGGCTAGATAGATTCTCTAGTCGTTCCGAAATCAATAGTAATAATAATTCACCTAATTTTTCAGAGTAACAGTGATTCGCTACCATCCTCAAAATCGTATACACCGCTGGATGCCCTCTCCAACATGCAGCCGCCTCCAGGACCGGGTATCCAGCATAGTCATCCCGTCTTGCACAGCCAGCAACATATGGGCCCACCACAGCATGTTCTTCCGATACCACCTCATCAGTTATCACCGGGTAAGTACCAAGAAGTTATAATAATAGGTTTCTTCTTAGATCTAGGCTTGTGTTATACACTTAAGATCACAACACCCCTGTATACCCGTTAATTGATGCTTGATTAATTTCAAACTTTGGTGGTAAGAAAAGATCGATAAGGTGATTCGTTGAACTTAGTAATATGTGGTTCATGTCAACAAGGTACGGTGGCCATTCCCTAGAAAGAGACATCCGATAGGGAAATATTTATTATTTTTGGCCATACCTTTTTTCCTTAGTGTATATATACTTTAAAAAACTATAAGAGTACCTAAGTAGAACTTTGTCGAAAATTTTTTATCTACAACTTTGATATTTCTTTGTAAAATGCATAATTTTGGCTTAAAAATGCATAGTTTTGCAGCCAAACGCAAGAAACCGCCAAAATGGCCAAAAAAACAAATATATGTATCTATATCTAAAAAACAACCCTTTTTCTTTCATGCGCTTGGTGAAAAATATGTTAACACAACCCCAAGACAACGTTCTATACGGGTGGCTTAGCTGTAGGAAAAATTTTCCAAAATCAGTGATTTTTCTTCTAATTTGAAGGGACTGTAGGTATCAATTTTAAGTGATCTGGTTACTGAGATGTAAGCCCCCAAAAAATTATTTTTGAACGTTTTTATTTTACGTTTTTTCGTAAGTGATCAAGTGGTTTGAGTCAAAACTGATTGTGCATTATCTGAGAATTAACGACATTTCATTTTTTGTTCATTACATATCAGTTTTTAAAAGTATGCCGTACACTACTCTGTAAAGTGACCAAGACTTCTCAATAAATTCAGCAGCAAAATTCATAATTAGTTTAGGGGAATTGAAGTCAATTGTAACATGCAAACAGGTCACTGTCATTATTCCTAGTTTTTTGAAAATTGGATGACAGTGATCTCTTCCGCCAGCATTAGTAACCAAATTGCTTTCCTTTGTAACCGAAAAATGTTTGCTACATGCGATGGGCCACCCTACAGTAGAATTGCATAACTAATGTGAGAATGCAATAGATAAATAAAGGAGTTCTTAAGATGCAAAAACACAATACATTTTTTAACCTGCATAACAGAAAAATAATGCTAGATGATTTGTTAAAGAGGATCTTAACGTGGTTGGAGCAACTAAGAGTGTAATCTAACACGAATTACAAGTGCCACGTATTAGCTACTTGTGGAAAAAATAAGCCTCCTATCATTTAACTTTAGATTCTTTGAAGGCTTGCTGTATGGAACAAATGCTATTGCTGTTTAAGTGACTAATGTTAGAAGCCATAAGCAAAACATTTTATTGGGGACATAAAACGAGAAAAATCGTTTAGATATAAAATATAAATAGGGGATCCAGCGCAGGGCCTTGAGGCACCCCGTACATTATTGTTGAAGATCGGAATTTGATTGAGCACTTTTTGAATAACAGTGAAGAAGAATCTGTCTTGGTCCATTTTTTTCACACAGCAAAAAAAACATTGAATTGTTTTTTGAATAATCCTTAAGAATCTCCCAAAACACTTTTGTCACACATTGCTACATTACTACATTTTTATCGAACAATGCAACACATTGCTCGAATTTTGTTCAAATTATTTTCTCCTGAATGACATCAGATTAATTTGATAACGAGGTGTCTATTTTTACTTGTTAGCGCTAAATTAAAATAAAATGAATATTTACTGGTAGATAATTCAGAAATGTGAAAGCGCAACATTTGCAGCATTGTTTCACAGTCGAATTGGTTTAGTAAGAATATAAATTGAGATTTTATGCGTCGCTTGTTCAGACTGTCAAGCAAAATCGACATAACAGCCCGTCGTTTGAATAGACAGACGATTGCAGGACAAACGCCAATAACACCATCCTACTTCTAGTAAGCTGTTTCGGAAATCTTTGTATATTTCCTATTTTATGAATTTGTACCGTATTATATGACTGTACATTATACAGTCGATGCATATTTAAGTCGCGATCTGATGAAAGAAGTGTAAAATATTAATGTTGATACTTAGTGGAGTGCATTTAACTGTTGTTTAAGGTCTTATAAACATGTAGAAATATCGCCTGCTGGCTAAACTTTTTGGAAGAAATTATACATAGTTTTTTCAAATATCTTGAAAATTACACATTTTTTCAAAACCTGTTAAATATACAACTTGAAGCTTGTAGAATTACTCTGAATTTCAGATTAGACCCGTCCAGTTTGGCCAAAAATTGGCCGTGATATGATTTTTATAAGGTATTGTGTTTTTGTCACCCCTTTCTAAAAGTCTAAGGATCTACCAAAAATGTTCATTACAAAGTTCAAAGATAATTTAATTTCCTGCAGTTAGACAACCATATATAATAAAAAGGCTATTTGTTGTTGAAGAAACACCTTTTTATAAAAACTGAATTTGTGAATGACCAGGGAAATTAGATAAAAATAGCTAAATTTTGACGTACAGCTCGGATCGAGATGCGATTTTCGGCATCGATTTCGGAAATATTAGGAAAAAAGTCTACATATGGTGAATAAGCCATTCGAAGAAAATTGCATAGTGGATGCATAAAATGCATCTAAAGTGCATAATTTTTTGAAAAATTCTAGAAATTGATAGAAAGCCGTGAAAATCTCGTGGGAATCGCTTCCCGGAGGCTTTCGACAGCTAAATAAGATGATCTGGTCCGTTTTACTCAATCTCGTGTCATCCAGTCTTAGGGCGCGAATATAGGCAGAAATGGCCTTTTTAGCACTTTTAGGTCAGTTTTCTCAAAATTGTGATAAAACTACAAAAAAAAAACAACAAAATTTTGTAACTATTTTGTTGAAAGAAATTTTTAGATGTACAAATAAAATGTTGTTTCTTTAAGTATACTCTTACAGCTAAACGATCACGGAGTGTTTTCCTTTTTTACCGTTTAGACTTTTTCTACATGTGTTTGAAAATTTTTTTTTTGTAGAATTTAAGTGATTGTGTAAAATTTTCAGTTTTGCAAATATCTTGAAAATACATATTTCAGACACAGGCAATTAAACCTTAATTGAAGCAGCTAACAGAATTATCTTGAATTTGCTTCTTAGTTTTGTTTTCAGTAGATTTTAATGCTTTATTGAATAAATGAGCTTTTTAACTGAATATTCATGGCCAAGGGATTATGTAGATAGTATTACTCTGCATGGCCGTAGCGAACTATGTAGATACTAGTTTACAATGAGAACTGTCAAAACAAACAGACAAATTCATTTTAGAATTTAATGCTAGCATAACCAGATTACAGGTTATCGAAAGAATGCAAAGATTGGAATTTTACTTCTTACAGATAATTTTTCTTTTTAGTTCTCACAGATAGTTTTTTCTGCTGTTTGCAAAATCCTATAAAGAATATGTTTCATTACAATTATTAATTAAGCAAACAAAAAATAATTCACTTTTAAATAATCAAACATATCGTACTCGCCAATAACATTTAAAAAATTCGTTTATACAGGCCCTATTCAGTCTACTTGTTTAAATCGAGTCACCTTTGATATCCGTCATTATCTGAAAATGAAAATAAAAATTAGCACAAATGGGTTTTAAAGGATGTCCTATAAAATGATGGTAATATTTTTTTATAAAAAAGTCCTTAATACGGGCGTTTAGGGAATAAATTAAATAGATATATGCACTCTAATTTACCTTGAAAAAGTGTAAAACGTTCCCAAATTTGAAACTCACCTTCAAAGGATACAAGGGTGTCAAGTGTGTAATGACGAGAAGTAAAACACAATGTATATACTATAAGTTTTCAGTGCAGATATCGAAAAAAATCGTTGGGGGTGTTGGATACAAGATTTATCTTGAAAAAGCTTTTCGCATTTTAAATTCGACTTGATATTAGAATAATTGGAAACATACTCATAGCACTTTGAAGTGTGATAAACCGTGACTAGTCAAGTCAAATACAGAAATATTTCTAAAGTATTCTTCTGGAAAACTTTTGCTATTTTTTCTCGTTTTTCTATCGACCATTTTGAATCTGGTAAAAAGTTAAAGTGTTAAATACACCTATGCCACAATATGTGAATACAACCGCATGAAACTTGTGAGGAGCCGATTTAATAAATGTAAACGAAAATATACAATTTTATTAATTTAAGATAATACACTCTAGAATTGAGTTATAAGTAGTTCGGTGTATAACAGTGGTTCTGAAATATAAATTTTTCATCTGATAAGTATGCCAACATACATTTTATGTAGAAATTAGCTGTGGGTAATATTCTAGGAGGTACTGTTGAAAAGTGAAAAATTTATCAAACCACTAACTGAAGTGGTTTGGTGATAGTATTCGTCCAAACAAGAAAACTTGTCTCTTGTGAATATGGGCCTTAAGGGCCGGCAATATATAGTACGGACCTGTGAAAAATTGAACGTATTTCATCGTAATCAAACCACTAGGTTCTTCGGTTTGACTGTAGTTGCAGGTGAAAGGATTGCATTGAACAGTCGGCGAGAGTTTTCTCATTGAGCGTTGCGGTGCGCGCACGCAAAAAAAAAATTCGAATCACACGGTAAATGTCGTCAGATAAGGAATTCAAGCTAAAAACTATCGCCTAAATTTTTGCATACTCCAAACACCCTATAAAACATATTATTATCTGCGAGAATTTTTATTAAAATAAACCCTCCCAAAACTACCCCATTGGGGGTGAATCGTAGTAACGTTAACAATATTGCCGTCTATTACAATTTCGAGCATTTTTTTGAGCAGAAATCTCTAGTGTCATTTTATTCTTGATTATTCAACGGTACTTACCGTCAAAAAACGCTGAAATCTCCCCTACAAGGGGTGAAAACGAGAATCTTCACTGCAAACATTGATTTTAATCAAAATAACATTCGTCCTGTAGATTAGTTTACTTTTTCTAGAATATAATGGTTTTATCAGGAACACTTTCCTAGACACGATATGAAAGGCATCATACTTCTGAATCAAAGATACATGCTTACTATCTATACTGTCCAAATTTTATTACAGTTGATAAAGTCGTTTAGAAGCCGTCAGCAAAAATACTTCTCAAAATTTAACCTTGAAAGGTGAATAGCTCCGAAAGGGGACGCCCTAGGAAAAACATTTACAGATACTTTTGATGTTATTTTGATCCAAACTATACGCTCCCGAATTATTACCCCATGTTCTTGGGACACCTTATATAAGAAACTTAATCAACTAGAACCTTCTTATTGTTGTTATTTTTGCAGGACTTCGTCATGGATGTTCAAGTGCATTCTCTTCTCCGCACTCGACACCCAATTATCAGCTGCCCCCGAGTCACCATCCACCCATACAAGGCGAACCTGGATATGTTCACGGTAAGTCTATTTATTTCTTCACGTTTGTTCATATATTTCATCTCTATGCGTATGTTTTTATGTTTCGGTAGTGAAATAAAATATATTAACGTTACAAAGATTCAAGATGTAAACATTTATATTCCAACAGACATATATTAAATTTTAGTATGAATAAACCAGTCAGGCGTAGGAATTAGCACAGTAGGATTCGCCGTTATTTGAAGGATTGGCAGAAATAATAGAATTTGGAGGTTGCCATTGAATTTCCGTATCAGTTATAACAGGGACGTCCTACATAAGTCTGTCATTGGTGTTGACAACTTTTCATAGTATTTTGCGGTACCGATATTTCGTAGTGCTTGCACGTGACAGGTGGGTGTAGAGTACCCCCTAAAGGCGTTGACACTTGAGCGGGAGATGATGGTGGAGGAATCTGACCCTAATCATCTCTCTTAATCGCCTCCCAAACGGATATTCCCGAAAAAAATGCAAGAGGAATCGAGCGAGTCCGGTATTCTCTTCGGGGGTTAGTTTCCTGATGCTTGTGAGGTGGATAGATGAGTACTGAGTACGCCACATCCCTTTCGACCATCTCTTGGCCCGTTTCTCTCGAAAGAACCCGAGAGAAATTGGCTTAGGTCGATATTTGCCTCATGGGGATAGTTTTTACCACTTTCATATCACTAACCTTCCCCCTTATCGTCCTCCCAACTAATAGCAACTTTTATATCCGCCCTAACACTCGCTATACCCCGATAACCTCATTTGGGGATAGTTTTTGGCCAGTAGGTGGTGAAAGCATAATTCCTCGACCCCCATAACCCACCGCAATCGATTCCCCTCCTCAAAAAACGGGGAAAATGGTTGTCAGTCCTGGATCAACACTATTCGACTTTTCAGCTAATTTGCCTGGAGTAGATGATATTACTCACTAGGTACTGACTTTCAGAGTCTGGAAGCATTTCTGCAACCTTTCTGTTCCCTGTTCTGTACCTGAAACCCAAACAGGTGGTCGTAGATTTCATTCGCTAGTGCAGCTGTGATGATTCTATATATTGTTCGTGAGTGGATTATTGTCAGATAGTTCTTATTATCCTTAGATTCCTTGCCTTTATAAAGAGGAGGAAAATGTTTTCTACGGTTAGTCATTGTGGGAGCTTTATCTGGGTGTCGTATGATTTATCGACAGCTATTGTTAAGTTTTCATGAACAGCACTAAGGTGTTTTGTACTCTCTCTGGTCCAGGTTTTGATTTTGCGCTCGCTCAGTTTTGCCTATGTGTCGGTTTTACTTCTTCGGTAGTGTCTACGCTCTTGTTTGATCCATGAAGCACCCTCATTGTGAATCATTTCGTCCTCTAAGATTACACGCCAAAACTTTTCGATCTCTTGTTGTGAAAACGGCAATTCTACTTCAGTCTGTGGCGATATAATTTTTGGCGCCCTCTCCAAAGAGCTTGTTATGTTGGTAGTGCTTGCATCTTGGCGCATCTTCTTAATCTCTGCGCTTTAGCAATTTCATCTTCAGGTTCTGCTTCACCGAGTTCACTTTATTAAACTTGCATTTTATTAATACCTACACATCTTTTGCCTGGGTACTATTTTTATTATTATTAAATAATTTAGATCTGTATTTCGTTCATTTGTCAATATTTCTCAAGAAAACGTCACAATATAAATCACGAAAGATGTTCTATTTCTAGAAATAAAACTCAAGCAGTTATTTAAGATCTTCTGGGTTTATTTACACCCTGTATATCAACATTTGTGCGAAGTACTTAGAACATTGTCACGATGCACAACCTCGACTTCGATTTATTTTATTTTTAATCGTCCAACTCTCCGGATAAATAGACTTGGCAACCGCCATTAATATTTCGTGTTTATATGAACACAACAACCATAAACAATGCTTTTATCTGCCTCAACTATTGTATGCATGCGTTATGTGTCATTAATAACTTTGAAACACCTATAGAGAAACAACAATAATTAATTACTCAGCCTCATTATTTAAATTAACGATTTATTTATGATTAATCACATTTTTCGCTCGGCAATGAGCCTAATGAAGTACGGTGAATCGAAGGTAGCTTTGCATTAATTTACGGTTCTAATAATGATCGCGTTTGTATAAAAATTAGTTAAGGCTCGTTAACAAATTGTTTGTCGTAATAATATTATGCTAAGTACCAGAACAATATCACATAAACACGATTGTTGTGATTTAATAAATTATTAACTTTAATGAAATAATCTTAGAATTAGGTGTTTTAACTAGACGCAAATTTGCTTTTTTTATGTTATTATAATGAACTATCTGGATATATGAAAGGACATCACTACATTTAGTATTCCTTTATCTATTAAATTTCGGCAACCTAAAATTTGAATAACGAACGCGTGCGCTTTCAGTTAAATTATGTCATGAAATTGTTAATCATGAGTTTCATATCTTATACATCATACCAAACTTATAGCATTCTAAGTTGTAAAAGTGTCCAGCCGAGCTACGAAATGCCATCAACAAGTGAATCCTTTTCTTCTACACATTGAGTTAGAAGGTAGGGAGACGACATCCTATACAAATTTTCTATACAGAAACGGCATCAGTAGGCGTGGCTAAATGTAGTAACAATATGGTGGTTTTGCCAGACCCGGACTAATTAAAATAATAAGAACTTTGTACCCCGACGAGACGGTCTATCTGGATAACGTAAACAAATGTTCAATTCAATAAATGCAAGAGTTTTAACAGTTTTATTTACCTTGATATATAAAATGTGCAATGTTATCCTAAAATAAACCCTTTGTTTCTATTCTACGAAATATATAACCTGAGTATATTAAAAAAACATTTAATTAGCTGTTCTTTTTTATACGGCCCTGTTTGTTGTTTACACTACCTATGAAATGTTATTCCCGTTAATTTCTTGTCAACACCAGCTCTAGAAGAGCAACTTCTTTTAGCACACGACACCGCATAGTCCTTTTAATATTTATTATCTAAAATTTAACAATCAGTAAAAATCACAATAAATCGCACGGAAAACAAACTGTCACTATTTGACGAAAAAGTAGTAACAAGATGGCGAAATGATGCCGTTTTTAATCACGAGACAGCTTCTCCCTACCTTCTAACTCAATGCTTCTACATTATCGACATGCGGGCAATTACAACGATTTCTGTCATTAAACTGTGTACCTCCTTCAGTTTCATTTTAGTGCAGCTGTACAACCAAGATAGAGAAGTACAACACTGTCGAATGTTTGGCTTCCACTTTTGGAGAAACTGTCTTTCACCACGGTTTCTTCATTGACTGGTTTTCAATGAGCGAGCCTCTCCGGAGGCCGGCACGTTTGACTCGAAACGCTGCCAAAACCGTTACACGAGTTACGAAAAAAATGGACGTAAACAATTTTATAGAAAATATTTTTTTAAATTTTCTATAAAAATGTCAGGTAGCATATGTCTATCTTAAATACTTTTGGCGAGAGAGTGATTAAAAGTTGCGCACTGGACAATTGTAAATTTTGTATTCAACTTTCAATCACTCTCACGCCTAAAGTATTGAAGATAGACATATGCTACCACTGACTTTTTTATAGAAAATTTAATTCTCCATGAAATTGTCTATGTCCATTTATTTCATCATTCTAACGGTATTGGCAGCGTTTCGAGTCAAAAGTTCCGGCGTCCAATTTTACTTGTGGTTTTTGTTTGCACAGTAGTCGGCAATTTAGATAATAAATAATAATGTACTATTTTGTTTACAGGCAAGTGTACATGCTTGTTGGTCAATAAGATTTAACTAACAAGAAGTAATCAATAAGACTTCAGCCAATAAAATTTAATCAGCGAGATATCTCTACAGCTATTATTAGCTGTATCTTTGGTGTAAAAGCAAAATTCTGATACCTATTTTCAAGTTCTCGTCCAGGTGTCTTTATTAGATCGAGCGCTTCTCCGTTTTACGACTTAGAATGCTATAAGTTTGTTATGATCTATATATATCTTTCTTTGTCAAACTAATGCAGAGCAGTATATTGTTGTCAGCAAACATTGTCAAATTATTATGAGGGGACATAATTGTCAAAAATAATAGCGGCCTCAATACAGACCACTGTCGTACACCGGGCTCCTATCTAAGACAGAACCCCTTCAAGTGGTTATTGGTAAAGAAAATTGAATACTGTGTTTTTAGCGTGTGTTTATACGTATTAGCTCTGTTGTGACTTAAACCCCAACTGAGACTGATTTGGAAATTGTAAATAAATAAATATACCGAGTACATGATGATAAGAACATCGTGGGAAAAACCTTAGCCCATACATGGTCAAGCGAAAATCGAAGCTCGCTAAAAGGATACAATAAAACAGAAAATAATGACACCTGACACATGTTCTAACTACAGAACGAAAAACTCACAAGACCGAATACAATAAAGAAATATCAAGGATATACACGCTTCTAGATTCAGAAACAAAAGACTCAGAAGATAAACAAGGAGATGATGATAGATGGAAACTTAAAAGAAGTATGGAAACTGAAAAGAAGCATGGAAACTTAAAAGAAGCATCTCACAAACGCCTGCATTTCCCAACCTATATTCTTACCCCATGTGTCATGTGCGGAAGAAACGGATAACGTAGAAGAAGAATAAATAAGGATTCTTTTTTA
Organism: Stenurella melanura; assembly: GCA_963583905.1. Lineage (NCBI taxonomy): Eukaryota > Metazoa > Arthropoda > Insecta > Coleoptera > Cerambycidae > Stenurella > Stenurella melanura. The sequence continues at coordinate 129,812,646 of OY757314.1, forward strand.
TTCCGTTTCTGAATCCAGCAGTGTGTACCTCCTCCTGCTCGCCTGCGTCCTTGTATGGTTTCATGTTTCCCAGAAATCTGTGTTTTCATTTCAGCGTCCTGCATCAGTGCCCCCCCTTCATTTGTCTGCCAGGGCATGCATACATTACATACATACATACCCCGCAAGGAGCTTTTATTTATTAACCGTTCCACGGGTAAATATCCATTTATGGTAGAGTGCCCTATCTCGCGTTAAAAAAGGAGCTTTTTTAATGGATTATGAGAAAAAGGTCCGAGGGAATACTTCGTACATCCTGTATATTGGTTTGTTTTTGAAGCAGTAATTTTTAATTTCCGTTTTCCAGGTAATTTTTCTATTCACTACCCATGTTTAATACCTTTTCAATTTCAATAAATAAATAAATAAACACTACACTAATAAATTAAAGCTACAAATTAAACAAAACTCATCTCTGCTAATAAATTAATTTCATGCATTAATATTTCAAATAAATAAAATTAATATAGCTTATCTTTCTACAATCGCCTTTCTTGTCTGATTAGTTACACTTCGCGTCATGTATCTGTCACTATGGCTTTTTGTCGCAGGGTAATTTATGAGTTTATGATATGAACCACTTGATACCTAGCACTAGGTCTTTCGATTGCACATGTTTTCTTTCTTTTAGTTGTATCCCATTTTCAAGTTGTTTGTATATGCTTTTAGAGTGGTTATAATCAAATATCAGCTATATGAATTAGCCAGACTTATGCTAATTTATATCATAATGTAGCATTGTCCACGTTTTAAATCATCACAATTTCGTACGATTTAGCACCGTTTTAACCGAGTTTATTAGAGATTTTCTAGGAGCAACTTAAACGCGTCTGCCTTCATCGCCGACCAAACTCGGACCCTACTTATATTTTTAAGAATTATGTCTTAATTATATCGGATGTTTACATTGTATTATTATTGTAACGTCAAAGCAGTCTCTGGAACTTATCGCGGAGTTTGAGTATAGCTGAGTAGTTGAACAATCCGTTTTATTGGCGACAAACAACCAATGAGGAGGCTGAGAGTCTACCACAAGCGCGCGAAAATGTAATTTATTTTTATATGCTAAACAGTGAAATATGAGAAAATAAGATAAAACTTATGTATATCTTTAATTAAATTTAATAATTTAAAATAGAAACATACACGACGAGATGACCCCATTACAATCGTTTATGCATGCATCGAATAAATAAAATAATTTTCTGGATATACTCGTTGTATTATAACATTGAATTTAATTTATAATCAACTTAATGCATTGCAAAGAAAATTAAATTGTGAAAGGCAAACAAGATAAAATACATTAAAGTGTCATATTTTATTAATGAAAATGAAAATAGAAATATCTGTTTAATTTATAAGCAAGTTCATGCACTGCGAAGAAAATTAAATTGTGAGGTAAATAAGGTAAAATACATTAAAGCGTCATATTTTATTAATGAAGATAGAATTATCTTATTAATTTAGCTTTATAATATAATTTATTGTAAGTTCGTTTCATGCGGAATTTCTGACTGATCTAATAAATTGATTTCATCGTCACTGGTGTCATCATCACTGTCCGAGTGAAGATTGACTTGTTATTTTTGCATCGATATTTCCAAAGGTAATGGATAAATAATTTTATGGTTTTGGATGTTCCGCTGTAGATTTAGTCCGAAAACCATAATAAGGCAAAATTCGGTTCTTTGTTTAGATGTTTTAAAAAACTTCACTACAAAAGATTGTATAAAGTGAATCTACCTGTATTTGGGAGGAAAATCCAATAAAAGCACTTTTTTGAACTCCGCTGTCTCCTGACAAATAAAAAAATTGTTTTCTGAACTTTTCGTTCAAAAAATTTAAGTTCTTGACAGACTGAATCATAGTAATCATAGTAAACTTCCTCGTAAACTTCTTTGTGACATTGACAAATTTGTACCTGACAGTTTACTTCAGTTTCTTGAGAGACACTTAACTAGTGGAGTTCAATTCGTATCGTATAATGAATACAAATTTGAATACCGAGCCACGTCAGAAGTACCCCAGGGATCAATACTTGGACCTCTTTTCTTTAATATTTTTATTAACGGCATCAGTAATCATTTAGATGCCAATTTCATAAAATATACTTCAAAACAATTTGACTAAGTTATCAGCTTGGTGCGTGAAAATGGTCTTCACATAAATGTTGGAAAGTGCAATGTTAGGAGCTGTACCAAGGAGTCCTCACATATAATTAGTACGTTCAAGGAGCTAGATGTAATCTTTGATAATAAATTAACCTTCACTAACCATATTGATGCTGTAATTTCGCATGCTTACAGAATGTTAGGCTTCATCTTGCGTAACAGGCATGACTTTAATGATTTTTGAATTTTAAATATTGCTTTCTCGTGATCTAAACTTGATTATGCTTCACTTGTTTGGTAATCTGGCAATCATAACGATAAATTGAAAAACATTCAGCATCGTTTCCTGAAATTTTGAAACTTGTAAACTGAAGGTACATATCCACCTATCGGGGATTCTCAAAATCAATTACTTGAGAAATTTGATATTTATAGTCTTTCTAAAAGGCGTGAGTCCTTTACTTTGCATTTTCTAGATAAAATTATGCATATTATAGTAGTAGATTGTAGTGTAGTGAACTTCCATGTTCCACGCATTAATTTTCGTCATTCTCATAGCATTTATTTATCCACTCTTAGATCTAATGTGTTAAAGTGTTATCCTCTCTTTAATATTTGTTTTGTATAGTATTTATATTCTCAATTTTAAAATTCAGTCTAAAACGTTGCTACCATGATAAATCATTGGAAAGCCTGCTTGTGATAGAATAGCACCTACACCGTGCTTGAATATTACAAACAATACGCGAGTAGAGGACTTTAGCCGAAGTCTGGTCTCCCCCCACCACTTTTTTGTGACCTTGACCTTGACCGTGAACGTGTATGCCGCTATGGCGTGACCTTGAGCCGTAGCCGGTGCGTACCCTTGAAGCCGGGTTGCATTTGACCTTGAGAAGCCCTCATGACCTTGGCCGTGAACGTGGAGGCCGCTCCGTGGCCTTGAGCTGTAGCCGGTGCGTGTCCTTGAAGTCGAGTTGCATTTTACCTTGAAAAGTACTGTTGTAAAGCTTGACCTTGAAAGGTCGTTGGCAGTTGTTGAGTTCGACTTGCACCACTCCATTTGACCTCGAAAGGTATGTTTGTAATTGAAAAGGGGGAAGGCTTTGTGGCGTAGCAGAACGCTATAAAAGAGCGAGAGGAGTCTCTGTATTATCATTCTTAAAGTTAGATTCCTTCAGTAAAGTATCCAAGATGTATACGTGTACTTGCGGTGCTAGTTTTACGCGAGGTGATAATATGCGACGTCATCAGAGACAGTCATGTAAAAATAGAAATGATAATGGGCCTGGGGCAAAACAACCAAAATTAGATTCAACTCCTTCGACATCTACAAATCTGCAAACGTGTTACAGCTGTAATGTGACTCTAACAGCTAGACAGATGAAATCTCATAAGAGGACATTGCAGCATAGAACAAATTCGTGTGTACCTTTGATGAATGGCGTAGAAATTGTCCGAAGTGCTTTCCAATATAGAATAATAAGTTACCGAGTGCATAGTGAAAATGAAAAATTGGACTATATAATGTTTTTCAACGAAATTAGACATAAAGTATTGGATTTATTGCATGAAGTCCTGATGCTTCACAAAATAGTGAAGATAAACATGGAGACATTTGCCAGATACATATTGCAAACTCAAGAAGTGTCTGAAATGAAATCATTTAACACCTGCAATAAAATTTTGGATCAAGGTATGGATTTAGGCAGCTTTCTCGATACTTTTGTGGATATGATGGTTGCCCAAACTACAGAGTTCCAAGAACGCGATTCCGGTACGTAAATATTTATCGAAGTGTAGAATAATGATTAATAACTGCATATTATTTTTAGGATGGGCCCTTGAGGAAATAAAATTTGTTGAAATAAATGTGAATAAGTACAGTCCACTACGTGGTTCATCATATATTAAACTACCAAAGTACATAGAAAACAAAAAGGCCGTAGTGAATATAGAAAACCAGGATCAATGCTGCTTTGCTTGGGCTGTAACTTCAGCACTGTATCCTGCAAATGGCCATACATCTGAAATGTCATCTTATCCGCATTATTCAAGAGTTTTAAACTTGACAGGTATGGATTTTCCAGTTAAATTGCGCGATATTTCTAAATTTGAAGAATTGAATAATATATCGATTAACGTATATGGTTTAGAAAAGAAATTTGAGAATAATAGAATAAAGTATGATGTTGTCGGACCTTTGCGTTACTCTGAGAAAAAATTACGTATGCATGTTAATTTGTTATTAATTTCCTCGGAATGTGATGAAGATCACCATTGTTCAATAGACTGTGCCAAAACTCACTATTGTTGGATAAAGAATTTATCTGGGTTAGTTTCACATCAAATTTCTGCTCACGGACATAAAAAATATTTCTGTGACGGATGTTTGCTGTATTTTAGCAATGAGCGTCAGTTAATGCTTCATCAGAAAAATGATTGTAATCATATTTATACAACAACACCATCGACACAATTTCGGCTTGATAAATATGGAAAACAGGTACCGGAAAATATATTAAAATTTGAAAATTTTGAAAAGCAAATGCAAGTACCATTCGTAGTATATGCTGATTTTGAATCAATTCTTAAACCAATAAACACGTGTGAGCCTAATCCTCAGTGCTCTTACACTAACAAGACCTTCATTCATGAGCCGTATTCTTTCGCATATTTCATAAAATGTTCTTTTGATAATTCCCTTTCCAAATTTGAGCTATATAGAGGATCTGATGCTGCTAAGGTTTTTGTATCACGTATAGAATGTGATGTAAGAGAAATTTATAATACATATTTGAAAGATGTAACACCGATGGCTCCTCTAACACCATCGGAGATAGAAAATTTTAACAATGCAACCGTTTGCGGTATATGTGAGAAACCCTTTAAAGAAGGTGACGTAAAAGTGAAAGATCATTGCCACATAACTGGTAAAATAAGATTCGGTGCTGCTCATTCTATCTGTAATTTAAATTATAAAATTCCAAATTTTATCCCTGTTATATTTCACAATATGAGTGGATATGACATACATCTATTTGTCAAAGAGTTGTGTGCACATAAAGATAAAATTGAAGTAATACCACAAAACAAGGAGAAATATATATCTTTCACAAAACACCTTTACATGCATGATTATGTTAACAGCAAGGGAGAAAATAAAAATAAATTTTTAAAATTACGATTCATTGATAGTTTCAAATTTATGTCGGCATCACTACAGCATTTAGGAGAAAATTTATCAGACGATCAAATGGCTATGACTAGAAACTTTTGTGCTGATGACGTAAAATTTAATTTAATGCGGCGGAAAGGCGTATTTCCATATAGCTTTGTAGATAGTTTAGAGAAGCTAAATAATCAAAATTTGCCTTCGAAAGAAGAATTTTATGATAACCTAAATGAAACACACATATCAGACGAAGATTACGAAAGAGCTCAAAATGTGTGGAGGTTGTTTGAGTGTAACAGTTTGGGATCTTATTCAGATATTTATTTAACCACAGACGTGCTACTTTTATGTGACGTATTTGAAAATTTTCGTGAAATTTGCCTGAACAAGTATAAATTGGACCCGGCACATTACTTCACTAGTCCAGGTTTATCATGGGATGCTATGTTAAAATTAACACAAGTAGAACTTGAGCTATTAACAGACATTGACATGATTCACTTTTTTAAAAGGGGTATACGTGGCGGGATAAGTCAGTGCTCAGAAAGGAAGCATATTGCAAACAATAAATTCCTACCTAATTATGACTGTACAGAACCTTCCTCATTTATTACATATCTCGACAGCACGAATTTATATGGCCATAGTATGTGTCAGATGCTGCCATCTAGCGGATTTGAGTGGATGTCTGAAAGAGAAATTCTCGATTTAGATATTACCAACATTTCAGATCAAAGCGCCATCGGGTATGTTTTTGAAGTAGACATACATTACCCGGAAGAATTACATGATTTGCACTCAGATCTCCCTTTTTTGGTAGAAAGCATTATACCACCGGAGTCAAAATCAAAATCCTCGAAATTAATTCCAAATTTGAATGACAAAAAGAGATATGTTGTACATTACAGAAACCTGAAACAAGCCATTAAACATGGTTTAATGGTGTTAAAAACACATAGAGTGCTTAAATTCAATCAGTCGGCGTGGTTAAAAAAATACATCGATTTGAATACAGAAATGCGAAACAATGCAACCAATAAGTTTGAAAGAGACCAGTATAAGTTGATGAACAACTCAATTTTTGGAAAAACAATGGAAAATGTAGATAATAGAAAAGATATAAAGTTAGTGACTCACTGGGAAAGTATCAAAAAAACTGTAGGTGCAAATGCACTAATAGCTCGGCCAAATTTTAAGTCATGCACAATTTTCTCAGAGGATTTTGTGGCCATTGAAATGGGTAAATTGAGGGTCTTATATAACAAGGCGATTTTTGTTGGCTTTTGCGTGCTTGAATTGTCAAAGACTGTATTGTATGAGTTCTTTTACGAAGTTATTAAAAGTAAATTTGGCAATGATGCTTCCTTGCTGTACACTGACACTGATTCATTAATAATCAAAATTTTTACTGACAATTTTTACGACTTTATCATACAAAATCCCGAAAAATTTGATACGTCCAATTACACTGTAGGAAACAAATTTAATATTCCAAAAAATCCATCGGTGCTCGGAAATATGAAAGATGAGTTTCCTGGGGATCCTATAATTAGCTTTTATGGTACGGGAGCCAAAGCCTATTACGTGCAATCCGTCAATAACGAATTAAAAAAAGCAAAAGGTGTCAAGAAGTCGGTTATTAAAAAAGAATTGACATTAGACGACTACAGGAAAGTTGTGGAACAAGGGGGTTTAATATTTAGAAAAATGAACACGTTTAGAAGTCATTTACATGATATATATACGGAGATGCGTAATAAAGTAGCACTTTCTCATCACGACGATAAGCGTTTTGTTATTCCAAATACCACAAAAACTTTGCCTTGGGGACACTCTGATATAAGATTCTTTCAAAGTGAACCAAAGCAAAACGTCGAGATGCTAATATCAGCCGTAAATAGTCTCGAACGAGGTGTTGAAAAAAATAATGATAATTTAGATGCTTTACTTGCCGCAATAGCCGAGTTAAGTCAATGAATATGTGTAACATATAATGCTTTTAATACTAACGCAAAGATCGGCGAACGTCCTACTAAACTGGAAAATTCATCCCTAATATTTCACTTAATCAATTTAAAACAGTATTTAGTCAGTTGCAGCAAATGTATGACATGTGTTTTCTCTTATTGGTTGTTAATAAAATTTATACATGAATTGTTGTGTTTCTTTTCTCTCAAAATAAATTGTAATCAAATAATGTAAAGTACTATTTCAGCTATTACACCACTTTCTTATTATGAGTGTGCATAGTCAAAGTTTGGTGTCACTGGTATCGCTGTAGTAAAAGTTTTGTTGACGAAAAACTATTTTTCTACGACACCTAGCGACACCTATTCTCACATAGCTAAACATATCTGCGTTTATGTAGGAAGCCAATTCCGCTACGGCATCCAGCGCCATCTATTCTCATAGCACAAGTATATATGCATATTTACCGATAACACTAGTTAAACGAGAGTAAGCATTGGAGAAAAATCTTTAAATAGCCTTTTTGTTGTCAAATTATAAGTATATAGACATTATCTATTTTAATTATTGTGATAATAGAGGGAAATAAATGTTTACTTTAAAATGTTATTGCTACAACGGATCAATGACGTCATTACCGGCTGTCTCGTTGTAGGCCGGTACCGGTCGGGAAGTCACAGCCTAAGAAGTCACACTTCCCGACCGGTACCGGTGAACACACTGAACACGTTTCGGTGAACACACTGAACACGTTTAGAAAAGAAGTCACACTTCCCGGCCGGTACCGGTGAACACGTTTAGATGTCATTTACATGATATTTATACTGCCTTGGAGGCACTCTGATATAAGATTCTTTCAATGTGGACCAAAGCAAAACGTCGAGATGCTAATATCAGCCGTAAATAGTCTCGAACGAGGTGTTGAAAAAAGAATGATAATTTAGATGCTTTACTTGCCACAATAGCCGAGTTAAGTCAATCAATATGTGTAACATATAATGCTTTTAATACTAACGCAAAGATCGGCGAACGTCCTACTAAACTGGAAAATTCATCCCCAATATTTCACTTAATCAATTTAAAACAGTATTTAGTCAGTTGTAGCAAATGTATGACATGTGTTCTCTTATTGGTTGTTAATAAAATTTATACATGAATTGTTGTGTTTCTTTTCTCTCAAAATAAATTGTAATCAAATAATGTAAAGTGTATACTATTAACGATTTCAGCTATTACACCACTTTCTTACTGAGAGGGTGCATAGTCGAAGTTTGGTAGTTCTCTTCATATACTTAAGGCACATAAAAAGTGTAGGCGCCTTTGACTTTAGGGTAAAGATCAAATACCCTGACATTTTGTTATTTGCTTTAAATATATGAAGAGAACTATATTGATGTGGGGACTTGAAATGTGCAGATACATTAACGATGGGGGTGAATTTAAACCAATCAGAAAAATGGGTGGGGAGGAGTAGTGGGGGTGAACTCCTCTACATAAGCGCCAGCAATGCTAACAAGATTCATTTCGTCTTCAGCTATCCTTAAGTGCTGACGGGTCGTTAAAAGACTTAAACGCTTTTTGCTTTGTGTTAGTTGTTGTTAGTGACTTAAAAAAAAAATGGAAGGAAGTAGCTGTTCGCAGATGGCTGGTGGTAGCAGGAAGAGAGCTGGTTCGCCCTTATTGGATGTTTTGACGGCGATGGCCTTTGTGTCGAATTTTACGCCATCACAGGAGGACGCCGTGCGTACAAACAGTGGTGGTGGTGGCGGTAGCAATAACTTCAACGACATCGATGTGGGTGCTACTTTTGACGACATCGACGTGAATTACCACCTGTCCCAGGATGTGATTGAAGAATACAATCCGGAGTTGTATCGTATCCTGGATGAGGTGGAGCGTAATGTGGTAGAAGAAGCTGCTGTGCCACTTCAGGACGCGGGTCCCAATGTCGGTGGCGTCAAAGACCAAGGCAAGTTCAAAGAGCCGATTGATTTGCCCCTTCCTGCATTCGCCAGAAAGAATAATGCTGACGTTGTCGAAGATTCCGGGGATGAATTTCAACCACCCAAGAAGTCTAAGAATTCACCAGGTCCTTCTAGGATTTCTAGACCGGCTCCTAGGAATAATCGTTCTTCAAAAAAGGGTAAGGCGGCGAAATCCAAGAAGGGTGATCATCGTAGCATCCTTAGAAACATTTTGGAAGAACCAGCTCCTCTTACTTCTAGTGTGCAGAAAAAATCCAAAAAAGGTAAGGAGCCTGTCGTGAAATCGAGACCACAGCACAGCATTCATCGTTCATCGCCTGTTAATTTAAGCGACTCTTCCGATGAAGAACAAGAGATTTTTTCTCAGATCGGTGATAGGGACATCTTCAGCAACTTCGGCAAATTACTGGAAAAAGTGAAGCGTGAAAGAGCAGAGAAAACGTCCGCCCGCGCTGGTGATGACAAATTACGAGATACCGCCAGGCGAGCCATTCTCTTAGCAAAACAAAACATCGAAGCCTCACAAAAGAAAATACAGGAAGAAAATGAAAAAATCAAAGCCGAAGAACAAACTATTTCGCATTACACCGATCTATTAACAGGTGCAGACGAACGAGAGGTCGCTGAAGCAAAGTCTGAAAAAAAGTTGAAGGTCGTGAAAAAACAATGTAAGGTCATTGAAAAAATATTGGTAATGTGAAAGTTGTGTTAAAAAAATGTTAGAAATAGTCATAATTCGTTCTCTGTAGGTTAGGTTGTAACGTAAATAAATGGTATGTTAAAAAGAGTATTCCCTTTCATTTCTTGTAACAGCGTAAACACACCAATACTGTTTTTTTTCTATACTCCCTTGAGAAAAAAAAATGATACATACCTCTATATATTTTTTTACAAAAAAATAAAATAATTTCTAACTTTATTTAGGTGTGCATTTTACTATGCACAAATAGTGTTATTTTATTTCTATACTCCTGCGAGAGAAAAAAATATACATACCTCTAAAACAGAGTGTATGAAATTAATATTACACTACCTATTTTACCATTTCATTTACATGCGCGCGTTCTAACAATTATTATTAATTATACATACCTTTGTATCATTATTTATTTTTATGAATGTATTGTATTGGTTTGTAAACGTTATTTTATTTTCATATGCCTTACTTACTTTAGATGTGAGACATCTAGCGGTCGCTAGAATAATAACTGTATTCCTGTATAGAGTTGCCTATGATATGTCTACAAAAACAACTTACTTCAGATGTATATTTCGTTGGGTGACATTTAGAGGTCGGTAGAATAATTGTATTTCTGTATCGAGCTGCCAATCCGTCAGTGGCGCACTGTATGCTACATATTTTTATATTTAATTACTGTATTTATTTTTGATTACATTATTCTCAACTCAAAATTATAATGGTATAATTTGGTAATTTAAGCAAATATTTGTTAATAAAAAATACTTTTTCTGTGCTGATATTTTATTATATAACTCAAAAAAAAAATAGAAAGATTACAAATTTATTTATTTTTATTACATAACATAAAAAGTTATACATCTATTTCTTCTTCTTCTTCGTCTTCTGACCCACTGTTCAGTGACCATTCACTCGGTGAACTAGATCTGCTAGGCGGCTCTACCTCTATAGATGAGCTAGGACTACTGGGTGGCTCAACTCCCAATGGTCTCCACCATTCTGAACCATCAGGACCATCCTGGTTTAGATCATCCAAGTAGCGTACTAACGGCACAGACCAAGTACTACTGTCTGGCATGTTACCATTATCTCTGTACTCCATGGCCATTCTGTATTCGTATTCCCAGAATGGCATTGTCGACTCTGCGCAGTCGCTGGAACTTATTGTATTGTCTTGAGCAGCCATTTCTTGCAACTTTGCAGTTTAACTGAGAAACATGATGAGGGGAGTTTCTTATATAAATGGACCCCCACTCTATATTATAACCAACATTTGCAAGAATTGTGGGTACTAGGTTCATCATATACGGATTTTTCTCATGGTAACATTGCCGTCGCCACCACTATCGTAAACGTGGGAGAGAAAGTGGGGGTAAACTGACATACTTAAAACTGAGAGAATCCTCTATTCTTTATCAGTTCTGTATTAGAGAGCTCTCACTATGAATACTCAGATTCAAGATCATACCGTGTCGTCCAGCAGTGATCCGATACTTGGACCAGATTATTGGGCAGAGTCCCTTCTACGATTGTTATCACAGCTACCATCATTGGAAGATATTGAGGACACCCCACAGGTGCCTGATAGTACGACCGAGGACTGTGGAGACAGTAGAGTGGAGCCCATGGGGTCGATGGATCGGTCACCGTCACTCTGGAGTCTGGAGACCATTCCAAATGAGGACGACTATGATAGTGACGAGGTATCCGATGAAGAATATATGGATGATGAAGATATTTAATTTTTGTAATTAATAATATATACAAATGTTTTTTTTTATGTAAATAAATATATCGATTCTAAGAAATTATTTGTTTATTATTCTCTATTTTAAGTGCAAAATAAAGTGGGGTAAATTGACTTACATAATAAGAAATTAGTACATTTGTCTTCACTTGAGTAGCATAATATCGCTTTACTATAGCAGTCTAGCCTATACCAACCCCATATTCATTTTATACTAGTGCCATTCAACCACCACAACGTACATTAAGAGTGAGGTGGTAGACTGTTTCTTATACACAGATTATTTTTATCATAGCAGCATTTCCACCACATAGACAGATATTTTAAATTATATCATATTTTTTTTAGACTTTACAAGATATAAAAAAAAAACACGACATTTTCATATAACAGAAATATTTATTTACAAAAAAAAAAAGAATTATATTTACAACAAAAAAAAGAAGTGTATTTACAATAAAAAAGTATATTTACAATAAAAAGTATATTTACAATAAAATAAAATAAAACATAACTAAACTAACTTAACACTAAACTATTTACATATTTACATATCCACATTACCATTACAAATAACACACACCTCCACCGGTCTTATTTGGTGTAGTGGATCACCGCAACACTTGCAATATACCCGGACACCATCGGCAAAGCGTGTGGTGCTATGTAGGTCAACATGGCGATGAAGTGACGTTTCGACACGTCTTTGGTAACCTACATAACACCAGTAGCAAAGTTCATACTCCGCACCACCCCTCACATCCACAACTACGTATGCCATGGTGGTGCAGAATATCTCCCCTCTGGTGTCCCCTCTTTGCAGATATTTGTGGATATGCTGCAATTGATCCTCATCGTCGGAAGCGTCTGCCACGATGCCATCATCGTCCGCGTCGATATGATTTTGGACATCCTCTTCTTGATCCTCGATGCCATCATCATCATCCGCGTCGATATGATTTTGGATATCGACGCCCCCAATGGGAATATGATCTTCATCGCGGCTCTCTTCCTCGTCGTCGCTCCACAAATCTCTCACCTCCACAACTTCTACGTCCTCAGCGCCAACTTCGAGGTTATCAGCGTCAGCTTCGACGGCCTCAGCTTCGACGGCACCATCTTCGTCGAATTCATCGTCCCATCGGTTGTTTAACAGGTCAACCTCTGACAGCCAATCTAAAAAGTCTAGATTGGCGCATCCTCTGGGAGCACTTGCCATCAATCTTTGGGGTGCAGCCATTGCAAAATAAAAAATTGCTATAGAGTATACTTCGCGTAAACGTGAGGAGTTCTCTTTCGGTGTTGAAAATCAACTGATCTGAATCGAGTCACCTCCTCGTTTATATATAGTTGATGACGTCATGTCATCTCTGACGTCAGCACCCTCAGCATCTACTTAAATGAGAATGAACACAATGAGGAGCACAGTTATTATTCTGCTTTCATACTGTACATATTGTAAAGTATTAAGAAGTATTAAAAATGCCTTTTCCAAAAGAGTGGCAGTCAAAACCAACCATTGCAGCATATCCTTTTAGAATGAATGACCAAATGGTGTGTCATAACTGCTACCGTTCCTGGCCGAAGGAATATATCAATCCATGTACGGGCTTGTGTGGAATTTGTGTAAGGGAGAATCCTGTGTCAATTCAGAGGTTCCAAGGAAGAAAAGCTGGGGAACGACAGTGTCGTAAATGTCTTCAAATGTTGGCTCGCAGCAACTTTGGAATAATGAGAGATGTTTGTGGTGTTTGCATGGTGGACCATCCATTAAGGCAGCGGTGTATGGCATGTGATAAATTCGAGAGCAATTGCTGGAATAATATATGCAGCCAGTGTAGACATAATAAACTATTGTGTGAAAATGTCGGTCACTATTATGTGGATATGTTGCATCACAATAGAAAATGCTGGTGTCCTGGAATCGAGAAATTCGAATGTTAAGGCGTGGGATTTCATGAAGAATTTTTTTTACAATAATTTGTATTTTTTATATATTTTGCTTAAAATAAAATATATTTATATTAATTTGTTTTTTTCTTCTCTTTAACTTAACGAAATATAAAATCTAAATACTGTTACAGTGAAATAAAGCAATTCAATAATGAATTTTATACGTTTAAATAAAACACATTAATATCGTATACATATTTTATTTCCATATTACTGATACATAAGTAAATATATAAATTGATTATGCATATTTTACATTTAATAAATTAAACGACATCCATTTTGTCAATCCAAGAGTTGTGTTCATTGGAAAGTCCAAGCCATTTGACAAATATTTTGTTCCCTTTCTTTCTTAAAACCTTCTCCACTAGATATATGTCAGGATACTTAGTTTTTTGTAACTCCATTTCATAAAAACATCCTTTGATTGGTTGTCCATGCATGTCCTCGAGCTGGTAAGTTGTTGGGTTCGTTATGTTTATTTTCACAATTTTAAAAAGTTCAGTTGAAAAATTAATTGTATAACCTTTTTCAAATACACCTTTGTATGCACTTATTCGAACTATGTCACCAACCTTAAACTTGGGTTTTAAAGCAATCCTAATGTGATTATACACATTTAAACATGTGGTTGGTTTAACGTCAGCAGGTTTCACGCCAATAGTTCGATGTACTTTATTGTTGTACTTTTTTGTGACGTTGGATAGAATATCAAACCATTTGTATTTACCTCTGGCTGAGAATTCTTTATATAACCAATTTTTTAATGTTCGTATCACTCTCTCCACAATTGCTGCTTTTTTCGTACTATATGTAGAGTAATGATTAATGCCATACTTTTTCATTAAAGTGGAAAAGTTTTTGTTGTAGAATTCCGTACCCTGATCGCTTTGAAGATTCTTAGGTGAGTAGTTTGATTTTTGCAAAATGCTCCTCATACCCTTCGTAATTTCTATACCCGTTTTATTTCTTAGGGGTCTTGTCCACACATATTTTGAATAGCAGTCGATCACTACGAGGATATATCTATAGCCTTTATTAAGGTTCGCATATGGCTGCATTTCAGCCAAATCCATTTGCCATAAATCCGCATACCCTTTGATGATTGTTCTTCTTCTACGAAAATTTTTTCGGGGTAACCTGTGCAGTTCCTGCACAATGGCCTTCTTTGTAGCACTGATTTCCATGTTAACTTATTGGATCGAATGGGTGTGCAGAGAATACACTAAGCTGTTACATGTTTGCCGATAGACTAATTTCTAATAAGTTAATTCTTCTAATTTATTAATTTTGTCAATTATTTTCTGAAGCTCTCTAGCTTGCTGAGAAATTGAATTTTCCACTGTTTTATGTTCCTTATCAATATTCGCTCGTATTTGTTCATTAATATACTTTTTCATCTCTGCAACAACCCGTACATTTCCTTTATCAATTTTTTTCGGAATTTCCTCATTTACATAAGTTTTTGCAGTAGCAACAGCTAACAAAACTTGACCATTAACATACTTTTCCATTTGACCATTAACATACTTTTCCATTGCTGTGATAATTAAGTTAGTGGCCTCATCCATAGCCTTGCGGATGTCTGCAAAGAAGGTAGTAAGTCGCTCTTCAACATAGTTGCGTGTTACCCCATCTTGACTATCTACCGGTTCTCCAATGTTCTTTAAACGTTTATTCTGAATGTCAAAGTGATTATCTGTAGTTAGCTTAAAGCCAAGACCTGGTGGACCACGCACGACTAATGATTTATTAGCGCCGCCTCTTCTGCGTCCAAATTTATCAATTGTGTTGTGACCAGGTAGCATTTCTAATTACATCTGATCTGATTTAAGCATTTCACAGTATATTATACTTCCCCATTATAATTATGTTAATAGATTATTTTTTCTTCTCTCATTTCCTCCAACAAACTAATTATTTCATTATTAACGCCACTGTTACCTGCCATTTTTGAGCTATACAGCAGACGTAGACGATCTACCAACTCTTTTGGCTTATTCCAATAAACATAGTCGACACCTTTACTATTGTATATTTTCTGAAGTGGCATTTGCGGAAAGCCCAAACCAGTTCTGGATCTCGTCATTACTGTAGAAGATGTTAGTGGTTCTATAATGTCACTGAATTTTTTCCATTTAGTTTTATTCAAACCCTTTTTGATATCATAGTGTTTATATGCTGCTCTCGTCTTTTTTAATATTTCGCCATATATTTGATACTCCTCGTCAAAAAGAGATACTTCATCGCTGCGTAGAACTAATGGGTACTTCAAAAATATTACATCGTACAACTTAGGACTGCCAGAATACGTTCCTAGGGACTTATTACCATTCCACAACGTAATATCCCCACTAGAAAACCGCACCTCGACATTACCCATATGTAGTTTGCCTGTATGGGGGTCTAGACGAACACCATATACAGTGTCATATTTATAGTTGCCGGACTTTACATTTTCTAGATGTTGTTTGATTACAGCACATTTCTCTTCTACACTGCCAATGGATCTTTCTGAGCCTGGGGTACTCATTAACGACGATCTTGGTGGTGTTTCCATATAATATGCTGCATTATTCTCGCCATCGTCGCTACTGGTTTCAGGTGTCGCTTTAAACATACTGGTCGTAGCTTTATTACTATCTCGAGATTGTGTCGGTGTTGGTGGTGCCTGGTTATGTGATTTTATCTGTGAGGCAGATGACATAACTTTTAAAGGTTTTGTTATGGGCTCATAGATCTTCTCAAGTGCTAACTGACTCTCAACATTTCTACTCTTCAGTGAATTAAATTTTTTACGTACAGAATCAGTAGCTTCAACTAGTTGCCGTTTGAGGTTTACTTCCCTTGCCATGTCTCCATCGATATTGCTATGGTCTTTCATTTTCTTTTCCAATGTCTAGCCTCAACGAAGTAGTCCCGACGCCGTCCACAGGTGGATTGAAACTTTAATTGTTATACTTTATGGATATATGAAACTATCAAGTCCTTTCCTATATCTCCCCTCATTCACATCTCTATCTTTGTCAATTACAAGAAAACCATACTTGTCTTTCCAACACTGGGCACACATTTCTTGAAATTGCTTAAAAGATACATCTGGTGAGACATGATCAGAGAAAACGTGATGCAAATTCATTTCGTCCTGTTTGAATACAGCTAAAAAGTTACTATTGTCTCTTACGATTTGTTTATTTACACGAGAATATGTCTGTGCGAGATAAAAACAGTCTACATTTCTATGACGGCCCATTGAGAAAAATGCACGAATTACGTCTTGCTTTTCACATATAACGTCATCGAATATAAAAATAGAATTGAGCTTGGCATCAGACGGTTGTACTATTTCCGCATTATTACTGAATGTATAAAACCCTAATCCCTTAATCGGTGATAGTATGGTGCGTAAGAACTCATACTTGGGTTGATATAAGGACTTTGAATATAGGTATACATTTTCAAAACGTAATCCAAGGGGGTGAGTAAGCAAAGATATCATCAAGTTCGTCTTGCCACAGTTACTCGGGCCGATAAGTAGTCCACGAACAGTTGATGGAAGTAATGGCCCATGACGCGATTCAATTTGCAATCCACATCCAACTTTTTCATCTAAATTTTCTATAGAAAAATTCTGGCTCTGCTTCACAATGCGCATCGTAGCACGGTTGAAGACTATATAAATAGATGTATGCATTACAATTGTTATTTAAATGTTGTTAGTCAAGCAGCGCACAAGTAAGAACAGCCGATTTTTAAAGGTCGGTAAGGGGGTAGTTAATTCTCTAATAAATAAGTTTCCATTTGAACTACATTTACCCGGCGGTTACCAGTACTGTGGTCCAGGTACTAAATTAAAAAAAAGATTAGCACGAGGCGATCCAGGTATAAATAAACTCGACACTGCATGCAAGCAGCACGATATTGCATACGATCAAAACTCGAACGATTTATCAGCCCGACATAGAGCAGACTATCAACTTGAACAAGCTGCGTGGAATCGAGTTAAATCCAAAGAGGCAAGTTTAAAAGAAAAGGCTGCCGCGTGGTTGGTTACGACTATAATGAAGGGAAAACAACGTCTTGGTATGGGATGTAAATCAACCACATCTCGTGTTACAAAAAGAAATAAAAAGAAGAATAAAAGCAGGAAGAATAATGTTAGAAAGGTAGCATTCGGGGCTGGAATAGTACGCAAGGTACGTGATGATCTGCGTAAAGCCGGTGGTAAGCGATCTGTAGCTAAGGATACTAGAAAAGTTATGCAAGTAGCGCTTCAAGCTGCACGACGACACATGAGATCAGCTGGAGGAAAACGCAATATCCGTACACCTCGCATAATACCGATTCCGAAAGTTGGTGGAATTCTACCCTTAATACCTATTTTTGCTGGTTTATCGGCGTTAGGTAGTTTAGCAGGCTCTGCAGTAGGCTTAGCCAAGGCTATAAATGACGTGAAAAAAGGCAGAGAGGAATTGGCAGAAACAAACCGCCATAATAGACATATGGAGGCAATTGCTGTTGGGAAAAGTGGCAAGGGACTATATTTGAAACCATATCGTAAGGGATTGGGCCTCTATCTAAAATCACAAAGTTCAAAAAACTACTAGACACACTGCCTCGAAAACCTCTCACCAACATCGATCTTAAATATTATGCTGAGAAGATGAAGGTGCCATATTTTCGGGGTATATTTATGCGCGATACTTTACCAAATTCCGGGCCAAATCGTAATGAATCCGCCATCATAAATTTGGATACTATAGATGGCCCGGGAACACATTGGGTGGCATATAAAAAACGTGGTAGTTTGGTCACATATTTCGATAGTTTTGGCGATTTACCCCCACCAAGAGAATTAATTCTGTACTTGCGCAATGATTTAACGTTTACGGATAAAATCTACTACAATTATGAGCGTCAACAAAATTTCAACACAGTGTGGTGTGGCCATTTGTGCTTAAAGTTTCTTTCTTCGAAAGTTAAATAAAACTATCCAAATGGCATCTGTGACCCCATCGATGGATCGAGAGGCAATCAAACGGATGGGCCACTCATTGATTGCTTTCTCTAGACTACGCAGCTTGTTGAAGATGAGTAAACAGCAACTTTCAGATATGCCTAAAGAAGTAATGATTGCATGCGCCCCTTATGAAATTGCATTAGTGTGGGATAAACTACCCAAACATCTTCAGGATGACATTGATATTTTAAAATACCAGTACTGTCAAGAACATTATTCTTCTGAAGGCGAAAATAATGTTGATGTTAACGATGGTCCGTCCCCTCGAAAAATATTTTGCTGCTACTGTAAAGTGGACGGGGTGAACGTGGCGTCAAATAATGATATGAATCTATCTCCATCACCACCCAAAAAAAGAAGATTAATACACAACTACTGCTGCAAATCGCAATAAAGGCAGACACAATCTCCAAAAACATCAGTCATGTCACGCACTTTCACTTTATCAAGCCGCTCAAGCGTGCTCAGTGCAGAGTTTTATCCCCCGATTGAACTAGATATGAGCTGTCGATATGGTCTGGGATTAACCGGATTTTATTCATACAATTCTATATTTAATATAGATGAGACAAACAATGGTTTTTGCTATAGGACTTCACCGAAAGTAGCTCCCACATTTATCCACATACCGTACGGAGTCTATGAAATTGATGAAATATATAATGCAATACTGAAAGTTATGCCAACTAACAAAAATGAAGAAAAAGAAAAATTATTTCAACTGCGAGCAAACAACAATACAATGAAATGTGAGATTCGGTCAAAATACGGAATTGACTTTACACAAGCAAACTCTATTGGTAGTCTGTTGGGATTTGAACCGACATATTTAGCACCAAACAAGACTCACGAATCGACACTCCCCATTGATATAATGAAAGTAAGAATGATACGTGTAGATTGCAACATCATTTCCGGAGCGTATCTGAATGCTCTTAAATCCCACACACTCTTCGAGTTTGATATTGATGTTGAACCTGGATTCAAACTTACCAGGGAGCCAGCTAACATCATATATTTGCCTGTTAAACCTGAAGGACGCCAGTTTATCGACAACATTACTGTACGCATATTGGATGACAACGGAGATTTAATTAATTTTCGAGGTGAAAAGATTTTTGTGAAGCTAGAATTAAAACAATTTTAATATTTCGAGCAAAAGAAATGGGTTTTCGATATAATCAGGAAAGATTAGCACATTACCGCCATAAAGTGTTTAACGATAAAAAGAAGGGTGATTGTAGAAACCGATTCATTCAGCGTATACCTCTTAAACAGTTAAGACATAGATTGTCGGCAAAGGACCGTGCATTTCTTCAATCTATTGGATTAAAACTGAGAGAAAATTAACTAATAATGACAGTTACTACATCTAGTGAAAAACTCGAAGTGTTCGACGAACCTGTGTTTGATCAGTCACTTCTCAGTTTACACGAGCATACATACAAGCCGTACGGGTCACCATATTATAGAAACTCCGATGAAATACGTATCCCTATCAATTTTCAAGACCTTATACTCGATATTGCAGAAAGTTACATCTATATAGAAGGGAAATTTACACCTAACGATGTTACCAAGCGGTGTTATTTATCCAATAATGCTTTAGCTTTCCTCTTTGAAGAGATTAGATATGAAATGGGCGGTGAGCAAGTGGCCGTCGTTAGGAAGCCTGGCATCACTACCACAATGAAGACTATGGTATCATATGGGCAAACACATCTGCGATCACTATTAACTACTGGTTGGGGCCTCAGCGAACAGAAACAAGATATTTTAGATAGTACTAGCCATGTGTTTAGTGGTAGACTACCTCTTAAATACCTTATGGGTTTTGCAGAAGACTACACCAAAGGTATTTTAAATGTGAAGCAGGAATTAATTTTAATAATAGCTCGTTCCTTCAAAGATTCCTACATTGGGGAAGTTGATGCAGATTTAGAAATTAACAAAATTGAATGGAAGATTAGGCATATTGTGCCTGAGGATAGACAAAAGCTTAAACTATTGAACAGAATTAATAAAAGTAGTAATAATGCTAGAGTTAAGATGGCTTACCGTATGTGGGATCTCTATGAGCTACCTACTCTGCGCGATACTGCTTCAGATGTCTGGGCCGTTAAAACCACTAACAGTCTTGAGAGACCTCGATACATAATTATTGGATTTCAAAACAATAGTCATTCCGATGATAGAAGTAAAGATGTGACAAAATTTATACATGCGGATATTAATAATATTCGACTATATCTAAATGCGGAAGTATTTCCTTATGAGCGTTGGAACTTAAATTTCGATAAGAAACTTGACTCTGCAGCTTACTATGCATATGAAAACTTCCAGCGTAGTTACTATGATAAAGATATGGGTGAACCTATGATGGATCTTGCAGAATTCAGAAAATCGCCACTGTTTGTCATAGATTGTTCTCACCAACCAGATGCAACGAAATCGTCTACTGTCGATATAAAGATAGAATTTGAAACCCGAAAGACGAAGTTCCCCGAACAAACTCGTGTATATGCACTTATACTTCACGATACATATTTAAGCTATAGTGCATTGGATGGTTCAGTTCAGTCTGGAATTGCCGGCGCTAAATAAAAATCTTCTATTATAATGGCGTCATCAAGTAACGAATTCCCCACTTTGATTGTTGACTTACAAGGGTTTCAATATAAAGAAAATATGTTTACAGTGAAAGAGTTGGCTGTGCTGTGCTGTAACACTAATCAGCAAGCACATTACCTTTTCAAGCCTCCATATCCTTTTTCATCGCTAACCCGAGGGGAACAGAATCAGTATCGATGGCTACAGAACAACTATCACGGTGGCGTAAAATGGAGTGATGGATATATTCAACTGTCAGAATTCCCGACGATACTTCTACGGCTTTGTCAAAATATAGCTAATAATTATGAACGTCATATATCACCACAGGATGTTATAATTTTATGCAAAGGCAGACTAAAGAAAAACATTCTATTGGAACATCTAAGATGGAATCGAATCATAGACCTAGATGACAGCTCCCCCTGCATACCTAGTCTAAAATCATTGACTGTACCAAGATGTATGGAACATATTCAACCCAATTATAGTCATTGTGCTCTTGCAAACGTTCATTATCTTAATAAATGTATTGTAGATTTAGATATAAAATTTCAATAAATATCTTTTAGTATTAATAACATTTTTTTTTATACATGTATCAGAGGAATAGGAAAATAAAAGTATGATCAAGTAATGTGTTTCATTTATTTCATTTTATCCTTACAATAAAATAGATATAGTTCATTAATACATTTTAATATACATATTTATTATTATAAATATTTCGATACAAAATGAAAAAACAATAAGTGGTTAACTACTAATTGAGTTGTCTACAGTTTCTTCATCAAATTGCTCGAGTTGGCATTTTAAAATTACTTTTTTAGGTAGATATTTTTCTATATCATATAAAAAACATTTTAAATCTATTTGTACCATTTGTTCGCAAAATTCTTCTAAATTTAAGAGACCACATGAAAATTTGCCACACAGGTTAACACCGGCATTATACCTTTCAGAATCTTCCTTAAGACGTTCAACTAGTTCAGGATCGAAGTTGACACTTAGATCATAGTTCATAGAATGTAGAGAATGCAAACTTAGGTCACTCAGTTTACAAGACAGTCTATCAATGGCCGAATTAATATCTTCCTCCTTTGTCCACCTTTGTGCCGAATATTGCATCCACATATTTGTTGGTTGTAGTAAAGCTGGAAATTACATAAATAAATTTAGAAATATATATATTTTTTTAATTATAAAATTACTTACATGGATGCTATTGATGGAAAGTAAATAAATTGAATCGAAGTACTTGTGGTACAAGTCTTTGATGACAAGACCCTACTAGAACTAAGCCTGATTTGATGTGAGATAATGAGTAATCTAAAAAAGATTATATTTTGTAATATTTCTACCACAGCCATTCTTTTACTATATTCTATTTACTAACTAGATAATGTTTTGAAACTTCGATAACATATTCAAAAAATAAGTTCGAATTTTAGTAGTGTTCTCGATTTGGCACCGATATATATGGGAGAACTCTGACCTAAATAAATCAACGCGTATTTACCATCAACTGAATTTATTTCATCTATAATAGGTACATTTAAAAGTTCTACAATACGTTTAGGTAAAAATGATTTGAAGGTATTATTTGAACCTTCATCAAACAAATGTACTAAAATCGATTTACCAAACCGTGTATTAACCACCATCATTTTCTTTATGACGTAAATCTTATTTAAAGTTAATGATGAAATGGGTTTTTGTTCTAGAACCTCTACGTCTTCAATTATACGTTCATTAAGGGCTGATAAATTGATATTGGTATTCATATTTGAACGGTTATGTATAGTGAAAGAATGACAAATAATTATATTACAGAATTTAACTCACTTGGAATACTCAAGATCACAGCACTACTCACTTATTAACTGTAGCCGAATCAGACTAAGTATGATACTTGCCCTGATAGCCTATTCTCTTTTATAGAGAAGAGTTGTTACGTCACAAAACGGAAAGAGTCGCCCCATTTTACCGTTTATTTAAAGAACGAATGTACTTTTCAAGGTCAAATGCAACCCGACTTCAAGGACACGCACCGGCTACAGCTCAAGGCCACGGAGCGGCCTCCACGTTCACGGCCAAGGTCATGAGGGCTTCTCAAGGTCAAATGCAACCCGGCTTCAAGGGTACGCACCGGCTACGGCTCAAGGTCACGCCATAGCGGCATACACGTTCACGGTCAAGGTCAAGGTCACAAAAAAAGTGGTGGGGGGAGACCAGACTTCGGCTAAAGTCCTCTACTTACGCGTATACGAATATAATTAACCAGATATGTTACGCGTTTATCTCAACGAAAGTAGATGATTGTTTACCTGGCTCACCATTACAAGTCCGGTATCTGCTTTTGGTTCATTCTTAATATTGCCGGTAGCATAGCCGTAGGTTAAATGATATTTATTTACTTTTAATGAATCATTTATGGAGTTGTTCATTAAATTGACATTGTTTATTATAAATCAATAATGTATTATAAATAAATAATTTACGTCATGCTTATCAATTAATATAAAGTAGTAAACAATATTTACACTAATTAAAAAGTTATTAAAATTGTCGGTTGGCGCCTTATGACATCGCTGGTGTTATGAACTATTCCTCTGTCGGTTTTTTTAAATGATTTTCAAAGTGAAACTGGATAAACTATACGTGCTATGAAACTCATTGCAGTGGATTGGACATCTTTGTCTAGCAGCTGAAAATTATATGTACTGTTTTATAGTTTCAACGCTTTCGTAATTTCTACTTGTACTTTTTATTTAGGTCAGGTTAGGTTGAGTTAATTTAGATCCCCATTCTGTGAATAGTTTTGTACTGTTTGATGAAGTACGATTGAATAAAAATAAAATAAAAAAGTGCGTTCACTTGAAACTTAAAAAATAAAACAACCATACGACACATTTTGTTTATATAATTTTTTTAGTGATGCACTACGAGATTTCAGGAAAAATACAAAAGTTGAAATAATTTTTAAAGTATCAACAATTATATAACCTCCACACCAGGGTTCGCCCGATTTAAATCACGATTCGAATCAACGATTTTAATCAAGTGATTTTTAAAAATTAATCAATGATTAAAATCAAAAGAAAGATAAATACCATTTATTTCTTTTACTGTATAATAGTCAAAATACAAATGCAAATAAAATTATATTCTTAGTAAATAATGACACATAATAAACACTTAACAGAGAATCAGAAAAGTTTAAAAAAATTTAAATTATGTAACACTAACAATACATAACTATCTAACTACACTTACACTACCACACTAGCAGTATTATTATTATTATTACATTAACCGTTGATATTACTGGTTTTCAATGTTCTCGTTATAGTATTTGTACAGGAATACTAATTTTCTTGCGTTTTCCACTCCTAATCTATTTCTTAAATTGAAGTGAACAAGTCCAAATGTAAAAAATACTCTTTCTGCTGAAGCTGACCAAGAAACAGCACATAAAAATTCACGAAAGGAGCCATATCAGGTATGTTCTTTTGTGAAACCCACCACTGTAAGGCAGCAACATTGCTTATTACCTCTTCTGAAAACATAACTACTAAAATTGGTTCTATTTTGGCTTCAAGTTTTATAATGAGTGGTAGTAATCCTAATTCACCATTTCCAATATTTTCATACATTTTTTGTACGGTGTTTAATGCTTGATCTTTTTCTGCACTAGTCAATTCAAATTTGGTTTTGGTTGCGTCCAAAACATAAGCCACAAAATGAAAGGGCATAAGTGCTTGCTTATATCGTTTTTCAAAAATTTGTATTTGAGACAACGATAAGTCTAATTCTTCCTGGAATATTCTTTTTAATCCTTCCAAACTTCAACTGCATCAGATAGAAAAGGATTTTTTTCTGTAATTTATCAAGTCCCACAGCTATAGGCTTTAAGATTTTTAGATATTCTTGGGTTGAGCGTTTGAGACCAGTGGTTGGAACTTTTTGATATATTGTTGAATCAACTTCTTTTTTATTCTCCTCACATATTTTTAATAGTTTCTCCCATTGGCTTTCATATAACTCTAAACAATCTCACAATTTGCAAAACATGCTGTTTGATATCTTCTATTTCTAAATCTTTGCAGAGTAAGTTTAAAAGATGAGCTGGGCATCCACAAGTTATGATTCTAGAGTCTAGTTTTTCTGTTATAGTTTTTCTCATAAGTGCGACATTATCCGTTTCAAAAGATTTCACGTTACAGTTGTATTTAGATTTACAAGATATAATTAAATTTCAAGAAACTTCAGTTAAATAATCGCCTGTGTGGGGATTTCCAGACGTATCTATTGTTTTAAATAAAAAAGATTGTCCATTTTCAGTGGTTATAGTGGCACAAACAACAAGCTTATTGTGGACATTAGACCAACCATCAATAGACATGTTTACACTCTGTCCAGAAAGACTTCCAAAACATTTTTGATTCTTCCTCCTTATGTATTTGTTCTAAAAAAGTCGTGGAAATGGTTTTTCCTGAAGGGGGCTTATACCCAGGTCTGGGCATATCGATAACCTTATCACATGCGGATTGTCTAACACCTGAAGCTAGTATTAGTTGCAAATACAGCTTTTGCTACTTGTTTATCTATTTCTTGTTTTTTATCTGCAGATGTTCGAACGACAAAGTTCATCAGATCAGCAGGAGCGTCTGTTTTTCTTTTTTTAGAGACTGAATCAGTAGTAGTAGTAAATGGTAACGATGATGTTAATGGTATTAACAAATCAAAACCAGACAAACCTGACGTTGATAAAGCTGAGCTTGGCAGTCGTCCTTGAAAACTGATGATTGAGGCCGAAGACGTTGAAATCCCGCTTGCAATGGTTGCAATATCTGATTCATTATTTTTTTGTAAAAGAAAAGGAGAAAATATTTAAGTTGATAAATGGCAAGATAAAATATTAGAGGAGTCAATAGAAAAATTCCGGACATAATTAGTTTTGCAACTAATTTGTTTAATAACAAATGACGCTCCTTGCATTTCTTTTCTGCAAGTTTTACAAATCACTCTACTACCAGTCTTTCCCTTTTCTATTTTTATTTCTATAAAATAATTCCAAATTGTGTCTTTTTTCCTTCCACTCATTTTTATTTTACACTTCACTTGTTCACTTTTAGTTTTAATTAACTTGAGCACAACTAGCACGAGTACAGATAATTTGTCAAATGAAGCAGCTTTCGAATACGAGACAGTGTCAAAACCCAAAACAAGATAATGCTATTTTTTTATTATTTGCACGTAAAAATAGACCACGCCACAATATTCACAATTAAAAAAATAAAAAAGCAGGATTTAAAAAATTTATTTTAATAAAAGTCGTTGATTTTTTATTTTTTTTAAATCATGATTTTTGCGAACCCTGCTCCACACTGAATTTGCCACGTGTGGGTAGCAAATGAAAAATCTCTATTATTTGTATTAATCTCTCTTTTATCTTGATTTCAATTGAACACTTGCTCTATCAGTAAGAATAACTGTTCACACGAGGAATCCACCTATTGTATATTTTTGAAGTCTTATTTCCAACATACTAAAATTCCAGTATGCAAATTTACCCTTGTTTGTAAAAAAAAAGAGACAACAAAGGACACACACAGAAGAATAAATCATTCTTGCGAAAATGACGAGGCATTAAATCTTGTCCTGAACGTGAAATAATTCAAAGCAGCCACGTCAGATGCTCAGGTGTTAAAAGAATCTCCTGAATGTAACTTCCTGGCTGTAATATGCTCACACATGTTAGCCTGGCGAGTTCCGCGAACGGTTTGTGACCTTTGACCTAAATGCATTCACCTCCCAGGACTATCGCCGCTCCATTATCAGTACAGGTTATAAATAATACTTATAGCAGCGCTGAGGAAATCCTTGGTCCTCAGATATGCATTAATTCGTTTGTTTAATAAAAAATGTTAATAAAACATATTATTGTACCATTTCTCATAGCGATGAAACCACATTTTTAATATGGGTAGATCGTGAGGCATTTTTTGTTTTTTATTATGCAGAGTCGATCAAAGTAATTAATAAACACCGTAATTGTGCCAGTAAATCTTAAAAAATATATATATTTCCAGGGTTAATAGGCACATAATATAGACGTCATTCATTTTACTTGGTTGGTTATATCCAGAGGTCGGATTTGCCTATCGGATATGCGGTAAAACCAGGGTTGGCTTTAGGTGGTTATGTGTCAGCGCATAAATATTTGCATGCATGTGTGAAACAATATCTGACCTTGAGATTTTTTTTAGCGAATTCATATTCATCTAGCTGATAAAGTCAGTTTTTTATAAACACTCACTCGAAGAGAACTGGCGGTATAAGGGGACGTACTTAACACTGAATTAACATACACAAGTATTTTTCAATGCCAATTATAAGAAAAAAAATGCATTACAAAATATCTGTTCTAAATGTTTTGAGTTAAACTTCGGCGTCTTTCGTTGAAAATCCATTTATATTGCAAGAAAGACCGCTCGACGTCGACAGATGTAGCTGTGGCATACTTAAAATATCTAAATTTTCGCAAACTGCTGGCCACTCGAACTTACACATAGAGACTTTTAGGCAAAATTTAAAGTTCAATATTTTCAACAGGAATGCAAATTTTTGAACGCGGCTTGCAAATTTTAAGAGCTAGTTTTTTTCGGAATAAGCTGCATGACGTATATTTATCGTAGGACCATAAGTTTATTATATACGGGGTAATCAATGAAGTCATGCAAAAAATCAAAAAGTTTGTATGAGTGAAATTTCCGCAAAAAATTTTTTTGGTCGTTGCAATATGGTTCCTTACTAAGGTAACATCAATATCTCTAGACGGTTTTATCAGTTTTTGGATTAAGGCCCTTAGGCCTTGTACACACTACTCAACATAAAATTTGGATACCGAAATCTTTAAAATGCTATAACTTGACATTGGATTGACGGTTCTTGATGATTTTTGCGGATTTGGAATCCTTATTTCACGTAGACTTTCTATGGTCTAAGCATTTTATTTGAGGGTTGAAATTTACACATTATACCGGGTCGATAATAAACAAAAACGCGCTCTAAAGTTTGGCATTATTTGAGTTTTTGTAAAAATAAATTCTCACCTCAGGTTGTTTTTATTTAATGTTCTTCTCACTGTTCTGTCCGAAACTCACACCCCAGTTTGTTGTCTCAAAGAATCATTCAGTTCTACAGAGTTCTTTGTCCACCCCCATGCCCATAATTATGATCGGGTGTAATTTCTACGCGACGCGTCAATTTCAAAGTAGGCATTGGAAAAACAAATTTGTTGCTATGGAATTAAAAACTGTTTACATTATTTTAGAAATAATCTGACATATTTCAATGTTATAATTTTGTAAAGTTTAATTAATATGAGGCGTTTAGCCACGGCAGAAAGGGAAAATTGCATTCGACTTCTCAACGAAGGAATATCAAAACAGCAAGTTGCGCACATTTACAATGTCAGCCGAAAGACAATTTATAATTTAAACCGCCGCGTCGAAACTACTGGTGATCATAATTATGGGCATGGGGGTGGACATACAAAAAAAATAAACCAAAGAACCGAAAGAATTTTAATGAGAGAAACCATGCGGAATAGAACAAAGAACTCTAGAAAACTAAATGACTCTTTAAGACAACAAACTGGGGTGAGAGTTTCGGACAGAACAGTGAGAAGAACATTAAATAAAAACAACTTGAGGTGAAATTTTTTTTTTTAAACATAACATAATGCCAAACATTTTAAATTATAGAGCCCGTCGCAGAGCAAAATGTGTGTGGTTATTACAACGCCATAGAGCGAATAGGCGGGCATGAGCAAATCGGCATGCGAATTGGGGTAATGCAGAGTGGAGCCATTGTTTATTTACTGACGAAACAAGATTTAATTTGTTTCACTCCGATGGTCGAATGTTAGTTTGGAGAAGGCCAAATCAGCGATATTTGGAGGAAAATATGGCCCCTCAAGAAGCATTTGGTGGCGGAGGCGTTACAGTGTGGGGAGGTATCATAAGAAATGGTAAAACCGAGCTATTCATTACCAACCAAACCATTAATGCTACTGTTTATCAGGAGGAAATTTTGGAACCTATTGTTGTTCCTTTTGCTCGACATTACGGCCCAGAAATTCTATTGGTGGATGACAACGCTCGACCTCACAGAGCGCGAAGGATCACAGAGTTTTTGCAGGCACAAAACATCAATAGGATGGACTGGCCTGCAAAGTCTCCGGATCTTAATGTCATCGAACACGTTTGGTCTTATTTAAAACTTAAAGTAAGATCTCTTGATGTACCCCCTGAAACCTTAGAAACGCTCAGTGAGGTCATTCGTGATGAATGGGAGAATATTCCACAAGATTTTATAAATAATCTTGTGGATACTCTACCAAATCGATGTCGGGAAGTAATATTCCGAGCAGGAGGACCAACAAAATATTAGCTTCTCTTTTTTTTAGTTAATGTACCTAATTTTAATTAGGTAATTTTAATTTAATTTTAATTTAAGTTTAAATTAAATTGATTTTTAATTTTTTAGTTAAATTTTTTTTCAGTTATTAAAAATTACCTGAATTAGAATTATAATTTTTTTAAGAATTGACTTTTGGTCGTTGTTAAGCAATGTTGTATATTGTAGAATTTAATGTAATAAACTTGTTCTTGTCGCTACGTTTTTGTTTATTATCGACCCGGTATAATGTGTAAATTTCAACCCTCAAATAAAATGGTTAGACCATAGAAAATCTACGTGAAATAAGGATTCCAAATCCGCAAAAATCATCAAGAACCGTCAATCCAATGTCAAGTTATAGCATTTTAAAGATTTCGGTATCCAAATTTTATGTTGAGTAGTGTGTACAAGGCCCAAGGGCATTAATCCAAAAACTGACAAAACCGTCTAGAGATATTGATGTTACCTTAGTAAGGAACCATATTGCAACGACCAAAAAAATTTGTTGGGGAAATTTCACTCATACAATCTTTTTGATTTTTTGCATTACTTCATTGATCACCCCGTATATAATAAACTTATGATCCTACGATAAATATACGTCATGTAGCTTAATCCGAAAAAAACTAGCTCTTAAAACTTGCAAGCCGCGTTCAAAAATTTGCATTCCTGTTGAAAATATTGAACTTTAAATTTTGCCTAAAAGTCTCTATGTGTAAGTTCGAGTGGCCAGCAGTGTATTTACTAAAATAGCTTTTACTTATACTCAGCTTGCTCTGGATTGAGACCAGCTATTTCGTTATGGGTACAATGGTGTAAGTTACTAAGGGTATAACTTAAACGGACCCTAGACAACCAATATTATTGGCAATTATAGCCCTCGCAAATACAAGACGAAGAGTATATTACTTTCGATCGGCACATTTCTAATACTGGTAATATCGCTCGTAGGGAAAAAAATCATATCGCAGTGTTGGTGATCGAATTCTGAACAACTATCAGATCGTCGGTCTATCTATCTGGCTGGCTGGATATTCCTCCGTCCGTCAGTCAGTCTGTCCCTCCGTCCATCGGCCAGTCCGTATATCTGTCACGTTTCTTGTTGACACGATAACTTAAAGCCCGATTGTATTTAAATTTGGACACTAAGGTAGTGTTAGCTAGAGGAAGAACTCTATTGTTTTTGAACAAAATCTATCAATAAATAAAAAGTTATAAATTACTAAAATTTATTAAATTTAAATATTTATATTACTTAATATTGCTACATTGCAAAATCGGCTAACAGCAAGAAATTTGTCACAAATGCGCTAAGATTATGGACTAAGCTTTGGCAGCTCTTGAATAATCCAGTAGGAATCTCGATCTGGCATTGTTTAGAATATCTTGATTAGAAGTTACATTCGTAGCGCCATCTCTGAACTGATAGTTGATTTCCAGTGCAGCAGAATACATGCAAAGTAGAGGCATTCTGTTTCTAATAAATATAAGTTCCCCCCCACGCCCCTGGATGACGTAATAACTTGATAAAAACAAATAAAAAAGTATTACCAAAGATTAGAGAACTAACAAGATAGGACAGTCAGACGAAGAAGACGAAATAGACGAAGACAGTTGTGAACTCCAATTTAAAGGGACACGACATGCAGCGGAAACGGTTTCGGGATTTGTCGGGTACGCATTAAATGAATTTGACCAAGCTTACTAAAAGATAGGTTGGCTTATTATAATCGATAAGTGCTAGTTCACGTACAGACCTCGATGACAGCTGCGTTATAGAAAAAAGTTTCGAAATTATTCTTTCAATGTACAATTCTGTCCTAACCAAATAGATACCTTGCATATAAACATAGAAATACTTCATGTGACATACAGGGTGTAATCAGTTTCATGTCATTAAAAATAACTGGTATTGGGGACTGACTAGACAACCAAAAAACCTTTATGACTTTTCCCTGTAGGGGCACTTTGAAAAAAACTGATCTGGGTTAACATATTTAATATTATGGTAGAGCCACTGATTTTCTTAGTCGATGGACTTGTACTTCCCAATTATACAACTTTTAAATTGTTATAAAACAGTGCTCGGCGGCACACGCGGTATCAAAGGATCATCGACCGCCTTTGATGGACCGCCTCAACTGAACTGAGGGTATAAAGAGGTAAATAATTCGTTCTCTCTTCGTGCACAATTGCAAGCAAATAATGGCCGTAGAGGTTTAAACAGAGCATTTCTTTACATGTGTGTTTTTTAATTTGGAACAAAATATTGGATTGTTATAATTTAGAAAATTTAAATGTGGTTTATTAACATTTGTAACATAAATGAGTGTCCTGGGTTAAAAGCTTACTACCTACCTAAATGATTCAAAATCTCTGCATCTGTATCAATACTCAGTTCGGTACGTCGAATTAAGTACATACGCACTTCGTTCAACACTAAACACTAAACTATCAACTAACGTTGTCAATAAGGAAAAATAAAATAAAAACTTGGTACAAAAGCCAAAAAGGAATATAAAAAGAACGAACAAGTAAGTTGTGTCTGTAGGTAATCAAGAATTTGACAAGTTGAACATTAAGTCAATAAAATAAATCTTAACTATAAATACACAATGACGCGAAATTCAAAAATAACAAAAACAACCAACGGCGGATTGGACGTCTGTACATAACGAAGCACCGACAGTAACTAAAATATTGCACAAGGGAGAGTTAGAGTATAGTTTTCTTCAGATCAGATCTAGATCTAAACCTACCTCAATATTCCAGTAGTTCTCAAAAAATTTTATTGAAAATTTGCGAAATTTTTCTTTATTTTTTTTCTCCAAAACTATGAGCCTTAGACCCTATGTTATTTAAGGTTTTTTTGTTTGTCTTGTCGTTCGCTACCACCAGTTTTTTTTAATGACATGAAACTAATTACACCCTGTATAAACATAGAAATACTTCATGTGACATATATTACAAAGCAACCTGTTGTCTTAGTGACCTTGGGTACTGACAGTCAGCTGAGTTCGGTCGTTCTATCAGCACAGTGTTGTCCATTTTCCACTATTGAACTAAGAGTATAAATCACTTAATAAAGAACTGTCTTACTGTAGCAATTTTATCGCTGGAACTTGTTGTAGACATTAGAAGTTTAGGAAAAAGTTTTGGATTAAATCTATGTGCTGGAAAGCTTTTGTTTAAACAAAAGGATGTTCAAAATCCTGTTTTTTTGCAGTTTTTCTTCAATAACTATGATTCTATGACTCTTATTGTAATAAGCAAAGAAAAACAAATTATTCACGAAGAAATTGCGAAGAAAACTAGATATATCCGAACTCTCTAGGTCACTTGGTTAAATTGCAAAACATAGAAACAAATGTGGGTGGCCATTTTTGAACAATTCGTAATAACTTCAACAATAATGCAATAAATTTGACCAAACTTTAGAACAATATGCCGCTAATGGATATAATAAATTATGGTGCCAAATCTCAAGTCAAAATGTTTATAACAACGGCTCAAAAACAATAACAAAATCAAAAATCAAACAGTTGGCCGTTTTTAGCATCAAGTTGTACAACAAAGTTTATTTTCAAATTGTAGCTTATTTTATGTACTTTTTAGCAGAGTTAAAAGAAAAATTTTTGGTGTTTTTGAAAACCATTTTTTTAAATTTGTTTAATTTTCTTTTTAAACAAATGCATTTTACTCATCAATATTTTACCCAAAATTAAAAATTATTACCATACATTAAAAATAAATAAGACAAGAAACAATTAAAAAAAAGAGGTTTATCTGCTCCAATTGGGAGCCGAGATGACATTTATTGCAGTTTAGTCATTTATAAACAAATGAAGTGAAATAGTGACTTAAAATTAGCACTAAATATTTCATAATATTTAAAACTATTAATTGACTATGCTAAAATATTTTTAACCACATAAGTTATTGCAATATTATCAAATTTAATTTGCCTCACAGCACGCACGACCTACTCCAACAGTCTAGGACGTTCTAGCGCTAATTCGAGCGTTTTCACGGTGCGGCGTATTGAATCCTGCTTCATCCCCCTTCAATTTCATCGTAACACGATGTTTTTTTTTTTGTTTTTTAACAGTTGTTTTTTCTTGTATATTTCAGTTTTGCTGCACAATTTTGAGATATACTATTTAATTCAACGATACTATGAACATTTTACTTTCTATATCCTCCAATGTTTCATTCAATTCGTTCCTACAATCGAATTTCTTAGAATTGTTTCTTATCTTATTTATTTTTAATGTATGCTAATAATTTTTAATTTTGGGTAAAATATTGATGAGTAAAATGCATTTATTTAAAAAGAAAATTAAACAAATGAAATAAAAATGGTTTTCAAACACACCAAGAATGTTTCTTTTAACGTCGTTGAAAAGTACATAAAATAAGCTACAATTTGGGAAAAAAAAGTTTATTGTACGACTTGATGCCCAAAAACGGCCCACCATAATTTATCTCCATTATTGCCATATTCTTCTAAACTTAGGTTATATTTAATACATTATTGTCGAAGTTATTATCAATTGTTTAAAAATGGCCACCCACAATTGTTTCTATGTTTTGCAATTTAACCAATTGACCTAGAGAGTTCGAATACATCTAGTTTTCTTCGCGATTTCATCGTGAATAATTTGTTTCTTTTTGGTTAAGGATGGATGGATAAGAGTCGTAGAACCAGAGTTATTGAAGAAACACTGCGAAAAAAAAACGATTTTGAACATTCTTGTGTTTAAACAAAAGCATTTACAAATTTACCAGCATGTTGAAGTTAGCCAGATTTTGGCCAATTTTTTATTGTTTCTTAAAAATAAAAAAAGACCCAAACATCTTGAAAATTTAGCTCAAAATTTTTTTTTTGAGTTGATGTATCATGTAACTATTGTTTCTAATCATACAATACTTAAAAAATTGCAAAAAAGTATCGTCAAAAAATTGAATATGCAGCCTTTTTTGCTAACTTCAACATGCTGGTAAATTTGTAAATGTGAATATTTTTATTCCTAACTTTTTCTGCATTGAAGTACTACCTTGAACTAAAATATTTATAATATTTATCACCTATATTAAAGTCGGCTATTGTTTATGGGCCTGTGAATAATTAGATGCACAAAAAAATCAAGAGATAACTGTATCATATTGTTATTTTTATATACCTACTAATAAATATCAATAGCCATTAAATATGGAAACACAGGAGAGTATTTTATATCTCCTTTAAAACTCATTTTGATTTTTCTTCTTAGCTTGTTTGGTTTTCGAGCAATTCAATTTTTTCTATAGGCCGCCGCGCATTAAAAGTACAAATTTTGCAATTTGTGTCAATATCGATTTTCTCGAAAACCATGGCATATACAAGAAAATTACAAGATGGACTTTTTTTAGGCAATTGGTCAAACTTCCTTTTTTCTGATGAGCAATTTTTTTATACCTGCAACGGTTATCAGTAAAATAAGGCTTTTTTCACCGAAGAGGTGGTTTTGTGGGGGCAGTTGCGCAGCACCCCCAGAACTGATTTTTGTGGTTTTGTGATGTTTAATTCTCCCACTAACAGTTACTGAAGGAAAATCTCAGATAACATTTTTTGCGAGCTTCTGGTGTAATGTTTACTTTATCGGCTGGACTACACACGGATTTAATCCAAATCTGTTTCCAAAACTTCTTGTAATGTCTACAAGTTCCAGCAATGAAATTGCTATAGTAAGACAATGAGCAACATGCATGAATTTTAGAAATGCAATAATTTATTATTTTTTCGTTATACAGTGTGTTTCACTTCTCGTGAAGACACCCCTGTATCTTCTTTATTTGTGGCCGAATTAATTTCAAAATTTTATGAGGTATACAACTCTGTAAGGCGACTTTAATCAACACATAAATGTCGTTTAGATATAAAACCTCGGCTTACTGCGATAAAAAGAAAATCGCAATTTTCGAGAAATCATAGTAGGCTTAGATATAGACGAAAATTTTGTTAATAAAAGTTGTCCAGAATCACTAGATATGCCACCCTATAAAATTTGGTGAAAATTGGAATACGTTGAAAAAAAATTTTTTTGTTTCACTTCTCGTGAAGACACCCCTGTATCTTCTTTATTTATAGCCGAATTAATTTCAAATTTTTATGAGGTATACAACTCTATAATGCCACTTTAATCAACACATAAATGTCGTTTAGATATAAAACCTCGGCTTACTGCGATAAAAAGAAAATCGCAATTTTCCAGAAATCATAGTAGGCTTAGATATAGACGAAAATTTTGTTAATAATAGTTGTTCAGAATCACTAGATATGCCACCCTATAAAATTTGGTGAAAATTGGAATATGTTGAACAAAAAATTTTTGTTTCACTTCTCGTGAAAACACGTATCTTTTTTATTTGTTACAGAATTTCAAGACTAATTTATTTTAAAAAAATTATCAGTTACACAGCGATATTGTCCAAACATACGGAGAGAACTTTTTCCAACAAATGAGTCGTGCACAATTATTATTAAAATTATTTATTAAATAAAAGGTAATGAAACAGTATTTACAGTGAATGACTAAAATGCCACTTATTATACTATTATATTCGGCCCCTTTCTACTAACCCACCCTCAAGTGTAATACACTTCTCAATCCGCTTTCTGTTATTTATTACAACTCTTCGCAGTTCTTGAGCCGTAACTTCTAAACACGCGTGCTTTATCCTCACACAAAGCTGCTCCACATTTTGAGGTCTGGTCTTATAAACTTTATTTTTAATATGACCCCAAAAATAAAAATCCATGGGAGTGAGATCAGGAGATCTGGGTGGCCAATGTATTAGAGGGCTATTTCGTCCTATCCATCTTTGGGGAAAATGTTCGTTCATCCATGCTCTTACTACTACGGAATTATGGATAGATGCTCCGTCGAGTTGGAAATACAATTGTTCCAAAGGAAAATCGACTATTGCATTCCACAGATCATTATTTAAAAATTGTAGCATATGTAACGCATTTATATTTTGAAAAAAGAAGAACGGCCCTATTATTGTTTCATTAAAAATTCCACACCACACATTTACCTTCTGGGAATATTGCCTTTTACAATTTATTATCCAATCAGGATTTTCTACTGCCCAGTATCTAGAATTTTGTGATGATACTACCCCGTTGGTGGAGAAAGTTGCTTCGTCCGTGAAAATTACTTTCTTCAAGAAGTCTCTATTATTTAAATAATTACCTTGGATCCATAAACAATATTCTAGTCTTCTCTCTTCATCACCTTCCTCCAAGGTATGTACAAATTTTGGTTTAAACGGTTGTAACTTATGGCGTTTTAAACATCTCCAAATTTTTGACGCCGACAAATTGAGGTCACGAGCCATATTTCTAAGGCTGGTAGTGGGATTGGCGTTAAACGCCGCTAATATAACGTCATCCTCTCCATGTCTTCGACTGAGATGTACTCTCGGTTTAAGGTGGCCATTCCCTAGAAAGAGACATCCGATAGGGAAATATTTACTATTTTTAGCTATAATTTTTGTTTCTTAGTACGTATATTTAAAAAAACTATAAGAGTACCTAAGTAGAACCATAACAAGACTATTACTATGAATTTTCACTCAATAATTTTAGTGATTTGCAAAATAGCTCGATTTAAATTTAAAAATTGTGTTAATCTTCCTATTTCGTAGTTTTAAATCGAGCTATTTTGCAAACCATTGAAATTATTAAGTGAACATTCATAGTAATAGTCTTGTTATAGTTCTACTTAGGTACTCTTATATTTTTTTTAAATATACGTACTAAGAAAAAAAAGTTATGAGCAAAAATAATAAATATTTCCCTATCGGATGTCTCTTTCTAGGGAATGGCCACCTTAAGCACATTACCAGTTGTATTGAACAAGTGACATATTCTTGCAACGGTACCATGGTGTATTGGTCGTCTTAGAGGATGTCTTAAATTAAATTCTTCTGCAGCTTCTCTTGAAGACCGTACATTTTCACCGACTATCTTTATTATTTCTACTTTTTCATCAGTGGTTAAAAGAATTCTAACCATTATGATTAAAAAAATTAAATAATTAAACTTACGAACTGAACAATAAATAACAATAATCACTTCTGTCATAAAAGTAAGAATGGAGAAATAAACAAAATAGTTATTGACAGTTAATTTCACGGCACTCTTAACATTTAAAACAAAAAATCAAAAAACCCCTAATGTTCCTAAAATTCTGAGTCGATAAGAAGGATATGATGGAAAGTTACTCCTCAAGAACATTGACAACGAAAAAAACAAAAAAAAAGGAACAGTGTTACAACTTGATATGTAATAAAAAGTGGCCCTTTTAGCGTTTTATTGAATCATGATTTTTGTTCACGACTTTCGTTTGTTGGAAAAAGTTCTCTCTGTGGGTTGGATAAAGTCATTTTATAGAGTTGTATAATTGATACATTTTTTAAAATAAATTAGTCTTAAAATTCGATCACAAATAAAAAAAAGATGGGGTGTCTTCACGAGATGAAAAAAAAATTTTTTTTCAAAGTTTTCCGATTTTCACCAAATTTTATAGGGGGGCATATCTAGTGATTCTGAACAACTATTATTAACAAAATTTTCGTCTATATCTAAGCCTACTATGATTTCTCGAAAATTGCGATTTTCTTTTTATCGCAGTAAGTCGAGGTTTTATATCTAAACGACATTCATGTGTTGATTAAAGTCGCCTTACAGAGTTGTATACCTCATAAAAATTTGAAATTAATTCGGCCACAAATAAAGAAGATACAGGGGTGTCTTCACGAGAAGTGAAACAAAAATTTTTTTTTCAAAGTATTCCGATTTTCACCAAATTTTATAGGGGGGCATATCTAGTGATTCTGAACAACTTTTATTAATAAAATTTTCATCTATATCTAAGCCTACTATGATTTCTCGAAAATCTCGATTTTCTTTTTATCGCAGTAAGCCGAGGTTTTATATCTAAACGACATTTATGTGTTGATTAAAGTCGCCTTACAGAGTTGTAAACCTCATAAAAATTTGAAATTAATTAGGCCACAAATAAAGAAGATACAGGGGTGTCTTCACGAGAAGTGAAACACACTGTATATGTTATATAAGTTGAGAAAGTAATGAAGAAAAGGTATAAAAAAAATGTGTAGCCTAAATAAACGACTTGGAAATTCAAAATTTTATGGGAACATATCCACGTGACTGAAAACACCACGCTATTGGTCTGACGTCATTCGGCATAATGTCTAATGGTCGTCTATCTGCCAAGGGGTTCAATCGTAAATTGTTTTGTGTTTTGTAAATGTGTATTGATATTTTCATAAAAGAAATCATTCATTTATTTATTTATTTTAATTATTAAGTGGTAAAAATGACGGACAGTGGGTTTTTACGGGGCCAGAGTGACAATTTGCCCGTTGTTGATGTGTTTATGATGACAAACTTTTTTGCTACTAATACTGATTTTATTAGTGCAGAAATTGGAGGTACTAAAGCAACAAGGTATGTGTCATTCATTATTCTAAACATTAATTCAATTGTGCCCATTTTTATCATTTTACTGTAGTTAAATACAACAAATTGTTTATGTACCTAACCTCAAAATAGGTAAACAAGGCAATATTTTAATGTTATGTTAATTAATATTTTTCATCTTAGAATGTTTTACTTTTTTATATAATAAATACCTCCCGTCACTTACTAAGTACGTACTTTTAGGTAGGTAGGTACATTAAGAGTAAAAATAACTGTTGATATACATAGGTATATATAAATATATAACTGGATAATATGTACAACGTCGAGAAGTTACATTATTCCCACCGTTCTTATACATTTATACATTTTAATTCAAGGTTCCTATTAACAGAAGTTAGTAAACTTTTGTATCCCTATAAATAGGAAAGTGACCAAATTCACCATGATATGTAAACAAATTATCACAATAATATTAGGGTTAGGTACATATTTCCATAATATTATTATAAAATAATTAGTTTTAATGGGTAAATTTACATCAAAATGATCCTGGCAGTAATATAATCTTGAGGATGACGATAATTCTGCATTTCGGTCGTCTCATCTCATAGCTCTGCACCATTTTTTCCTAACTTTTTCGCGTCTCGGCACATTAAAAAATAACTTTTCCGAAGTTTTTATTGCAGTATTTGTACATTTGGGCACAATACAATATTTATAGCTACTTTTCTTTGTATTTTCCATAACACAACATAAATAATGGGTACTCATTCGCAATCACAATACGTTTTCCGTCGGTGCGATGTGCCCGATGACGTCACACACAAGTAGCGCGGAAACTTCTCCATTTAAACGCAGTTAAATTGACAGCTGCAGTAAATAATTTTTTTAACCTTTAATTAGAACATAAAACAAAAATAGAATACTGGAAAAATACTGTTTTTTAGTGATCTATTCATCAGTGATGTTTAAAAAAATTATGCATTTTGCTCATTCCCTGCAAATTTTAGTTTTATTCCACTATAATGCCAAACTTGAAAATCATTTATATTCAAAAGTTCAATAGTTGCCAGCTTGCAGGAAGACTTCGGATAATTTATTACAATTTATTTGAATCGCATAATAGTTTCAAACTGGCAATTGTAATGAGAAAACATTAAAAACCGGTGGTGATTGACAGACAGCATTACGTTAAGATTTTGTGATAAACTCTGATGGGTAATTTTGCGTATACCCGACGAAGACTGTGAAATATGCCGTAAGAATCAGTCAAGTGCCGTTACACAATCAGTTGGTTATGAATTCGTTAAATGCCAAACAAAAATAGCTTGAGTGTTTAAGTTAAGATGCCAATCACACCTGAAAGCTCCAAGTAACTTTCACTAACTATTTTTGTCATATGCGAGATTTAGACGATGAAGAGAATAATCAAAATAGCTAGGCGCGTACAGTAAAAATAGGGAAAATGAAAACAATTCCTGAAAGTATACCGGGTGAGTCACGAATTGCGCTCGCCCCGATATTTCCTAAAATATTTGGAATAGAAAATTGAAATTTGGAGGCCTTATTACACGACTAAAATGCCATCTTTTCAATAAAAAATCAAGTTTGGTGCACATCCGGTTTGACCGGAAATGCCCACAACTTTCGATTTTTAAATGGAACACCCTATATATTTTTACATTTTTGGAATCTAAAGAAAATTTTTAATACAATACATCCATTTTGGTCACTTTTTGATAAACAATAAACATTTTATTAAAAAATCTATTTCTGAATCCAGAGTGCTGTGGTGCCCAAAATATATTTTAGTTTGTGTGCTACGTTACTATAAAAATAAAAAGAGCAATATGATTGCATTACTTAATTCTGTAGAGGCGTTTAAAAGTTTTTAAATGTGATTTTTACCCACTAACTCGGTTTTTTTAAATGGGAATTTAATCGTTCACCAACATTTTTAAATACCTCATTTTCATACGAATCTAATGATACCAAAATTTTGTAAATCCGCTCAGAAATATTTGAGATTTCAGCCAAAATACAATGCAACCAAGCTTTTAGAAACATGCGGCTAATAGATAATAGATTAGTGGGCTTTGGAAACTAAAATGGCACATTTCTGTGTAAATCTGGTAACCTAATAACATTGGAAAAATCATGGTAGCCATTGAATGTAATAAAACAATATCAGCTGTCAGACAGACTCGGGTAGTTATAGGCAATCTTGAGCTATCAAACTGAGCGCAAAGAACGTTACAATTAAGTTTAGCATAGGTATGTGGAGGTAAACACAATTACATCCACAAGGACATTTGCAATAGAATGCGACATCAGTTCGGTTTTCAGAGTTTTATTTAAATGAACATAAATATCGGGCCTATAAATAAATAAAAATCAATTCCTTTTGAACAATTAAACTTAAAATAGGTAACAGTAGCTATTTTTAAAATAATTAATATAATTAAACCATAAATTGACATTTATAGATATTGTTCAAAATGTCCACCATTTTTTTCTATACACAATTCGGCTCTGCGTACAGTTGCTTGAATGGCTCTACGCAATTCAGCCGGCGTTATTTCATTAAGAGCCCGTACAACTTTATTTTGCAGCTCTTCACGGGTATTTGAAGAAGTTTTATAAGCTTTATTTTTGAGAGTGCTCCATACATAATAGTCAAGGGGTGTTAAGTCAGGTGACCTAGGAGGCCACCTGATATGAGCTTCATTTGCGATAAGGCGTTCACCATGCAAGTTGTGTAAATATTCCATCACTCTTCTGGAATTATGTGGGGGAGCACCACCTTGTTGGAAAAACAGATTTTGTAAATAGTC
Source organism: Stenurella melanura (assembly GCA_963583905.1). Taxonomy (NCBI): domain Eukaryota; kingdom Metazoa; phylum Arthropoda; class Insecta; order Coleoptera; family Cerambycidae; genus Stenurella; species Stenurella melanura. The sequence continues at coordinate 129,854,753 of OY757314.1, forward strand.
AAGAGGAAGATAACTCAAGAAATTCTGCTGTCTGGTTTTGTAAAAAGAATAAATATCGTTCGCCAGTAAGTGTTCCATAAAAAAATATGGGTCCAATTATTCGATCTCCGAGTACTCCAAGCCAACAGTTAAACCCAAATCTTTCCTAAATATTCCCCCGCCCTACCAACCTCGGATTTTCTTGAGCCCAGTACCTAGTATTATTTCTGTTAAACATACCTTGGTTCGTAAATCTACTTTCATCTGAATATAAAATATGAAAAGGAAAACCTGGGTTTTGTTGTACTGCATTTAAGAACCAGTTGCAATAGTATATTGCCTCCTGTTGTTATCATCTCCATAAAGATGTTGATGTATTTGGTATTTATAAGACCGAAACTTATGTTTCTTTAAAATTCTGCAAACCGAAGACTGACTAATGTCGCATTCCATTGACAATTCCCTTGTTGATGTTGTTGGGTGTACCATCACAAATCCTAATACATCAATTTCTTTGTCCTCACTTACAATAAATGTTTGATGGTCATCTTGTTGATTGGGTTCGTTTCTTAATTCTTGTTCCACTCTGGCAAACAAGTGTCTGCTTGGATGACGTCTGTTGGGATATCGTTGCTGATACAGTTCTGCAGCTGCAGTTGAATTTTTGAGTCGCTTTCCTATATCAGTAACATATCGACCTTTTCATTTCTACTAAAATTATTCATTTTCTTTAATTTTTACTCAAAGAGATTTCCGCAACGCTTTATTTTGTATTTGTCTGACAGCTGATATTTTTTTATTACATTCAGTGGCTACTATGATTTTTCCAATGTTATTAGGTTACCAGATTTACACAGAAATGTGCCATTTTAGTTTTCAAAGTCCACTAATCTATTATCTATTAGCCACATGTTTCTAAAAGCTTGGTTGTATTGTATTTTGTCTGAAATCTCAAATATTTCTGAGCGGATTTTCAAAATTTTGGTATCATTAGATTCGTATGAAAATGAGGTATTTAAAAATGTTGGTGAACGATTAAATTCCCATTTAAAAAAACCGATTTAGTGGGTAAAAATCACATTTAAAAATTTTAAACGCCTCTAGAGAATTAAGTAATGCAATCATATTGCTCTTTTTATTTTTATAGTAACGTAGCACACAAACTAAAATATATTTTGGGCACCACAGCACTCTGGATTCAGAAATAGATTTTTTAATAAAATTTTTAATGTTTATCAAAAAGTGACCAAAATGGATGTATTGTATTCAAAATTTCCTCTAAATTCCAAAAATGTAAAAATATATAGGGTGTTCCATTTAAAAATCGAAAGTTGTGGGCATTTCCGGTCAAACCGGATGTGGACCAAACTTGATTTTTTATTGAAAAGATGGCATTTTAGTCGTGTAATAAGGCCTCCAAATTTCAATTTTCTATTCCAAATATTTTAGGAAATATCGGGGCGAGCGCAATTCGTGACTCACCCGGTATATAGTTTATCTAAAATCAGTTTGAAATTTATAAAAAAAAGACCAACAAAGAAGTGGTTGATAATACCAGCGATGTCATGAACGTAAGCCGACAATTTTTAAGATCACTTTTTAATTATTGTAAATATTGTTTTACTACTTTATATTAATTGATATAAATTATTTATTTACATTCCCTTATTTACTTATAATAAATAATGTTAGTTTAATGAACAACACTATAAATGATTCAATAAAAGTAAATAAATATCATTTAACCTACGGATATGCTACCGGTAATATTAATGAACCAAGAGCTTATAAGGGACTTGTAATGGTGAGCCAGGTAAACAATCGACTATTTTCGTTTGAAGTAAGCACAACATATCTGGTTAACTATATTCGTATATGGATATCGTTTGCAATATTCAAATATGCTATCTCGCAGGCTTTGTAGTGACTCATCCTGATGTAAGTTTAAACTGAGTTTTTAAATTAACAATGAAAGTACTATACATTTAAAAATGTTTTCTCATTCTCCTTTCAAGTCACCTATGTAACCTTCGAAAACCTATGTGCCACGTAAAGAGAGACATGATCCTACAGTCTATTGTGGAATCACAACCACATCTAGGGCATCAACAGTTCTTTAGATCAAACTAAATAATAAATTTAACGTCTGACTTCGATATGTACGATATGGCAAATGGTCAGATTCTTAGACAAGATTCAAAAACAATATACAACGAATGAGAAATACTTAGATCTCACAATAAAGAAGTATTTATAGAAGTTGTTATAAGGTATATTTGTCTTATGAATGTAGTCAGACTTTTTTACTTAATGGACAGGAACAATGTTCCTAGTTAGGAGACTACTGATACATAAGCAAAACGGGATTATTCAGCAGTAACGTATAACAGTACGGGTAGTGTTCAAAAACCACTTGTAGTTCTGTGTGACAAATTCTATCACCTCAAAGGTATCAGCTACTATTGACTTAATATATTTTATGCAATTGAGTTTTAGATCAAAATAATAATAATAATATTTATTTCCTTGAAGCGATTTACGATAAAGTATACAATAGGTAACAATGAAATAATACTTAAAAAAAGTGTGATCTGAGCATGCGAGTAAAGTGGCAGATTATTGATGACGCATCAGTCGTTAAGTTTATTTATAATATTTTGCAAACACTTACAGTCTTCGACGTTATTTCGAGAAATATTTTTTAGTAGTCAGCATAAAGCAACTGCTGGGCATCAAAATTAGATATAATATCGTTTACAGCCAAGTTTTATATAAGTGGACCCAATATAGACCCATGAGGAACACCAGACCTCTGCAAGAATTGAGCACACCTATAGTAACGGTGTTGAACGGATTAATATCTATTTGCCGACATATTTTGATTAAGTTTATTATATTCACTGATAATTGTTCAAATCTTTGAGAGTACAATGCCATGACTAAGTCTGTTGAAGCCCTTCGAAAAGTGTGTGCAATTTACGTCAACCCGACTGGACAGATCAAGTTTTTCTCTTAAATATTGAGTGTTGCAAATGAGATTGATTGCTGTGAACTGACCATCATAAAGCTGCGTTGGTTTGACAAAATCATTCTGAGATATGGTCGCCAATAACAGAATGAAAAAGTTTCCAAGGTTTTCACTATCATTCAAATTTTTCTATTATTATTATGGTGACGTTTCTGCATACCCTTATGCATACACTCCTCTCCGTTTCGATTGTGCTAAGAGTTCATTCATTCTGGCAGCGGGAGGAGTGAGGGGATACAGATTCAGGCTTAATAATGCTATCATAACCAGGAAGTTCTTTATGAAGTTGGTTCAAACATTTTTTCATGACCCGCAAGATTACTTGACCTAACACCAGTTGAATTCAGTTCAGGTAACTTCAGACATAATACTATAAAATGCTATTGAGTGCTAAATTCAAGCTATATGCCTATGAGAGTTGGGAGTATGAGAGTGAAGATCAACTCACTATTAAAAGAAAAGTCTTTGGCTATCCATAATGAAATTATATTAGATTTACAGATTATCTGAATTAAAAGCCCAAGCAAACTATTGGCAATATTTTTTGCAATTGCATTGGCAATATCGGAGATATTTAACTACAAGTACGATATTTTTTTCTTCTCTTTCTAAGAGGAAAAGAACTTGCTTGCGCCCGTTTGAGAGACTATAATGTATGATTATGCTAGGGGAAAAAATGTTTCGCCATTTACATCACGAATAACTACACAGGCACACAGAAAAAGTCAATTTCTGAGGTTTCACATACCGGGTGTCCAGTTGCAAAAACGGCTAACTTTATAAAAAAACTTTCTTAACAAAATTTTCAATGTTTCATCTCCACTACAACGTAAAATTATTTTCAATTATACAGGATGTCCCAAAGAGGACTTACACAGTACATTAAATTTTTTAAATGAAACAACCTGTATATTTTGGCGCCAGTTAAGACTCCAAGGGTCCTGTATTACACTCTAAAATATTTTGCCAATGTTATGATTTTTTTTCTCTCTTTCTTCGCAACTTACAAGAATTTTTTTGACTGCTATATCTCCGCGATTTATTAATTGTTTTTTTTCTGAAAATGTAGGATATTATTTGATAATGATGTATTTACTGAAAAATATTTTTGAAACAAATTGTTATTGTACCGAATGTCCAAAATATTTGTTTACGTTAGTTGATTTTTAAATATTATTTTTCTCTATTTTTTAAACGGATTGCTTACATTCTTTTACATGGATAAATAAAGCATACAATTCCTTACATTTTAATACCATACACTTTATTTTTATTTCAAAAGGTTTTTGAGATATGATTATTTCAAATAATTTTTGCGTAAATTGAGGTTCTCTTTATTTTAGCATTAAAATCTAGTACGACTTTGGTCTTTTGTTTTATATTTATTTCATTTTTTTTTATGGAATGTCTCTATCACTTTTTTACATTAATAACGCATACAATTTCTCACATTTGGATACCGTACAATTTCTTTTAATAATTATGAACGGCTTTTGAAAAATAGTTTTTTCACGATATTGAAACTAACCTAACAATTGCTCAAAATATCCACCATTTTGAGGTTTGAGACACTGACAAATCCTTTCCATCATATCTTCTCGAGTCGTTGGTTCTACTTTATAAAAGTCTGACTTCACATATCCCCAAAGATAAAAATCCATTGTTGTCAGGTCAGGTCACCTAGGCGGCCATGCAATGGGGCCTTACATAATTTAATAAAATAATAAATTAGATATTATTTAACAGTTTTATTATAATATCAGACCTCCTCTTCCTATCCACCTTTCAGGAAACTGGTTGCTAATGACCTGACGAACATTTCTACTAAAACGAGGTGATGCATCATCAAGTTGTAACCACATATTATTTGTAACACAATCAGCAATATGCTCGATCATTTGTGGAAACGTATATTGCATGAAATCCTAGAAGACTGCTTCATTCACATTTCCCTCAAAAAAGTACAACATGTACAATTTCTCTCCAAACATTTAAACTCCAATTGTGCTGGTAATGATTTTTCTGTACAACATGAGGGTTTTCTCTGTCATAATAATGGAAATTGTGCCTATTCACAAATCCATTGCGATGAAACTTTGATTCATCCGTGAACAACACAAAGAAAAATTCCTCATTTTCTCCAAGTTGGTTTTGAGCCCACAGGCAAAAATTTTTCTACGAAAAAAAAAATGAGAAAAATAATAATTAAATATCAAAAAATATAAATCCGGTACAATAATAATTTTATTTCAACAATATTTTTCAGTAAATACATCATTATTAACTAATACCCTACAATTTTAGAAAAAACAATAAATCGCGGAGATATAGCAGTCAAAAAAATTTTTGTAAATTGCCAAATAAAAACAGGAAAAAAATCATAACTTGGCAACGCTGCATCCGATTGGCAAAATATTTTAGAGTGTAATACAGCACCTTGGAGGCTTAACTGGCGCAAAAAATCTTTTTCGTTTTATTCCTTTCGTTTTCACATCCCATCGATCTTGATATCTACGCTCCATTTCCTATATGTCTTGATGAAAATATTCACCATGCTCTTCACTATAATTACCTAAATTTTCTGGAGTCGGATCTATATGAGAATGCAGAAAATGTAGTTTCAAATTCATTAGACAACTTAATTTTCCGAAATTTTCTACCATGTTGGATATTATTTCTTTGTAGTCTTCGCTCTTATTGCCTCCTAAAAATTTTTCAACTTCTTTAAAGCTCTACCAAGCTTCCTTTTCCGTAGTGATGAATTTCTTATCTCTTAACGTTTTCTTATTTGTGGACCATTAAAAATGCCAAATTGAAGGAATGTTCAGAAAATTGCCTTTTTTATGTACCTGTGCTATTACCAATTTACACTTTCAATAGTATATCGAAGTAAATATGTTTTATTCTTAATTAAAATTGTTTGCATGGGTCTAAAAATTATTATATAGTTATCCTGAGACCTTATTTGGCATAAAACTGGCAAACTCCTCAAGTATTATACGGCATTAGAAAGATCCTTAACCGCATTTTCCTAGTAGGTTGATACTTAATATAGAAGTATAAAGTTAAAAAGCCTCTTTTAAACTTCCAGCACATATACGTCTATTTGGTTTGTTTGCTTTTGAACCGTCCTTATGCATTGCAGTATATTGATTCACCGTTATTTATAACACAAACAAAATCCTTCATAAAATATTCAGTTTTTGAAGACGGTGGCTTATATTTCCTCATGAATTTCAACTACAATTTTGTAAACCCTTTTCTTTTTTTTTAATCCAGACCAAAGTTTCGCTAAACGTAAATATTTATTTCTTCACAAAGTACTCTACAAAAATGATCTCTCAAGAATATGGTCGACAAAGCCATTTTTCTTATGTTGTTCCTTTCAATAAGAATTCCTTATTTAATCTGCCAACGCAAGAGAGTCATGTAGACCTAAAAAACCGCTGCCTAAGAAATCACTACTTCCACATCCAGATTTCCCATCCAAGTCTCTTTAAACGAAAACATCTTGATTCTATATTTGCACTCCGCAGTATATGTAAATAATTCATATATTTATTTATTTAGCGTATGGCATTATAACAGTATACATCACAGGGAAAACACAAACAGAGTATACGGTAAAATAATGGTTAAAAAGAATAATCGTATAAAACATAACTTTCTTCGCAAACATACATCTAGATTTTTAATATAGTCAGTTGCACTTGTCATCGGAGCTACCCCAATACGTTCTAATACTGCAATCTTCCTTAATGTGTTAAATGGTTTGCCGCGGCGCATCACAATCGCATGTTGGAGAGGGCAGTTTGCCCCATTTATGGAGGAAGTCAGCACATCTGCCATGTTCCGTTCTCAGCCTGTTGAGGGTTGACTAATTGATTATGTCTTGCGACGTTGGTCAAATCAAGGTGGTGTCTCAGAAATACATGGTAGATTGTGACATCGTGGTGGAGCATTTGGTAGCCATCCCCTTTTCCATGTATTACACAGGTTGACTTCTGCCATTTCCCCAATACTGGCGAAAGAAAGCGGGGGGGTCTTGAGCGGAGCCTGCCCATGTTTAGGTCTGGTATATCAGAGTGCACTGGTAGTTCAGGATTTACCAGTATCTTGCGGTATTCCCTTAGAAGTGCTTCTGTCCTTCGCACTCGCAGTTGTGGTGGTATATTACCCAGGACGGGCGGCCAGTCTATGAGTATGGACCTGATTGTTCCTGAAATGAAGCGCATAGTATTATTGAGCAGCACTTCAACCTTACTTGTATGGGTGCTGTTTAGCCAGATAGAGGCACAGTATTCTGCTGCAGAATATACCAAACTTTGTGTTCTTAGGGTCCCTAAGTGGTGCCACAGAGTTTTTGGATGAGCCTATCCCATGTGGGCCTTATATGTAAGAGTTCTGTCTCTTGTGACACCTAAGTATGTAGGTTGCTTTTGCCTGTATCAGGCGTCAGCCGACAAAATAAACTTCAAACCGCCAGAATAGTATGTTTCTGGTAGAATGGTATGTTTCTGGTATATCGGCAATATATAGGCTAAAAAGTAGTGAGGCTAGAACCGATCCTTGTGGCAGACCATTGTGGAGCATTCTCTGGCCACTTATTTTTGTTCCCATGATGACCTGAAAGCCTCTGTTACTGATCATGCTATCGATAAGCCTTGCGATACTTGTATTTACTCTGACAGGGTGTTGCCTTCAGCAGCTTATAGATTAGGCCCTGTCTCCAGGCTGTGCGATATGCCGCGGAGAGGTCAATGATGACAACGGATGTTTTCAATTTTTTGTGGTATCCTCCTTCGATATGTGACGTAAGTGACAGGAGGTGTGTGCAGCTTCAGTTGGGACGGAAGCCAGCCTGACGATGGGAATATTGGCAAGTATTTTGGGGTTAATCCTGTTATACGGCAAGCATTTATGGATTGCACTCAGTACTAGTCAGTACCGCAATGGGGCGGTAGCTTTGTGGGAGGTCTGCTTCAGGATCGCAACAATTTTGGCGCGCTCGAGATGGCAAGAAATATTTACTGATCTTAACATTACAGTGAAAAATCTTGCTAGCCACACCTTTGCGTGTTTAACAAAGTAAATGAAGAACTCTGGATGAATACCGTCGAAACGAGGGGATTTTCCAGCTTTCACATCTTTAATTACTGCTCCAATGTCGTCCAGTGTAAAGTCGCGTGAGTATTCGATGTCACCATTGAGTCTCATTTTGAGAGTTTTGAGCTCCCGTTTGGTTTGGGTTGTGGTTTCCCGGTGATTCTTTCCTTTTGATGTTGTTATAAAGTGAGATGCGATTTTGTTCGGAGTTATTGGGATATCTTCACGTATAATGTGGCTGCCGCCTCCTACCTTACGTAGAAGAGACCATGCTCAGAGAAGTTTAATTATATATTCTTTTAAATCGCCTGTCTCATGCCAAGAAAAATTTTGGGAACAATAATTGTTGTCGCACACACAATAAATCACAAGTTTAATTTTTTAACCCCTTTAATAGTGTAGTGGGGGTGGTTGATGTCTTAAAAAAAATTGAGACATCGTCTTCCAGTATATGCACCAAATCCCAACTTTCTGGATTCTTACTAGTTTGCATTACTTATTTACCTCTATTTTTCACTCACTCCATCAACGAAATAAGCTCATAATAGAATCTAATTACTTCCTATATGTATCATCATAATAGTCCAATAATTATAAAGATTTCCATAACGAAAAATGTTATCTGATTTTCCTTCAGTAACTGTTAGTGGAGGGATTATACATCACAAAACCACAAAAATAAGTTCTGGGGGTGCCACGCAACCCCCCCAAAATCCCACCACTTCAGTGAAAAAAGCCTTATTTTGCCAATAACTCGTTAACCGTTGAAGATATAAAAACATTGCTCATCATAAAAAAAGCAGGACCAATTTCTTAAAAAAATTCATCTTGTAATTTTATTGCATATCCCACAATTTTCGAGAAAATCGATATTGAAAAAAATTGCAAAATTTGTATTTTTAATGCGTACGAATTTTCGTTTATTTGAGATTTTACGTGCGGCCTATAGAAATAGTTGAATTGCACGAAAGCCAAACAAGCTAGGAAGAAAAATCAAAATGGGTTTTAAAGGGGATGTAAAATACTCTCTTGTGTTTCCATTTTTTATGGCTATTGATGTCTATTAATATATAAAAATAACAACATAATATATGATATATGATTTTTTTCGCTTTTAACTATCCACAGGCCCATAAAAAATAACTGACTTTAATATAAGTTATTATTATCTTCAATGTAGTACTTCAATGCAGAAAAAGTTAGGAATAAAGATAATCACATTTACAAATTTAGCAGCATATTGAAGTTAGCCAAATTTTTCCTTTTTTTTAGCCTAAAAATAAAAAAAAAGAGACCCAAATATCTTGAAAATTTAGCTTAAAATTTTTTTCTTGAGTTTATATATCATATAACTATTGTTTCTAATCATTTAATAGTTAATAAATTGCATAAAAAAATAGCATCAAAATTGAATGTGCAGCCTTTTTGGATTTTTTTTGCTAACTTCAAAATGCTGGTAAATTTGTAAATGCGAATATTTTTACTCCCAACTTTTTCTGCATTGAAGTACTATCTTGAACTAAAAGATGGTGTATTTATAACTTCTATTAATAGGCCTGCGGTTCATCACAATTTTGAGTTCATCGGGTGACTAAATTAAAAAAAAAAAGTAATATGGATAAAACCTTTTGAAATTTGTTCCTTACAATGTTTATAAAAAAAATGTTCGATTCATGCGGGTCTTTAATTGTTATAAACAATTAATTTGTTCATTAAGAAAAAAGTATTCCTAGTAACTGGAAATAATTTTTTAGCTAAAGTCGGCAAAAATAAACACTTTTTATTCTCCATGATTTTTCAAAAAAATGCTTCCTAAAAAAGTTATGGCCAATTTTATGTCGAAAAATCGCGAAATTCTCCGACTTTGAAGAATTTTTTTCTCGCCCATTTTTACACGTACAAAAAACAAAACAAAAAACGTAATTGTAGAGAATTTTCTGTAGAATAACGAGAAATTTTTTATTTTTTGATTTCATTAATGAGAGCATGAAAAAATTTCATTCAGAGAACGCGAATTTTTATTTAAAAAAATCTCGTTTGTGTGCGCGTGCGCGCACGCCCAGCTGCTCGAGCGGCTGTAACCATATTTTATATTGTATGTATATATGTATATATACTTTTTGCACACGTTCGGAATTTTTGCTATTTATTTTTTGAAAATTTGTCACAGTTTTTATGGAATGTAATGTAATTTCAATTAAAATTATTTAACGATATTCAATAATTGAAGAATTCGAAAAAATGTAAAATGATAGTGCATGCCACGGTAGAAAAGTGGTACCTCTCTTGAATAAAATACTTAATATTCACTGTAAAAAACTCACGTTTTTTTAATGAAATTTTTTCATGCTCCCATTCATGGAATCAAAAAACAAAAAATATGGTGTTGTTCTAAGGGAAATTCTCTACAATTCTGTTTTTTTTTTGTTTTTTGTACGTGTAAAAATGAGCGAGACAAAAAATCTTGAAAGTCGGAGAATTTCGCGTTTTTTCGACATAAAATTGGCCATAACTTTTTTAGGAAGTATTTTTTTGAAAAATCATAAAGAATAGAAAGTGGTTATTTTGGCCGATTTTAACTAAAAAAAGTATTTTCAGTTGCTAAAAAATTTCTCTCTTAGTGAACAAATTAATTGTTTATAACAATTAAGGACCCGCATGAATCGAAAAATTTTGTCCATAAACATTGTCAGGGACATCTAAGAAACTAATTCCAAAAGGTTTTATTCATATTGTTTCAAAAAATTTAGTACCCCTTTCATTTTCTAAGCTTTTAAATCGTGATGAACCGCAGGCCTATAAAGTCATTTATATTGTATGGGCCTGTTAATGCACAAAAAATCAAGAGATAACTATATTATATTGTTATTTTTATATACTAATAAATATCAATATAATAGTCATCGAAAATGGCAACACAAGAGATTATTTTATATCTCCTTTAAAACCATTTTGATTTTTCTTCCTAGCTTGTTTGGTTTTCGAGCAATTCAATATTTTCTATGGGCCGCGCGCGAAAAAATTCAAATAAACAAAAATTTGCGCGCATTAAAAATACAAATTTTGCAATTTTCGTCAATATCGATTTTCTCAAAAACCATGGCATGTACAAGAAAATTACAAGAGGACTTTTTTTAGACAATTAGTCAAGCTTTCTTTTTTATGATGAGCATTTTTTTTATATCTTCAACGGTTAACGAGTTATCAGTAAAATAAAGCTTTTTTCACTGAGGGGTGGCTTTTGGGGGGGTTGCGCGGTACCCCCAGAACTGAAAATCTCAGATAACATTTTTTGTTATGGAAATCTTTATAATTATTGGACTATACAGTGAGCACGTAAAGGTTGGAATAAATTCATTAAAAAGTTATGAATTCATCGCCATTTTTTTTAATGGCAAGCCCCCCATTTTTTTAAATGTCGTTTGAAAGGGCACGTTTTTCTGCATACAGTACGTTAAATTCTAGGGCGTATTGCATGACGAAATTATCGAGAAAAAAATTTTAACTGCTTATAACAATGTAATAAAACAAAAATACAAAAATTTAAGAATGCAGCAAAAATAATTAGATTAAATGTTCAAATTGCGCGCCATTTACTTCTTGACAATGTCCAAGTCGAAACTGAAATTCTCGCAAAACGTTCATAATTGTTTCGGGTCCAATTCTTCCAATTTCGTAAATAATTCTGTCTTTTAAGTCCTCAATATTGTTTGGTGTATTAAAATAAACTTTGGATTTAAGGTAACCCCATAAAAAATAATCCAATAGGGTTAGGTCCGGAGATCTAGCTGGCCATTCTATTGATCCGCGTCTACCAATCCATCTGAGTGAGAAAATTTCATTTAAATAATTACGCATTATTACCGAATAATGTGGCGGTGCGCCATCCTGTTGAAACCATATGAAGTTTTCCGGTACATTAGGGTTTTTACCATTTAGATACAGCGCGATAAACATATTTTTCGCCATCTAACGAACCTTGAATAAAAAATGTACCCAATATTGTAGTCCCAATAATTCCAGCCCACACGTTAACTTTCTGTGGAAACTGAGTATGGGCCTCCACCATCCAGTGTGGATTTTCACGTGACCAATATCGACAATTTTGCCTATTCGCAGTGCCATTTAAACAGAAGGTGGCCTCGTCAGAGAAAAGTACTCGACTTAAAAAATGTGGATTGATATTACATCGTTCCATCATGGTTTCGCAAAAATCTACTCTGCGGTCGAAATCATCTTCGTTAAGCTCTTGAACTAAATTCACTTTATATGGGTGCCATTTATTCTTCTTCAAATATTTTAAAACAGTCGACTGACTAATTTACTGTTCTGCTGCGACTTCGCGACTTGGTTTGTGAGGATTCTCCTCCATTGTCAGTAAACCATCTAACTGTTTATTTTCTGAAATTGTAGGACGACCTTTCGTGAAATTATCTCTTACATGACCACAATCTCGGAACTTCTTTTCTGTTTTGCTAACAGTTGATTGTGCAATAGGTCGATTAGGGTATTTACCATTAAATAATTCACAAACCATAGTTTGTGTTCGGGACTTGTCTCCATAGCCAATCATTATCAAAATTTCAATTCGGTCTGTCTCACTTAAACGTCGCATTATCAGCACTTTCAATACGATATCACAAGTAAATAATAATTAATAGGCCTACCCCTTTCAGCGTGGTGAGGCTAATATAATTTAGTGAACTGTATTTAGGTATAATAAAAAAAAAGAATGTGTCGGAAACTTACACAATAGGTTTGATGGATTCTCCGTCGTCGATGTCGGCCCAGGCAATAGGAGGGATAAAGGGGGGCCAAAAGGAAAAGGAACAAATCTCCGACACACACAATTAACGTAACAATTATTAAATTAATTTAAGAAAGGACAATTATAATTTACTTATCACTGATAAATAATTATAGCGTTCTGCGGCGTAAGTGACTATTGTCTTACTATCATACTACTGTCTCTATGCGGGTCGCGCTCGAGCCACACGGCGTTAAAAAACTAGCTAAAAAAAAACTTCTTAGTACTTATTACCATAAAGAATTCAAAACATATATTTTTCTAAGTATAATACTACAAGGTGCGTAACCAACTAATGTGTTAGAGACAGGTCCGCGTTGCTAAGTAAATGAAAAAAAAGCGTAAACACAAAAAAAGTGTAAGTTGTAAAAAGGTTCGACGATAAGTAATGAATGTGTTCTATTAATGTTAAATGTTTTTTTCTCGATAATTTCGTCATGCAATACTCCCTAGAATTGCACGTACTGTATGCAGAGAAATGTGCTCTTTCAAATGACATTAAAAAAATGGGGGTTGCCATTTAAAAAAAATGGCGACGACGTCATAACTTTAAAAAAAATATTTGCACCATTTTTTTTTTAAGAAACAGATTGAGAAATATGTTTAAAAATCGACG